>ML058453.1:9087360-9765047 GCA_003013855.2 Liriodendron chinense | reverse complement strand
TTTTGTGCTAACAAGGGCTCATACTCTTCGAGTAGACTATGGATAGTCATAGTGATCGAAGTATTAATTCGTTAGAGCAAGTTTATGAGAGAGATGAATCAGAAGAACATATGCACAACACAGATATGGGTATTTCAGTTGAATCAAAAGAACAAATGAACAATACGGACATGAAAAGTTGTCACAGTGAAAAAGTTAGTCATGATTGGAACGCTTCTCAAATACGAAACATGCTCTTTACCACACCAGAAGAAGCATTCCAATTTTACAATTCTTACAGCCGATCTATGGGATTTAGTGTAAGAAGAGATAAACAATACCAACAAAAAAAAAGTGGTGTCATTACAATGAAATTGTTTGTTTGTTCTTTCCAAGGGTTTAAGGTGAAGAAAAATGTTGGCACTCCAACAAAAGAAAGAAGCATTAGAAGAACGGGATGTTTAGCTCGTATGCGTATCAAGTTAAGCATACATGGAAATTATATGGTTAGTGAATTTGAAGATAACCATAACCATGAGCTGACAGAATATGATGAAGTGCATCTTTTAAGGTCACAACGTAGTATACCACCTTCTCAAGCTCATATGATCAAGAATATGCATTCTTCTGGATTACAAGCCAGTCAAATTTACACTTATATGCGTGAAGAAGCGGGAGGGATCCGTAATTTGAATTTTATAAGAACAGACTATCAGAATTTAGTTCAAAGGAGGAGGACTAGTCTTCTAAAAGAAGGGGATGCTAAGGCCTTATTGGATTATTTTCACGAGATGAAGAAGAAAAATAAGTCATTCACTTATGAAGTTCGTCTAAACGAATCTAGTGAATTGATTGGTTGTTTCTGGTATGATGCATGGTCGAAGGTAGACTGGATTTTTTAGAGATGTCATATGCTTTGATACTACACACCAGACGAATAATTACGACATGGTATTTGCACCGATCATTGGTGTAAATAATCATGGTCAAACTATATTCTTTGGTGCAGGAGTGCTACAAGATGAAACAAGAGAATCATTTGTATGGCTATTTAGAACATTCTTAAATGCAATGGGGGGAAGACATCCCAAAACAATTTTTACTGATCAAGCGATGTCAATTGCTAATGCAATCAAAGAGGTGTTTCCTGATACCCACCATCGTCTATGCTTGTGGCATATATTTCAGAATGCTGCGAAACACCTTTCACATGTGTTTTTAACACCTTTTCTTTCAGATTTCAAGAAGTGTGTTTATGATAATGAAACAGAAGAAGAATTTGAAGACTGTTGGAATGAAATGCTACAGAAATACGATTTGAGAGAAAATGAATGGTTGCAAGCCCTTCACAGGATTCGCTTGAAATGGGCACAGGTATATGGGAAGGAGTATTTTTGTGCTGGCCTTACAACTACTCAACGATGTGAGAGTATAAACTGGTATGTCAAAAGATACTTCAATCGAAAAATGATCCTTCGACAACTTGTGGAGTAATATGCTAAGGCATTGGAAGATCGTTGCGAGGCTGAGGCAGTTCAAGACTACAAGTCCAGGCAAACATTTCCCAATGTTGTCTCACAGTGGACTGTAGAAAAACAAGCGTCAGATATATACTCTAGAGAAAATTTTAATGAGTTCCAAAATGAGTTAAAGAAACTAATTGATATGGAACAAGTCCGATGCACTGACGATGGGAGTATACAAACATTTCAGATAACTATGCTAAATTCACGTCAAAGGACTCGCACTAGTTACATATGTCCCTTCAGAAAGTGCAGTGAATTGTAGTTGTAAAAGATTTGAATTCACTAGTGTGCTTTGTGCACATGCACTTAATGTTTTACGTTCCTTACAATTAAGTGTTATACCACTTCATTACTTTTTAAAAAGGTGGTCAAAAGATGCAAAAATAGGGGTGGTTATGGATTATGGACAACCGATAGAGATTGACCCAAAACGTTCGATTACTACACGATATAGTGAGTTATCTCACATAGCTCAGGCGTTATTTGTCAAGGGGTCTATTACAAATGAGCTAGCTTCAGTTGCCAAAAATGATGGAAGGTATCAATAGATTGGACAACATATCTAAGAAGACACAGGCAGAATAAAGTGAAGGTGCTAAAGAGACACACACACCACTGCACATCAAGACATATATGAGGGCTCATCTGTAGGTCAAATGGTACATGATCCACCATCAAAAAGAAAGAAGGGTATAAAGGGAGGAAGAATAAAAAGTGCGTTAGAGAAAAGTAAAAAAAGAACTCAATCAAAAAAGATTAAAGACGTCACAGGTAAATATAATAGCATATAATATTACTAATTATATAAATTACCTTTGCATTGCACACAATTTTAATGTATTTAATAATATATGCAGATATTGGAGTCCAACAATCAACAGCTTTTGTTGGAGTACAAACACCCCTCAATCAGGTAAATTATAAATTCCAAGTAACTGTATTTAAATTTGATCACATATCATAACAACTTTCAACTCATTATGCAGGGAGTTGTACCACAGTACCTTGAGACAATGCCTAGTCAATTTAATGCATTGCCTACATGGCAAGCAGGTTCAGAAGGTCGTTGGTATGGCCTAATGTCATCTGGACAGTCTGATATTTCCAACCAAGTTTGGAATTTCATCATATGATGCCTAATGTGGATGTTTTATACATTAGTAAATAAAGATTTAGATAGTTGAAGGTATATGTTCTTATTTTTATTGCTTTCAAATGTAGGGATTTATTAACTTGTTGACCCAACAGCATGTTGCACCAGAAAGCCTTTTTGGACGTGCACGTAAGATAGACTTTGAAAAAACGTCAGATATAGGTCAATCAACATCGTATAGTAAGTTTTTATTCATACGAGCCATTATAAGTACGTGCTAAATTGTTTGTTGATTTATTATTTTTCCAAGTAAAATTATACTGATATTGTGTTTTTTTCTTTTAGTAGGCCAAAGGCAATAAGATGTATCTAAGCTTGGTGGGCATTTTTCTAAAAGCAGTTGATTGGCCAAGATAGAGAGAGTTATTACGCTTAAAATTTCATTACTCATTGAAAATTCCTTAACTGTTCATTTGTATTTCATGGTCTACTTGAAGAATGAAATTATCTGATGTTTTATATAGAAGATCTCAACATTTTTTGCTAACTTCATGAAAAACTCATATCTTATATGTGTTTGGGTGACCACGGAGTTGGCTTCCTTCCACTTTTTATTTGTAAGTTGACTTTTTTTTTCTTTTTTTTCTTTTTTTTCTTTTTACATATGGTCTTTCTATGCCCTAGATAATCTATTTGGCATGAATATTGGACTATTAAACACATACTACATTTCAGATCATTTGACCGTTGTTTACAGACGGGCCCACAGGCGACATTTGCCGGATGGGCTTGTGCTTCAACTCGGGCAACAGAAACTCGTTATTGAAATCAACTTGGGTCAGTCGACTCGATGCCACTGTTGGGCACGCCTTGACCGTGAGGGCTCTGAGGGACAGATCTAGAAGATCTAAACATTTTTTAGCTTTGGTGCGCCTAGCTTGTTGAGCGACAGATCAATACCGTCCATCTAGCTAGTCTTGTTTAAACACAAAAATGGTAGTTGAATATCATAAAATATGGACAATCATATCGATTTGAGGAATGGCCTTCAAATGGATGGTTGCCTTGCTTGGATAGTACCGCCTTCTATTGCTGGATGTAACATACACCGAGATCTTCAAATGGATGGTCAGCTTTAAAATGGATGGTCAACACAGACCGAGGTATTGTCCCTGCGGGCTCTGAGGGGCCACTGTGATGTATGGGTTTTATCCAAATTGTCCATCCATTTTTCCGTATCAGATGATACAATCCCAAACATTTTATCTTCTCAGCCTTTACCTCTTGTGCCTTCAATAACTACTAGTTGAGAGGAAATTGAGGAGATTTTGCACCACCAAGTGGTTTCCACACATCAAGGAGGATTTCAAAAATTCCTAGTCAAGTGGAAGAACATGCCGACTTCAAATAGTATATGGATGACAGAGACGAAACTTCAAAGCGTCTATCCAGACTTACTTGAGTGGTGCTAAAGCTTTATTTCGCAAGAAGCGAAATCTTCTCAACCAGGGAGAGTTGATGGAGAAATCACATCACGTGTGCCTCTACATACATATCAAAGGAAGCGGCAGGCCCCAATTTCTCTGTGGCTTGGCGAGTACTCGTTTTGAAGACCCCACATGGCATGTACGTGCATCTAGAAGACCCTAAACTGGGAAGATGTATGTGGGCTGCGAGAGGACATTTGGACCATCGGATTTGATGGACACGACAATCGGGCCGTTGGATCACATGGAGGACTTGATTGGACAGTTGATCATGGGCCATCATCATCATGGGATATCATGGATTTTAGGATTTACTTTATTTTGTTATTTTAGTGGACTGGATTACGTTATTTGCTTTTATTTTGAGGCTTATTGCATAATTTTTTTAGATAGGACGTAGATGGAAGGAAAAATGAATGAAAGGGTATTATGGTCTTTATAGCTCAAATTGGCTATAAAGCTTCACACACACACCCTCTGTTTTTTTAATGAATGGTTAATGAAATTTGAAATTTTCTTCTTCTCTTTGCTTGTGTGCATGAGATCCTTCAAGGTGTGAATCCTTACCTTGGTGTGATTCCAAGGGTTTGCTACGTGGTGCAAATCCACAAGATATCTTTCTTCTTTCCTCTCTCAAAGGTATTGTTTCTTCTAACCCCCCTCCCTTTCTTTCTTCTCTTTCTTCTCCCTTACCTAGAGATTCCCCCCCTATCCATCTTCCTCTCCCCATTCATACCCAACCGAAACCCATCATCTAAAACCCACAATTTTGAACCGTTTTTCACTCGGCATAAGCCCCCTTGCCCTTAAAATTCATTTTTCCCTAAAACCCCAATATTTTCCCATCTGAATCCTTCAAACCTAACCTAATTTCACGCTAATTTTCGAATTCAAACAAACCCTTTCATCCAAATCCGAATTTCAACCTTCCCATAGCCGTAAATCCCTAAATCCCCAATTCCCAAATCATCCAAAACCCTGACCATAACCTTAAAAACCACATCAAAACCCTAATTCTTCTTAATCCCTTATAAATATAAGTAATTCCTTTTGATTGTTGGATTTACCCTATGTTAATTGTGGAATTTCTTAATTCCCATGGGACCTATTTCTTTAACATCTTATTAGTTCCTCTCTCCAAGCATGTATTGGCCTAGGATTAGCATAATTCTTATTTAAATATTGTTTGTCTTTACATGTGGTTGCTGAATTTTATTAGTTCTTGCTCTCATTAACTTGAGTCGGAATTTTATTATCATGCTAGGGTAGAAAAGTATTGTGCTTCATTAGATGCCTTTCACATTTTAATTTTTATTTGCCAACCATTTCTTGGCAACCATATTTTCACAACTTCCTGAATCAATCAACACTAAACATCTTTGACTATAAACGGTACAAATGGTGTGAAAAAGGTTGCCTCATAGAAGTTATCATTTTCTTGGCTTTAAGGGGTGGCTAAGACTCGTCTTATCACATGACTTTCAACATCCACTATCGGGGTCACATACCTCCTGGTAGGTCAAATTATCATCTTCGAAATCATAAACCCATAACCATTTTCATCAATTAGATTTAACCCGTTATTAACTTTCTTTTATAGACACTCATAACCAAATGTCCATTCTCTCAAAATTTAAAATATGCATTTAATTGGGCTTCATTGCAGTGCCTCTTATGAGAAAGCCACACGTTCCTTGGTTTCTACCCCATCCTGTGAATGGGGTTCAAGCCATGTAATAACCCTCATATTTTTAGAAGGTCCAGCATTAGAGGCCTTCTCAAACCGTTAAAAGAGGCCCCTAGTTTATTTGACTTCCTTAATGCCTTCCGCCTTTAAGGCCATTGGGTAGTTTTCTTCAAGATTACTTAAATGGAGCAAAATATCTCATCATGAATAGATATTGTTAACTCACTCAAGTATCTAGCTACTAATTGATTAACAGTTTCTTGCGAATCCACTCAACTTGAACATTTATAAAATTCTTTTGTGTAATCAGTCACACTTTGCCAACTCTTTTTCTAGAGGTGGTGAAACTTATTGATAAAAAATTTGAAAATAATCAAGAGGAATTTATCATCCAATTCTACCTTCATTTTCACCCCGAATGTTAATTCGTCAGTTATGACTTATATCATATTATTGCCACCAAACTAAGGTGTGACCTTTTAGTTTTGTTACAAAGAATTTAGCTTTCCTCTCTTCCAATAATTCTTCCACTCAATAATAGTTTCTAAAGAAGCAACCCAACCATAAAATGATTCGAGGTCGAGTCAAGGATGTCCACCCGAATGCTCTTATCGATGTTTTCCAAAGCACATGCAAGTTGCTCCATCACCTAGGTTGGTTCTAGTGGAGCTCGTCATGATGTTCAAGTAGAACTTGAAGAATTGGAGTGTGCTTCTTCATCGAACACATGAAATATCGAATGGTTGGCTCGTACATGTGGGAAGTTCCATTGAGGCTTTGTGCAGGGAGCCTACGCAAAACCCCCTCCATAATATGTTAGTAGTGGTTGTTGGTTTGTTTCAATTTCTCAATAATGGCATGCATATGAACATCTTCGAACAGAGCCATATGTGGGCATTGGACTCGTCCTCGCACCATAAAAGACGGGTTGCACTAACAATGCTTGATGTTGGATCCAATAGACAAGAAAGAAGAAAATACTGAAGTAATTGGACGAGAGAAAGGGGAAAATGATAATTACTCGTTTAAAAATGTAGGTGACAACACACAATAGATGTCCTGGGGGCTCACCAACACAACTACAAGAGAGGACACACTCTTAAAGAATATCCAAAGATCTCATAAAGAAAGGAAGATACACCATTGAGGGTGGGGTGGGGTGGGGGGCAAGTGACTATTGGGCCACTCCCGAGGTTGCATCACATCATGGATGATGCATGCACAAAAACTCTCCTATATGAAATGACCATGACCTCTCAAATCGCATTTGCGCATAAACGGTCAAGATGAGTGACATTTTTCTAAATATACGTGGCTAGAATATTCCCACATGGGAGATTTTTGGAGCATGGTCTAGCTTATAGAGGGATTGTGGACATAACATGATGATTGCACAGACCACCAAAGCATGGATCATATATTTGTCCAAATTAAAAACCTACATGCATTATGCAAAGCCTTGGGTCACAAATCAGTGTAATGACATTCAAAAATCGTGCAAAAGAAGCCTGGATCACTTGCATTGGTGAACTAAGTTCAAGTCCCTCGACTAGAACGTCCATCATGAATAGGCTATAGTTGACTTGAGGGTATACTAGATCTAATCGACGATACGTGATGAGTTCAAGGTCTTAATTACATGTGCTTTGGCTCGGTTTACAAGGCCATCATGTGGTCAATAAAAGCAGGTGTCGTTGGGTGCATCCATCAAATCTTGGTTGAGGCTCACATAGGCCAATGAAGGATCCATTGATTTCCCATAAATCATATTATGGTTTAGATCTTTGGATCAAACATTAATCAAGAGGTTTATTCGCTAGAGCCAACACTTAAAAGGTTTTAAAAAGTACTACAAATTTTTCCAACCATTGAACTTTTGTTTTAATCATAAAAAAGGTTTTCATCACACTTGATAATACTTGATGGTTTAGATCTACGGTCCACCACTTGATTTGTATAGGCAATGAATCTATGGAGTATGGTCATGACAGTGGAGGGATTGCAGTGGATTGGGTATAAGGTTAAGTCAAGATCACAGACTTCCAATGTAGTAGGGCGTATGGAAGACTATAGGATAATAGAGTGATAGTAGAGTACCATAACTAGTGCCTCCCTAACTTCTAAACTCCTGAAGAGGGCATCTTTGAGAGAGCCTTAGACTTCACACACACCCCCGCGTGCGCACACCTCCTTCCCTCTATCATACATTCACACTTGTGAGGTCCACCTTGGACGCTTCTATGCTTCTCATCCTACAACAGAGTTAACACGCCGACTCTTAAATTCTCCTACATCGAGAATAGATTTGAGAGAGATCAATTGGTATTGAAGGATCAACATTGGAAAATCCACAGTTTTTCGACGACATTGATCGACGTAGTCTAGTCCACAGGATATGAATTTTTTCCCCCCAAAAATTTGATAATATCTAAAATAACATAAAGATGGATTTTGAAAAATTTTACACTCCACTACATTTTGAAAATCACAAAAGCAGGTTCCCACATACAACTTCAAGTGACCCACATATTGAAATTGCGTTAGGGGATGCCCTACGTTACGTGCGGAAGCTTATAGAACTATAGCTAAGTCCTGGGAAGGAGCAGGGGGTGCTTAGGACCGTTTTAAAAACCGCTTGCCAAATTAATACTAATTAGTAATTATAAACTAATTAAAGCAAGAACACTTAGCTACCAAGCTTAAGTGGATCCAATAATAATGGCTAGCAAAGATTAAGCAATTAAGTAAACTAGCCTAAGCATATAGATTATAAAGATATGACTATCAAGCAATTAATCTATATGCAATGTCTAGACTACAAGGATATACTAATCAAATATCTGGTCTAGAAGTGAAACTACAACATGTGTATGAGAATCTACCTATCATGCATAGCATACATTCCATTCAAGCATTCATATAATTAACAATTAAAGACAATGCAAGAATAACAATGTGCTCAAATGACAATCCCAAACACAATCATGTATAGTAGTTCAACTACTTGTCTACTTCACTCTCGATTGCCGTTCCCAACCCATGAGAACACCAGACTTCACTATAACGAAGGTTTTAAATCAGGTTTACCTCTCAACATTTACACGGAGGTTATTGCACAAGTTCACCTTTCAACCAGAACGGAGATTTTTCAGGTTCATCTCTCAACCTAGGTGTTTGACAAGTTCCACCCAACTTAGGAGTTTACAGGTTCCTCCCAACCTACACGCACACACCCGTGTTGGTCTCCCCTTGGAGACTTGGTTGAGACCCAACAAATGAGTCAATATTCAATACATGAACCTGGATTTTAGGCCCAACAAATGTGCCAAGGATCCTCCTAGGAACCTGAATTTTAGGCTCAACTAATGAGCCAAAGATCCGCTCAGGAACCTTGGTTCGAGTTTGAAACCAAACTCTCACACTCTAACCAACAAATGAAAAATGAAAAGAGTGCAATGAACTCTTAACTTGACACTTACTTGTCGGATAAGCCCCTTGTACAGTGCTGTTTGGGTTGTTGCTTGATTCTCGCTCTCCCGTGCTTCAATCAGCTCCTTGTTGCTCCTCCGATCATGTTGCTGATGCATCACCAATGCTTCAGCTCCAATAATCAGTTACCTTGCATGTGATGCTCCAAAGAGATGCCCAAGGTGCTAGGAGATAGGTTGAATCTTGTACAGTATGTTGTGTATTGCAAGCCTAGAAGGATTCACCTATATGGATCTCTAGAGAGGTAGACAAAGGATCTACCTATGGTCGAGGTGCCTAAAACATCTAGAAATCAAGAGAGAATTAGGCATGGACAGAAGTTTTGTTGATGTCCTCTTTTGGGCCTTTATGGGTTGGTCGACCAGGCTATCGATCGGCCAACGCCTTGCTGTCGACCAGCCGCCTAGTTAGCCAACAACACATGAAATTTGTTGTTTTGGTTTAGATTTTTACAACAGATCATGATCCTCTTAGGCCTTCCTTTGGGTGGTCTTTTGGGACACCTAAGGCCATTCTAAGATGACTAAAAGTTTACCTATTGGGTCAAGCCATCTAGAGGTATGGTTTTGGTTTTGGTTTTGGTTCATGGGTTTTAGCTCATCAAGGCATCTCTAATTTACCTATGTCTTCTTCCTTGATGCAGCTGTCATTTTGAGTCTTCGGTCTTCATCTTCTTTGGGCTCAACCAACACCTAGACTCGCTAACCTACGTAATTGACAAATAAGGTGCACTAGTATGCCATAGAAAAGTACACTAACACGTATGTCAATATTAATTTAAAGGTCCACTACATGTCTACATATGCCAATGTACCCAATGTGTACAATAGCCACATATGCTTATCCAGACATGCGTTTTGACAAACATAAGTACAGTATTAATCCACCCATACAAGTCTATTTAGACATGCCTTAGTTGGACAAATGTGTTTAGATAAGGAAGGGACTTAAGTCTCCACACACATAGATGAGTCACGGGCAAACCACCAAGAGAGACGTCCCCTTCTCCAAGTCTACTTCTACTTCTCCTTCCCTTCTTCTCTTAGTCCCATAAATAAAATAATGACAACAAGAGGGTTTATACATTTAAGTGTGTGAACGCTTTCCTCGCTAGTTTTGGACTTCTTTGTGGTATCAAAGAAGAGATTCAACAAGCACCATTAAATCCAATGATCCCCAATCAACATCCTCTTCTCTTGATTCCAGCATGAGAAGCTTTGGGCCGACAAAATCTACAACAATCTCCATTGAATCCGATGAAAACAAATCGAAGTGCCATGGACGTATGAATTGAGCCATTTGATTACTACTGTTCTCAAAGCCTCCATCGCGTGTGAGAATGCTGCTCTCCTAGCACCGTAACCCTTCACCTTTTTTGTTTGCTTTCCCTTTACAAGGTCCGCGGGTGCAAGCAAATCCATTCTCCTCACTCTTTCCATGTCAAATCTCTTCTTCTCTCCTTTTCTTTTCTCATCGTGACGGCTTTACCATCATCAAGGTATCCCAAAACGGATACATATCAGCCGATACGTATCGGAAACGGCACCAGCCGTTACACGATACGGGGTCCAAAATGGGGACCCCCTAAACATTAACCCGTAACGGCTGTTATGAGGGCCGTAACAGCTGTTACGCCCCAAAACGGCCGTTACACCCCCCCGTAACAGTCGAAAAACAACTAGTTTTTTTTTCTATAAATCTTATGTTTCTTGATTTTTTTCACACTTTTCTTCTCCCATTTCTTTTCTAATATATTCTTTTGCTAAAAACGACCACAATTAGTCTATTTTGGAGAATTAAAACGATCAATTTCTACGATTTGGATGAATCAAAGCTCCGTGCGCCATTTTCCGAAGAACTCCGAAAATAGATATTTATACTTTTTTCTTCCTCTAATCGCTTTTTTTCCACCTTGATATGATATTCTAGCCATTGTAAAATATTAAAATGTGTATTTCAAGATTGTGCAACTGATTTTTATATTTTTGTAATTTCGGACTATTTTCGGAATAATATTAAAAATTAGTAAAAATCATGTTTTTTTTTCTGGTTTAATGATTGAATAACATGTGTTACTTATAGTAGGACACAATCATGTGCATTTTACAGATTATGCACATGATTTGCTTCTTCTTTTTTGTATTTTTTTTAAATTTCGGATTAATTTCTGAATAATTTTAAAAATTAGGGAAAATCATTTTTTTTAAAAAAACATTCTGGTTTACAGGTTGGATAACATGTGTTACTTATAATACAACATAATCATGTGCATTTTACAGAATATGCACATGGTTTGCTATTTTTTTTGTATTTTTTAATTTCGCATTAATTTCGGAATAATTTTAAAATTTTGGGAAAATCATTTTTTTCAAAAAAAAATTCTGGTTTAAAGGTTGGATAACATGTGTTACTTATAGTAGAACACAATCATGTACATTTTACAGATTATGTACATAATTTTCTTTTTTTTTGTATTTTTTTAATTTCAGAATAATTTTCGAAATTAGGAAAAATCATTTTTTTCAAAAAAATTTCTGGTTTAAAGGTTGGATAACATGTGTTACTTATAATAGAACATAATCATGTGCATTTTATAGATTATGCACATGGTTTGCTATTTTTTGTTGTATTTTTTTAATTTTAGAATAATTTTAAAAATTAGGGAAAATCATTTTTTTCAAAAAAAATTCTGGTTTAAAGGTTGGATAACATGTGTTACTTATAACAGAACATAATCATGTGCATTTTACAGATTATGCACATGGTTTGTTATTTTTTTTGTATTTTTTTTAATTTCGGAATAATTTTAAAAATTAGAGAAAATCATTTTTTTCAAAAACAATTTCTGGTTTAAAGGTTGGATAACAAGTGTTACTTATAGTAGAACACAATCATGTGAATTTTACTAGATTATGCACATGATTTGCTATTTTTTTTGTATTTTTTTAAATTTCAGATTAATTTCGGAATAATTTTAAAAATTAGGGAAAATCATTTTTTTCAAAAAAAAATCTGGTTTAAAGGATGGATAACATGTGTTACTTATAGTAGAATACAATCATGTCCATTTTATAGCTTACGCACATGATTTGCTATTTTTTCATTTGATTATATTTACAGATTAATGACTAATGTATGTTTATATTTTTATTTTTTCGACAGGTTTTGCCATTTTGGAGCTTCGTAGTTGTACTGTTGTAGGCTTGTAGCCCGATGTATGTTTATATTTTTATTTTTTCGACAGGTTTTGCCATTTTGGAGCTTCGTAGTTGTACTGTTGTAGGCTTGTAGCCCGTAGGGTTTAGTATTTGAATTTAGTAGTTAGTACTTGATTTCATTATATGTATTTAATATTTACAATTACATCTATAAGTTTTAAAATCTAAGTAACTCACTCTTAGACTCAGTATCTAAGTGACATAAGCCATTTGTAATTAAAAAATGTCTAGAACTGGAAGTGGAACTGCTAATGAGGATATTGGATGGGAACATTGTCAGAGGGTAGGTGGCAGAAGACACCAAATAAAATGCAACTATTGTCATAGAGTAATAAGTAGGTGGAATTACGCGACTTAAACAACATTTAGCACATCGAAAGGGTCAAGTTGCAGGATGCAACAGAATTCCCAAAGAGATAATGACACTGATGCAAGCCAATTTAGATGAGTCAAAGGGGAAACAAGCTGCTGTGCAGAAAAAGAAAGATGATATACTTGATGCGGCCAGACAAGAGGTGTTTGGTCCAGAATATATGGGCGTTCGTGGCGAAGATATCATTGATTCTGGGGAAGATTCTGATCGAGAAATGACTATAGCTAGGAGAGAAAGCTTGCGCAATACTCGAGTAGAGGAAGAACATCGACGCACGTTTGGTTCAAGTGCGAGTGGGAGTGGGAGTAGCCAGGGGAGTACAACTGCAGCCCCAACGGGAAGTACAACTGGGGTTGGAGGGGGTATGTTTGGTGAATTAAGGCGTATGTTTAGTAGCCGGTGGGACACATCTTCACATGCAGCTCGCCATCCTATAGATGTAGATGTGGAAGAAGAAAATGTGCCTAGGAGACCCTCTGTTGATCCAATCCTCCTTAGGAAAGAATCTAGTAAACAAAAGAAGATAAAACAAATGTGGAGTAGAACTTGTGTTGAGAAACTGGGTAGGGCAGCAGCAAAGTTATTTATACATGCCAACATACCCCCTAATGCGGCAAACTCCCCATGTTGATAGGTGGTAATTGATGCAGCAGCAGAAGCATGCGAAGGAATTAAAGCTCCCACAACCAAAGAGATTAGGGGAAAATGGACAGACGCAGAGTATGCGGATATAAAGGCATACGTAAATACCTTTAAACCCATGTAGCAAGCCAGAGGATGCACGATCATGTGTGATGGTTGGACTGGCCCAACAAGACGCAGCATGATCAACTTCATGGTGTATTGCCACTTGAGAACAGTGTACCACAAGTCAATTGATGCCTCGGATGAAATAAAAAATGCTAAATATATTTTTAGCTTGATGGATAAAGTAGTGCATGAGATTGGGGAGGAGAATGTAGTGCAGATTGTGACAGATAATGAAGCAACATATAAGTCTACAGGAAATTTGTTGATGCTAAAGAGACCACATCTATTTTGATCACCGTGTGCTAGCACATTGTATTGATCTTATATTGAAAGATATTTGAAAGAAAAAGAATGTCAAAGAAATGGTTGAAAAAGCAAAAGAAGTGACAACATTTATTTACAACCATAATCACCTAGTTGCAATAATGAGGAAGTTCACGAAGGTACGAGAGTTGCTTATGCCAACGGCGACTAGATTTGCAACAAACTTTATAGCTTTAGAGAGTTTGTATCAGCATATGGGAGAGTTGAGTGAAATGTTTGCTTCCCAACAATGGCTCAACACAAAATATGGGAAGAAGACATCAGGGACGCCGGTTGATGTTGTAAACACCATAAGAGAACAAATATTGGAAGAGGGTTGAGAAAATTTTGAAGGTGATGGAACCACTGATGAGGGTACTTCGTCTTGTTGAAACCGATGAAGCACCTACCATGGGCTTCCTCTATGACGCCATGGATAAAGCGAAGTTGGCAATTCAACATGATTGTTCATGCTGGCAATCTTACTGGAATTTGATCGACAAAAGATGGATAAAGCAGCTCCACCACGATATCTATGCAAGCAGGTTATTACCTAAATCCTAGGTATAGATATGCCCAATCATTTGTTATGGATGATGAGGTTCGTATTGGATTAAAGAATGTGATAAAGAGATTAGAGCCGGACTTAGATGCACAAATAAGGGCTTTGAATGAATTGGATATATTTGGAAGTCGCCAGGGTAGCTTTGGAGATGCTCTTGCACAACATGCAGTATCTAGGTTGCAACCCGCAGAATGGTGGGTAAATTTCGGAGAGACTACACCTGCTCTCCAAAAAATTGCAATAAGGATTTTGAGCCATGACAACATCTTCCTCTAGTTGCAAAAGAAATTGGAATTGTTTTGCACTTATTCATACGCAAAATAGAAATAGATTACAGACTAGGACGTTAGATAGACTTGTCTTTATGCATTACAACATGAGGCTAAGAATGCGCATGCATTCAAGGAAGCTTAACGCCAATAATGCCGGTGATGTGGATTATTGTCCAATAAACTTGGACAATATTTATGATGAGGAAGACCCACTTCTACCTTGGTTGGAAGCAAGGAAAGAAGAAATAGAAAAGGATAGTGAAGAAATAGAAGTTGAAGGCCAAGAAATACGCAAGGCGCAGCAAGAGAGTCGTGCATTTGTGTTGGACCCAGAAAGGGGGGCGGATTTCATGCAAACTCAGCAGAAGAGTGCGAGCTCTAGCGAGATACTGAAACAGATGATGATGATGATGATGCACCTAATGCTGGTCCCACTTCTGGCATTGCTCAACGCACCGGGGCCACTGATATCATACAGCCGTCTACGGATCGCGAGGCTGATGAGCTTCGACGAAGCAAGCGGGGCCGAGGGGGTCGAACTTATGAGTGTACTGAGTCACGATACAGCCAGCAGGAGGAGCCTGGCTCCAGTAGTGCACCTGCAGGTCCTGCACCGCAATCTACACCGACAGATCTGGAACATCAGCATGCGTATGGCTATGATCCAAGGAATTATGGATATTCCTTACAACCAATGGGATTACAGGGAACCCTGTTCCACCACTTTCATGTTGGAGTAGTCCTCCTGACACTGTTCCACATCTACCATATAAACCAAATCCAAGTTATTCATCTCAATCTCAACAGCCTGAGTACGAGTACCAGTATGGGCACGGCTATTCGACGAGCACTAGTAGATATCCTTACTCAGGGTCAAAATCTTTGCCTAGTCAGGATCAGTCATCATCAGGTTTCGTTGACCTGGTCTTTCCCTCTAGCACTGAATATTATGGATATGCAACAACAAGACCGCAACAACCCGATGATGACGACGACGACGTGGAGGCACAACAAAGCAGGTTTTCATTTTGGTGGTGAGTTCCGGTTTGGTGAGTCTTTTCCATTACCCACACGGTCATACATTCACCAAAAAAAAAAACACACTTTACATTGTTGAACTTATGTTTAAAATAAATCCCCTGACAAGTGACAACCAGTCAAGTAATCTTTAATCAACATGCTTGCAGGGGAGTATCAGGTACTACTAATTTTTTCTTCTTCTTTAGAATGTTCAATTGGCAGGACAAGAGTCGGTCATAGATTCAAGATAAGAGAAGTCTTAATACATTATTGTTTTGCAAGTCCTCAGTCCTCACTCCTCAGGTATGTAAATAAATTGTAAATAATATAAAGTAAATTATAAAAAATAATAGTACATGTGAAAATTGAAATACTTTGATGTTATATTTATTCTAATATACATATTATTGATCTTAGACAGTTAGAAATTTGAAGTTATAAGTTTTGCAGTTAATTCCAGGTTATCGGCTTCATAAATTCATCAAACAGCCCGATACAGCTTTTCATCAAAGAGTAGACCGCTTTACCACCATAAACATGTTCAAAATTATAAATGAATGCATATTTGGGATGTTTGGAATTTTCTGGATTTAATCCATATTTTTTTAGAATTTTTTGGCAAAAAAAAATTTTGAACCGTTACGGGGAGCGTATCAGCCGATACAGGCCCGTATCCGTATCGGAAACGGTGGGCACCATTACGCCCACCGATACCACTACGGGACACCTTGACCATCATCCTCGTTTTCTCTTCCATTGTCCATGCACTCACTTCATCATTTAAATAACATTGTGTTGATTAAATTGAATACTTCTAACTATCGTATATGGAAAGTACATTCTTCCACTGATTCAAAGTCTTGTTGAAAATCTTCTTAGTGAGAACCCTTCGACCGAACTCATACAAAATGAAAAGGTAAGACGATGTTGAATCCATTGATCACGTCATGGAAAGAACATGATCTTCTTCTTTATAGATGGACTACAAGGGACATTTGTCCGAAGAAACACTTTACCTTGCAATCGGATGCAATACCGCCAGCGAGGTCTGGAAGGTGTTAGAAGAAAACTTCTGACAGGCCACAAACGACCGTGAGATACAACTATAGCAACATACATGAGACTTTAAGTTCATAACACAATCATTATGCCAATTACGTCAAAGCTTTCAAAAGAAATTTTTTTGGACTAGCAGCTATTCAGAAACCCATAGCAAATGATGACAAAGTTATCAACATGTCCTGTGGACTTGGTGAAAGATAAAATATTCTGGTAACCTCTAGGCTTGCAAAGCCCTCATTTCCCTCGTACTCTCAATTTGTTATCGCAGTTGAAAGCTATGAACTACAACTACTACACCTGATAGACCATAAAGTGGCCTTTGTCGCCCGGTGACCTAATGCCAAAGATCATGGCATAAGCAATGGTAGACGCCGAGGTGGATTCATATACCAGTTTAGCTTGAAGGACAAGGTTTTACCTCGACCCAGTAGAACTAATACTACTCAAGATATCGACCAATAATCTCTAGTTTTATGTCCCCAGGCCCTATACTCCAGGTCAAAAAAATTCTTGTTCAAAATTTTCAACAAGGAACTACCATTCAACCATATAGAGGGTGCCAAACCAGGGACCCTATTCAAGTATTATGTCCCCTAATGGTCTAAACCAAAATAATTTTCTTTTGCCACCAAGACCTACAAAATGTGCCAAATTCAACAGAGGCACTACTTAGAATTAATGCCAGATTTATGGTCATGAGGGTCATATATCCTTAAAAGTGTGGCTATAGGTGGGATTTCTCATATCACACTCAAAAAGATTTGCAACAGGCTCTTACCAATTACCATTACGAGGGTTAATGAAACCCAAGATCCAAATATGTCTGTACACATCGAAGTTGGTGTCCACATGACCAACGATCTAGATAATTTAACTAACTTAATTCCCCACAATAGTCCTGACAAAGTGATAGTATGAGACGGTTCTCGATTGATTTCTCACATTGGTAATTTTTCTCATTATGACTACATTAAGCTAAACAGTGTTTTGTTTCTTCCTATAATTAAAAAGAATTTAATATTTATCACTCAGTTAGCCAATGATAATCTCAATATTTTAATTTATTGATTCCAAGTTTGTGATAAAGGATTGAGATTTGAGAAACACGCATTTTGTAGGCGACAGGGAGTAAACAAGGAAATCCATATGCCCTAAATAAAGATGCAATTGCAACCCTAATAGCACCCAAGTCAGAAAAAGCCCCAAAAGAATTTTGGCATCAGCATCTGGGACATCCAATCTCCAGGTTACCCAAAGTTTTGATCTCAAAAAACATCATTAATGCAATAACTGGTCTAAAAGGCTGAGTAGCTGTAGCGATTGTCATATCAAAAAGAGTTATAGACTTCCTTTCAATTTAAATAATAAAATTGCAATTACTCCTCTGGCTAAGATTTATTGTGATCTCTAGGATCTTGCACATGTTGCCTCCTTTCAAAATATGAGACATATCCTATTTTTGTTGACAATTACAATAGATTTCATGGTTATATCTATTGAAAAACATATCAAAATTCTTTTGAATACTATTAAAAAATTTGAAATTTAGTTAACAATCATTTCTCCACAAAAATAAAAAGTTTCAAAGTGATGGAGGAGGTGAATTTTCAGTCAAAGAAACCTTATAATTATGAAATTCTTAGGCAGATCTCTTCATACCAGAACAAAATGGCGTAGCAAAAAGAAAATACCGTGTTGGGGTCCCAAAATGTAGGGGCCCTCAAAACAAACAAAATAACCACGCACCTCCAAAAAGAATCCACAAAATACCCTCCGAACACACATAAAACGAAGATCTACAAAAATCACCCTTAGCCAATTTCGACTGAAATCTCTGGCGGGCTCCGCAAATCACCGTGATCGGAACCATCCGAAATCAAGTCAATATCATCATTATGATGTATGATGATCAGTGCATGTGATTTCACTATCAAACGGGCCCCACAAACCCATCAAAATTCAAAATCCAATTTGGAGCGTTCAAAAGTCCGTCCATGTACCCTAAAATTCGGGTACCCACGCACCCAAAAATTCATCAAGATCACAAACTCATATATGCATCCACAAAATCGGGTCCATGCACCCATAAAATCAGCAAAATCAGAAATTCATTTATGGATGCATTGGACTCCCACTGCACCCATAAATTCGAGTCCCACGCACCCGAAAATTCATCAAAATCAGATAAATGCTTCAAAAGTGTATTGGTATCCCACGCACCCCAAAAATGAGTCCACAGCACCCGTAAATTCAACACATTTCAGGATTTTCATTTAAGGGTGCATGGAGTCCCACGCACCCAAAAAATCAAAGTCCCACACACCCAAAAATCAGATATTTTCATAACACATTTTTGGATGCGTTGAACCTCCGCACATCAATTTTGGGGTGCATTGGAGGTATTTTAGGGGTACGTGGCACGTGGCAACCCCTCATTGGTCGAGTTCCGATATTTTCGGGTATAAATACCCCGCGCGACTATTCATTTGTACGTTTTTCAAGAGAGAGAGAGAGAGCAATCATCCCCTGGGTAATTGAGATTCTCGCCGGAAACCCTTGTTGGAATCTCTTTCCGATCACCGAAAACCCTTCCCGATCACCGGAATCCCTTCCCGATCATCGGCGTCCCCCATCAGAAACTTACTTTCACCACTACAGGTCCGAATTATGACAATTCATAAGTGTGGGCATGCATCCGTAAAATGACGAATCGGACAAGTGCATCGGACTCCCACACACCCATAAAACGGTCAACGCGTACATTAATTCGATATAACTCAGACAAGTTTATTGGACTCCCACGCACCCGAAAAATGTCCCACGCATCCATAAATTCGGATCCCACGCATCCATAAATTCGACGTTGTTCGGATAACTGTTTTGGTGTCGCACGCACCCGAAAATGTCCCACGCGTCCATAAATTCAACGTAATTCGGGCAAGTGTATTAGTGTCCCATGCACCCGAAAAATGCCCCACGCATCCATAAATTCAACAAAAATCAAATCACTAATTTAAAGGTTGTTGGAGCCCATGCACCCATAAATTAAGCCCCATGCACCCAAAAAATCAGCCAATTTCAGAAAATGTTTACGGATGCACCGGACTCAATTTTATGTGTTTTCAAGTTCCGTTTGAGCCTATTTTTGATATTTCGAGTATTCCGAACGCAATGGATCGACCAAACGGACGTTCCAGGATCTCTAAACAAGCAGAATTGCGTACCTTCGAGGTTTGACCCGCTTCAACGCGATGAACGGAATAACTTCTCGAAAGAAGCCGCCAGCATCCAAAACAATGTAAACGTATCATTATTCACATGTACTGTAAGATATGACTAAATAGACAAGGATTATGGTTATCACAATAAACCATATCAAAGAGTTTCAATTCTCTACAAAGTAATTGCTATGAACTGCCACAACACAACAGTCGATGCCCTACCCATTTGAACGACATCCGTCGGTTGGGCTACTCAAGTACACACAACTGTAGATTGGACTTCCCGAGGTCACCTGTCCATACATGACAGGCGCAGGGCCCAGAGTCGCCCCTCTCAGTCATAAACCCTGATAGTCTCAGCTCGGATCTCCGATCAAAATATGGGACATAGACATCTAACTAATACAAAGATGGCTCAATCCGTAACAAAACAAATACAGGTCTCTACGACCACAAACTCTAAAACCATAGTCCCTGCTAACTAGTCTTCTGTCTTTTAATCAAGGGTCATCGATCATTCGATGTAATTAAGGGCTCGTGCCAGACCACATCCTAGAATGTACAAGATCTCAGAATCTCGAGAATAAAATTCGCCTTGCGATATCTCTTCTTGTGTATCTTTTGTGAATGCTTGTGATTGTCTATGAATGTTTCCATTAGTCAGAACCCCAGAGCAACATTACACAGAAAATGTCCTTGTAGCATTTTCAGTTCTAACAACCGATATGTGATCAAGACAGGTTTGAAGCCTTTTTAACAGTCGTGTTCCTTATTAATCGATTGCCGTCGACTATTCTCGAAATGTACTCCATTTTACAAATTATACGGAATGCGCCCAAATTATTCGACTTCGAAAGTCTTTGGTTGTCGTTCTTTTTTCATATTTGAGATATCAGGCTTCCAATAAATTTCAACCAAAGTCGTACCTTATATTTTTGTTGGTTACAACTTCATAGATAAAGGTTTTTTATACTACCATCCACCAAACAAGAAGATTTACATCTCCAGGCACGTGATTTTTATGAGTCCATATTGATCCACCTGCTCCATTTGGTCCCTCACAAGGTGAGAGCTCAATTACTGCTTATGATGAATTTCTTGATTGGGGCAACATCCAAGACGCTACCTTATCACCACTAGCTCCAGTAGAGCAAAATAATTCAGCCACACAAATCAAAAGTTTATTCCCTTATATGTGACCAATTCAATGGATGCTAATATCACAAGGAAAGATGTACACGTTGAGTTCGCACATTGCCCTAGTGATGATAGCATACCTTTGGCGCAACCCACAATCAATTTAGTTTTAACGCAAGATGTTGAGGTTTTACCCTGAAGACTCGCCTAGTAAATAAGCTCCTTAATCAATTGGACATGTTGATACTCTAGCTCATAGACATTACCCAATAGGTCTCCCTCATCAGCAACTTGAGTCGAGGAATTTTCCTCTCAAGGGTCACCAAAACAACTATTCATTAATCTGCTAATTGAGTCTTCCACAACTCAATCTTGACTTATGGCTATCAGACATGAATCAAAAAGCTGCTAGTCTTACTTCAACAATTAATGCTCATCCCATGATCACTAGATACAAAGTTGCTGCAAATTTCTCTACTATTTTAATCGGGGCCATTAACAACACCATTGAGCCTCTTACTATCAAACAAGCCTTAACTCGGTTGAAGTGGATTGTTCCGATGCAGGAAGAGCTAAACACCCTTAATTGCAAGTGTCTCAAGACTTCCTGCGATAGGGCTCTATCTCATTCTCTCACCATGCACTCTCTAGGCATTCCTCCAAATGTGCCGAAGTGGAATGGTGTTGTGAAATGGACTAAACCAAGGGAGGGTTCACTCAAATTAAAATGTAGACGGATCATCGAAAGGTAATCCGAGTCTAGAGGTGGCGATGGAGTATGTAAAGACCGGTATGGAAAGGTATTTTTGCTTTTAGTCATTATTACGAGGCCATTGACAACATCATTGAGCCTCTTACTGTCAAACAAGCCTCAACTCGGCTGAAGTAGATTGTTCTGATGCAAGAAGAGCTAGACACCCTTAACTACAAGTGTCTCAAGACTTCCTGCGATAGGGCTCTATCTCATTCTCTCACCATGCACTCTCTAGGCATTCCTCCAAATGTGCCTAAGTGGAATGGTGTTGTGAATGGACTAAACCAAGGGAGGGTTCACTCAAATTAAAATGTAGATGGATCATCGAAAGGTAATCCAAGTCTGGGGGTGGCGATGGAGTATGTAGACTGTAGAGACCGGTATGGAAAGGTATTTTTTTGCTTTTAATCATTATTATAGAACTGTATCCAACAATGTAACAAAGATCTGAGCTCTGGCAAATGTGATCTCAAAGTGTTTACAAGCCGGGTGCACCCATGTTAAGGTTGCAAGTGATTCACAAATGGTTGTTAACCTTTTGAAATCCAATGCTTACCCTCCTTGGGCTATGCAGTACTGGTGTATCTTTGTAAAACAGAACCTTAGTGATACCAATTTCATATTAAAGTACATGCCTCGAGAAGCAAACTCAGTTGCAGATGGATTAGCAAGGATAGGAAGTGCAAACAACAAAAACTTCACTTTTTCTAGTAAAGATCATCTTCCTTGGTCTATCCAAGGAGCTTTCCTTAACAGGGTTGGGTTGGGTTCGAATAGGGTCAAATAATGGTTTTGGCCCGATGTTTCTCTCTCCCCATGCATGAGCCATGTTTGGTTCAAGAAAGTGCTAGTTCAATCATAGGATCTTAGCTAACAATGCCACTCTATTTCTTGGTTTGCTTTGTCCATCCTTTTGGGATACTTTTTGCTCAGAAGTGGGATTTTTTAGGTTGCTTCTATTCCTTTGTCTATTTATGGAAGGTAATGCACTCGAAGCCAGTGGAAAGATGCCTCATGGCGTTGCTCAAAGTGGAAAGATCCCCCTTCTTCTCGGAGGAGTGCCTTTTCCTCAATGGTGGATACAACATGTTGTTACGGTCTTTGTTTTCTAGAGCATGACGTGATCCAATCATCCACTAATAAGAAGCACCGTGGAAAGATCCCTCATGGTGCTGCTCAAAGTGGAAAGATCCCCCTTCTTCTCGGAGGGGTGCCTTCTCCTCAATGGTGGATACAACATGTTGTTACGATCGTTGTTTTCTAGAGCATGACGAAATCCAATCATCCACTAATAAGAACCACCATGGTATGCTGAATTTCTTTGTTTGTGGGCAGCCTTTTCTTGTGGCTCACTCTATTTAGCATTTCTCTATTGGGCAGTTGGGACTGCCTCTATTTCCTATCTGTGATGTCAGACGGCTATGCTCTGTTGTGACCTGGATTGTTTGTAAGCTGTTCCTTATTCTAGCATTGCTAAGATCTTGGTGTTAATGTTTCTATGGCGCAATGCTCGATTGGATAGGGTGGAGGTGGCCATGTTGGGCAGGATTTGTTAGATCGTGGATTTTTGCGGAAATGCAAGGAACTCGTGCTAGGCATGCAGACTGGAGGCAGGCTTGGCAAATGCTAGGTGACACTGTTTTTTTGGGATATGCCCAAAGTCAGTATTGATGGGCTGTCAAGAGGAATGTATTTAGTTTTGTTGCAAGCTTTGCAAGGTGCAAGGGTCTTCATCTTGCATGAAAATTTTGGCTCTGCCATGTTCTAGATAGGAGGTAGTGTTTGTTGCTTTTGGTGGTTGAGAAACCATGGCGTCTTGAAAGGCTTTTCCTTCGTTTAGGAGCTGCAGGCACTAGGATTATCGAGGCCTTAGCTTTCAAGATGTTGAGGCCTAGTTTGTTTATTTTCTAATTTCTTTTGGTGATGGTGATTGGTGGGTTTATACAATAAGTGAGGCTTGCCCGAATGATTGTACATCTCTTTTTGGTTTATTAACAAAGATACAGGTGGGGAGCTTCCACCTTGATGTGAAAAAAAACCCCTTAACCGTAACTAAACTTGGAAACTAATTCCTCGAGAATAAATGTGATAGATTCAACAGAGCTTTTTTAAAATAAAACTCAAGTCGAGCGTATCTGCTGACATATTTGAAGCTCTTATTGGTTGCCAAAGGGTACAATCAAAAGGCATTGACTTTGAAGAAACCTTTAGCCCTATCATTAAACCCACCACTATTTATATTGTTCTTTGATATTCGCCACATGTTCATTCGCCAACTTGGCATAAAAAATGCTTTCCTACATGCCTTTATTCATAAAACTGTCTATATGGAACAACTACCTGCTTTTGTTAACTCTTCTCTTCCTAAACCTTGATTGCACCTAAAAAAGGCTATATACGGTCATAAACAAGCTCCTCGAGCCTGGTTTGATCAATTTAGTCTTTATATCCTCCCTATTGGTTTTCTTTGTAATGGAGCAAACCCTTATTTATTTCTCCTTCACTGCTCTCAGGGAACCATTCTTTTATTACCCTGTGGATGATATCACCGTTACCAATGACAATCCTTCTCACTTTTCTTGTTTGATCTCCAAATATATGAATTTGCTAAGAAAGATTCAAGCTCTCTTCACTATTTCCTTCGTATGAAGTAATTACCTTTAGTTATAGTCTCTTCCTACCACAGTCCAAGTATGTTCTTAATCTCTTATACAAAACCAAAATGGAGGACTGCAAGTTGATTAACACTCCCTTGGCCCCAAAAAACAACGTACATACATCGAGTGCTCCGACCATTGATGGCACTTCCAATAGAAGCATCGTTGGAGCTTTATAATATTTAACCATGATTCGTCTCAATTTGTTACATGTCATCAATTTGATTTGCCTTTATGAATGCACCGACCTCCATTCACTACCAAGCAGTTAAGAGAATTCTTAGATATCTTAGGAGAGGAGTATATATGTTGGGGGTTAGGAAATTTGAATGCCTCTCAATCTTCACTTAATAGTTTGTACGAGGTTTTCAAACGTCGATTGGGTAGGATGTGCTCTTACTCAACAATAAACTATGAGTTACTACATTTATTTAGGATCAAACTGTCTTTTAAACTACTAAGAAACAACCCATAATTGCTCAATCTAATATTGAGGATGAGTATCTAGCTCTTGCATTTGGCACTGCTGAGTTAAGATGGATCTCATATATTTTATGTACCTGCATCAACCCTTTTCTTTCTTATGACAATTTAAGTGCTTCGTATTTCACCGTAAATCTCATTTTCACGCGCATACAAAGAACATTGAGATTGATAACTATTTTGTTTAATTTAGCGGTGGGCGAGGATGCTTAGGTGTTATGATAGGCGGGCCCTGGCATGATTTTTTATTGCTGGGGTTGGCCTGAATGTATATTCCTACCATGGTTCTAAAAATCGGTATTGTATCGGCCAATACGCTCGATACGAGCGTATATGTCCATATCGGCTCAATACGATATGGGATACGGGGTTGTGTCAGCTGTATCAAAATCGATTTGTATCGGCCTATATCAATACCGATACAGGACCGATACAGTCGATACGCCTATAAAACCCTAAATTTGATTTTTTTTTTTCTTTTTCAAAAGTTCACTCATGTCTCTTTTCATTTAAACCATCAAAGAATCTTTTTTTTTTCAAGGATACCATCGAGGAATCTTTTAAAAACTCATTTTATGCTATAGACCTATTTTGGGATTAAAACAAATGATTTGAATGAGATACGACAAATTGAAGCAAAGTGGACCATTATGGGAAAAATCGGAAAGAAGGGTAAACCTTTACTTTCTTTTTTATATTTTTATCGTCTTTTTGTTGTATTTCCAAAGTAATGAGCCATTGTTCATCAAATCATGTTTGATTTGTGTTCAATTAGAACCCATTTAGTTGACCTTGAACAAGTCAAATCGACAAACAACATTCTCATCAAAGAATGGTCCGATACACCACTAAATACATGGTCAAAATACACCAAAAAAAATTGATAGATTCGTGAATGATAGATTCATGAATATCTTATTTTTCCTATTTTCTGATTTTTTTCATATATTTTTGCTTCAAAATTTTTTTTTATAACCGATACAGACCGACGCACGATGCCGTATCGTATCGTTTTTCCACAGGGCTGATAGACGGCCGATACCGTCATTCAGAACCATGATTCCTACCGTTGTACTTTTCAAAAGAAAAAAAAAAAAAAAAAAAAAAGAGGACACATTGGGTGCGCTCTCATTATATAGTTCGTCAAAATCTTTACTAAGCCACTTGCAAAGTCTGTTTCCCAAAGATTACAAAAGGAAGTGCTTCGGGTCTCCACACATGTGGAATAAGCCATGTCCAAACCAACAAGAGGTGTAATGTGTTGGAATTAATTGCTGAAAACAGTAGATTAAAATCGAGAACAGAATTTAAATAATAAATTAAAGAAAAAAGAACTTATGTGTTTGAGTCGAGGCGTGACTGAGTCACTCGGCTTGAAACCAAATCTGCCCTCCTTGGGCCGCGTCCCAAATGCAACAGGATTTCTTGGACAGTTGGCCTCCAGGATACAACGACTATTGCCCGGTCCCAACGGTGCACTCGCTGTACACGGGCTCGAACCAGCGTGCAGAACTTAAACCCAAAGTGATTGACTCACTTGCAAACTCAGTTGACAAACAGTAATGAACCAGAGAGTATTTTGAAGAATCAGAAGGAAAACGGATTTTTCAGAGTGTAAAAACGGATGAGAGGACAGGTCTATATATAGACCGAGATAAGGTGCCTAAGCACTGCTTCAAATGGGTTAGGTCCGTTGGGTTTAAACCCAACAGGAGTGGCCACCCGAACAGATGCATCTCTGGTTTGAAAATTCGCGCAAAAAGACAGGTGCAAGTATACTCACGGAAAACCGTTTAGCGCGAGTGTACTCTCAATCCCACATACACCCAGACCCGGACCCGAGCCGAGCCGAGCCGGGCCCGGCACGGGCACCGGCACTGGCGACGACGACGGCTCGACGAGCGGGAGCGCACGCGCGTGTGTGGTCAATGGCATAGATTTGAGCTAATGGCATAGCCCCCCCCCCAATCGGACCAAATTCACATGCCCCCTGAGAAGGGTCTCAAAGGGCTCAAGCCCAATGCCAAAACTCAATCTTATAATTTTAATATTTCTTTTGTTCATTTCCGATGTGGGACTAAAGAGTAGCACTAAAAGACAAAACTTTTTCAAAAATAGAAACATGGAGGAAAATCCCAATTTGAAACACATTTTTTATTTTAAAATTCATTTAAAATACAACATAATGGAGAGAGAAGTCTCCTCTTCTTTCCTCTCTTGTAAATCTTATAGATAAAACAATGGCGGTAGGAAGGTTTATGCATTTGAGTGTGTGAACCCCCAGCTTGAAGGGGAGTGATGAGGAAGTGCTTCAAGTCTCCACATGTGTCGATAAGCCACGAGCAAACCAACAAGAGGTGTAATGGAGAGAGAACTGTCCTCCTCTTCTTCCCTCTCTTGTAAATCCTCTAAATAAAACAATGGCAGCAAGAAGGTTCAATGAAGTATCTTGATAATGCTCTCTCCATTGCTCTTGTATTACATGTAGTTACGCACCCCTTATCCGCCAACTTCCAACTGGCCTTCAATTAATTGTACAAAATCATCTAACTTAACTATAGTAATAAGGCTAAGTACTAGAGCTTAAGCTAAGCTAACAGGCATGAATTCAGCTAATGGCTAATGCACACACCATGATCCATGCCAGCCTGGCCATGCAATATCTAAAGCCATCCATCAGGTAGACCTTACAGTGTAGATGTTACTGCCCAAAGATACAAGGCAGTCCACCCATGAGGTGGCAATGATGTTATAAATAAGTGGATGGATTAGAAAATCTTCCGGCAATTATCTTACAACCTTATGTTTATTCAGTTACTTGGCCCATATGAATAGTGGACTAACCTGACCCTTGGTGTAGAGGAACCCTTCTAATGAATGGATGGAATTTTGTGCATGCCTGCCACACTAGTATATGTGGTAGTATGTGCATTAGTCAAGTACAGACACGCATACTGTTTTTGCAAAGTTCCCAAGTATTCTAACCTCGCGCAGCTTATTATCTTGATAATGTCTCCAACAAACGAGAAGGCTGAAGAAGAAACCCATAACCACTATCGTTTCATTACTATAGCCCTATACCAACTATATAGGGATAGCTTTTGCAAATCTTGCTTTGTAAATCCTTCTAATCCAAGGCAGCCATGTTGACGAAGACATTAAAATATAGATGAAGTTTGTAGTGCAAGTATATTAAGGAAACAGGAGAGATGGAAATGGATGAAAATTTTCAAGTGGGAGCATCTCTCCTAAAGAGAAATATGAACTTGATTTTTTGCTCGATTGCTTAGACTTCTCTATTATAAATTCATACAAAAATATCTTCTCACATGCCTAGACTAAACTTAGTTGTCACACTGTTCCTAGGAGACTAAATTTTCAATGAAGACAAATTCTCTCTCTAGACCCCAATATTAACTCCAAAAATAGTAAAAAGCTTAAGTAATTTGTTATATAAATATATATTTATATTTTAAATTTTTTTCTTAATTTAAAATAAATATTTTATTTTCAGCAACATTTTCTCAATAATATCCTAAGAAAACCATAAAATTTTGAAATTCTCCCGATGAATTTTTAGTGGTGAAGTTACTAAGAACGAAATTTGTAACCATGCCTAGACATGCATGCATGCACATAAGTGCATTACTTCATAGTAAGTAGAAAAGCTCTAAATAGTTCTCAGATCTGTTCTCATAACAGCCCTATCATCCCTATCTCCGATCCATGGCCATCCACACATCCCTTCAGTTTAACTAGCATAAAGGGGTCATTTGGGCTGGGGACATTTGCATGACTTGGGTATTTCAACTGCCAAGTATCCAATGCCTGGTTACTATGGTTGCTGGCAATCTTGATTTCTTTATTAGGTTAACCTCCAAGAGTAGGCGTTGTGATTTTCTTTGGCTTGGCTAGGGAATGGTTTCACAGCCGCCCCTCTGATCCTCATTTTTTAATGAAATATGGTAGTTAATCGCAATAATCCATTTTTATCTAATATCATGTAAAATACAATAATACATGTACCTTCTTAGCCATTTAAAATTTGAGGCTCCCATTTTATATCCTTGCCAGTTCCTAATTGCACGATTTTTCACTAAAGATGATCTGATCATTCTAAATGCATTTTTACTACTCTTCACTCAATTTTCTTAGTTTGTAGATGCGTTCCTCCCTCTCTTTTTCTTTTTCTTTTTGTTTCTCTCCTGATTGAAACACAAAACACCATCAGCAACATTCATAGAAAAGTGAACGAAACACCCATAGAAGCCAACTTAAAAAAGTATGCACGCGAGAAATCGTTGTTAGACATGAACACTTGACTAGAGATTGTCGAATGGATGGAGAGTTGACCGTTCCTTGATGATTGTGATAACCACTACCCGATTCATTTACTCATTTTCCATGATTCCCATACACCTTTGCATAGTAGAGCAGTGTTGTGGAAAATATGGTAAATGTTGTAGCAACGAAAACTAGGAACTCAACATCATCAAAGTCAAGAAATGAACTGAGTATGTGGTAGGTTGGTAGGCGGTTCAACCATAGGCGTAATTGATTGGGTAAAGACAATGTCAAATAACCATGACCATAGATTTGAGTATACATGAAATGAATTGAAAAGGAGACAATGTTGATTCGTCATATCATAACTACATCCACGTAAGATTTAAGAGAAGCATTATTCACATACAGTGAACAAATATGACATCTCTTTACTGTGAACAAATATGACATCTCCTTCCTCTTCTAGTTTCGCAGGCCGAAAGAACCTTTTGAAAAAAATCATCCCACCTCTTCTCTCCACCTTACCAACACATGAAGAAAAATCCTTAAAAAACTCTCCTCTAGGGAAAAACTCTCATCCTCTCTTCTCCGCTTTGCCCGCATAGTGGAGAACCCCTCTCAAAGGACAAGATGCAATCTCTTTACCTTTTGATAGCATACCCTAACTTGAAGACATGGGTAAAAGGAATATTTTTCCTTCATAATAATGTCCCCCTTACTTAAGGTTCAAAACAGACTATTTTGCCTTTCCAAAAGTGTTTCTCACCTAAAACCAAGATGGTCATTGTCCTCAACAGTACAAATTCGAGACTCTACACCCCTCTAAGGAAGGCTTGTTCACTCCCCAAAAAATTGGGCCTAGAAAGAATTTTTTTAGCGGTAAGCCCACCTAAGACGAGGCCATAATGATGATAATCAAGTCGTTCAAGGATCAATGACATAGCACTTCTTCCCCTTTCTGTTTTAAGCAGTCGGTTTAGAGAGGATGGAAAACCCAAGCTAGAATACTTCTCTTTAGAAAAGGAGATTTAATCAACTCCATTTTCCTTCTCCACATTCTCAACCATTGTTTTGGGCAATCGAATGGTGTCATTTTTCCCCCATTAGCCAATGAACGATACCGCCTCAACTCTCTTAAACAAAAATAACCGAAGCCTATCCTCGTAACAAACTAACAATTGTATACCAGATAGAACCACATAAAATCCAGGATTGATCAGAGATGCTGAGCAACTTGGCCATCCCACCAACTGGCAGTTGCGAGGTGCCACTTTAGAATTATGCGGGCCACCTAACAATTTAGTCAGGAGCCACCGTGTGGATGGTGATGAATGGGCATGTGGGCCACCCTATCCCAAGGGACAGACAATTGGGCCTCCTTAGAATTATAGTTCCACGTTGAGGCTTATATTAAAAATGGTTTCATCGCTTTCTTAACAGAGAAGAAATTCTGGAGCTCAATGCATCAAGATGTGGCGGATTTTGTAACTCCATATATCATAGAAAGAAGGGCCATATGAAACTCCTCCGAGTGGAAACGTGAAAAAGAAATTCGCATGACTCCCACATTGAAACAAGAGACGAAACCTGCATTTCTCTTTAACCTTGCTGGTACAAAAATCTTTTGAACTTAATGCACTTGAAGAAAATGAGGATAGGATCGAAATTCAAATCATGTCTTGCAAATCCATATGGCTTCTTTTGAGAAATTGTTCCACAAAATGAAAGAAAAACTAGTTTTATCGGCACTATCATATGTTGGCAATGAGAGAGATGAGAAATTATACATGACGTGTGGGAAATAAGTTCATCTATCATGAGTTGCCCAATAGGCCCACAAGCAAAGATGGTCAGATGATAGGAACCACTCACCTTAAGAGGGATGTTGTGCGCGGGCCACAATCCAAAGGTGGCGATAAGCAGATAATTTTGATCATTAGCTTGCAACACTCAGTGTGGACTGTTGAAAAGAAAATTTTTGACATCACACTTTAGCTCTAAAATCAACAATCATGCGTGATTATTGGACTGAGAACCCATCTGAAATAACACGCAAATGATGGCGGATGGTTCCATCTGCCCGACCATCTGTGCACATGGAACCCCATGGGACGAAGCACACTGGCATGCCCGAGACTCACGGCACACACAGGAAATAGGGAACAATGCAAAGAACAAAAAATCTCAACAACAACTAGGAAAGAGTTGGGAATAAGGTTCCTCAGTGTGTCAATGCCGGAGACTAGGAGATTTTAATGATGAATTCATAATTCTTTAAAAAAAATCATAGCTCTTTTAGCATGCATAATCTTTGGTGGTCTTCATCTTCATTCTCCATATTGACAAACCGTCAAAACTTCATATCAACACAGCTACAAATGAAGATCTTCCTCTTCTTCTTCTTTTATTTGTTGTTGAAGCTGCATCCTCTTTGACATCTACTAGATTTTTGTGTAATTTGTGGCTACGGAACGCATGCCCTAGAAACTCACATGCAATCTCTTCAACACCTGCTGCACCACTCGATTATCAAATTCATGCAGTGTAAGTTTGGTATTGACAATTTACTAAAATCTTCCAAGACCCCAAAGATAATTATATCATGGAAACTCCCAGCATTTTTCTACCATGATTTCAAACTTTAACATGTTCTTGTTGATGCTGAGTGACTCAGTTTTGAGCCCGAAACCTGTCGACCTTGCACTTGATGAAACAATTTCAACACTGAGTTATGGATTCATTCATCTTCAAAACCAAATCTTGTCTACTCCATCGGCAACCATATTCTGAGACTCGACTTAGAAAGTACCCCGAAATCAACATTTTGTTGAATGCGTGTGGGTTACTTTGTTTTGAACTCAATAAGCATTCGGATGTCAGGACAAATGAAACCCAAGTCAGAAGACTACTGGTTATCTGATTTTCTCCCCCAACAAAAGAGCCCCAATCATTTCTACAAACAGAAAATCAATTTGCGAAAATTGATTCCACCGGATTACTGATCCCAGTGCTTCCAGATGTAGCCGAAATATCAGAGATTACAGCCCATGATTCATGAGGAGAAGAACAATCCCCCTTCGAAAGCATACAGGCAAGGAATGCCTAGCATTACTTCCCCATTTCGTGAAAGGTATAAAAGCAAAGACCCAAGTCGCCAAATTTCCTTCAATCTATGAAAAAGGTCCTAAACATGAGAACGAATAGGAAAGGCCGAGATGCTAGAAAAATCCCAGACAATTTCTGGACATCATGATGAGAACTCCGTGAGTCTAGGTGGGCCACGAAACGTTTCCGACGATGGCATCTCTACTCGTCAAAGCAATCCTAACTAGACCTTGTATTCATCAGCCAAGCCATGGAAATTCTTCTGGGAAGCTTGAAATTCAAGAATAAGCTGCGTATCATCAAAACCCATTTCTCCATTCCACCAAAAGGCGAGGAAAAAAGGAAAGAAAGAAACTACACTGAAAACTTGCAGTCATGTCGTACATACATGCACATCCATCCATCCATCCAAACATACATGTTCTGGTGTAAATAACCCATAAGCCAAAAAGAAGAAGAAAAAGAAGAGGCGACGGCGATGGCGATGGCGGTGGTGGTGGTGGTGTATAAAATGCCCAAGAACTATTGTAAAGTAGACTTTTGGTGCGTTTTATTCATATAAGTTTCCCGACCCATCATTAATTTTTCCTGTTGTTTGTAAGACATTCGACACATGCTTTGAATTTCGAAAAGCTGTCTCCCTCTCCCATACCAGGAAAAGAAGAGAAGAGAGAGAGAGAGGTTGGTGTGAAAATATAGATATTTACCTAGTGCTGGAGTACTCGAAGAGCTTTCCGGTGGCAGAGAAGATGATGAGAGCGACCTCAGCATCGCAGAGGATGGAGAGCTCCTCGGCCTTCTTGAAAAGCCCTCTTCTCCTCTTCGAGAATGTCACCTGCCTAGCCGTTACGTTATCGATCTTCTTTATCTGAATTTTCTCTCTCGCCATTCTCCTCTTCTTCCTTTCAAAACCCAAAACCAAACGAAACGTATCTGTGTCTGTGTATATGAGAGAGATGGGTTTCAGAGCATCTGCTTTCCAAATTAAGTGAAAATTAACAAACCCTAAAACCCAAAAAGAATGAAAATAAAAGATGGTAAGAACCCCACAAACGAAAAAAAAAAACTCACCAATCACAGCTTCTGCAACTGAGAGTAATGAGAGAGACGATTGGCAGTTTTCTTCTCGCCGGTTTTTCAGAACTGCTTTTATAAAACAGCCGATTGGAGGGAGAGAGAGCGAATGAAAGAGAGGAGTAACGTACCTTCTATGGCAAAACAGCGGGTCTTTTCTTCTTCTCCTCTCTTCTCTTCTTTTCTGCTGCTGTCTTTTCTCTATGCTGCCAAAAGCAAGGAAAACGGATGAGAGGAACTCTCTCGTATGCACCTTCACGCGTGTAAGAGAGCGAAACCATGCAAGATCCGATCCCTTCAATCAAGCTATCTCCTCCATCTTGACGCTATATCTCAAAAATCAGGATTTTTCTCTCGTCTGGTGGCCCATATGTGCAAATATAATTAGAACCGTTGATTAAATTTATCTTAATCTTTTAGATGTATTTTTATACGTACGGCAAACCTGATTATCGTGCTAGTCTAGTTTTAGATGCATAGCATCTAACGAGTAGGATTGCATCATCAGTAGCTCCAATGTGGGACACATGTTCAGCATTTCCACGTGTGAGCGAGTACGCCTTCAGACGTGCACTGCAATGGAATGCAATTGCATTCCTCATTCCACAAGCCATTTTTGTCAAGAAAAAAATAGGACTCATCTGTATACCATGTGTCTTTTTTCCAAATACGCTGGCTCATCATGACGGTCCAAACGCAACACCCATACCCTATACACATCTGTATGCATGCCAAACAATCCAAGCCGTTCAAACTGTGGACCATATTAGATAGAAATAATCATACACTCACATTTACCTAAACACATTATAAAATATCAATGCAGGACCGCTCATTTAATGCATGGAGTTGTATATATTTGAAAGTTTATTCTTTTTCTTAGAATTATCAAATTTATAAATGGGTCCACCCTATTAAACGGTCTGGATTGAATCATTTATGCAGCATGTATGCAATGACTGTGTGCGTGCGTATGTGTGGATACATTATTGTCATCTAACCTATAAAAAAAACTTTATCTGGACGTTTGCTTTCCGTACATATAGCCATGCCGCCTCCCGGCATTGGCAATTATGGCCTAGTTGTACCCGTTACCCCCAAAATTCAGCTATTTATCGCGAGGAATTCGAAAATATCGTCATCCGAGATGAAATTGCACTTTTGGGCGCTGCGAGATTGTCGTTGGCGAGGCAATAACCACCGGATCTACGTTAACCCCGTAAAACTTACTGAGAACCGTACACGTGGTAGGATGAGTGTACTTGAGGCCGTTCATCTGGTTTTTGATGACCCATGCGGATATTCGCACTTCAGAGCCATTAGCTGACAACAAATGTCAGCGTCCTCAGGCGGGTTGCGAATTAGGTGTTACCCGGGTAATAGCTTAGTGGGTGATATCCCTGCTGCGGAACCCACATTGATGATTTTCTGTATATCCACGCCGTCCATCCGTTTCTATGGACCATTTTAGGATGGTATACCAAAATTTATACATATCAAAATCTTAGGTGCACCACACCACAGGAAACAGTGTCGATTGAGTGCCTCACCGTTAAAATTTCCAAAGGGCCCATTGGAACGTTTTCCCAATGTTAATTTGCAATCCAACCTGTTGGTAACGTCAAGAAGATCTGGATGAAGGGAAATTAGAAAAATCATACTAGTTCAAAGCTATTGTTGCCCGAAAATTGCTTTTAATGGTTATTCATCACTCTTTCTATTGGTATGGTCCACCTGAGATTTGGATCTTCTTATAATTTTGGATCTCATCCTAAAATGAGACGAAAAAACAAATCAACGGCATGGATATACATAAAATACATAACGGTAAGCCTCACCCGGTAGGCGTAACACCCACTAAGCTGTTTCCCAGGTAACAGTCAATTCGCTCCCCGTCAGGCGGGACTTTTTCTTAAAATGCGTGGTGGGCCCACCGGTGAACGGTCTGCATCCCGGGCCTCGGCTTCGCACGCGGATTTTTTTTCCGTGGGAAGTTTTTTATACTCTGGCAGAGCACAACATTGATACGCAGGCATTCGGAAGTTGTGCATGGGGCATGCATTAACTCAAAGTAAGCCAATTATACTGTGGAGCCCGTTGCTGGTAAATCAGAGTCCTAAAAATCAATTTGCTTGAGCAATCGTACTCTCTGATTCAAGGACAGTAGTTTAGAGAGATTGGATGGATGTTTTTCATCTTTAACCATCCAAATCAAATGCCCGCTCAGCCGATGGTCAGATAATCAATTGAGCTAATATCATGTTCATAGCAAATCTAAAGTGGGACTCATAGTTTGGACAGTTACTTGGAACTTACTGCTTGCCATCCAATTTCTAAATAACTTCCTATTACTAGCATATCACTCATCACGCCATGTTAGAGTACCAAAAGTTTTTCTCTTTCATCAATCTAGCTTTTGAATGTGGGTTACTTTCAATGATCCACGCCGTTGATGCCATCAGTATCACTTTGCATGATGGAAGCTAAATAAACAAAGCTCTCAGACGAATTAAACAAAGCTCTCAGACGAATTACTACAAGGCTTTTGATTTTTCGGTCATTTCACATGGGACATGAATGGTCACTGTTGCATAATTGGAAAGTTGAGTCATTCACTCCCAGAATTTACTTATTTATTTATCTCTCTCACACGAGGAAATCACTATCAAATAAATAGCTGGGGTCAGTGGAAAGGTCATATTTCAACCCCAGATGGAGATATATCTTATCTTAATACAATGGGATGTACTCCAGCAGACCTCTTAGTCAAATCAAAACAAAGAAGAAATGCAAAAGATACCTACCTAAGCGAGATTAAGAAGTCCATCCAAAGCACATGTGCTGCCGTAGAACACGGTTATGAGAACTGGCCCGCTCGTCAAGTTGACTCAACAGGACTGTACATAAAATCAGGCTTTTGGGTCCATCGGATTAAGCATCAATTTTTCATAACATGTTGGGTAACTTATGATTTGTGGCTTATTAAAAAGGTGGTCAAATGATCTACCCAACAAATTTAAGTTTCTTCCAATTCAAGTTATAATGAAGAAGATTTGACTCGTTTATTAAAATTGTGCATCATTAAAAGGCCGAAACTATAATAACTTCAACCATACTTTTGACAAGTTAAATGGAGTTCAGTACTTCAGCCCTATTCAAATTTTTATCAAATAACCTTTCAAATGAGCTTAAAATCATAAAAAAATAGAATGTAAAAAAAAAAAAAAAGATGTAAGCATCCCATTAAATTGCAAGCAGCTGATTTTGCACCTCGAATTGTTGTACCTTTAACAGGTTAAACAAAGTTTAATCGAAATAATTTCAGTCTCATTAAAAAGTTTATTTAATGATCTTTTTGGTTAATCCAAATCACTACAAACAGGTAAAAAATTACAAATATTTTTCTAACTATATATATATATATATATATATAATCATTACATATATATATAATCATTACATTATATATAATTACACGAAATAAATATGCATATGTAAGTAATCATTACCTTTTATATATAATATTATTACTATTATTATATGTGTGTGTGTTTAAAATGTATATATTATAACTGTAACGCCCCAAAATTCAGCGCTTAAATATGCCGCTCGAGCACAAATTTTCAAGCGCTACTAAGATAATAATAATAGAAATACAAATAATAGTAGTATTTATTGAGTAACCAAGCCACGTCATGCTCTTATTCTAAATGGAATTATAAATTAGGGTTCCAACATTCTTAAACAATAATTAATAATTTTATTAAATTCAGCTACAGTTCTAGTAACTTCAAACCAAACAATAACCCTAGAAATAAATGAAACTGTCTTCATTTGCATTGGCATCCTCGAGCAGTGTTGTTGCCATTTCTTCAATATGCACCTCGTCGCCTACAGCCTCTATGTCCTCTCCAAGACCTACGGCTGCCTAAGAAGGGTGAGCAAAATAATACACAGCAAGTAGGAGTACTTACTCCACTTCATAATATGAATCAAGCATCCAAGTAAACAGATGAACATAATCAAAACATAACTATTCAGTTTGTAATACCATGCTCACACTTTTCTTCTCCACAATGACACATTCATTAACACTAAACACATACCCCATAATAAATTCTCATGCAGCACGCATAAATTAACCATATGCGTGGCCTTTAATGCAAGGTCTTTAGTCGGGTTTCGCACAAGTAAATCAGTCATACAAGGCTATGCCTGAAAAATAATATTACAATCATTCCCAGCCAAACAGGTGAGGTACATTCCGATCCTGACACGATACGCCCGATCCTGACACGGGTCGCATTTGTAACGACCCGAAAAATTCTTATCGTTTAAATTTTTTGTAATAATAGAAAATAGAGTTAAATGAATTAATTTTTCATTAATAAACAAAAAGAAAACATAGACTAGTTGGTTAAGGCTCTCTTGAGCAAGAAGGAAGACTAGGGATTAAGTATTATCATAGACAATAATATAATTTTCCTTTTTGTTATAAATACAAATTTTGAAATTTAAACTTATCTTATCTTATCTCAACCAACCCACCTTATCCCGTCTTATCCTCAACAAACTCTCTTTTTAAAAAGAGCGAGAACGAGAGGATTAATCGTAAAAGAAATGAAAGGGGGAAAATGAGAGAAAGAAGGAGGAACGGAGGATATTGTGGCTAAATCAAGTAGGTGTACATTTCCTTCTATTTCAATTAAGTAGGCCAGATCTAACCAATGAATGGGTCGGATCGTCCGTCCGTTCATTTTACGGATCTAGGGACCCTATATTTTATTTAACCCTTGAATCTATAATCGTGATTGGTGGGACTATTTGGGTGGGCCAGGAATCAATCTGGACGAGTCATAATGACCATAAGGCCAAAATGTACATGGGCCATAAAATTCAAATTGAATGAACTTTCAGATGAGCCACATCGATTGGATGAATAATAGCCTTTATAACTCTTTTATTATGGTTTTATTTCATTATTAAATCAACTATGATGAATGTATAGTATTCCAAAATTTTATTGGGCCCACAATGAGGTGGCCGACCCAATGGTCGGACCAGATCTCTCGTCGACCCCACATATGACTTTTAATAAAATATAATAATAATAATAATAATAATAATAATAATAATAATAAAAGAAAAAGAAAAAGAAAAGAAGTGACTGGACGTCCAGCGTTGGACTTTTGAGAATGTGACATGAGGCTCCCGCTCATGGGACCCACCTTGATGTATTTTGTGCATCCACTCCGTCTATTTATTTCTACATCTCATTTTAGGACTAGTGTTCGAATTTGGACCCAAACTGAGGTCCGAGTGGGCCACACCACCTAAAACAAACTAATGGTGAAAAATTATAAAATAAAAATGAAATTTAAAAAGATAGAAATTATGGGCATGGATAGCGGTCCACTCGTGGACCCCATTGTGATGAAATTAGTAGATCCAAGCCGACCATATGTTGTATTATAATGTTTTACAGCTTGGGTCAAAAAATCAGATAAATCCGAATCTCAGGTGGCCCACACCACTTAAAACAGTAATGATAACAACACACATAAGTGAGGCAGTCCGATTTTGGATTGCTGTCCACTTTTGGGACCCATTTTGAGACATTTTGAGAAATCTAATCCGTCCAATGTCTTAATAAATAAGTTTTATAGTTAAGGACCAAAAATGGCCCGTATAGGATATTCTAGTGGGCCATACCAAGGCAAACAGTGGGAACAACACCTGTCCACTGGTTTGGAGCTTGTGGGCCCCACTGTGTAGTCTTTGGAAAATTCGATCCACCCAATCTGTTGAGTAACGAGTTATTAGTTTTGTGACAAAAAATCAGCCCAATCAGAGTTCCAGGTGGGCTATGCCAAGTGAAGTAGTGGGGAGGTACGGTATGGATTCTCATAAATGGAGCATTTTAGGATATCCCACGACAAGATCCTTGCAAAATGTAATTAACCATCTTTGGTAGTGTACCATTTGGGAACTTGTGACTAAGAATAGGATGATCCACCAGTTAAGTGGGCCGTACCATCAGAAAAATAGTAAAAGGGCCATTCCTTTTGAAAAAGTGGGTCACAGTAATCGAATCTAGACCGTCCATTAAGGAACCGAACCTCAATAAATTATAATTCAAATTGAAAATAAGTATATTTAAGGCTAGATTTGTGATGAATAAATATAAATTACATTTATTGTAGATTCAGGACCGATTCTACTCAGGATGTAACAGAATTAAACAAGTAACGGCCACTATCAATAGGCGAGTAAATTCCAACATGTTTCATATTCATTTGAATAAAGTAGGTTGTTGTTGTGTAATGCTATATTTGGGGTGACTTGTATTGATTATGATGATGTTATGCATATATGTCAATGCATTTTATTACTTATACATGTTGAATGAAAGGAATGACAAATAATATGTATGTGCCTTTCAATATAAGAGATGACACGAATGATATGTGCCTCTCAGAAGGAGAGATGATTGACTAATATATATGTGCCTCTCAAAAGGAGAGATAAATTAATTATTTGTTGCCTCTCAATCAGGGAGATGATTATTGAATATGACATGCCATACGCTTCATACATTCATACATTGTTATCCTAGAGCATCGTTCTGGACGACCGGTAGGTACTTAAGTACCCGGTTACCCAGGGACCATCCTGGAAGCCCACTAATATGTGGAAGTCCCCCCTACAAGGAAGGGGGAGCCGATTGATGGGATCCAATCGAAGCAAGTGGAAGACTGAGTAATGCCCACTTGATGCATCATATCATCTTGCATAACATTATTGCATCCATAGTGTAAATTTAATTGTAAGGCTGTATTTGGATGTACTACTTATTTGGACGGATGTGAACCATGATGGGTTTACTCACTGGACTTCCCCGCTGACGGAAGTAAATATATACAGATGGTACATATGATATACATGAGCAGGAACCTGAACAAGTGGAGGAACCACCAAGTATCTTAATAAAGGAAGAAGTGGCTGCTACGAATCAAGACATTTAGATTATTTCTATCATTTTTCTGTTTTATTTTCATTTGATGACATTATTAATAAGTCCCAAATGGGTGGACCATTGTGTATGGATTGTGTTTTTATTTAATTTTTGTCAAACGATAATTTGAATTTAGTACACATATGATCCCATGCCTCTATAATAGTTTGATTTTTGAATTAAGTGCTTTTGTGCACAAGTCATACCACATAAACTTGGCCTAAGGGTGCACACTCTGTGTCCAGATTTCGAGGCGTGACAGTATTTCTGACGAGACGCAACTGCTCCGATCCTGACACGGTACGCCTGATCCTGACATGGGTCGCATTCTCAATGAGAAAATAATTACCCCGATCCTGACACGGGTACGATTCGATCCCAACACGGAACGCATTCTCGACGGGAAAATATACTACACTTGATGGTTTTTCATATCCCAGTTCATCCAATGTATCCATACATAGTTATCCCATAGTCATTCCCATATACATTCCACATAAACTTAACCACACTTAGATAGTCATGGTTAAGAATTATTTACATACCATTACTCTGATTTAACTCCGTGGACTTAACCTCACTATAAACCGCTCTATGCATGGGTCCATCATATGTGATCATATAAACATGAATATGTGATAATGAGAATTTATTGCATCTTAATACAATTTAATGAATCATACAACATAACTATTTAAGAAATAAATCAAGTGCATATATATCAAGATGGCAAGAATGCATCCACATTATGAAACAAAGCATTTTGAGAGGTTTAACAATTTTAAATTAAACTATAACCATACATTCAAAGAAAGTGGACAGGTGCTGTCCCCACAATTTCGCTTAATTTGACTGTTTGGGAGGTCTGATGTGTACCAAATTATTTTACAATTTTAAGACTTGCTAGTCTAAGCATTGGACGGCTTAGATTGGGCAAAATATTCCCCAATGGGACCCAAAAGTTGAAGTCAAATCAGATTCAGATTCTGTTATTTTTCAGGGTGTCAGTCCCATTATTTCAAGTGGTGTGAGCCACTTGGAACCCCGTTTTGGCCCATATTTTTATGTTGAATCCCACATAACCCAATAAATAGTGTGGACGACGTGGATTTATCCAAAAGTTCACATGTGGGGCCCATGAGTGCCTGTTAGCCCCACTTTAAAATCTGCTCACCTTCAAATTTATATTGTATTATACTGTCCACTATTTAAGATGGTGTGGCCCACTCGATTACAAAATCCTCTGAAATTTAATTTTCAGCCTCCTGACATAGTAATGTAACAAGTAAGTGGTATATATTTGACGGAAAGCTTACAGTGGGGCCCACGGATTACTCCCTGTCAATGAGAGATAAATTCAAAATTTTCTGCACAGTTGCAGAAAATTCAGCAAGATAGTCCAATTTGTAAAAGTTGGTGTGGTCTAAAATTTTGTGTACTATTATATCACATGATGAGGTAAGTGATGGACGAAGTGGATAAAAAAATGCATTAAGGTGGGGTCCACGAGTGGGCCTCCAACTGGCAGCCCATCCGCCCACCCACCAGCGCTAGGCGCTGGTGACGCTGCTGGCCAGCAGCGTCGTTTTGGGTGCTAGCTGGACAGCAGGCTTCTCTCTCTCTCTCTCTCTCTCTCTCTCTCTCTCTCTCTCTCTCTTAATTTGTATCCACACAAGGTGGGGCCCATTAGGTCGAGATCCAACCCGACCATTGAATTATTCGGGCCTTTGGTCTATCCAATAAATCTAATTTTGCACAGATCGAAAATTGTAAAATAAAGATAGTGGCTTTATTCCCTTTTTAATGGTTGGGTCTATTTCTCCCACCCTGTCTCACTTAAATATCAGATTCCTTTTAAATCTAAGCCCACAAGCAAACGTGAACTAAAATACATGATGAATGGCATAGATTCAATCAAAGTAACGTAAATGATCTATTAAACAAAACAAATGTGCAATCAAACAATGATGTGGGGTGAGTATCTCCGTAGACTCACTAATCGTCAATCCGATCTGAGATTTTGAAGATGAAAAATAACAAAGAAAACCAATCTTTGGCCCACTACAAAATACTACCTCATTCCTCCCAATCAACGGTCATATGATGATGATGATGATGATGGATGGTGATAATGGATGGTAGGGATTTGAAACTGTTGGTGATGAATATGATAGGATGGTCATCGTAAATGTAAAAGTGGTAGAATAGACTCTCTTACGAGAGTTTAAATAAAGTCCACTAACTTATAACATAAATATTTGTGGTGGAATTAGAAGTAATATTCTGATGGTCCACCTAGTGATCCCTCTTGGATCCAAGACATCCATCATACAGAGGATTAACACAACAAATAGTGGGTAAACTCTCGAGTCAAAGGGTCGATGGATGAACACAATATTATCTATATAAGAGTTAGCCTAAATGAACGCTCTAGAATAGATGTGTAACATCTTAAAATCGGGCCCACCTTTCACGAATCTAAGACCATTATGACATTGGCATCGAAAAATTGACAAAGTGGTATGAATTTGGGAGAATTTGGTAGTGTCCACACCCACGATCTAATAATTAAGGACACAAATGACGGTCTAAATGGTGGCAAACACCACAACTTAAGGTGGTTAGTTTCTAAGGATAAGCTTGACCACTTTGATGTGAGATTAAATCATGACCGTTGAGTGTTGTGCGAAGTGGTCAGCGTCATTGGTTAGAACGTCCATAGATTGAATAATGGACTCTTGGGTCGATGAATCTCTTACCGATTTAAGAGTAATTGATAAAAAAATGTGATGGACGATGAACACACCTCGGTTCAAGATTCTGAAAACACGGGGACATGGGCCATCTTAGAAAACCTAAAATACACAAAATATAGGCACACACTGACGTCCATAGATAAAGATGGACGGTCCACAATGAAGATAGAAATCTCTCTCTGCCAGACTCCGTAACCATATCCTAAAGTTTAGATTTTGAATTGGTACGTCGCATCGAATGGGACTTCTGCACTTCTCAGTCTACATAGACATATCTAGGACCTTATGATGAAATCTAATCTAATAGGTCACCTAAGTATATGAAAAAGGTCGTCCATGAGTGATTTCACCTTGAATGGTGGTCCACATCGCCCTACACAGTAATTCTTTGATTAAATGGTCATGAAAGATCATCCAGTGATGAAATTTCACATGGACGGCTAAAATGCTATGACAAAGGTGTAGGAGAAAATCCAACAACTAACTGACTCACCAATTGAAATAAATCACAGGGGTTCACTTTCACCACTGGTTTGGTGCTAGGACAAGTTTTAATGGCTTGATCGAAATCCGATGATAATTTCAACGGTCACGAAGGTTCTTCTAAGGACACTCTATGATTCCGATGGGACAAAACTCGGTTTGATCAGTTCAATGGGCCACGGTGATCAAAATGAGGATGAATGATCACGATAGAAAGATTTATGATTAGATCTGAATCGATCAGACTATATTATTGGATTCTACATGATTTAATATATTAGTCTATGGCTCGGATCAATTCCACAGATGGTACAAAATATTTAAAATGAATTACTAAAGTTTATGTACATGGAATATAGTTTATAATTCCACTTTTCTACCCAATTATTCGAAGGAAACACACATTATGCACATTGTCAGTCAAATGTTATCATTTTAATTTAATAAATTTTAATCCAGGTTTTTAAATTAAATAAAATACCAAACAAATCATTGGAAAATTACGGATATTACAATAACCTTGTATAATATTTATTACCTTTTCACCCTTTTATAGACATTGTTACTTAAGAGTACCGTAGCATTATATATTATTTTATAAATTATAAAACAACATCACCCATAAATATCTCAAGACAACATCTATATAAGAGAGTTCACTACCGTTCAAATAGGGTGGAGACAGAGAGAGAAGGAGAGAGGCTAACGACGATACATAGAGATAGGGGAAGAGAGAATAACGAATGAAAATGGAGAGGAAAAGCCAAGAGAGGAAGGAGAGGAAGGGGAGAGAGAGAGAGAGAGAGAGAGAGAGAGAGAGAGAGAGAGAATGGAGTTCTTACAGAGGGTCCATCTAAGGTCCCCTGAATATTTATGACATACCGATATGTCGTCTGACATAAGAGACACAAAAGCTCATTAAATAAATCATCGAAGCTAAGAGTTTTCCTACCTGGATTTAAGTTGTATTATACTTTATCACATTTTCTTCTACCTCATTTTACATTATTTTTTCCTTTCCATCTTTTACTTTATTTGCTTGTCAAGAGGCTTAAACTCTGCAAAGTAAGGCTAGTTGGCATTTCATTAAACTTACTGTACTTTCATTTTATATGCCCATCCGATACCACCTGACTCTACGAAGTAAAGCTATTTTGCATTTTATTTTATTTATTGTATTTTTACTTCTTCTTCTTTTTTTTTTATCCAGTGTCACTTGGCTTTGTAAAGTAAAGTTGTTCTGTATTTTATTTTATCTACTACATTTTTATTTTATTTGCCTACCTGGTACAACCAAGCTCTGTAAAGTAAAGTTAGTTTGCATTTCATTTTATCCACTGTATTTTTACTTTATTTGCCTATTCGATGTCCTTTTTTATTTTTACTTGCCTAACCCTTATGGGTTATGTAAAGCACGACCAAATATAAAAGTATCAAAATTTTGCTGAAACCCTCATGAAATCATAAAATCCTATAAAGTATAAACTGCACGTCATGCAGGTAAAAAATAGTGCCTAACCTTTTACTTTCGTCGCTAAGGCCCTTGTTTGAAATCTATTGTCGCAGACCAATCACAGAAGTCACTCAAGTTGGGGAATCGTGAGATTCTCCAACCCTTAAGCGATTCCGTAGTTTCTAGTTGACTATAGATTTTAAGTTTTATTTTGCTAGTGGCGACTCCAAGCCAAATGTATTTTTATTCATGAGTTAATACCATATTCCAATTGCACCAATAAGTTAAAACTAAAACCGAAGAAGTAAGGGCACCACTCACGTGGGAGCATACACACGTTGCTTCCTTAGTTGTGTGTTGGGCGGGGGGTGGGGAGGAGGAGTTGTAAAACATATAGAAAGAAAACCATTTGTAGGATGTGGGATTGTATAGCGGGTTTTAACTTTATGCACCCTAGATTTAATGATCTAAAACTTTGATAACAAGACCCCCTTTTGCCATTCATGACATACCCACCTAAAAACTCATGATTAGAATATATCTTCCATAAAATACTTGAGCTTTTTATTTATTGAATGAGAAATGTTGTGTCTTATTTCAAACTACTTTCTTGGCGACATGTTAAAAGGCTTAGGGTACAAATGTCATAAAAATTTACTAAACTAATTGATAATGAAATATAACAATATTACTTGAAACCAAATGCGCCCCTATAAGTGTCGTGCCTACTAGCCCAGTTGGAAGACGCCTAGGCATTTCAATAGCAGGTCTCGGGTTCAAAATGCTAAGGAGACACACTAACCCAACGGTGGGTGGGTGCATTGTGTGACTAACCATGTGGTGCGTTGTGCAACTATGAGCATGGATATGTTGCATGACTAAACAAAAAAATTTTAAAAAAAATGCACCCTTGTGATTTTTTAGTAGCCGATTTTGGTGCATACACCATAGGAAGTAGGAACTATAATATCAATGGTATGGATCACTAAACACTAATAATATTTGTGCAAGTTGAAGTCAAACCTAATGCATAAAATTTCTTTTTTGGAAGATACACAAAATTTATTGATTCTGAAGGGTAGTAGCCCAAAAATTATGATAGACTAAGAGCACGAGGAGAAAATACGTACTTGGGATCAAGGAAGCATAAGAAATGAAAAAGAACACACACACACACATACACACACACACACACACACATCTGAGGACTAAAGAAACAAAATAGAAGAGCAAAAAGCAAAAAAATACAAACTAAGGCAACAAGAACACCAAAGCCAAAAGACTCTCGATGAAAGGTCTTGGAAAAACTAATAGCTTATATCAGCCATCAATCAAGCATTAAGATCAATGGATGATAAAATTTGAGTCCGATCAGAAGGCACACTAAACAACTTAGAGGTAAGTGCCAGTTTCTTTGGCCAATGACGTGAGTTTCGCCTCCTAGGCAGCTTAAAGAAGGTGAGTCTATCACGCGAAAAGCTGAATAGGCCATGAAATTTTTTAGGGCAAAATATCATAGCAGGTGACTCAACATTTTTTACTTTAATGGTGAAATTCCAAATATGGACGGAACTGAATTTGTCAAAACCGAAAGAATACAAATGCAAAGCATTTATCTTCAAGCACTGAGCGGTGGTCTCATATATCAACTGTCATGAACTATTTAGGTCTAGACGTTGTAATCTTAGTTTAGGCTTTCAACATGGATGCAAATTCACATGGCATGATGAAAAATGCAACATGCGCTGATTAAAAGAGGATCCTGCTGTGAAAGGCACGAACCTCTTCGAGTGATATGATACCTTTACCCTATCTACTGCATGGCTACATCTCGCATGAACATGTGATCATACTTTTCTATTGAGCCACATCAATAATGATCGATGCAGGCAATCTGCCTCCTTTCAGCATCGCAGAAGTGAGGACAATGGTTCCATATATAAAATGTTGCTTAAGATCTATTGGCAAAATTCACCATTAACATGGGATCTTAAAACCTGTCAAAACAGAAAATACATCAACGACTCTCATTCAACAAAGAGAGGGCCAAATATGTTTTAGCCATGATCTTCAAATACGGTGGAGCTTTGGTGCATGGGCCATCCAACATGGTGAGGCCCATCAAACTAACTAAGGCAGATCCAAAGCTCAAATGGATCCACCACAGCAGTGGGAATAACGATTGCCAATGTTGAAACCTTCTCGACTGCTTTTGTAGCTCCCATGAAGTTTGAAACGTTAGGCTTTCAATCCCATGCTTCATGTGGTGTGGTCTACTTGAGCCATCAGTCATGGTGGGCCCGACAAATCCCGTGATATAGCTAAGTTTTGGATAAAACATACACATTACGGTCAGCCCTATAGAGCCCGTGACAGGACCGTTGTGGATTGCGTTCAACTAGACCTTTAAGTGCCCGACCATATCTGTGTGGGAGCCCACTATGATATATTTGTTTGTCCATGGACCATGCCATCTATTCCATTTCCAAGATCATGCTAACCTATGGACCCAAAAAATAGACAGATCTGACGCTCTAGTGGACCACCACATAGATGACTCTTGTATTTAATGCTTTGTGCATCTAATGCCTCATTTTTTTGCCATACCCTAACATGTTCTTAGAAAAAAAAAAGGACAATTTGGATAAACAGATACATCACAGTGGGCACCCACACAGATTTGGTTGGATGCTCAAGGGCCGGTTTAATTGGAGGTAAATGAAAGTAAAGTGTGGTAAAAGCATATTAATTACGTTTCCCACCCGTTTGATTGAGAGGTGGAATTCCAACTCAAATGATGCAAATTTCAACCTCTTTTCAAAGTAAAACTTTGTGAGCCTCACATGATTTATATGTTATATCTACACCGCTCATTCATATTTTCAAATCATTTTAGGACAAGCATAAAAAATAAGACAAATCCAAAAATCAAGTGGACCACACCATAGATAATAATAGATTCAATGGTAATATAATTATCTTTATTGTGGCCACTTGAGTATTGGATATGCCTCATTTGTTAAATTTCACCCTAAAATGATTTGAAAAAATAATAAACATCATGGATATAACAGATATATCACTGCCGGGTCATATGATTCTGGTACATAGTACAATACCCTATACCCTATGTAAGACTTTTTGGACAATGTGCATTTTCAAGAAAATATAGAAGTAATCATTCCTTACTTATGATCAATTACTTTCATACCTCAGCCATCAAACAACTATGTTCGGCAAGAGCGGATTAGGTGAGACCCTGGCCTCACCTAAGATGGTGCGGCCCTTAACTTGGGTTACCATGGGGCCCACCTTGATGTATTTATTATATATCCACGCCGTCCATCCATTTTTCCATATCATTTTAGGGGATTATACCGAAAAGGAAGTATATCCAATCATCAAGTGGACCATAACACAAGAAACAGTGGTAATTGACCATTAATGGGCCACATAAGTTGTGGATGAAGCTTATATTTGTTTTTTCCCTCATCCAGGCTCATGTGACCTTATCAACAGATTGGATGGTAAATAAACACTATGAAAACATGAAGGTGAGTCCTCAGAAGTTTTTAATGGTAGGATGGTCAATCACCACTGTTTCTTATGGTATGGTCCACCTGACAATTGTATCTACTTTGATTTTTGCATAATGCCCTAAGATGATTTGAAATAAGGGATGGACGGAGTGGATGCATAATACATACATCAAGGTGGGCCCTATAGTAACCCCACGACAAGGGCCGCACCATCTTAGGTGAGTCCGGGATTTCACCTAATCCGCTCTCATGTTTGACCAGGTTGGGACACAGTCCGCTTGAGTGGCGTATGGCATTTTCGTAATTTACAGAATATGCTGGTACATAGCTGCCGGGATCCTTACCCTTATGCTCGCTAAAAATGAAAGCGCCCCCACCTTAAGGGACTGGTCCACGCAGGTGCTCTATAGGGCTCACCCTGATCTATGGGTTTTATCCATTCCGTCCGTCCATTTCTTTAAGTCATTTGAGGCCATCATCCCAAAAATAAATCAAATCCAAATCTTAAGTGAACCAAATAGTGGGGATTGAACATTTACCGTTAAAACTTCTTGGGAGCCGCAGAAGTTTCGATCAAGCTGATATTTTCATTTTTCCTTCATCCAGCTTTATGTGAACTTATGAATAGGTTGGATGGCAAATAAACATCATGATGGGCCCTAAGAAGGTTTCAACGGTGAAAGGCATGATATGATCATTGCGGCTTGGTGGGGTATGGTTCAATTTCTCCCTTGATCTGCCTCATTTTCCATATAATAAAATAATCTAAAAAAATGAATTGACAACATACATATATAACCGTGGCCTCTGCAGGACGCAATCCTCTTCCATCAGAAATGTCAAAAGTGGGAGGGAGAAAAGAATGGTACGTTAAATTAAAGGTGGTTGTCCCTATATATGGTTGATTTGGATAGATTCGTCAGTAGTGGACTATCAGCGTACACCGTAGGAGCATAGATGAAAATTGTGTCTCCGCAATTGTCGCACACAGCACCAAGGTAGCAATGTGCGATGCTAAAAAAACCTCTGTAAGCCCCACCATGATGTATATGTTTTATCTACGCTGTCCATTCATTTTGCCCCCTCAAGCATATCCAAATCTCAGGTTGACCACACCATTAAAAGCTCCAAAGGGCCCGTTTGGTTGGCATTTAAAAACCCGTTTCCAGCTTAAAATCTGAATTCTAGTGGGAAAATTCCAGCAAAAAAGAATTCAGATTGGAAACCTAAAAGGGCAAAAACCGAGTTTAGTGGAAACGATGTGGGCGACTGTTTCGACGAAAGGGAAAATTGGCGGAAGTGAGCGTCACCCACCTCCATGTATGCGTTGTACATCTATGATATATGTGTTTTGTATCCACACGGTCCATCAGTTTTGAGAGCTCAATTAAGGGCATTACACAAAAAACGAGGCAGATATAAATCTCAAGTGGACCACACCATAGGAAAATAGTGTTGATTAAATGTCCACCATTAAAAACTTCCTAGGGCCCACTATAATGTTTATTTACCATCCAACTTGGCCATCTGTCTTGTAGGACTACAATAGGCCATGGGTAAGGTTCTCAGGTGGATCCGAAGCCCAAGTGGGCCATGCCACATGCAACAATTGGAACAGAATTTGGATTGCACCGTTTTCAGCCAAATAGCAAGTTTCAGAAGAAACCTGGTTCCACTCTAGTTTCTACAATTTTGGATTCCAACATGCATAGGAATCTAGATTTTCTCTAAAATCTGGATTCTGCAACCAAACAGGCCCTAGGGGACTACAAAAGTTTTGGATCACACTGATATTTGTGGTTTCCCTTCATTCTAGTACTTATGACCTAATCAACTGGTTGAATGGCGAACAAGCATTAACGTGGGTCCCAAGAAGTTTTTAAGGGTGAGTGTTCAATCACCACTGTTTCTTGTGGTGTGGTCCACCTGAGATTTGGATCTGTCTCATTTTTCGACTTATACCCTAAATTAGGAGGCAAAATGAATGGAAGGCGTGGATAAAACACATACGCCATGGTAGGGCCTGCAAAGGTTTTCTAGCACCACGTTGTACCAAATTCAACTATCTATGCTACACTACACAGTCCAAGTCCAAGAAAAGATAGGCCCACCCTCGACAGGCCATTGAAAAAAAATCCAAATGAATCTAACCAGTTGATGGTAGAACTAGAATGGAGACTGTATATATTTTTTTGAAACTGTTATTTTCTACGAGGATTGAAACTTGCCACCGTTGGTTACACAACCATTTTTTCAGTGCCTATTAACAGTGGGCCCACTTGTTTAGCATGTAGATCACCAATGCAGATGGCCCATTCACATTACTTCAATGTTATCCTGGTGCATCAACCTGTTTAACTACTCAATGGCACTTGGGTCAACTCCAGCTGCACTCTTACCTATTGCCTCTATGCTACAATTTATTCTTTTCAGACCATCCTAACTTTTTACTTCCCACCTTTACTGTTTAAGATATTATGTATTTTCAAAGGCAAATGCTGGTAAAGGAGGAGTGAATCTTAACCATAACGGTTTGTAGTCTAGCCGTTCTTTCTATGAAATGAGCATTCATTAAAGAACACGGTATCCTTGATTTATTCGTCGACTAGAGCAGTCAAATTATTTAGACAACCACGGCTCGTGGCTGTCATATAGGTTAAAAATGACAATAAAAATTCAGCGACAATGGCCACCGTTCTATTTATTTAGTGGCTCAAGCTGTCGAATGGTGCATTTTATTCGCCAGCTTAAGCTGTTGAAGCTATTCGACGGCTAGAGCCATCGAAGCTGGGAATCAATTAAAAAAAAATCATCGATTGGTGCCTTAGGGCATCTAGCTGAGCCTGAAACCTATATAAACACATTCATTCACATTTAAACCTGTACATACACATCCATTCATATTTAAATAGATCCCTACAACCATGCATCCAAATTCATTCACATTTAAATAGATCCAAATCCAATCATACATCCCTACAACCATTCCAATTATTCTACAACTAATCACATACATTCAATAACCACAATTAAATCAACAAATTATACATTTTTTTATTAAAGTAAACTAATCAACCATTCCATGACCATCCAAGTAACCACAACCATTCATAACCATCTAAGTAAAGTATTCATAATAAAACAAAGTTTATCCACAACCAATCCAACATTTCCCAACCAATGTACAATAAAATAAATTATATACACATCTAATGCATAAAAATTCATTCATTCCAAATAAAACTAACGTACTAGAATATCAAGGGAGTATATCTGTTATGTGTTAAGGTTATCTAATAACCGATCTAATGTCAATATCGGCAAATGTCTCTTTGGTCTGTCTTGATTCACTAGATCAGCAGATCGATCATATATTTCCTCTATGCAGATATTAAAAAAAAAAAAAATCATGGTCCTCGCTCGGATTTAATACTCCACTGGCCAAGTTTTTAGTACACCGAATATTCTTTAAGTAACATACGTGGCCACCTAAATTAGGGGAGGGAGAGCGTGCTGGATGTTTACCCTTATCGGGTCTTCTCTATTAATAAGAAATAATTAAATATTATGATCTGAATATGCATATGACTGATACAAATTCGGATCCAATATCGTTGAGATCCAAATGAGACCCTAATCCGAATCTGATAATAATGCATTGAAATTACACACACACACACACACACACACACACACACACACACACACACACACACCTAAGGTCTTGTAGTTGGCTGAGAAGTAGACTATGGCTGCTGCTGGCTCATGTTTGTCACTTGCTCCATCACCACCTTCATTTGTTGGGGCATATAAATTTTTTATCTTTTCATCACATATGAACTAAACCGGTCTTGCTTATTCCCCCTCCCATGCCGCGTATTCTTCTCTTTCTATCATTTCCACACACCTATGTAAGAAATTATATTTTTATTACAATATACTATAATATAAAATTAAAATAAATATATATGAAAGACAATGTATTTACCATTGCAATGGGATCATTATCAAAATCCCTATATCCAAGTGCGGGATCCATCGCAATAATGTTCCTACTTTGAAACTGTAAAATAGTATGATAATTAGTACAAATATACAAAATTATAATAAAATTAAATTAAATAAGTAGATTTTATAATTACTCACAATTTATTGGTTCACTTCAAGGGTGAGGGCGGAACCATCAGCCTTAGTATGACTATTGATAGATAGTTCCATCCTAATAATCATACGACCATCATTTTTTTAATTTTTTCTGTAACATAACAATTAATTAAGCAACATATATATTTTTATCAATTGTATTTTAATCTGAATAAGGAATATAGATATTACCAATTCTTCAGCTTTATTAGGCATGCCCTTCCTACCTATTATATGATAGATCTTTATTTTAGCACGCAGTTCCTTGAACTTGTTACTTTTCTCTTGCTCTTCCTTTGTCGACGAACTTCTCCCAAATTTTCTACTTGACCGATTTATTCACTTTATTTGCTTTCCTCGTTGCACCCGTCTTTGTAATACCCCGTATCTAGCATACACTTTAGTATTACTTTTAAATTAAAAAAAAAATCAGATAAAATGTCAAAAAAATTCTTTTTAGTCTTCAAAATCTAAATAATCAAATTTAGTTATTAATTAAGAACCTAAATACTATGGATACACTAAACCATGATAAATTAGTTACTAAATCGAATAAATTAATTAATAATCAAATATTATAGTCATATGTTTGAAATACCTCTTAATGGGGTGTTAGTTATAAATAAATTTTATTATAAACAATATGATAATTCACGATTGTTAAATTAGTATTTGTGTTATAATAACAAAGGATGGGATTTTAGTTGGTATTAGATTTAATAATATAGGACAGGGGTTTCAACCGTTGAGATTTGAGATGAGAAGAAGATACATTTTACTACTACTAAATAAATTAGTGTGTGTTATACCCGATTTGTAGAATGAGTCAGGTGTATCTCATTAGTCCTAAGATTGCTAGTAAAAATGAATGGACAGGAGTGGATTTCATAAATCATCCTTGTGGGGTCCATTGTGATGGTGCATGTACACCAGAGTGGTGCATGCACAGTGCACCAGTCAAAGGAGAGTCGGCCAGCTCGACTTTCCAAAATGAAAAAGAGGAATTTCCTCTTCGGGCGTGAAATCCCATTGTTGCGGTCGGATGGACATTTGTCCTTTTTTTACCGAAAGTGGCCCACTTTTGGTGGTCTTGTGAGACGATCCAAACCGTCCAAACGGTTCGCGTTGATCGATTTAGGAAAACCTTGGTAGCAGTAGTCGTTTTACTTCATCAGGTGGTGTGTGATTAGAAGCAAAAGTAGGATTGCTCATTTGAAAAGTGTGTTTTCAGCAGAGCCTTCAACATCAGATCCCGATCATTGTGGCCCACCTGTTGTTAATCCAATCCGTCTATTTTGTAGAGGGCTAGGCCTTTTGTCAAATCAAGGTGGTTTTGTTTGGTGGGAGTGATTACATAAAGATAAATTCCAAATCAAAGTCCAATTAGTCCTCATAATGTTTACATAAACGGGGTTGCCACGTTTGCAATCCGTGTCTATCTATTGCAAGACTTTTCAGCCGTTCATTGGTTGAGAGAAATAGTGCTTTGGAAGAAGTCTCAGCTGTCCATTTTCCTTCACGTGGATATTAAATCTCCATAAGAAGGATTGAGATGGTTCTTCTTCCATTTTTCGTTAAGCAGATAACCGATCTGAAATTCCAGCTCCATTTCTCTTGCTTATCTTATCTTCCTTCTTCTCAGAGAATCCAAGATCGTTCAGCCTTTTGATCAGAGTGCTCTGGTGCATCAGATATCAGTCCTTCAAATCTGATGAAATTCTTGAAGTAAATCCCCAGCAAGAGTCCAATCTCTGTTTCATCAGATGCCCATCTTCACGAGTATTGATTGGAGCTGAAGCTGTTCATCCGTCAGATGCTGGATTGGAGAAAGCTTCTTGAATATTCAAGATCAGTTAGCATTTGTGTGGTTTTCTCATTCTAGCAGATTAGTGTGAGAAGTCTGGTATGATTTTTATTTTCAAATCTATGTCTGTCTAATGATTGATGATTCAATCCGAGTTAGATTCTCAAATATCAGCTCCATTTTCATTGTTGTTCAGTAACTAGATTGGGGGAGAGAGTATTTTATTGCTGTGCACCATTTTAAACAACTCCTTGAGGTTTTCCTGAGTTGAAAATTTGTAACTGTGGGGTTGTAAGTATTTCAAAAATTATAGTTAATGTTGCAGTTCAATCAGATAGGGGGGTAGAATTTATGAAATTAAAGTGGTGTTGATTTCATTCTTTTCCTTTTTGTAATGATTCTTGTGTATCTAATGTATTAATTCCAGAAGGAGTTTCTATATTTGTGTTATCCTCAATCCACTATTTCCTTCTAAAAATCTGGTATGTTTCACAAACCTCTTTTGTGAAATTTTAGGATCAGGAGTAAATTTTCTAAATGTTTGATTTCCTATCAGTTTCAGTTTACTTAAACAGTTAGACTATAACTTTAGAGATTTGGATTCATATCTGTCATAAATAAGCTTATATAAATCAGAATTTTTACTTGAGAGTGTTTATTTGTAATTTTGTAAAATATTTGAGTTAGTTAGGGCTATATCAATTTGGATTTGAACTATGTAAATTTTATTATCTAATCTTCTTCCTAGATATGAACTAGGTGGGTTAATATTAGAAATTCTTAAATTGGGTTACTCCTTAGTGTAGGAACTTGAGTGACTTTCTATATTCCTTTTTCTTCCAAACCCTAGGCAAGAAATTTCTATTTTGAGAGGTGAGGTCCTTCATCCTTTAAGCTTCCCTCATTTTTTTATTTGTGATGATTATTACATTTTTAGTGCTAATTGTTTAATTGTAAGAGATTATTTGATTGATAGTTGCAATTGGAATGTCTAATTAACTTGAAGAAAGAATAATGGTGTTCACATATTTGTTTCAAAAGCTTACTTCAATAAAAATAAAGTTCAATAATTAATCGGTTATATTGACTCTTTAATTCCTTACATATGTGATGATTTACTTTTCAAGTGAATGTTACTGAATTATGCGATTTATATTGAACATGAGAGTAAATGAATATTTGGATATAAATGTATTGGAATAATAGAAGAAGTTGGTATTACGATAAACAATAATGTTGTATGATACTTTACATTAGAATTAAGTTGTGGCAATTTATTTAGAAATGAATGTGAGTTAAGATCCATGATTATTCCCCTCGTGGGCCAGGGATGGTGTTCTGGGATGTTATGCCCGAGCCGTTGGCCTATACTGGATTGTGCACGTCCTCCATAGTGATCGTGGGTGTCTTTTATTGAATTACCAAATAGACTAATGACGGCTGGGTAATCATCTATCGTATGGCATTTGCGGATAGTGTTGATGACGAGTCACACTATTCTTGGTTTGATAAGCATTTGCATTGCGGATAACTTTAGTGATTAACTAAGTTACTGTCGGCTCGACCCTCACCAGCTGGATACATCCCCAGGCTGAAGAACATGTGCATGCATTCATGCATTAGCAAGAATTAAAAATAACATGATTGTTATGAGATGGGTTGGATATTTATGTACATGCTTTTAAATTACTTCTTAACTTGTGTTATTCGTATATATTTCATATATGATGTTCTCATGATATGAAAATAGAATCTTGAAGGGTGTTACCTCACTATGATAATGAGTAAGATGGTGTAGATGATGGACAAGATGCCCCTATTCCAGTTGTGGATGAGCCTAAAGCGGACATTTGAGACACTTGGCCTTACCTGTCCCAGCAGGAGCAGGACCATTTAGCGGGCCATGACGAATAGGCTTACTTTCCCTTTTCAGTTCTTTACTTTCGGAACATTAGATTTGTATAAGCCCTATGGGCATTACATGTTTCCAGCTTTGATATGATGATACTTGCGTGGATGGATTTCTTAGATCCATCTTTCAAGTGTTTAGAATGTGGTATTGATACTAAATAATGTTTAGCAGTTTATACATCCAGGTTTTTCAAAACACGGGCTCATCACGCGAATACTGAAAAATCGGGTCGTTACAGTCATACTGCATTCGTTATAGTCCTTTCTCAATCTGTATTTTCAATCTCTCCGGACTTTATCCGCTTTTTGTAAGCAATAATTTCGATGATCCTCCGTGAAATCAAATTGGGCTTGTGAAGGAGATTATAAGATGAGTCAAAATAAATATTATGACATGCTTTACGATATTAACATTAATTTAAACATTACCTGAATAAGACTCCAAAGCATGTTAAGCACCTCTTTTGAAACTTTACTTTAAGAAGGGTAAAGAGGTGACACGTGGCTCATAGCTAAGCAACCCAACTTTGTTGCAAACTCGGCCAGGTGATCACCGATTGATTGCTCTACCGAGTTGAATCCAAGAGAAATATGCGACCAATTTGATGATGAACATTATACATGTGAAATTGCAGTTTTACCACTTATAAAGATACTTGGATATATACCTAATGTCCTAGAGAGGGTGAATATCACTTTTTGAATTTCCAACACAATTTAAAAAGTAATTTAAATCGGTTACAACAGCCACGATTATCACAATAACATTCAAGGCAAATACATGTACAATTTGCAAGAAGGACTATCATTGGACATTTTATTAAACAATTTGTATTCATGATTGACTAAGCTATTCCACAAGTTCAACACATAGCAATCATTCAATCTCACAATGCACAATGATATATAGTGGTTCGGTTTCCCTACTCTACTCCCGGTTCACGATCTCAACTTATGAGAACATTGGATTTCATTATAGTCGTGGTTTTAAATTAGATTAACCATCAACCTTAACATCCTAACTTATAGTTTACCATCCGCCGATGGTCTAATCCAGGGACTTATCGAGTTTAGATCTTAAACTCTCACCAATCCTAATCTAATGATGGCCACGTACACTCCCTCCTGAGTTTCCCAATCCAAGAAATTTTAACACAATAAATGGACTCTCAAATACTAGACATACCTAGACAGTTGAGCCCCGATTCGATGCCTTCAATGAGTAGCTGCAGCTCCTCTTTGTGCTCCCAAGATCAGCTACCGATGCAAATGATATGTGCATGATTATGCCGGGTAGTTGGGAGAGAGATGGTCAAGTTCCTCTTACCTATTCAATGCAATGATTATGTAGGAACTACTATTCAATGGCTATAACAGACTTATAAATTAAGTTTCAATGATTGGTCAACCATGAATGCAACGTTTGAGTTCATAGTTCAAACCGAGCTTTGACTGCTTAATGACAAGCCATTAATGGCTAGGTTTGAATGATGAACTCAAGGAAAATAAGAGTAAAGAGGGTAGGAAGAAGTGAGTAAAAGCTCTCTCACAATGCTCTTAATGGGTGTTAAATGCATGTCATTAAATACCCCAAGATGTGCCTTTATAGAAGCCCAAATTCGAGCTCCAACGGATCTAAAATGGACACAACCGACTTGTTAGAAGTTGGCCCGACCGGTCGTGTTTTGGAACAGAGAATTGCTGGACACAAAATGGGTCTGTCCGACCGGTCAAGACCAATCGGAAGGCTGATGTAACGCCCCGGATTTTCACTAACTTGAAAATTGGAAGTCCTTGGGCATTACCTTCGGTGTGTCGGTTATAGGCGTACCCGCATGCGTGTTCACATGTATTGGGGACTAAAATGAATGTTTTTACCAAAGAAATGATGGAATTAGTTTAGGAGTTGGAAGATCACATGGTTCGGAAGAGTTTTCCAACGATTGGGTTGACTTGGGTATGTCGCTGTCTGTAGAGACTAAGTAAAGAACCCTGAATTATCAATCCACTCGTAGATCGACGAGACCATCATGAATATTTTATCGGACCTTGGTGTTTTAGCCTATTTGAGGTATTTCAGATTTTTTGAACGGTTTAGATTTGGCAAAAACCCTCTCATTTAAAAGGCGTTATGTTTTGAAAATGCCAAAAAGTTGCGATTTGTACTTCGAGGGGAAAATCAAAATCTTTATTATTGGAATTTCAATTTTCTAGTATTTTTTATTGAATCCAAATGGGGGGTACTTCCTTATTTACATAAATAACTTAAAGTAAATGGAAAAACATGACATTTACTTAAATGTTATTTTGTAAATAAGGCTGACAAGTAGCCTGGACTATGTGGGAACTCACTGTGCAGTGTGGAAACTCACTGTGCAGGGAAGAAAGCTGAAATTTTCAGAGAAAATGGCCAAGGGACGACCGGCCGACCGGATTGACAACCGGCCGACCGGTTGGGCAGCCGGCCGACCGGTTGTGCTGCTGCCCTTTTTGGGAAGAAAAACGAATGGACAGTGGGATCCGGCCGACCGGATCTGCGACCGGCCGACCGGTCGTGGCTGGACGGTTATAAAAAGGGGGTTTCACACCCCATTCGATCCAACTCTCTCTCATTTCTCTCCTTCACTCTCTTCTCCCCTAAACTCCCAAGCACCCCTAGCTCCCATCTTCCTTCCTCAAACCCATTTCTTCCTCATTCCTCCCTCAAATCCTCCTCCAACCTTAGAAATCTCGGATTTCCAAGATCTCTCCGGCCTCCATGTCCGTTCTCGCGTCTTCTCCGGCCAAAATCCGGTGGCTTTGGGGTCGGATTCACCTCCCTATGCTAGGTAAGGTGTTTCTCTACTTCTTCTTTTCCTCTTCCTTCCATTTTCTTCATCTTTGGACCATTAGGGTTAGAAACCCTCGTTGGATTCGTCCAAACCCTAACTTAGGGTTTGCTCATGTTGGGGCTTGGGGTCCCGGATGTTGTATTGGTGCGGCCCGTGCGTTGTGGAAGCCGTGATTGGGCAAGGCCCATGTGGATGCCGTCATGCTCCAACTCCGGCCCGATTCACCGAATTGATTTGGGATTTTCTCAAATCCGAGATACCAAAACCCTAAACCCTAATTAAACACTTAATTAGATTAAACCTTAATTGATTAACGCTAAATTTACGATTCATTGTAGGTAATTGAGGTATTCCCCAATTTCAGGCGTTCGGACCGTATTTGGATCGCTCCGGCCTCATCCGAATCGAGTAATGTCGATTCCAAGGTGAAGATCTACCCTCAAGCTTACTCTCAACAAATCCTAATTAATGATTGCTTGAGTTTATATGTTAATTGTTGATGTGTGCATAACATGTTCGATGAAATGCCTCTATGGTGGTTTGATTCATAACATGCTCGATGAAATGCCTGAATGATGTAAATTTATAATATTGTAATATATTTATGATTGTGGATGTATGTGGCGTCCTGTGTCATCCGGGCTATGTCATCCGGGTCCTTTGGATCGGTCAGGCTAGTCGATCGGGCCAGGTGCTTAGATATGTTTATGATTAGGTATTTAATAACCTAAATTGCTATTATAATAAAGTATCCGTTGCTTTGGATTAAGCTCTGAAAATCGTTGATATAGTGTACTGCCTGCCACTAGGTTAGGCAGTCACGGACTTATTCGATCGACTAGGCGGGACACGGTCGACCAATAATGGCCATTGTTGGTTTATCGTCGTCCTCTTGGGTCCACCGAATAAGCCCAATTCAGAGTTAATCATTTCTTGTATTTCATTTTTGAATCACATCCTATGGAATCTAGAATACCATCGTTCCCACTGTGAATAGTCCACTTAAAACCATATTGCGACTCGATCCACCAAGTCTCATGAGCCAGGCACGGTGGTATGGGACACCGTGTTTGAGCTGTCGGCCTACGCTGGGGTGGTGCCTCCCCGTAGTGACCAGTGAGCATTGACAGGGGTGACCGATTGTTGTTCGAATGGCCCTTGTGACAAATGTGATCTTGGCCGATGTTTGCGTGCCTGTGCACCATTCGAACGACCCGGGCGTGCATTGGAATAATTCCGAGTGAAACGCCCGCACCTCTGAATAAATTAATCGTATTTGATATTTGGGATATGAGACCTTCCGCTTTGATTTGGTCGTGGCTGACGAGTCACGGTCGAACCAGGCTTTCATGGTAGGATAACTCAACTTTGGATCGAGGGGTTACTGGCGATGATTGGTTACGCATCACAGGGAGCCAGATAGTCCCGGTTAGACTTTATGATACGAGGTGGTATTCTGGCTTCACCAATTTGCTGGATGAATTGGACTAATAAATACTTTAATTAATCATGCATACATGACATTGCATTTGAGGGGGACTCGTGTAGCCTGGTTGCTTGATGTGGCGCCAGCGCTATCTTGAGCACCTCATGTCATTTCTCTGTGTCATCCGGGCTGTGTACTCAGTCACGACTTACGATCTGCTAGACAGGTGGACTGTGGATTCTGATACCAGTTGGTCGGGCCAGGGCTTGCCCAGGACATGCATTGTGTGCGGAATCATGACATCCATGCATTTAATCAACTAGCCTAGGATGATGTATGATTTGTATGTGGACATTACCCTAACTTGATTGATTTGACAACATGCTTAAGAATGATACACTTATATAAACCTGTTTATAATTTAAATATCCCGAGTTTAACCTTGGGGTTATTTCTTCACTATGTTGGCGTTTTGACGCCTTCTATTTGACATATGCAGATGTCTCAAGAATAGGACCAGTTGGTGGTGCGCACGGGCGCCTTATAATCTTTTAGCTTCGTCCTTTTGGTAGATGTATTTTCCCTTCCTATTATTTTTATTGCGATTCGTATAATTCTCATATGGGCTTATACTGCGATTGAATTGTTCATCTAGGGTGTTAGCCCTATATATTTTTTGATTTAGTTACCTTTACCTCCACTTTGCTCATGATCCGCTAATTGAAATGCGTTACTCTGATTATTTGTGAATGGAATGAATATAAATCTGATTGAGGACACACGTGGGTGCATTTTCCACGTGTGGCATTCCTAAAATAGCATTTTATTAAGTAACACTCGGGAACTCGGGATTAGAGTCTCCGTACTCGGGTGCCGAAATTTCAGGTTGTTACAGCTGACCAGCAAGGCAGATATTCAAGAAATGGTTGCTGGACTAAGGGTGGGCATGTTTGACCAGTCAAGACCAGTCGAATGGCTGTCCAGCAAAAGCAGATCTTCAAAGTAATGTTGCTGGACTATTTTTGAGGTCGGTTCAACCGGTCAAGACCGGTCGGCTGCCTCAACATACCAAGCCAAGAGGAGCAAGTGGATGCTGACCAATCCAAGGTTTGTCCGACCGATCATGATTGGTCGGCTGCCTTGGATGTATGGCATTTCCCATTGCCAAGTCATCCAGAGAGACTGTGCTTTAAGATCAATGTTTGGTCTATGTCTTTATCGTGTTTTTAGCACCTTGCCAGGTAGAATTAAGCCCGATCAACTTGAGCTAGGGTCAAGAAGGAATGGGTTAAGATGGATGGATAATTACGCCATTCATTGATGTTTTGGGATTCTTAAGGTCAATCTATATGCAACTTACCTTGAGATCGTGTTTCTACTTGAGCTTGAGCAAGGAAAGCAGCATAGTCTTCAAGTCTTGAGCTTCAAATCTTCGGTCGAGGCTCACAAGACAAGACGCGACAAGGTGGCATGACAATTGACAAAATATAGTGTTGGAAGAGCCTTCAAACGGCATCCCTGGACTGTTCATCGACCGGTCATGACCGGTCGGGCAATGGGGGCCGACCGGTCTTAGTGTTGAGGTTACGTGGAATCAATGTATTTTCTCCCTGGATTGTTTGTGGGGTCAGTCTGACTGGTCAAGACCGGTTGGTCATGTTACGTGGTGCCTTACCCGGTTACCGATTTCTTGCGCTATTGCGCAGTGGTGCGTAAGATGTTTCTATTTTCGAGATTCTTGCTATATATATGACATGAATCCGGAGTTAGATGCAATCCTAAGGTGTCCAAGGTTTCCGAAGTGGGTTTAAGAGAGGGGAGAGTGTTTTGAGAGAGAGAGCTTAGGTTTTTTCTGTTTTCTTTACTCGTGGGCTGTCAATCTCTGTAATCTTCTGTTGATCATAGTGAATCACTTTGTGCTGTGGTTTTTTACCCGTTGATGAGTTTTTCCACGTAAAATCGGATTATCTCTTATGGTTGAATGCTTGTGAGGATTAGTTTCATTGTGTTTCTTGTTTAATCTTATATACTGTTGTAGTATTTGTTTGGCTTCCACTTTCGCTGCTGGCGTCCCTATTCCCAACAAGTGGTATCAGAGATAAAATTGGGTTGGAGTAGATTTCAGATTTAAGACGAGAAGATGGGATCAAGCACAAGGTTCGAGATAAAGAAGTTCTCTGACAAAAATAACTTTGAGCTATGGAAGGTGAAGATCGATGCCCTTCTAGTTCAGCAAGGGCTTGATGAAGCTCTTGCAAAGCGACCTGAGGCTATAAAAGATGATGAGTGGACGGAGCTCAATAAGAAGGCTAGAACCTCAATCCTATAAACCTTACGGATGATGTCCTCTATCACGTCACGAAGGCGAAGACAACTGCTGATACGATGGCGAAGCTAGAGAAGGTTTATGCTAAGAAATCTTTGGAGAACCGGATGTATCTGTTGATGCAGTTGTTCACCTTGAGGATGGCGGAGGGGACGATGTGGAGGACCACTTAAGCACGTTCAATCGGCTAGTTTGCAAGTTGGTGGAGATAGATGAGCCGATGAAGGATGAATATCAAGCATGCATCCTATTAAATTCTCTTCCAAAATCATATGAGTCATTCAGTGGCTCTGTGTGCGCAAGGAGGGAGACCATCAACGCCGAGACCGTTATCTCAGCCCTCCAGTCGAAGGCAATGAGAAAGAAAAGTGGTGACATGGGTTTTCATTTTTTCTCAGAGGCACTGATTATGAGGGTAAGAAATTTTGAGTATGGTGGAGGATATTCGAAATCGGGATCTAAGGCCAACGGCAAAGGAAAGCTAAGGTGAAGTGCTAAAGTTATGGTCAGGAAGGTTACATGAGAGGGGATTGTCAGAATCCCAAGTTGAAGTAAGAGAGGTATGGAAATTCTTCTAGAGAGGGAGCCAATACCGTAGAGGACGGTAGCGATCTTTGTGAAGTTCTGACTATATCCGGCAAGTGATCTCACGGTAGAGAGTGGATCCTAGATTCAGGGGCTTCATGTCAAGTTTGTCCTGACCGGAGTTTATTCACGACATACAGAGAGTATGGTAGTGAATCGATGTTTGTGGGTGATGGCTATGCTCATAAGGTGGTGGGTATTAGTATGGTGTGCATCAGGATGTTCGATGAGATCGAACAAGTCCTGGAAGATGTGAAGCATGTCCCCGAGATAACGATGAATGTGATCTCTCTTAGTGCACTTAAGGCGAAAGAGTGCGTGTTCATCGACCGCAATTGTTATTGTAAAGTGTTGAAGGGGCCGGACACTTGTGTGGATGAAAGCACGGAGGTGTGACCATCTTTACAAGTTGATCAGGAGGACACTTCACGGTGGAGCTGCGGGAATGATCGCGAGATCTACGGTTGCTTGTATGTGGCAAGTGCTCAAGGGCCACATGAGAAGAGCAGAAAAGGGCGCAAAAGTACAAGGTTACAGTTGATGGTGGCACGAGAAGTAGTGAAGCTATGATGAAGATGGAATGACGAAGTGAGGATGTTCTGATTCAACGTTTTAAGCCTCGGTGGAGTTTGTTGGAAGAGCCTTTAAACGGCATCCCTGGACTATTCATGGACCGGTCTTGGTCGGTCGGCCAGTGTTGAGGCTGCGTGGAATCAGTGTGTTTTCTCCCTGGACTGTTTGTGGGGTCGGTCCGATCGGTTAAGACTAGTCGGCCGTGTTACGCGATGCCTTGCGCAGTATGCGATTTCTTGTGCTATTGCGCGGTAGTGCGTAAGATGTTTCTATTTTCAGGATTCTTGCTATATATATGGCATGAATCCGAAGTTAGATGCAATCTTAAGGTGTCCAAGGTTTCCAAAGTGGGTTTGGGAGAGGGGAGAGTGTTTTGAGAGAGAGAGAGAGAGAGAGAGAGAGAGAGAGAGAGAGAGAGCTTGTGTTTTCTCTATTTTCGGGCTGTCAATCTCTGTAATCTTCTGTTAATCATAGTGGATCGCTTTGTGCCGTGGTTTTTACCCGCTGAGGGATTTTTCCACGTAAAATTCGATTGTCTCTTATGGTTGAATGCTTGTGTGGATTGGTTTCATTGTGTTTCTCGTTTGATCTTATATACTGCTGTGGTGTTTGTTCGGCTTCCGCTTTCGCTGCCGGTATCCATATTCCCAACATATAGTGTACTAACAACATGGTCTGACGCCGAAGAGGATACTCGACATGTTGAATGGGCACTATCAATTGTAGGTGGGGGAGTAAACCGGGGAGAATCAGACATGCCAGTAAGTCCTCGAGTCAGACTACTATTATCTGAAGAAATTTTCTTCATCATATTGTTTGTATTCATAGTACAAAAGATGACAAATAATAGAATAGCATTCAAGTACATAAATATATTGTCAAATAATAGAATAACATTCAACAACATTCATCAAAATACAAAACCATAAAGCAACGCAACATATAAGTGATGAATAAGTTAAAGTAATTTGAGTTTTTTTTTTACCGGACTCTTTGTAATCAATGTGAGAGCTGTCTACATACTTATAATGATGATAAAATCATGACACATGTACCCTATTTGGGTTTCATTACAAAATGGACATATTTATGTGTAAATACATTTGATCAATTTTTTAATACATGGTAAATATCTTCTTTTTTTTAATGTGTACGCTTAAGATGTCCAGCTCTTAAAGAAACTCAACTGGAATTCAAGTTTCAAATTTATCATCATAATAAGATCAGGTTACTATAATTCCTTTTTATTTTTTACAAGTTATAAATGATCGAAAGTTCCCTCATTCGCCTGTTGCCTTGCGGAATCAAAGAAGCTTCATGCAGCAATCCTTCACTTGATGCTTGTGCAAAACCTATACCTTCGATTTATTCCAACATCAATCATTTCAAATGTTTACCTGAAACGTAAATAGTGTTATACAAGATAATACATAATCTTTTGTTGCCATATTTATAAAAGATAAATATATGAATTTTAAAATATACATAATTATTCATCGTCGCTTTCTATGATATCTTTTTGCATGGCTAATGTTAAAGCATTTTCATTCAGCATTGCTGCAAAAAAAAAAAGATCTTAAAAAATATATATATTTCGGTTCAATCTTTTCAGAGCCTCTAACACAACATGTCAATCATTAGGAATACTATATTCCTGAAATTTAAAATTATTGAAATATTTATTAAATTAAATAAAATTAATAATTAATTAAAATAAATTAAACAAATTACTTGGGGTAAGGAAGGTGCGAGGGCGAGGGCAAAACGGATCTGGCGATGAGGGCAACCCGGCAGGGGGGAGAGAGAGAGGTGGGGGTTAGTTCGAGTGATAGGGAGAGAGAGAGAGAGAGAGAGAGAGAGATGGGTCAGGTCGATTTGGGTTTTTTTAAAAACCTAATTCGCACCATTCAACGACCTTGAACCATTGAAAATTAGTGCCTTTTTTTCAACGGTCCAGAGCCGACATATTTTAGTACCTTTTTATACCCCGGCTATGGCCGCCGAATTTTCACCATAAAAATTTGCCGTTTTTCACATGGTGGGTGCAACTGGCATGAATTCATTTGGTAAATGATGAGTATATATTTACAAACATTTATAGGAAAAAAATGAACCCCCCCCCCAAAAGTGTATATACATATATAACTTATTAAAAATAATGAATTTTGACTAAAAATAAAACTCATATTTACCCTCAAAACAATCTTATTTAGAAAAATTGTTTGGGAACCAATTGTTCTTGGTATGGCCAAAATCTAGAGCTTGTTGATAGCTTTCCGATACAACATATGAATGAGATGGGTAGTTGATTGCCAAGTTATGACTGTTGAAATCTATTATATGCGTTACATCCTTGTATTAAACTTTCTATCTTGATTTCTTTTGATCATTGATCATCCATGAGATCCCCATAACTTTTGTCCTACGTCAGTTTTTTTTTTTTCTTTTTTTCTTTCATTTTTTTTCTTTTTCTTTTTTTTATTTTTATAGATTTGAGAAGGGTAATATTATCATTTTAAAGATCTTGTTAACTTGGCATCGTTATTTTTTTTATGTAACAATTTTTTTAAGAATATTTAAAAAATGAAAGGTGTTATATGAGAAAGTGCATAAAATGTATAAGGGAAGGCGCTGTCTATATTTAGGCTAAAAGAGAAAGTACTATGTGTCAATATCTCGTTTGATTTATGCCATGCGTGTAATTGGAACTGTCATAATTCAAATGCTTCCAAGGTATGAAATACTAAGGCTGTTTAAAGAACCGACCAAATTGATAAAACTGATTGAACCGGACCGAACCGATTGATTTCGGTCAGTTTTCCAATCTATTTCGGGTCGGTTCGGTTTTTTAATATAAAAAACCAAGAGTGTCGGTTTGTGAAAATTATAAACTGTTTTCAACCGATCCGAACCGATATGTGTGTGTGTGTGTGTGTGTGAGAGAGAGAGAGAGAGAGAGAGAGAGAGAGAGAGAGTTGGCCCCACTTCAATATTTACATGAAATCCACTCTAACCAGTAAGGGTGCCACCCTAAGTTAGACCCAAGTGGGCCACACTAAGAAAAAGAGTTTGGAGGGTAATGTGGCCTGTAGACTATTTCCAATCGTGTGGTCCACCTGTATCAAAGATGACACTGGTTTTTCATCTTTAGGCCTAAAATTGGGTTAGTCACCTGCCAGTTAGAGTGGATTTTTAAAATGCATGATAGTGGGGGCCATTTAAACTACATTACCAATTACCTCATGTCAGGTAAAAGAATTTTACATAGACACGGACTCTGCGGCACAGGGAGTGAATTAAGGTAACAGTTCAATGGGTGTTATCCTAACTGTGTGGAGCTCACCTTGATGTATGTTTTGTATATCCATTCTATTCATCTATTTTCGTCTATAATTTTAGGACATGATTCCAAACCTTGAGAAGATCCAAATCTCAAGTAAACCATACCATTCAAAACAATGATGAATAGTCATTAGAAGCATATTATGGGCCACAAAAGTTTTGGATTGAGGCCTAAACCAACAAAACTGACAAAACCGAACCAACCCGAATTTATCCAGTTCAGTTCGATTGGTGACGGCTCATCGGTTCGATTCGATTGTTAAATATTCAAAACCAACTAAGTTGGTTCGGTTGGATATTTTCCCTCAAAACTGAACTGACCGAACCGTGCACAGCCTTATGAAATACTGGGGCTTGTTTTGCTAAAAAAGAAATACAACAAAATAAAGGAATGTGATGAAAGTTATCCAACACCGAAGAACAATGAAAACCCATATTGAATTCAAAGAAGAATATACTTAAGAGAAATTAATGAAGTGCATGTTTTTTCATTTTCTGGTAAATTATGGTAAATAAGTAATGACTGTTTTTTCAAATGTCTAAAGAGAGGAAAGTAGCTTAGAATTTATGCCTCAATTCTTGAAATGGGATAGGAATCGTGTGAGTGAGATTTGTATGTGTTTGATCCGCATTGTCCATCCGTCTCACTAGCTCATCTTAGGGCATAAGTCTAAAAATGAGAAGGATCCAAAGCTCAAGTAGACCACACCATAGGAATATATGGTGGGTAATGACATCCACCGTTGAAAGTTGAAACCTTCGTAGGGCCTATATTGATGTGTATGGGTTCACCAACCTGTTCATAAGGTAAGACAAAAATGGATAAGGGGAAAACACAAATATCAACCTCATCCAATACTTTTGTGGCTTCCAAGAAGTTGTCAATGGTAGATGCTCAATTCCTCATATTTTAAGTGGTGTGGTCTACTTGTGCTTTAGTTCCTTCTCATTTTTAATGCCTTAAAATGAGCAGGTAAAATGAATGAATGACATAAATAAGACACATACATCATCAAAGTGGACTCCACATATTTTATTTTTTTCTCCTCGATATTAGCGTGAAGTGAATTGACTGGTGTACCACGGCACACCAATGACCTCGCCAATGTAGTGACATCACCAAGTTCTATGGTTCCCACTATGAGGAATATGCTATATTCAAGCTGTTTGTCCATTTGGCGAGATCATTGTAAGGCTTGAGCCCAAAAATAAGACATATCTAAAGATCACGTCGACTACATTGCAAAAAGCAGTGAGAAATTAAATGTCTACCATTGAAACCTTCTTTGGGATCACAAAAGTTTTGGATCGGCTTGATATTTGTTTTTTTCTCTTCATCCATGTTTGTGTGACCTTATGAACAAATTGGATGGAGTAAAAACATTACGGTGGGTTCTATGAATGGTGAATGGGTTTAACGGTGGGAATCATTGTCCCCATGGCTATTTGTGATGTGGTCTACTTGAGCATTGGATATGGCTCATTTGTGGGGCCTTCCTCTAAAATGATCTCTCCAAATGGATGTGTGATGTGGATATAACAAATACATCATTGCGGGGCCATGCATCTTTGATATTCTTTCAACTATTGGTAGATTTTTGGGCTTAATCCGCTTCCTGTCAAATCCTTAAGGGCCCGTTTGGCTCGGGGGATTAGGCAGTATTAGATGGTAGTTGTAATCTTAGTAGGCATCATTGGGACATGTGAGGGATTTGAGTGGATAAATGGAAAGTATGGGACATCCCAAGGCATGTTTGGATTGCAACGGATGCATGATCAATCCACCGGAATTTCTATTTATGCTGTTTGGTGTGTCAACGGATTACACTACAAATCAGCGGTGGATTATATCCTGCACTTTGGCTGGGCATTTACATAGTGGTCATTTTTCTGTGGGCCCCACCATAGTGTATGTGTTTTATCCACTCCATCAATCCATTTTTCCATGATCATTTTATGGTACATGACAAAAAATTAACAGGTCGATCCAAATCTCAAGTGGACCACATTACAAGAAACAGTGTTGATTGAACGTCCACCATTAAAAACTTATTGGGGACACAAAATTTTTGGATCAAGCTGATTTTTGTTGTTTCCCTTCATCCAGGTATATATGACCTAAACAATAGGTTGGATGTCAAATAAACATTACAGTGGGCCTTAGAAGGTGTTTAACGGTGGACATTCAATCACTACTATTTTCCTGTGGTGTGGTCCACCTGAGATTTATAAATGCCTAATTTTCCGGTTCAATCTCAAAAAAGATCTGCAAAAACTAATGGACGGCATGGATAAAACACATATATCACGGTGGGGCCCACAAAGCACCAACCACTGGACACCGGCTAGTGGCAGCGTCACTAGCCAAACCGAATCCAACATGAAGTTTGTAACACCGGACGAGGATTTCCGACGAAAGCCTTGCGCAAGAAGTTCCTGCGCTGGGAACGTAGGTGCTCACAGTGATGTTTTTCGATAAATCCACCCCGTCCATCCATTTTGGACGCTCCATTTAGGACAAGAGACCAAAAATGAATAGGATCCAAAACTCAAGTGGGCCAAACTAAAGGAAAAGGTTTGGTAGGGAAATTACTACTGTTGAATCCTCCTTATGGTCCACAGTGATGTTTATATGACATCCATACCTTTCATAATGTCACCGGTGGCCCCACAAATATTAACTCTGCGGGTCCACCGTGATTTATGTATTGTATCCACTCCGTTCATCCATTTTAATAAATAATTTTATACCTTGTGATAAAAAATGGTGGGTATAAAAATCTTAAGTGGACCACACCACAGGAAACAATGTTTATTGAATATGTACAGTTGAAAAATTCTTGGGGGCCGTGGAAGTATCTGATCAAGTTGATATTTGCTTTTTCCCTTTATCAATGTCTGTGTCATCTTCTGAACAGGTTGGATGACAAATAATCATCATCGTGGACCCCAGAAAGGTTTCAACGGTGAAAATCAGCCCTTCCACCGTTTCTTTTGGTATGATCCACCTAAATTTTTTATATGCTTCAATTTTGGTTTCAACCCCTTAAATGAACTTAGAAAAGCGGATGGACGGTCTAGATAAACTATATACATTTACAGTGGGCCCAACTAAGTTTACTCAGTGCGTTCGGAGTAACTCAGGACGCAATCCGATTCCCCATGCTGGATTGCGAAGGCCAGACACAACTCCGGCCCCAAACCCAGTGTGGATTCCGTAGACGTCTTGAGGTGGACTGCGAGGGACAGGCACAGCTCCCGAACCACAATGAAATCTTCTTACCAAACACGGCAATTTTGAAATATCCCACCAAATCCTGTTTTATATACTTTAAATCCCCCGGCCAAACGCCCCCTAAAGACGTAATAGCTATTATAGTCTTATGGGGTAACTATCATGAATCCCTATTTAAGAATTTTGCAAAATAATACCTAATTAATAATGTATTTTCATCCAGTACCTTTTTACATTATCTTTCAAAATAAGTTACCTCATTAATCAACATAATTGCCACATGATACCTTCCGTAAGTTTTTACTGACTTCTTGGCAGATTTTTTCATAAAAAGACAAAAATGTCAATCATTATTAGGGTATTTATTGTTTAAAAGAAAAAATAAAAAGAAACACCAGCCATCTTTCTCAACGGGATTACCTACTGCCGCTGTGCCACTGATCACTGCTCCGTGGCCCACCATAATGTATGTGTTTTATCCAGACAGCCCATGCAATTTTCCACGAATTTCATGGCATGGGACAAAAAATGAGTCAGATCTAAATTTCAGGTGGACCATGCCATAGGAAATAGTGGTCATTGAGTGATCACCATTAAAAACTTCTTGGAGGCCTTAAAAGTTTTGAATCAAGCTGATATTTTTGTTTTCCCTTCATCTAGGTCTTTCTGACTTAATCAACAAGTTGGATAGAAAATAAACATTATAATGGACCCTAGGAAGTTTTTAACGGTGAGCATTCCATCACCACTGTTTTCCTGTGGCGTGGTCCACCTGAGATTTGGATTAGACTCATTTTTAGGTATGTGCCCTAAAATGATCTGGACAATGGATGGATGCTGTGGATAAAGCACATACATCATGGTGGGCTTGCAGAGCACCTACTTAGTAGCTACCTACTAGCAGCTACCTACTAGCATTGTCATCGGACGGGGATTGCCTTCGAGCTTACTGCAACAGTAAACTAGGTGGGGCCACCGTCATATTTGTAAGAAATCCACTCCGTCCTTCTGTTTTGTCAAACCAAGTTAAATATGGGCTAAAAAATGAAGTAGGTCCAAAACTCAGGCGGCATGACGGGAATGACATTATCAAAGGTATGGATGACATATAAACATCATGACAGATCTAGGGAGGTTTCAATGGTAGGCATTTTCCTAGCTACTTTTTCCCTGTTACACAGTCCAATACGCCAATTTTGGCTCCATGTCCATGATAGGAAAAATGAATGGCCAGGGTGAATCTCTCACAAGCATCATGGTGGCCCCAACTTCTTGTGCGACAGGCTGTCTGCAGCCAATCCACACGTCAGTAGGCAATGAGGGGATTTTTAATGCAATAGCCCTGGGGTATGGCTATTTTTACTAAAAGTTCAATTTCTCGTTTGGCTCATCTTGCCTTTTGACGATAAATTATAAATTTTGCAGTCGAAAATGCCCCTCTAACCACCATGTGCTTAGGGATAATCCACAGTGCCTCGGGGGGGAATCCATAGTGCCTAGGGGCAGTCATTTGGAGGGGCATTTTGGACCATAAATTTTCAATTTCTTGTCAAAAGGTCAAAAAGGATAAACCAGACGAGAAATTGGACTTTTAGTAAAAATAGTCACCCTCAGGGCTATTACAATAACAATCCCAGCAGGGAGCATATTGGGTACCTCATGGCCTCAACCAACACAGTGCAACCCTGACCATGGCGCCCTCCTTGATATATGCATTACATATCCACATTGTCCATCAGTTTTTTCAGCTCATTCTAAGGCATGATACAAAATGTGAAGCATAAGCATTACATATCCACATTGTCCATCAGTTTTTTCAGCTCATTCTAAGGCATGATACAAAATGTGAAGCTTATGCATATCTTATGTGGACCATACTATAAGAAACGGTGGTAGTTGAATGCCACACCATTAAAAACTTTCTAGAATTTACTTAATGTTTCCTTATTACTCATTTGCCATCAAAACTGTTGATAAGGTCACAAAAACTTCGATGAAGGGATAATCAAATATCAAATTGATCCAAAACTTTTGTTGCCTACAAAGAGTTAATGGTCCATCACCACTGTTTCAAATGGTGTGATCCACCTTAGATTTAGTTCTGCTTCTTTTTTGGGCTCATGCCATAAAATAAACTTGATAACCGGATGGATTGAGTAAATATACCTTACATACATCAAGGTGCGCCTCATGGTAAGCACCACATCATCTTGGGTAAGAGCGGCACTGCACCTAATCCGCTGTCCATCTTTCTTTCCACTCTCCCCACCATCGTCGGTCCTTCTCCCTCCGCCAAGATTTCCTTCAAAAGATCAGATTTAGACCATTAGATGAAGATTCGGGCCATTCATCATGTTGTTCCCGCTTGGCTTGTGCTATGGCCCAAAAATCAAGAAATAAATTTCATCAAGTGGACCAAAAGTTGTACAAATTAAAAATGAATGCTTGCCGTTGAAAACTATTGATGGTCACAAAAGTTTTGGATCTAGCTGATTTTGTGTTTTCCCATAATCCAAGTTTGTGTGACCTAATGAACAAGTTGGATGGAAAATAAACATGTTGGTGGGCCATATGAAGGTTTTAATAGTGGGTGTCATTGTCCCCATTATTTTCTAAGGAGTGGAACACTTGAGCTTCGAATGTACCTCAGTTTTGGACTCATGTCCTAAAATGATATGACAAAATGGATGGATGGTGGATATAGCACACGTGTTATGGTGGGCCCACAGAATTTTGCCACGTTAACACAATACAAACTAGGTGCTTATTCTTCCTTCGCAAATCGCAATGGGAGCTAATAAAGTTAATAACATGATGGGCATTTTTATCATTTTATGAAAAAAATGTGGCAGGAGACGAGAGAAAAGTAACGGAAAGGTACCCATTTGATAATTTCCTCACTAATGAGGTAGCTTAATGTAAAGTTAATTTTAAAAGGTATTGAGATGTAAATATAATATTAATGAGGTAGCTTAATGTAAAATTCCCTATTAAACAATAACCACGCATTTACCACCATTTACAAGGGGGAAATGAAAAACCAAATACCCCCTGCGAGAAGAAAGATTTTAGTTACTCATGACGATAAACTCAACAACTCACGAGAACAATATCTTTCATTTGCAAAATGCAAACGAAGCCCATTGTCGTGTATAGATTTTAAAGAGCTTTTTAGGCATATCCTAGAGCATTTACTGGCCATTACAATGTACTTTTCTAAAAGGTTTTCATGGTTTTTCTTGACCATTCCAAATATTAGAAAATGATAGATTCATCCATTCCTAAAACCTTGACCAAATTACAAAAATGTCCTCATAATAATAAAGTACCCATACATAAAAGAGAAAGATTGCAAAAATGCCAAAATGTAACAAAGTGGACAAAAATGGTATTGTCGGCAACCGATTTATCATCTCCACACCAGTCGCTCTCACAACAATATTTTCCACTCAGGTATATGATTCCCTGGCAGAATGGTGGGCCGGTTGTGTTATTTTGGTCGTGGATGTTTTCTCCACGTGGGACCACTCTGCACGTGGGTGCAATGAAGTTGTTGGCTACTTGGCCTTCCACTGTATCTGTACTTGTGTGATTGTTAAATCAGGACCGTCCATCTAGTGGGGCTTATTGTGGATGACTCGTGTTATGAAATAGTAGCTAATTGGACGTCTGTGATGCTCTCTATGCCGTTGGCTATTCATTAAAGGGGCAGATTCCTATGTTAGTTTTGTACAACAAAAAAATTGGTTGTGCCTCATCCTCTTCACGTGCTAGTCTAGCATTGATGGACAGCTATACAGAACGTCCAAATGGTGGGTCCCATTGTGAATGGAACATCTCTCTCATATCATGGTAATCGAGCAATTAAGGCCGTCCAATTAATGGCTATCAGAGGCCTATTATAGATGTTCGGAGAAGGCTTAGATGATGATGATGATGATGACATGAGAGGCCTACTGCAGATGTGTTATGTTAGAGAAACGGTGGGCCTGGCTGTGATACTCTGATCAGTGTGGATTTTTTGCATTGACGATTCATTGGGGTGTTTGTTTTTCATTCCCTTATAAAGGTGACAAGTATGTATTAATATTGATGAGAAAAATTAAAATCTGTGGCCACACAGTGATGTATGTATATACATCTGATCCATGCCACCCGTCCATTTTACCAGCTTATTTTAGGGCATTGGCCCGAAAATGAAAAGGATCCAAAATGCAAGTGGGCTATACCACTTGAAACAGAGAATTAAATGCCTACAATTGACAACTTCCTGGGACCACAAAAGTTTTGGATGATGATGGTATTTGTGTTTTTCTCTCTTTTATGTTTGTCTGATGATCTTATGAACAGATTGGATGACAGAGACACATCATTGTGGGCCCTATGAAGGTTTTAACTGTCAATGGTGAATGTTATTATCCACCCTGTTTTCTGCCGTGCAGTTCACTAGCTTTGGGTCCTTTTTTTTTTTTTTGGATCATGCCCTAAAATGAGCTGTAAGATGGATGGACAGCGTTGATCAGACACATACACCATGGTAGGGCTGCATAAATTAATCCCGCTTCGCACCATCAAAAGCGATCTAAAAAATCATGGTGTAAATACTTAGCCAACTTTATCTCTTTCAACCAGTCGTGAAAAGCTATCATTGCTATTTACCATAATTTACTTGGGGAAATGAAAAAACCAAACACTCAAAAGTTACATAATCCTATGTTCTGCAGCCAAAAAATAAATAAAAATGACAGTGATTCATCTTGCCTGCATGTGGCACTAATGTATATAGCTATCTAAACCACTGAAATTGTGGGTGCCATCATGGAAAGAGCATAACTCTAAAATCACACAAACAAGCCTCCAAATTATACAATTAATGGGCATTTAGATTAAAATAGTCAGAAAGGACGACTCAGAAGTTAATATGATCTTCTCAGTGCAATTTAGATATGCTCCAGCCACAATTGGGTAATGATTTGGACAGTCTGGATTGCCTAGCAACTATACCATCTGTACTGTTGAAGCCTCTCCACTCGTCTTTTATTATGTGCATGTTGGGAGAAAACCCATGGAAGTGAGAATCAAATGAGGCAAATCACAAGGGCAACAAGGCAAATTGACAATAAAGAGAAGATAATTTGAATTAAAAAAACCCATTCAGGAAAAAACCTACGGAACAAAGAAAATTCACTATAAATCAAAAGTTACAAGAGATGAACAAACAACTTACCTAGATCCAAGCCCCACAAAAGAAAAGTCAAGCTAACCCAAGCTTTTTCTCTCACCTTAGAATTCTCTCAACCCCTTGAATACATCTAGGACTTTTGTGTTCCTGGCCCCTTTGGCAATTACCCTAATTTCGCATTACACCCGTTTTTATAACAATAAATTATAATTAGAAACAAACAGCGCAAAACTGCACAAACCAACCTAAACAGTGCGTCGGCCATTGGGCGCTCGACTTGACCGTTTGGGTGACCGAACCTGGTCAGATTTGTCCAGAGAGTAACTAGTTTCATCTGGGGAGTTTCAGGGCACTCGAGCCAAGCTCATCGGGCGACTGACGACCCTTAATCTTCAGATCCAGCAGTGTTAAGAAATTAATCGCCTCTTTCGAGGTAGTTTTAGATGACTGGCCCATATCCCGTTGGTCGACCAAAACCCCCTGATGTTAAGATTGAAGACATCCCCAACAATCTCCATTGTGGCTTCAATCTTCAAGCTTCATTGCTCCAAAGCTCCATCCTTTATATCTACTTTGTCTCCATTATAGCTCCACCATTTCTCGTACCCCTATTGACTTTACCCTAGCACCTACACATCCTGCTCTTTTATGTGGCCTATGTGCGCGTGCCACAAACGTGCAATTATGGATTCTACTGCATATCCCACAACTCCATCTGATGAAGTGCTCCCGATCAACTTGTAAAGATGGTTGCACCTCCGTGCTTTCGTCACCACAAACTAGCAATCATGGATTTTGCTGCAGATCCCACAGCTCCACCTGATGAAGTACTCCTGATCAACTTATAAAGATGGCTGCACCTTCGTGCTTCCGTCACCAATAGTGCTCCCTTTGAGACTTTACAAAATCGATCGATGCCGGTAAAATCGAACACTGTTGCCTCGAGTGCACCAAGAGAGATCAAAATCTTTTTCAGCCTAAGGACATGCCTTACTTATCTTAGGACTTGTATGATCCCATCGAACATTATAATGCGCACTGAACCAATAACGACAACCTTGTAGGCGTAGTCATTACCCGAGAACACCGATCCATTATCATACTCACTCTATGTTGAAATTGTGTTGGATCGTCTAACACGACATCCTATGCTATGCGTAAAAGCTTAACAGAGCTATTATAATGATGGCTAAGTCCTGCGGGGGGGGAGTAGGACCTTTTGAAAATTCTTTTTGCCTACTTGAATTAATCTAGTAATTCATACTAAGTAAGCAAGAATACTTCAGCTTTTAAGCCTTAGTGGGTCCAATCACATAGACTAGTTGAGATGTGCAATTAAGCAACCTAGTCTAAATGCATAGATTAACAAATTACTTAACTAATTAAGCACCTAATTTATGCAACCTATATAGACTATATAAAATGCAATCATATAAACTCAAGTCTATATTATTAGTGAACATACGTCTTATGTGTGAATGTACTTATCTAGAACAAAACATACATTCCAATTAAGCATTCATAATTAAGTAATTAAACATACAATGCATAAGTAGAAATGTGCTCAAAACAATCCCAAACACAAGCATATATAGTGGTTCGACTACTTGTCTACTTCATTCTCATTTTAAGTACTCATTCATTAAGTACACCGGAATTCACTATGCTTTATTATGTTTGGCACCATGGATTTGAAGAGAAGTGGATTTGAGTGGAATCCAGGAGAACTCAAAAAGGCACTTTTAGCCCTTTTTCAAATCCTCAAAAAAAAGGTGGGATTTGAGGAGAAATCCTTCCCAACGTGGGACCCACCATAATGTGTCCCTAACTATGGGACCCAACATGATGTACATTTTCCATCCAACTTGTTGATAAGGTCACAAGGACCAGGATGAAGGGACCACACAAATTTCAGTTTAATCGAAGACTTTTGTGCATCATAAAGGTCTCACTCTCCATTTTTTTCTTGTTTTATGGTCCACTTTAGATGTGGATTTGCTTTATTTTTTGGATCTGGGCATAAAATGATATGTAAAAATGGATGAATGGCATGGATTTAAAAATCAAGGCTAATACGGTAGGCATACGGTGGGATTAAAATTTACACCGTCCATTCCTTCATGTTTGATTTCTCTCAAATCTTGGCTGCCAAACAGAAAATCTGGAATTGATGAGAAGTGGAATCGGTGAGAATTCATATCATGGAATCCACTTCTCCTCACTTCTCCTCAAATCCATGGTGCCAAACGGGCCCTAAGGGAGTTTAAATCAGGTTCCCCCAACCTACGTGTTTTAAGCTGGTTCCACCCTTCTGAGTTGTTTAATGGTTTCACCCAACCAAGGAATTTGACAAGGTTCCTCCTAACTTATTGCGGCACCCCGGATGCCAGGGTCCGTGGTTGCCCTCGACCCCCGATATCTCGGGCTCCACATAATGCGGTGCATGAATGTATTGCAGTTAATTGCAGAATTGTAGATTTAGCCAAGCATAAATAACTTAATCATGGGCGAAATATTTTCAAAAGAAAGAGAAACATGTGTATATGTAATTCCAAAAAAAATGTACATGGACTGCATTCCTCACGTTGGGGCCCATTGGGTCTCCCACTACAAGTTCAGAGTATACTTTCCCAAAAAGCTGAATAGGAATGCCGTGTAGGTGCCAAACCCCAAAAGAAATACTCCCGACGTCTCACACTCTAATAGTTCCTGGTCATCTGCATACTGAAGGTACTCGTTGGCGTCCTCTCCAAGTTCTACTGAACTTTGTCGCTTCGACTGCCTCCTGTATACCTGGGTTACATGGGTCATTTGGTTGGTGGTTTAAACCACCGCTCCAGAAAGGAGTGTGAGTGGCCAACTCAGTGGTTTCGTTTTCTTATATTGCACATTCACCAATACAGATAATATAGATAATAACTTCATTTTCTACAGATAAAATCAAAGAATAACACAGCATCACAATCATGATTATTAAATGAGATGAGTGCATGTAACGCAAATGCATGCCCTGAACCCCGATGTTTGTCACAGCCGCCGGTGAGTGGCACCACCACCTCACCCGCACAGACAATGCATGTCATGCCTAACTATACATGATTAACCAAGTAATTAGTTAAGTCTTTTCATCACACAGTCGGTTGGCGAAGGCCCCTGTACCAACGTTCTATCAATTTGGCTGACTGGGACCACCTGACTCCCCGCGGGGCGAAAGCAGGTCACAGTCAGTAGCCCCTCGATCCTATCTTGGGTCTACAACCCCGAGGTGACTGGTTTGGCCGCGGCTAGTCAGACGCGCCCAACACAGGCAGGAATAGGGTTCATCGCCCTATCCAATAGTTAAGTAGTAGGTGCGTCACCTCTACGGTGCTCAACAGACACTAGGGGAGGCATCACCCCAGCGTAGGCCGACAGCATGGGAATATGGCCCATACCACCTTCCCCGGCTCATGAGTATTGAGGGATCGGTACGCCATATGGTTTTTAGTGGGCTCATCAAATGGTGCGCCAGTAACATGAATTCTACATAAGTGATAGAAACACATTCAAACACTTAAATACATATATTGTCATCGACTCGGTGGTGAGCCAGGGTCCTCGGCTAGGGGAAGTAAGGGGAAGACCGGCCTTAAGCACATACGGCCCGTGTGGTCCTCGACCATAGCCGATCGCCCCGACTTCCACCATAGTCGACCACCCTGCTCCCAAGGCTGTCGACCTTGTGCAGCTGCCTCAACTATTGTACTTGCCGGGCCGAAAGCTACTACCCGTCACCCCAAACACTTCTCGATTCCCTAGCTCATGCATAATTTAATTTACAAAATATGTAATACTAGAATCTTAATTATCACGTATTGGTATAAGTTCTAAGATGTCTTAGCATAAAATATTTGCATAATGAGGACATGTGTATGATGATATGAGCATGCAAATGGCCCTAGCACACACCTAGCATCCAAATCCCTAGGCAACGAAATTCTACCAATCTCATATAACTTCTCTAGCTCCAATCCAACTTCCTAAACCTAAAAATTGAAGATATCAATTACAATTGCAGGTATTGGTTGCATGGCAACACATGGGTAAATGATACGCACCTTGGTTTGGAGGAGGATTAGGAAAATCCTGTAAGAATGTGCTAGTAAATTAGGAAAAAAAGGAGAAAACTCGTGTAAGAAGCTAGAGAAGATGGGGGATTTATCATGGACTTACTTTTACCGACTACTGGGGAGGTCTCCAATCGCGAGAGAAGCCGGCTTGAGTGTTGTGAAGGCGGTTAGGTCCGGGTAAGGGTAGCATGCAAGGGCTTTTATTTAAGAATCCTTCTTCCATAACTCCCCCTTTCCCTCTCACACACCCCTCTCTCAGAAAATTGGCTGAGAAATGAGAGAAATGGCTGAGAAAATGAGTTATAAGGGTTGGGGGAATTAGGACATATAGCCCCCAATGGTTTAAGTTGTACAAAAGTGGCCTTTTGGGCCCTGTTTTGATTATGTGGGGCACACCTGACCCCTCTGGGCTAATTCAGCCCATAGGATGGCCCTACCATGTTGAGATCCTGGTTTGGGTACGATTTGGGACTGATCGAACATGTCGATTGCCAGATCTAAGGCGACATCCGTTCAACAGGTCACTAGTTGTCAATCGGGGCCCATGTCGGGGTATTATGTGCTGGTTTATGTTTCAAGTCCATGGTCCACATTCCATGGCCATGCAAGGGTTCATGGGGCCCATATAAGAAAATTGATTTGAGTAATGATTACTCACTTAAGGTACAGTGCAAGTACACTTGTACTCCCATGTGCAACTGCGGGACACCTCAATTTATGGTTTCGAGTGTCGATTTCATCATAATGCCCACCTAAGAGTGTCAAGCCCAGTATGTGGGTGGTCCCCAACGAGTTTCGGGCTTAACCGTCTCAGAACGGGTGGCGGAATGGACTCCTACGTGCGTGTCTAAGTTCCTGATACCATGAGACTATGGTTCTCTAAGTTATGTGCGGCCAATTATTTGACCAAAGGTTGATATGTGTCTAGCGGGTTCGAGCATGTGTTCGAGTCTTAAGAAGGCAATTTTAAGGGGCGTTACACTTATAGAGGTTTTTAACGATTTTACATAACTAAAGAGTTTGACAAGGTTCCTCCTAACTTATTAAGGTGTTTAATGGTTTCACCCAACCTAAGGAGTTTAACAAGGTTCCTCTAAACCTTTACAACATACATATACTCCTGTTGGAGGCTCCACATGGAGACTTGGTTCAGCCCTCTTACAAGGGCCTAGGTCCCACAACCGAACCTATCAAGTTTGACAATTCAAACTCTCATACTCAATCCTCTACGAGGAAAGAGCATGTTGACTCTTACAAATGACAACCTTACTTGTCGGATTTGAGCCTCGTTAATGCGCCACTTCAGGTTGCTTGTGCTTTAATCAGCTATCATTTGCTCCCCCAATCACTGATGTCGATGCGTTGTTAATGCTCCAGTTCCAATGATCAGCTCCCTTATATATGATGCTCCATTGGAGATGCCCAAGGTGTTAGGAGGTGGTGAATCCTCTACAACGAATAAGAAATGAGTTGTCTAAAGGAATACATCTAATTGGATTCCTATGGGGTGTTTAATTAGACAAGGGTTCTACCTATGATCAATGTGTCTAAACTCCTGGGAATTAAGAGGGAACAAGTTCATTTTCATTTGAGCTTTAAATGCTCAATGCTTGTGATGAATCACAAGAAGAATGACTTGGATGTGTTCAGATTAGAGCTTCTAATGGTTTACAATAATAATGGTTTCTAAATAACTAAATTCCATCTCTCAAGCCCTAAAATCGAACTCTCCGTTTTTATAGATAAATCTCCAATGATAAAAATATGGGCAGATTCGCGAATCTTCGATGGATCGAGATACTCTTCGATGGCTCGAAGTATCATCGATGGATTAAAGATTATATTTCGATAGCTCAAAAAATTGTCCAGAGAGTTTATGAAGTTGCTCGACATCCAGTTTGAGAGATAAAAAGCACTCTCCGATTGATCGAAAAATCCACTTCGATGGTTTAAATTATCTTGTTCGATTGATCGAATAACTGTCCAGAGAGTTCACAAATGTTGTTGGACATATGTTCAATGGATCGAATTGGTCTTCAATGGCTCGAAGTCCCATTGAGACTGAACTTTGATGGATCGAAGTCCGCTCGAAAATTGTTGTTTGGGCTGATTCATTTACAATAGCTTGCACCTCTTTTATTAGCCCAACTTATCATGTTTTTTTTAAGTGTTTTAAGGCCAATGATGATGACTAGGGATTTTTCTATTTGGTCTAAGTCATCTAAAGATTTATGGTGCTTTGGTTCTAAGGGTTAGGGTCACCAAGGCATCTCTTTTACCGATTTCTTCTTCCTTGATGATGCTTGTCTACTTGAAACTTTGGTCTCCAGCTTACCAAGGCTCAACCGACATTACAACACATGGACGTACGTGATTAACAAATAAGGTGCACTAGTAGGCCACAGAATAGTAGGCCACAGAAAAATGTACTAACATATGTCATGAATGAACTTTGGTCAGGACACATGTGATATGATGCACCTGAATCCAATAGCACTCGTCGCAGAGATGCCTGATCTGGATACAGTTAATACATCACGATCATCACTCATGTCCTCCGTGGATTCCATGGTATTAGCCTCCCTAGAAGAATCTTTAGACTTCTCTTGCTTCAACTTGGGATTCAGACAATTCCTTTTCATGTGTCATTCCTGTCCACAATTCCAACACTTCACCTTTTCCTTTCCTTTGCCCTTCGATTTAGATCTCGATCGCGAAGATCCCCCATCCCGCTCAGAATTTCTTCCCCTTAGAAGTAGTACTTTCGTAGAAGAACCCACATCACCGCTTTTCTTTCTTATTGCATTTGATTGGAGGACTGAGATAATGATCTCAATGCTAATAGTCTCCCTACTTGCACACAACGAGTTCTTAAACGACTCATATGATTCCGGAAGAGAATTCAACAAAATGCATGCTTGACATTCGTCCTTCATCTATTAATCTATATCCAACAATTTACAAACGAGCCTATTGAAATTGTTGATGTGGCTTTTAATATCGGTCCCCTTCACCATTTTCAAGTTGAACGATTGAAGCATAAGATACTGTGCGATTTTCTAGAGATTTCTTCGCATAAATGTTCTTCAACTTCGCCCACATATTAATCGTAGTCTCCTCCCTCATGACATTATAGAGGACGTCATTCATTATGTACAACTAGATTGAGATACTGGTTTTTTAATCCAACTTGCTCTACTCTTCTTCTTTCATAGTCTTCCGTCGCTTCCCAATGAGTACTTCTTCTAATCCTTGCTGAACTAGGATGCCATTCATCTTAACCTTTCATAGTTCAAAGTTATTTTTTTAGAATACTTATCTATGTCAAATCTTATGCCTGGACACTATTGATACCTCGTCTCAGATTCGTTTGCCTTCTAACATACGCTCCAATACCACTTTGTTGGGAGAAAACCCGCAGAAGCAAGAATCAAATGAGGCAAATCATGACGACAACAAGGCAAATCGACAATCCATGATAAGGCAATTTGAATTTTACGTGGGAAAACTATTTCAGGAAAAAAATTACAGCACAAAGCAAATCCACTATGAATTAGAAGTTACAAGAGATGAAGAACAATTTACCAAGATCTAAGCCCCAAAAGAGAAAACCCTAAGCTAACCCAAGCTTTTTCTCTCACCTTATAACTCTCTCAACCTCTTTAATAAGTCTATGACTCATTGTGTTCCCGGCCCCTTTGCAATTACCCTAATCCTGCATTACACTCGTTTTCATAGCAATAAACCGGAATTAGAAGTAAACTGCGCCAAATTGCACAAACTAACCTAAACAGTGTGTCGGCTGTCGGGCGTCTAACCCAACCGTTCGAGCGTCTGACCCGACCGTTTGGGCGACCGAACCCGGCCAATTTTGTCCAGAGAGTAACTGGTTATATTCAGGGAGTTTCGGATGCTCAAACCATACCGACGAACCCCGATCTTCAAATCCAACAATGTATAAAGATTAATTGACTTTTTTTAGGGTAGTTTCAGGCCACCAAGCCATGTCCCATCCGTCGACCAAAATCCCTGATGTCAGGATTGAAGACATCCCCAACAGTGCAAAACTAGTATACAAGAGTATGCACGTGGATTTAACAGTTAACACTCGGTTACTCGGACTCGTTTGGTCTTGAGCTGAGTTAAGCTCGGTTGAGTTTGGGTGAATCTGCCAATTTGGGCCAAGTCGCCCATATTCTCAATCCCGTCCCATGGTGCCAAACGGGTCGAACTCGACCGCGTCAGAGTTGACTGGACGAGTCATCCTTACGTGTTGGAATTCGCATGCACTGTCATACTCGAGGCTGTATTCTCTCTTACGCATGACACACGTGCTGACGTGTGACACAAATTGGACGTTTGTGCCCTGCAAAGGGTGGACCACAAGTGCAGGCTATTCCACCACATGTAAAGGGCCATTTCTGGCAAAAATCGGAAAAGGATGCACTCTATCGATAAAGACCCATAACTCATGCACGGTTCATTTAAGGAATAAAGAAGAAGAAAAAGAAAAAAAGAGTCATAAATATACTGTATAAATATTCCCTACGGCTGTCCACATATTCAGTACAGATGATTGAGGTTTCACATGCCCACACGTGTCAGTCCGTTGTGGACAGACAATGGACTGATACTTTATCGACAGTGGGATTGGCAATCAGTCCATTATGGGTACGTTATAATATTCTCTAGTTTCTAATAATTTATTTGAAATTTAAAAAATTCAATGAGATTATAATTCATCTCTTCGAAATTTTAATGTGGGGCCGTGGACCACCTATGATTAACCGGGTTCACGTACGATTGTCATAAGATTTTTTTTTTTTTTTTTAAAAAATTAAAGGTGATTTGATATTTATGCGGTGCAATGAAAGGCATGCAAAATAGATGGTGAGAATAAAAATGGTTAAAATGGTTGTATTTATTTAACTGGCTGTGATCATTTGATTAAAGTGATACCGGAGACTCGTGCAATCAAAGGTGGACCCCTCCTATCCATGGGTCTTCACCCCACGTTGCAGCTTGCATTGTAATAAGACATGAAGATTAGATCAAAGCATGGTATACAAATGCTTTTAAGTCATGAATATCTAGTCTTAAAAAATTAACGAATATAACTGGCTGGATGTGCATCTGATGGGCAGTTATTATGGTAAATAATCAATAGTCCAAGTTCAACAAACAAATGTCGTCGAATAAATCATGATCAGATGAGATCCATGCTGTCCATAGGGTGGGCCACACTGTGTTTGGAATGGTCCCAAAAACCAAGGCCTATTCAATACTTGGGTGGCGACACCATGGGAAATAAATCAATAATTGAGATGGAAAGTCTCAGGACATAGGCAAATAATCAAGATGGGAAGTGTCAGCGTTGGTCTCGATTGTGCATAGGGTCTACCACAGTGTGTATATTCCATCCAATCTACTTTTTTGACGCGCCACACTGAGAGGAAAGGATTCCTAAAAAATCATGGGCATTCGAAGACTCGTATGGGCCACATCACATGAGTTTTAGAGTTTAGAGTTTTAGGCAATGATCTTACACCGTTGCTTTTGGTGGCCCACCTAAGTTTTAGATTTTACACTTTTAAGGATCCATATTGAAAATGTGACACCATAGGGACAGGGTGGATCTGATGCGTGTTTGTTACATATAGCGATCTGGGCAAATTCGGTGGGGCAACAGGCTGAGCAGCCCACCTGGCCTGGTGAGCCAGGCCGGGCTTTGGATCGAGCTTGGATCTATTGACATGGTCCCCACATTGGGTTTGGGCCTAGGATGTATGGCCCAATCAATTTCCAGTCATTTTAGCTGCTCATTTCTTCCAACATAAAAATATCAATTTCAAGCCATTGATTAGGCAACGCATGCATCGTGCATTTTATTTTCATTTATCTAACCGTCTATTTCTTTTTGCATGTTCGCCCTCATTATCAATGGACGGATAAGGAGCATCCGCCCATGTAAATGAGTATCTAGTTCGTTTTTGGGCCGGACCAGGCCCAATCAATTTTTATGGGTTGGGCTTTAGCCGCTGCCATAGACCCATATGCTGTTCTCGAGCCCAGAGTTCCAAGTGATGGGTCAGGCCCTGGCCCAAACCCATCCCATTGCCAACACTAACAAGCGCACGTGAATGAAAGGGCACTCGCCTCACGCGTGGACACAAGCAACACGTATGCAATATCATGGCCGCTCATCAGGAGAAACGCAACTGCTAGGTGATCATATCAGCATGGGTTTTGCCTCATGCCACCAAAAAGTGGCCACGGTTTGAGGAGCGAATCTGACATTTCTTCATTCTCACGTATGTGTCGAGTGCCCTTAGCCCTTCATCACGGTTCTTTCCTGCACAGAAAATTCAGTCGGGTCTGTATCCTGACAACGAACTCATGTAGGGACCATAAAGTTAATAAAGTGAGCAAAATGCGGGAGAGAACGTGCATGAGATCCACGCCGTCCGCCAACTGTACGGGCTCATGACCACCTTCCAAACCGAAAATCGGGTCCGTCCAAAACTAAGGCAGCAAAGTAAGAGTTGGGATGGGATGCTCACCATCCACTGTGGTTTATATATACCATCCAATCCGGTCATCTGACTTTTCTAACCGAGATGAAGGGACTCTCCAAAAGTTGCGTTGCTCCGAAACTCAGATGGACCACACCACGTGAATTCAGATGTTTAGGCAGTGAGGCTCACCTGAGATTTGGGTGATGTTCCGGATCAAGGCCTATTCCTGGGTGTTGTACCCGATGGGTATGTCGGATCCCTACGACTGGTCCATCCACGTCAGCAAATAGCCACCGCCCCCTGCCTCTACGTGTAGTCACGCGAGTGTTTTCGCACCTGGACCACTTCTCAGGTGGGTGGCAGGTATGCTACACTTCTTATCATATTCTCTCAGTTCATGTGTTTTTGTGTTTCTTACGTGTGAGCTCAACCCAAAAGTGTGATAGTTAGGACTTTCTCCATTGAATCTGGATTATTTTTCAATGATCCAAACCGTTTATACGATGGATCTCATCATGGATCTGGGACAAGAAAAAAATCTACCAGATTAGAAGACTGTCAATTTTCGAAGGAAAAATATCAAACGAACATAGAGATAAAATGTTTCAATCAAGGGGATATTTTTTTTTTCAAGTTGTTTTCAATATATGGTGAGTGCGATCTTATAAAGGTTTGGATCATTTCAAAACGACACAAGATAAAACGGCTAAAGTCTGGACGTATATGTAACAAATGCGTCAGGCGTATCGTAGCAAGCGTCCATGACGTTTCTCGTATACTGTACATGTCCTCTGGCCGAGGATCATATAGTTTCTTTTCTAGAAACCTCAAATGGTAAAAACTAGTCAGGAGAAAAACTATGGTAAGCTGGCAGACCCTGATGGATGGTATGCATGCACTGAGAAATTGTACACGTGTCATATCTTTAACTCAAACGAACTGTCCATGTATTGGGTCCACCTTACTTACGGTTTGTAGAGCAGAATTTACATAGAAATGAACCCTTCATTGGTTGATTAGATGAATTTAATGATCGCCGAGCATGAAACATAATCAACGGTTACAATCTAATAGGAAAAAATATTTACAAATCAATGACTAAAATCACCGAATGAATATTATTTTCGGGATATAATCTATCTAGCATTGATTCCATGATTTGGACGGTTCAACTTGAGCTACGTATGTGCGATGTCATGTGTATAAATGCTAGCGCCTGCGTATCATCCATGTCACTGTATCAAAATGACTGCTCAATAGTACAAACACTGGTGCAATTTTCGTTAGACTTTGATGCCAGTTTTGTACCATTTAAAAGTGGTGGTAACTGTTCCAACGTCTGGTTTTAAGGCAATCCAGCTGTCCAAATGTCTGAACCAACGAGCATGATTGAGAAATTGAGCTAAGAAAATAAATCAAGCATCTGCTTTTACCCTTTGAATTTGGACCATTAAGTATTTTACTTCTATTCACTTGATATCCATCCATTGGATGTTATTAATTAGTGTGAATTTGGTTTTCAGATCCATCATAATGGGACCCACAGATCGGATGGTCTGGATATCTGTGCATGAGTTCCACATGTGAGAAGGAAGAGTCACCACCATTTTCTAAATGTCGCAAGGTTAACATTGGAGTCTAGCCTTTCAAAAAGTTTCCAGCGTCAGCTCTCACCCGCCACAACAGTGTCGGTTCCCTCTCTCCCCACCAAAGAAAAAGAAGCCCATCTCGCCTCGTAGCGCAAGCTAGCACTGCATCCGTTGAAATAAATAGTAGTGGCGTGCTTTTGAATTGAATAATGCGCCGGGGATAGACTCCACCTTCGAGAAGCGGGATTTGCTGCTGCTTAGGGTTTTCTATTGCAATACAAAGGTAGGAGACGAGAGAGAGAGAGAGAGAGAGAGAGAGAGAGAGAGAGAGAGAGAGAGAGAGAGAGAGAGAGAGAGAGAGAGAGAGGCGCAGGTTGGGAGGAGGAGGAGAGATGGTGAACACCCGGTGCTTTTTAGACATCAGCATCGGAGGCGAGCTGGAAGGTCGGATAGTGGTGGAGCTCTACAGCGACGTAGTACCCAAAACGTCAGAAAATTTCAGGGCTCTTTGTACGGGCGAGAAGGGCATTGGCCCCAACACTGGTGTTCCTCTCCATTACAAGGTACTCTTCTTCTCTGCATGTGCCCAAATGACGAAAATGCCCTCTTGATTTTGGAAATACTAACCTTCTTGCTTTCTCTGAAAGAAGGGTTACTGTTGTCTTTTTCATGCATTGCCTTCTGTTTTGTGTTAATCTATTCTTCCCGGAATAATTGGCATTTTGTAGTTCAGGCCCATAGTGTTCCATTCGTATGGGACCCATCTTTTAGTGATCCAGGCCGTTCAACTGGCAGTCCCTGCCATGGATAGGTCGCTCCTTCAGAAGGCTTCCTGTGTCAGTGATTGTAGCTATCTGATTATTAGCCTGCAAAGGGGACGGTTTAAAAGAAAACAGAGCCGAGCTCTGCTGATATATGGCTGGGGTTAATCAATGCATGCGATTTTTGGCCGTCACCAGTCCACAACAAGGCCTACTAAATGAACGGTTGGGATCGCGAGAAGGTGTGCCCTGCCTCTACATAATGCGGGCCTGACCATAACGCCTTCAATGGTAGAATATCATGTGGACAACTGTGAATGTCCAACCTGGATTGGACAGTCTACTTGCATAAGCTCTGTTCAAATTTAAACTTATTTGAGACTGTGTCAACCTATGCAGGCTTACAGAATTTGTAGACGTGGTACATTAACTCAAATTACGCAGCTGAAATGGTGGAATACACTTTAACTAAGCCACAGTCCAAAATCAGATTGTTTGACCAATCCTAGCCTTTTATTCATGGCCACTTGTTTGCTGAATTTGGACCCTAGGTTATATTTCATTGCAACCGCCCAATAAATGTCCACCAATCTGATAATTATATAAGCATATGAATGTAATTTTTGGTTTTTGATACATCTAACTGGGACCCATAATTTGGTAAGTTCAATTTGAAGTACTTGTATGCCACATGTACAATTTCTCGGTGCCTGTGTATCATCAATCACACTCTGCAAGAGTATCAAATTTTTGCTATGTTCAGATTCCTGGAGCTGATTTTGAGCTGTCCCACTTAGTTTACTAAATAGAGGCTTGCTAATACCAAATGCATCTATGTACGCATGATTCACCCATCACCGTGTGCCAGGATGCACTGAGTCTGCTGTCCTGGCTCAGGCGGTGATCACCGAAGCCACACAACAAGTGGGCTGACTATGACATTATGTAGATGACCTGGCCTGAAAACCTAGCCAGTTTATACTCATTAATCGGGCCAAGCATGCAAGTTGAATTTTGATAACAGACACAATATTTTCGTCTGCGACTGCCCATTATTTTGGTATTTTGTGTTTGTGGGCCCACTTGATGAGTGGACCTGCCTGATCTGGAGTCAGGTGCATGTCATCTTCCCGGTGGGCTGCACCTGTCGGTCTTGTATCCTCCCTGCATGTGTAACACGGACACATCAATTCTTTTGAAATTGTACCATGCCAACATGTGTCCATGTTTGTGTGTCAGTAACTCTTGGACATGGTCTGTATTAAAAACGATTTCCCGTATGTTAATTATTATCTTTTATTTTGGAATGATTCTTTAAAGAAATAAATGATTTTAGGTTTGTTATTACGGTTAGTTACTTGAGGGATTCTTTCACATATAAACAGTTAAAATATGCTACTAAAATATGATGTTTTATTATTTTAAATATTTGTATGGAAGAGTTGTTGACAGTTGCCTCTGACTTTTAAAAGCCAGAGTCCGACACCAACAAAAGTGTTCGTTGTAAGTTAACAGGTCCCCACACATGCAACCTAGTCCACGAGGTTGCATTTTGACAAGCATGGGTGTAAATGCGTGTAATCGGTTAACCTCTTTCTGACACTAGCCAATCATTCATTTCAGGGCGTCCGCTTTCATCGTGTTCTCAAAGGTTTCATGATACAAGGTGGTGACATATCTGCTGGTGATGGCACTGGGGGAGAGTCCATCTATGGGTTGAAATTCGAGGATGAAAACTTTGAATTAAAACATGAAAGGAAAGGAATGCTATCAATGGCTAATTCTGGACCTGACACCAATGGGTCTCAGTTTTTTATTACTACTACTCGGACATCTAATCTTGATGGGAAGCATGTTGTGTTTGGAAAGGTAATTAAAGGCATGGGGGTGGTCCGTTCCATTGAGCATGTTCCCACTGGTGCTGGTGACTCTCCCACTGTTGATGTCGTGGTGGAGGATTGTGGTGAAATTCCTGAAGGGGGGGATGATGGCATCTCCAATTTTTTCAAAGACAGTGACATGTATCCTGATTGGCCTGCTGACCTTGATGAGAAGCCGATTGAGATTTCTTGGTGGATGAATGCTGTTGAGGCTGTTAAAACTTATGGAAATGAGCACTACAAGGTGAAATGTGAAAATCCATGCTTCTGCTCAAATGTGTCTGTTTTGCGATGTCTATTATCACTGATTTTGGGGTCATTGTTTTTCCATTTTGGTATCAAGAATCTGCAGAAGTGCAATCTTTTACTTGATAATAATTCCTTCCGTACTTTCTAGTAGGAAGGACTTCATTTCCCATATGTTGGGGCCATTTCTCATGTATAAATTCAGGACCCCACACAATGAAATACAAGCAATTCTTCCATCTGTTTCTTTACATGTGCCTGTATTTCATTGACTGTGGAGTCTAAATTTATACATGAGGAATGACCCCAATATGGAATAATGCAATAAATACGAAATCTGACAAGAGGAAAATATACAAAGGAATGAAGTATTTTCCTAATATACACATGGGAAATGAAGTCCTTCCTAATAGTTTCTAATACATGTATTAGTTGGGCTGGGGGTTGGTACTGGGTGGGACCGTGTTGGCCATATGGGTGGTGTCAATGTGAGCCTCTGCCATAGCTGGTTCCAGAGTCTGGATAAAAGAGAAATATGATGTCTGTTGGTAGCTGAACGTAAAGCTTTTGCCAATCTGCCATTTAAAAGCCTACCCCAAACTTTTGGGAGAAAGTCTATGATTATGACGATGACTATGAGCATGTCATATGCACACTTATGTTTAAATTCTGCATGTATTTGTCCACTCGCCTTCATTTGTCACTTTTCTACTTTCTAACATTTATGAACTGTTTTTTTCATACAGAAACAGGACTTTAAGATGGCACTTAGAAAGTATCGGAAGGCTTTGCGCTACTTGGATGTTTGCTGGGAGAAAGAAGAGATAGATGAGGGTGAATTATTTTTACTCTATGGACAATTGTTCTTGTTTAATCATCTCTTCTTATTAGCGCTATTTTATTTAGCATGCTTCCATCTCCGGCCTGATTTATGATTTCTGTGGCTGTGCAGAGAAGAGTTCTCAATTGAGGAAGACAAAGTCACAGATTTTTACAAATAGTTCTGTAAGCATTTTCATTGACAAATCCGAGGAATCAAGTAGCACTTTAATATCTTATGTATTGTAACCAAATATTTAAAACCATAATCAACTGAAAAATTTTTTTCTTTGAAGGTCTTGGCTGAGCAAGTTTATATTGAAAACTGTTCAAAATAGTTAGGTTCATGCAAGTGGTTTAGTGATTATCAGCGCATTTTACTATATTGGTACTGTCAACAAAATTGCATTTTGAGTCTTAGTTGCACGAAGCTGGTGGTGGGAGCTGGGAATTGCCTTCGCGGTTCATAGCATCTAGGAATTGCCTGTCCTATACATGCATGCATGCATGTGTATGTATATTATGTAATTATATTATACAAATTATATTTTATAAGGTGAAAATATTGTATCTCTAATTATTTCAGGAATCAGGATAGACTTCCATAGAAAATTAGATTTTCGTAAAATCTTTGTAAACATAAGATTGTTCTCAAGATTCTGAAAATAACATTACATGAATGGTTATATTATTTTTGGTGACAAAACAGTGACCACCCATGTGCATATAGGAAACAAATAAGAATATATCCCATCCAAGAAAAAGAAAAAGCATGCTTCCTAGGAAGCGTGAATAAATTATGGTTCCTAGAATACAAATTAACGGTTTAAAATCTTCTGTTTGAAGCGGGATCATTAGGTGAAATGGACTACTCCTGCAGCTAACTTTTGAATGAAGGTGCAGTGCATATATTTTTCATCATATCCTCGATCTCGTAAAGGACTATATATAGTGCTGCAACATTTGAATGATTGGCGAAGTGGGATTCATAAAGCTGACAGCAACTAGAGACAAGGTTATGGTGATGATGATGATGATGATTGACTTTACGAGTTTTCCAAGTTCAATATCTGATGACCTGATAACCTATTTGATCATAGCCTATACAAAATTCCCTTTCCATGCAAGCCAGAGCAGTAATGACATGTAAGTATTCTTGTCTGAAGTGGACTAGAACAAATGACAAGTTCTAAAGTCATTGCTTCCAGCAATGGTGTCATCGAAAATGTTGATTAAATCATGCATGATGTCAACCAACTCGTTAGACTAAACCTTTTTCACCATTCTGCCAGTAGGGAAGCTGGTGGAGACCCTTGAGATGATTATCTAGTCTCACTGGCTTCTAGAAATAGCGATCATGTAATTCATGGAGAGAATGTTGCTTGCCTTAGAATTTCGAAATGGCTTGTTTATAACTGATGTTTATGGCACCATCAAATTTTCATGCTTGTCCATGTTTTCTTGTTTGCTCTCATCTTCTATGTTTGTGAATTGGCTTTATGTTGTCTCAATCTTCATTAGTCATGGTTTTCATGTGTCTAACCACTTAACACCTCATGCTTAGGCATGTAAGCTGAAATTAGGAGATTTGAAAGGGGCGTTGCTGGACGCTGACTTTGCAATGCGTGAAGGAGAGGGTAATGCAAAAGCGTTGTTTCGCCAAGGTCAGGTTAGTATCTTATAGTTAGATGTGACATTTTTTTTGCTATAATTCAAATTTTTGTAATTTTCTGCACACTGTCCAGTTTGTGGTAAGTCAATCCCTTTTACGAATAAGTTTGATAAAAACGGCAAAGACCTGGGTTCGTTAAATGCTAATACCTGGGATCATTAAATGCTAATATCTTCTCTGACTTATGAACGTCCAATTTGGATTTTTTTGGGTAACTATGTTGGGAATAGCTTTGTAAATTGTTTGATTGGCAATCTTAGATTTGGGAATGGCTTGGTAATTAAAAATCGATTGTCTTATTAAATTCTTTTTAATGTTTTCCTGTTTGTAGTTTTATTTATCTGTTACTTTTCTTTCCTTATTCTTTGGTAGATTGTTTGCAAATTCGTTGATGGCATTGACTTGATTAATTGGATTATGCACCACATTGTATAAGCTTCAAGGTTTTATGTTTTTCCCTTTTTCTTTGTTGTTTTTCTTTTTCTTGCATATTTGTTTTGAATACTTATTTTATGGAAAAAAAATTGTTCTTGTTTTCTGTTTTAATGTAATGCTTGTTATTGACAAAAAAGGAAAAGAAAAAAAGAGAAGGGTTGTGCCTACAAAAAGTAAATTTCACCAGTGGGAACTGAAAGTCTGTGAAGATGCCTGTTGGAGTTGTCTTTACGAACTACAATGTAAACCGGCCCAAGAGAGCAATTGTCTCTATCTAGAATAAGGAAAACACACGAAGGAACATGCAATGACAGAATTTAGCAGGAGAGAGTAACAGTCCACCCACCTTCAATCAATATTGTCAAATGACATATGCGATTCAATGCGATCAACATATGTTGTTCGCATTTTTAATAAAAAATGGAAAAAGGAAAAAAAAAAAAAAATTTAAAAAATGTTAAAAATTCTAAAAAATTAGGGAAAACTTGCCTAAGTGATTGGATAACTTATTTTACTTATTTCCTTGTAGTTTGAGAGTTTGAGTGTTTCATTTAGTTATATATTTAATAATTTATATTATATTTACATAAATTTTAACAAAACAATCAACAAGCTACATGAAGAGAGAATTAATTATTAACAACTTCGAACATAGAAATTTTATCGATAAATGGAACTTTCAAGTTTCAAGTTTCAAGTTACAAGTTACAACTTAATGTACAAAAAGAAAGCATTACTTACAAAATAATGAAATATAAAAAATAAATGTATTAACATAGGCTACTAATATAGTAATACACTAATACTATATACATTGATCTAGTTGCCGTTGTGGCATCTGTTCACCACCATCATTGTTGTCTTCTCTTTGATGTATATTTCATCTTCTTCTATTTCTTCATAATCGGTTCGCACTAGTACTTCATCCACATCTAATGGTTGATCTTGATAATCTTCTTCCCCTATCTCCTCAATCTCGTCCACCATTTGCTACTTGCTTGCCCCTCTTCTCTGCCTTCGAGTAGAAGAACTTTCTCCAAGTGCCAATCCGAATGCCTAATCTTTAACCTGGGCCCATGTTAGGTCCTCTCTTGCAAAGACCGAGTCCTTTGTTTGTATGAGCCACTCACTATCTGTATCTAAATCATTAAGGCAGATAAGATCATAGAGGCAAGGATTTTTTTTTTCTTAGCTTGGAATTGTTCTTGCAACGTTTGGTTGTATTGGACAAAGACTAAGTCATTGAACTTTGAAAGAGGCCGGCTATCTAAAGCTCTCGGGGCTTCCTCTGTGGCGTTAATTCCGAAGATTTCAAGGGCGGAATCGTTAAATGACTAATTGACTATAGACCAATAAGCTTAATAGGCAGCCTTTACAAGATTTTGGTTAAAGTGTTGGTGTCTTGTTTGAAAGGGGTTCTTGAAAGAATCATCTCAGCGAATCAAAGTGCTTTCATTATGGGAAGACAAATTACAGACAATGCTCTTGTAGCTCGTGAATGTTTGGATTCAAGGTTTAGATCAAGATCCAAAGGTATAGTGTGCAAGCTTGATATAGAAAAGGTTTAGGATCAAGTGGATTGGGGGTTCCTTAAATACATGCTTCAAAGGCTTGGGTTTGGAGAGAAATGGAATAGGTGGATGGGGAAATGTTTTAGTTTGATGTACTTCTCGATCTTGATCAATGGATCTCCAAAAGGCTTTTTCAAAAGCTTAAGGGGGCTGCAGCAAGGAGACCCATTATCCCCCGTTCTATTCATAATTGTTGGGGAAGCTTTGTCCAGGATGTTGATTAAAGGTCAAGACGAAGGAATTATCAAGGGTTTCAAAGTGGAAGGAATGGAAACTCCGATCTCCCATATTCAGTTCACTGATAACACACTTCTTTTTTATGACGCTGATTTGGAAAAAGTGAATAATTTAAGAACTATTGATCGATGATTCGAAGTAGTGTTGGGTCTAAAGGTCAATATGTCGAAGAGCAAGATGTTCGGGGTGAATCTAGAGGAAGACGAATCGGAGAATTTGCCTAGTCTTTGGATGTGCGGCGGGGACTTTTTGACTTTCTGTGGGCATCCTTCTTTGTATAGGAAAGCCCCTGAAGCGTATGTGGGACAAGGTGATAGAGAGATTCGAGAAATACCTCTCAAGATAGAAGTGCAGATATTTATCTTTTGGCGGGCGTATCACTCTCATTAAGGTAGCCATGTCGAATCTCCCTATTTACTTCATGTTTGTGTTCAAATGTCCGGCATCGACTTTGGCAACTTTGGAAAATTTAAGACGTGATTTCTTATGGCATGGGACGGAAGATAAGAAAAAATTCCATTTGGTGGAATGGAAAGAGGTGTGCAAGCGGTATCAGGGAGGAGGGGCCGGCATAAAAGACCTCAAGAATATGAATCGGGCTTTATTTGGTAAGTGGATTTGGAGACTTGGGTATGAGAATGTGACGCAGGGAGGATGTGGTAGGTCGATCACCGTCTCCCTAACCGAGTGTTTCTCGAATCCACGAGGAGAAAATAAAAGATAAAAAGAGGAAATTAATTCCGAATAATTGTTATTTGATAATTGAATGACTAATAAACGGAATTACAATGCATACAAATAGGAAACTAAACCCTAGGTAAAGTATCAGACTCCAACTCAAACTAAAACTCCTAGAAAACGCAACTTACTATAAACAATAAACTTACTATTTATAGAAGTCGTTCAATCCTACTAGAACTCTTAGTTTTCGGCCAAAAATAGAAAGTTATCAAACGGGCCCAACCATGTTGTTCTACTAAATATTCTAAGCCCTTTTCATGTTGGGCACTAACTCTAAAACCTTACAGATCCAAAGTTATGATCGAATTAAAACTTACTATAAATAGTAAAACTGAAAATAAACTAGCCTAATGACCGTTGATACGGTCGAATCTCGTGATTCCGGCATGGGCAACCCGGCTTAGCGGGGTTGGTTGGCTAAAGTAGCTCGAGCTACGCCAAATTGATATATTATATGTCCTGAAACTCATTCCGAATTGTGAGATACGGCCGGTTTACGGTCCTGACGGTCCGGATCACTTTCGACTCCGACCGATCTTCTTTTGTTCCATTTGGGCCATGAAATAATCAGCGACCTGTTCTACATCAGTCTCCTCCACTTCGAAAGAACTCAACCTTGAGTTCTCCTCCAGCTTTGGTTCATGATATTCGTACAGATCTGCCACGTTGAAAGTCCTTGAAATCTCCATGTCATCTGGAAGATCAACAACGCAGGCGTTGTCATTGATCTTGCGAATGATCGGTACCGGTCCAATCTTCTTGTGCTTCAACTTGTTGTAGGTCCCGGTAGGAAATCGCTTTTTACGTAGGTGGGCCATCACTTGATCACTTATTTCGAACACTTTGGCACGCTGATGCTTGTCGACCGCTTCTTTGTATTTCTCGTACGAAGCTTGTAATTTGTTGCACATGTCTGTATGTATGTCCATGATTCGGTCCGCCATATGTTCAGCTGTATTGCTCATGCCCGGAAGCTTGGGCAGGGGAACCAAATCGAGTGTGTGACGAGGCACGCACCCATAAACAATCTGGAATGGGGACTTTCCTGTCGATTGGTTTACCATGTTGTTGAATGCAAACTCTGCTTGAGCCAGGGCCATGTCCCACTGCTTCGGTTTGTCACTTGAAAGGCAACGGATGAGATTCCCCAATGTGTGGTTTATGACCTCAGTCTGCCCATCTGTTTGCGGATGATAAGCATTGCTGAATTGAAGTCGCGTACCGAACCGATTCCACAAGGCTCGCCAAAAATGGCTAACGAACTTTGTGTCTCGGTCTGAAGTGATCGTCTTAGGAATCCCATGTAGTCGCATAACCTCTTTGAAGAAAAGGTTTGCAACGTGTACCGCATCAAAGGTCTTCTTGCACGGAATGAAGTGTGCCATCTTGGAGAATCGGTCTACCACCACGAACACTGAGTCCATGCCGCGTTTTGTTTGTGGGAGCCCTAATACAAAGTCCATAGATAAATCCTCCCAAGGGGCATTTGGCAAGGGCAATGGTGTGTAAAGACCTGTATTTTGAGATTGTCCCTTAGCGGTCTGACAAATATGACATCGTTGTACCGCCCTGCCAACATCATGAGCAAGTTGCGGACAGTAATACCGCTCTTTCACCATCGCTCGAGTCTTATCTCGTCCTAGATGACCGCCGAGGCCACCGCCATGTAGCTCGATAATAATTTTGTCCCGTAATGAACTCTGCGGAATGCAAAGTCAATTTCCTTTGAAGAGGAAACCATCTTGAATTAGAATGTCACTCGGGTGACCCTCTTGGCACTTTTTCCATGCATCTGCAAAATCCTCATTGTCGGCATAAAGTTCCTTGAGACAGTCGAATCCGACCACCTCACTGCTCGCGGTAATAAGAAGGGATGCACGTCGGTTAAGTGCATCTGCTACCTTGTTCTGCTGCCCTGACTTATGTTTCAGAACGAACGTAAATTCCTGTAAAAACGAAAATCCATCTAGCATGCATACGATTCACATTAGTCTGAGTATTGACAAATTTTAAGGCCTGATGATCAGTGTACAGTATAAATTCTTTTTGAATAAGATAATGGCGCCAATGGCGCAGTGCCTGAACCACTGCATATAATTCAAGCTCATAGGTCGACCACTTCTGTCGTGCGTCGCCGAGTTTCTTACTGTAAAAGGTAACTGGCCTACTCTCCTGAGAAAGGACTCCCTCAATGCCGACAATAGATGCGCCACATTCTACCTCAAACAATTTATCGAAATTAGGGAGTACCAGGACCGGGGTAGTGGACAACTGATGTTTGATTTCTGCAAAACTCTTCTCTGCCCCTTCGGTCCATTGAAACGGACCCTTCTTCATATAGTCGGTAATCGGCGCGATGATACTGCTGAAGTTCCGCACAAACCGACGATAGAAGGTCGCCAACCCATGAAAACTTCGTACCTCATGAATGTTCGTCGGAGTCGGCCAATCTCGAATAGCTCGAACTTTCTCTTCGTCCACTTGGATACCTGTGGACGACACAATGAACCCCAGAAACAATAACCGATCAGTTAAAAAGCTACACTTTTTCAGATTTAAGTATAGTTTATTGTCGGCCAACACTTGAAGCACTTTTCTGATGTGGGTCATGTGCTCCGTTTCATCCTGACTGTATATTAGGATGTCGTCAAAGTAAACGACAACAAAACGGCCAATGAACGGCTTCAACACTTGGTTCATTAAACGCATGAAAGTACTAGGTGCGTTGGTCGGACCGAAGGGCATAACCAGCCACTCATGTAGCCCTTCCTTGGTCTTGAATGCCGTTTTCCACTCGTCACTTGGCCTAATACGGATTTGATGGTATCCACCCCGTAAGTCCAGTTTTGAGAACACTTTGGAGCTCTCGAGCATGTCAAGCATGTCATCCAACCGCGGTATTGGAAATCGATATTTAACTGTTATTTTATTGATCGCGCGGCTATCGATACACATGCGCGAAGTTCCGTCTTTCTTTGGGGTAAGGAGTGCTGGAACGGCACACGGGCTCATGCTCTCTTTAATGAGACCCTTACGGATCAGTTCCTCCACTTGTCCCTGTAGAATTTCACACTCTTTCGGACTCATCCGATAGTACGGTCGGTTGGACAAACTGGACCCTGGGACAAGGTCGATGCGATGTTGTATTTCTCGCATGGGAGGCAACTCATCAGGTAAATCTCCAGGCCAAGTACTTCGGAATTCTTCTAGCAACGGTTTAAGGCGTTGAGGAATATTAGAGGATCCTGACTCCTCGCCCTTTACCATAACGGCATATATTTCGCCCGTTTCCTTCGATTCCTTAACAAACTCGCGAATGGTAAGGAGAGAGTTCCCCTCCACGTTAGAAGCTTTGGGGTGTTTCTCTGGTGTTATAGGGGCCAAAACAATTTTTCGACCATCATTGGTGAACATGTATATGTTTTCCCGTCGACCGTGTGTTACATCTCGATCCGATTGCCAGGGCCGCCCGAGTAACATGTGGCAGGCTTCCATGTCAACCACATCACAGAGGACATCGTCCTTATAGCTTTTACCAATGGAAAACGAGATAATGCATTGATGAGTTACCTTTGTCTCGTTCACCTTCTTGATCCAACCGATCGAGTAAGGGGTAGGGTGCTTCGTCATAGGCAGATGTAATTTATCCACCATAATTTTCGAGACAATATTTTCGCTACTCCCACTGTCTATTATGATCACATCACAGATTTTGCCTTGCACGGTGCACTTTGTGCAGAAGATATTATGTCGTTGTGGGTGCACTTCCTTCCTAGGAGCGTAAAGTAGTCGTCTCACTACTAGCGATTCCCCATGATCTTCAGTCAGCCAATCTACATCTACCGTGTCCCCCTCTTCAACTTGTTCCAATTCAGGGTTGTCTTTCGTCACTTCACCTTCCGTGCCACCTTCATTCGTAGTTAAGTGGGCTGCAGGGCGTTGAGGGCAAGGGTTCGACCAGTGACCTGGTTGGCTACAACGGAGACAATGGTCTGGCTTTGGCCGACCATATGGGTTGGGAATCGTGCTAGGACCTGCTGTAGTGGGAGCTGCACGTTGAGGTCTTGAGGGACCGCTTCCCAGTCCCGGTTTGTGACCGTAGGAGGTTGAGGACGCCCTCCTACAGGCTCCTTGCCTTTGGCCGATGTGGTATCTTGAGTGGGTCCTGTGATGGGATTCCGTGTTGTCGGATATGGTCGAGCAGGAGACCGTGACAATTATGTTTCTGCTCGGTTGGCCAATTGGTTGGCCTCACTCAACGTTCAGACTGGATGCATCTGGACCCGATCCTGGATTGCAAATCGCAACCCACCAATGAATCGTGATACTTGTTGTGCCTCTGATTTCGATAAATTATTCCGTGTAGTCAATCGCTGATATTCTTCAAGATATTCGGCTACGGTTCGATTTCCCTAATGACAATTTTGATATTGTTGGAACAAAATTTGTTCATAGTCGCTAGGGAGAAATCGAGCCCTAAGAAGCTGTCTCATCCGAGGCCATGTTCGGATGGGTGTCTTATTTCGATGGGTGCGGGAAACCTGTAAGTTTTCCCACCATGCTGAAGCACTGGATTTAAATTTATATGCAATTAGTTCTACCTTTTTGTTGTCCGGCACTTCCATATAGTCGAAGTATCGTTTGACCTCTGCCGGCTAGTTGATGAACTCCTCTATTCGAAGTAGGCCATTAAAGCTGGGAAGATCAGCTTTGCCCCGATAGTCTCGTTCTGCTCGTTCCACATGCTCATTCTCTAGCGCAGGTCGTTGTACCAAAATGTCTTCGACCTCGTCATCGCTTGGTTCTGAGTCGTCCGGTGTAGCCCTACGATTATCCACCTAGGGTGCTCTACGGACAACAGGATTGTCCCGTATAGCAACTGTTGGTGGTTGTTGGTCGCCTTGGGCTCGAAGCGGAGCTAGCGATGCTGCAATCTGGTCGAGGGTCGCCTGTATACTTTGCAGGATCAACCGGTTCTCCCGTTGTGCTGCTTCGAGTGCTGCTTCAAAAGCTGTCGCCGTTAGATAATCCCTTGGAGCATCGTCCTTAGGATGAGGATCCAACCCTTCATTAGAGGTCATCGTCCTGAGGAAGAAACCTCTCTCTGATACCAATGACGCAAGGAGGACGTGGTACGTCGATCACCGTCTCCCTAACTGAGTGTTTCTCGAATCCACGAGGAGAAAATAAAAGATAAAAAGAGGAAATTAATTCCGAATAATTGTTGTTTGATAATTGAATGACTAATAAGTGGAATTACAATGCATATAAATAGGAAACTAAACCCTAGGTAAAGTATCGGACTCCAACTCAAACTTAAACTCCTAGAAAACGCCACTTACTATAAATAGTAAACTTACTATTTATAGAAGTCGTTCAATCCTACTAGAACTCTTGGTTTTCGGCCAAAAATAAAAGTTATCAAACGGGCCCAACCATGTTGTTCTGCTAAATATTCTAAGCCCTTTTCATGTTGGGCACTAACTCTAAAACCCTACAGATCCAAAGTTATGATCGAATTAAAACTTACTATAAATAGTAAAACTGAAAATAAACTAGCTTAATGACCGTCGATACGGTTGAATCTCGCGATTCCAACATGGGCAACCTGGCTTAGCGGGGTTGGTTGGCTAAAGTAGCTCGAGCTACCCCAAATTGATATATTATATGTCCCGAAACTCATTCCGGATTGTGAGATACCGGCCGGTTTGCGGTCCTGACGGTCCGGGTCACTTTTGACTCCGACCGGTCTTCTTTTGTTCCATCTGGGCCATGAAATAATCAGCGACCCGTTCTACATCAGAATGAGGCTCTTTGGAATAAGATCATAAAAAGCAAGTATGGTTCTTCAGTCGGTGGGTGGTGGACTAGAGACTCCTCCGCCTATAAAGCTTCAGGTCTTTGGAAAGGAGTGTTATCCGTCAAGCAGGATGTTCTAAAAGGTGTCAGCTTCTCTATAGGCAATGGGGAGAATACTCGCTTCTGGGAAGATATTTGGGTGGGAGACGCTCCGCTCAAAGAGAATTTGCCGCGGATTTACTGCCTTTCACCAGATTCGGACATCAAGGTTACCGACCGTTTCTCTCAAGTTGGGGGAGAGGTAATGTGGGATCTGCCGTGTAGAAGTATCCTTAGGGATGAGGAGGTTGTCTAGTTTGTTAACCTCTTGAACTATATTTGTCTTTATCGTTTGGAACCCTCAACTCCAGACAACTTATGTTGGAGGTTTGATAAGGGCAGCGTGTTCACAGTTAAGTCCCTATTTCTTTCCCTAAACAATGACACTTCCTCAAGGGAAGAGGCAACGACAGGTCACGTTTGGAAGTATTAAACCCCGCCAAAGTTTGCTATGTTTGGATAGCTTGTAGGCAACCAAAAGGTGTTGATAGTGGACAACCTTCGTAAGAGGAGAATAATTCTCCTGAACGTTTGCTTATGTTGTATGGAAAACAAGGAATCGATGGATCATCTTTTCGTCCACAGTAACTTCATTTATCAGATATGGACTGAAATCTTATCGCACTTTGAAGTGGTGTGGTCATTCCCCTCATCTACGATCGATCTTTTAAGGTCATGACATGGAGTTAATTTGGGTAATCAGAGGACTGAGCTTTGTAGCCCTTTCTTTGCTTAATGAATTTGCGTTATCTTAAAAAAAAGACTAAGTCATTAAGCTTCTTTTTTTTCAAGATGATTCCTTTTTTTTTTGTGTGTGTGTGTGAATCTGCATTAAAGAAAGTGCATTAGTGATGGCTCATGACTGTTACTTTTAACTCCTTAAGATTTAAGACTAAAATTAACATAATAACATCAAGGAGTGAATTGTCAAACTCACCACCTCGAATGTATTCTAGTTGCGCTCGTAACCACTAACAGAACATGCGAGTCTGTGGACACCCCACCTTTGGTTATAAAGCTGGTTGAAATAGTTGAATGGATGGAGGTCCATACCCTCAAACCCTAAATCCAAACCCAATCAAACTCACCCTTGCAAGCCCCTAACTCATGGCTCAACTCAAGCCTAAAACCCAGTCAACCCATTTTTCAAACCTATTTAACTCACTTATTTCTGATCCACAACTTCGGAGCAACTCCGAACCTCGAACGTCGAACCTGAGGTTTTCTTGTTTCAAGTTCGGAGTTTGTATGCTCCAAAGTTGAAGCAGAACGTCCGTACGGTTGCCCCCTAGGGAGCTACCCAAGCTTATTTACCGAAGCTACCACCTCTCACAGCTATAAATACTCTGTCTCTCCTTTGTTTTCCGCATCCCTCAACATCCATGAAAATCCGAAAAAATCCACTTTCCATCTCTCCAGCCTGAGAGCTCCGAGTCCATCTCCACCCCCTTTAGCCCATTCCTCCACCAAGGAGAGCCCAAGTGAGAAGAGCCTAGCCCTGGTTAAGCCAAGCCTGACCCCGGTTCAAGTCTCTCAAGCTACACAAGTCTTAGCCGCTCGAAGTCAATCCTTGCGATACCTCCGTCCATCCAGCTACTCTTATACTAGCATAATCTCATTCGCATTTAGCATAGTGCAACATTCATTATTCTTCCAACCCCCCTGCTCATAATTCCACTACAAGCACTTGATCAGGTCTTAGCGTACGCTTTGAGGTTTGCCGGTTCGCCCGAAACTTAGCCATCAGAAACTCTGACCGATCAAACACACATCATGCATCTTGCATAAAACACCTGTCAGTTCGAGCGTACGCTCTGGGCTTGCCTATCTAATTAGAACTTGCTCATTAGAAACTCTTATTGGTCAGACCCATATTCATGCATTATATCATTGATGAGAATGTACGGGGATTAGTTTAGACTTTCAAGTATTAGTTAGATTTTGTGAAGTAAATACCGTACTTCGGTACGGGCAGAGTAGGTGCCTAACACCTTCCCACCCTGTAACCGTGATCCCTTACCTCGAATCTCTGACCGCAGATAAAAAATAGTCATTTTAGATGAAGGAATTCTTGGATTCCCTTCTCTATCGTTTCTATAGGGTCTAGCCGACCCTAGATTCAAAGTAACTGGCTAGTGGCGACTCCAGTCTTATACGAACTTATCTAAACATATCAATCGAAACCCGATTAAGACACAACAGAAAAAGCCTTCGAGAAAGAGGCGAGCCCGTGGCAGCGGCGATTCGCGCCCTCGAAAGGGGAAGCGCGGAACGGCGAGTGTCCACAGAGTCTAAGAGTCTTCATGTCTGGCATCTTTAGTGCTAGATCCATCCTGCTCGAGTCCACTCCATAGGCAACCCATTAGTCAGCTAAAATAACAGTTAAGTAGGTTAGATTTTATACATTTTAAAAAACTATTTTTTTAGAGGTAACAACATTTTATTATGAAGCTTGTCAAATGCGAGAAAAAGAATACATCACCAAAACAACCCATAGCACTACAATACTAAGGCCAGACGAATTTGCTTGTAAATTTCCCACCCAGTCCACAAGGAGACCTTTGATTTTTCCAATGACCTCACCAAAACCTACATCAATATTTCGAAAACATCGCCCATTTCTAGCACCCCATATCACCCAAAACACGGCCATAATTAGGAGTCTCCACAAGACTTTGCCCGCCCCACCAATTCCTCCTCCATGCCAAGCCCAAAGCAACATCTTGACTGATTTTAGCATTACCCAGGCCGTATGTAATAAATTGAAGAAGTGATCTTATACTCTAGCAGCAAACGGGCAAAATGATTAAAGAGGTGGTCGATTGTCTCCTTGCTATTCATGCACATCAAACAAACGTTGGGGAGGATGCACTCTCTTCTTCTTTGTAGATTGTTGACCATAAGAATCCTCTTTCCTCCAATGAGCCATACAAACGCCACGACATGAGGTGTTGCGCCATAGAACCACTGGTGGAAATGAGATGTTGGAAGGTAACATACTGACTTAGAAATGATGCTACATAGCGATTTGATGGAAAAATGTTAGGACCGGTTTCTTCCCCCCAAAAAATTGGTCCTCTGTCTGAATCGCAGACTCCGAAGAATTGAGAAGATCTAGCAGTCTTGCAACCTCCCACATATTCCTCCGACATAAGGGGAACCATACCACTTCCGACTCATGAACGGAGAAATAATCCACAACCATGATGAATCGATCAATGACTAAACGAGCAATTCTTGGGAAGAGGTCTTGAAGCTCTCTATCTTCACAATAGATCTCAATCCAAAAGCGGATACACTTTTCGTTTTCGAGCTTTAAAGACATGCCCCTACGAATGAAATGTTCTGTGGCTGTCATCGCTTTCCAAATTCCCGTAGCTCTATACAAAGAGGAGCTCCTCACAAACCACCCCCCTTCCCGTGTTCCATATTTGCTAGCAATAAGCTTCCTCCACCCATTGCCTTCTTTTGCTGAAAACCTCCATATCCATTTGCTCAACAAATCTGAATTTGAAACCACCAGGGGCCTCAACCCAGCTCTTCTTTTATCGGCTTGCATACTTGGTTCCCTTAAGTAGGTGAAGCTTCCTTTTAAAACTCGCCCCCCTAAAAAAGTCTCTTCTCATCTTCTCAAGTCTTTTCAAGACCGAAGAGGGACACTTGATAGTGACATAAAGTACACTGGCATGCATGAGAAGCTGCCTGAAGCAAGGTCAATCAGCCCCCAAAGAAAGATAGTGACACTTCCAAGAAGCCAAGTTACTTAGACCAATTCGCTAAGACGTTCATACTAGGCAATTTCATATTCCTATGCCTGATGACTATTTCTCTTGAGAAAATACCTACACTCTTCATGTAGAAGTCCGGGAGAGCTGAAATTTGTCTTGTTCTTCTTTATTTGGAACCGTTCTTTCCAAGACATTAAGAAAGCTAACCATATGCATCACTTCTACCACTATCCAATTAGTGGAAGTGAAGAATACGACCGGATTAAAGATGCAGATAGCTAAATACAATGTAGATGACATTTGGCTGCCCCATCTCTTATCTATCATATCTAAAATGTGGTTATAATCACGCTCTTTATAATTGAAATGATCCATGATTTTGTTTCTAGCCCCTCTCTATTGCATTATAGATGTAACCTAGTCACTAAGATATTCCTCCCCCTTGAATGGGATGTCGGAGGGATAAATTGGGAATCGGTGGGAGAACCTATGAGGTATCTCTCCCAGCTACCTTAAATGGCTCATTAGGGGAATCAACCCTACGGGGAGCAGAGGCTCGCTGATTGTTGGGAAGGATGAAGTAGGTAGTGCCACCATCGTACCTCAGGAGAGGGTGGTATTTTGGGACATAGTCCCATGTGCTGGAAAACTTGGGGTATGGCCAACTGTTCGAGAGAGCTCTGGCAAAAATCATTGTTCACCCCCCACTAAGGGTTCCGACAAAGATCGCAAAAGAATGGTTTGTTGGATTAGCTTCCCTTTGACCTTCTTTGACTGAGGCCCATTATTCCAATCGGTTGACACTGTAAAGCTTCTAAGCTTGGCTTTCTTTGTATACAACCCTCGTAGTATTAAGAAGGTTGTTGCGAAACGGGTGACATCTGGATGAAGCAAGTTACACACAATGTGTTTTCTCCTATGATGGAGAAGAAGGGCGTGTTTTACAAAAAGACCGTGATTCTTCTAGCTCTAACAATAACTTTAATGTAAAACCTATTTATATCTTCTAGCACAAGATCAATACAATGTGCTGCATAAAGGGTTCAAAATAAACGGCGTCTCTTCTTCATAATAAGGCGACTGGCGACTATACGTGAGGTTGTGTTGTCCGTGATAACTTGGACAATGTATTGCTTGTTTACTTCCTTAACTAGACTATTTAATAATTTGAACAAATAATCGGTTGTGTGGGAATGAATATGATGTATCCCCAGATTTCAAAAACATTGTCCTATTTGGATAATTCACTTGAGAGTTTATCAGAGTTTGACTGGATTTATCGGTCGATTCATGGACCATAAGAGTACAACCATAGGTTTTCCACGATTTTTTTATATTTGGTTATGAAGCTTCTTGTAAAATCAACCTCAGTTTTGAGGCATGTTTTTCTCATTTTGTGATATGCAGAAGGCTTAAGCTCAGGTCCAAATTGACCTATTGCTTCCACTATAACCTTGAAGCTTTTCAACTTAATAGTGTTGAAAGCAATACCGGCTTGGTACAACCACTTAGCGATATATTAAATCGTGTTTTTTTCTATCTTTTTGCATGTATCGGTTTTCCAAAGTGGTTTATGCGGGTCCTTTGCCCTTACTTCTTTGGGCGACCACATCCTCGGGATGTGGTCTACACCACCTATCTATTGGCCCATGTCCACTAGCTCTTTTTGGGGCCGGTGGTCTAAACCGCTTGATCGATATAGGGAGGGTATGACTAGGTTCATCCACATCAACTACATTTATATTCTCATATGCCTTTTGTTCTATGAACTCTTATTGAAGTACGACATTATCATGTTTTCTTCTTGATTGTTTGTTCTTGTACTCCATGATTTTCTTTCGGATTTCTGGAATAATGTTGGGACATGCTCTTGCATTTGATTCTAACGTGTGTGTGAGGTGTTGCTTGTGTTGTGCAATGTCATCGACACTTACAAATCCGCATAACTCACGTACTATGTGAGTCTTTTCGATAGCACTATGATAGTGCTTGTACTTCCAACCCAGGTCTCGGGTTTCAAAGAAGAAGATTAGGAAGAAAAAGACTTGATTCTTATACACTTGTAAAGATAAAGGCTAGAGAGTAGAGAGAGACAATTTCACTTGTAGAGAGTAGAGAGAGAGAGAGAGAGAGAGAGAGAGAGTTGTAGAGACTAGAATCAGTTGTAGAGACTAGAATCTAGATAGAGGGAGAGAGAGCAGAAATAGAATAACTTACACTTCCTCACTTACACTTGTAAGAGGGGGGAGAGAGAGAGAGTTCTAGCCTTCATGAATCTTGAACTTGTACACTTGTAGTTATAAGTTATAACTTGTCATTTGTACTTTGTAGGCTTGCTTGTACACTTGTATGTTGTAGTTTGTAGCCGGTAATGATGTTTAACTAACTACTAACTTGCAAATTGTAACTTGACTCCTCTCTTGAGTCTTGAAAAAAATAAAAAAATCAAACTTGAAAGAGAAGGTAAACAAGAAAGAATGAATGAGCGTATGAGATGAGAGAGAATGTAATGTAAGAGAGAAAAAATGAGAGAGAGAGAGAGAGAGAGAGAGAGAGAGAGAGAGAGAGAGAGAGAGAGAGAGAGAGAGAGAGAGAGAGAGAGCTTTAGAGTGGAGAATAGTGAAAATGATGGGGGGCAAATGTTGTTGGAAATGCAAAAAAATAAGTTCCAGTGGTCGGATTTCTGACTGTTGGGACATTATGCAATCGCATAATGTTGCATGTGAACATATGGGATCGTGTATGTGATGGGAACACATATGCCATGATAACACATGCGATTCATCACACATGCGCATATGCAATTGCATTTGACAACGATGCCTTCAATACAACCTGACAAATAGTAATATAGTAGAGCCACAACTAGTTCACTTTCAATAACGATGAAGGGATGATTGTTTAAGCACAAGTCTCAGGCCTACAATTTTTGATTACTTGGAGCACGAATCTGAATAGACTTACAAGGTTATCGTGCAAAACCAGTCCAAGAATCGTAGAAACTTACTCGAGTCTGGACCAATAACAGACTATTATGGGGCCATTTATTGGCCATTTTTTTTGTAACGGCCGTTATGATCCTCTAATCCATAACGATTACCAGCAATAGTGTTACATAACCGTTTTGGAATACCTTTTCCACAAGGCCACAACATGACAAAGGTGATTGTATTTGCATGTTTGCAAGAGGAGAGGCTTGCTGATGATGAGAAATAATCTTTGAAAGGAGTAAGCAATCGGTCATTTATTCCATCCTTGACAAAGTCAACTGACCAGATCCAAAGGTGAGCAATGCACCACTTTGTTGGCTTTAACTTGTAGATGAACAGAGATATGTAGAGATAGAGAGGGTATACTGGGCCTCATGTAATCTTGGGCTCCATGTATTCAAGCTGCAAATATGTGTATGTAATGTACAGTTGTCTTTACATACATTACAGCTAAAATACATTGGGGCCATTATATCCTGTCTCTACAAGATCCATATTATTTAGGTTTGTGTTGGAATTGTGATGAAAAGTGCATAAGTTCCATGTTGCAGCAGAATCCATTGTTTCTCATTGCGACTGCGGATTTGGACAACTTCAAGAATGGTACGGGTGATGGATGAAAATGATGATGGTGATGACAGCGCTACCAAGGAGGATGGTCTACCACAACATGATGAAGAGGTGGATGCATTAGCAGGTTGATCTGCTCCCCAACCTATGAGAGTGAGGGGATTTGTTAAGTGCATACCGGTAACAATTTGATCAATTTGGGAAGGACAAATAATTTCCTTTATTTGATCATAGACGAAAGGCTTGCCTGTCCCATTAAAAATGCGGACCGGTTTTATGTGAAGGTAGAGTGGTGGTGGTTAACATGCACTGGAAAATACCCCCTAACTCATTCTCATTACCACATAAGAACTTAAGTATCCTAGCATTAAGCACGGACTTGTCCTGGTAAAAAACCAATCATATTGGCGGAAGTGGTACGACTCATCCTCCACTAAACTGATAAAAAGAAATTAGTAAAATATTTTTGAACTAAAAATTCATTAAAAACAAAGAAAATTAGAAAGAAATAAGAAAATCAGAATTAGATAGAATTACTCTCTTTTTCTAAAGTTTTTGACAACCCCTCCGAGTACCATTAGCAAGATCTAGCAACACCGCACACCCCCCCGGTTGATTCTTTCAATGGCCTGAAATTTGAGAAGATATCTATTTTGAGGATGTTGATGCTATTTTATCCACCAAAAATTTTGGTCTGTTCAGTTGTTTGTTAGGAGTGTCAATGGGCTGCCCGGCATGAATAGTTCAAAATCCAGTTGAAGTCAGCCCCAGCCCCAGGCTGCTGAAAGCCTTGTTTGTTATCATTGTTGTTGTTGATGGTTACAGAGGCAAGAGTGGCGGTGGGTCTGCAACGTAGTTGTCATCAGTTGCTATAGTGGGCCCATGAGAGGAAGATGTTTGGTTCATGGTGGGCAGCCTCCAAGATACTGGTTGCATGGTGGATAAGGCTTACTATTGTGACTTGTTTGAAAATGAGGTGTTGGGCTGTATTGGTGTGACTCAGTGCGGCTCAAACCGATTTTGGTCAAGTTGAACTTTGTTGAGGGGTTCTTAGTTTTCGGGCTTATGCATCGTCTCTGTAAGGACTGAATCTGATATGACTTGGAAAATTTTTTCCTATTGAATGTTATTTCGAACCATGAGTTGAAATCACCTGATTTGCACAGGGAAAGCTGGTCGCCTATATCAATTACCTGTTGATGGTTTTTTGGTACTTGGTCTCTGATGTTTCATTTACACTAGTTAAGAATTTTTACTTGTTTAAGTCCTGAACAATAGGCTGTGAGGTTCTCTCAAAATGAGTGCCTTAGTAGTAAAACTTATCTGCGCAATCCCCATCTACCACATTCTTATCTGGGTCAAGGTTTGTGATTTGAGTTAGAGATGACCCACTAGTTACCTAATTCTCTTAAATGGTACTCGAACTCAGAATCACTTTGAGCGAACTAAATCGCAGTTTGACACGTAATTTTGAAACAGTTTGATCGATAGTTCAATGTCAAATCACTGCAGTTCACGAATTGTGTCGATTCAGTTTGATCTCTAATTTGAGTAAGATTTGAGCAAATTTGAGTAAATTCTTCAATATTGCAGAATAGCCTGTTGATTGATTCTCCTGACTGCTCAAATTACATCAAACTATGTCAAATTAGAGCATTGTACTAGTACACTGAACTAGGAGAACCCGAATCATCAATCTCATGAATGGGAAAACAAACTAAATGTGCCTACCCCAACAAACAAGTGAATTTTGACAAGCATCAAACTATGTACTGTGGACTCAAACTCAAATGGTTCGAACTACGAATCAGGTAATAGTGAATGACCCCACCTTGTTGAAAATTTGGAATGGCCTTGCGCTATTCAATTTCAGATTTTTTGGTATGCTACTATTTCATTTTTTGTTTTGTTCACTTAAATTATCATACTCGGAGAAACTTTACATGATATTGTAACGAAGCAAATATGATATTTGGGTCGTAGTATTTGTATTCAAGTTTTTACCACTTCTACCCAATCTTATTTTTATACCATTTCTATCTGATCAAATCATTGATATCGTTTCACCTTTGAGCCATTGATCTTTATGTTTTAGTTTCAAGCCTCAACAATTAGTCTTTGGATTGCAATGTCTATCCACAGGTTTAAGCCTAAGTCACTTAGAGGAAGAGTTGAAGAGACATGTGGTTATTGATCTTAAATATCAGCTGCTAGCCTGCCAATGGACATTTCACTATGTAAAAATTAACCGATTTAGTGCCTTATTGACAATAAATACAATTACCGTGTTGTGTGATTATGTATCAGGCAATGTGTGCTGTATTCAACGATCTCTAAAATAATGAAACAATGAAAGTTAAACACTTCATTGCAAGAAGGAATTTTCCCTTTGAGAATACCAAGAAGGTGTTGCTTAAGACAAGCAAATTGTTCAGTTAAATTATAGTAGTGAGATCAATCATCACACAAGACTCTGGTGGGATCATTATTAGTGAATTATATGATTTCATGCAACTATTGATCCCTTTAATCAAGTGCGGATCTATTTTTCTAGGCACAAGGACAAAGTAGTTCCCAATGAAAAACACTATTTTCCTCCGCTGCTCTCTCTCTCTCTCTCTCTCTCTCTCATGTGTGTGCGTGTGTGCAGCGTGCGTATCTGCAAAACATAGTTACAGTATAACACAATTATCGTTGTCATCTTCATTGCCTTATCCCAATGAGTTGGCATAGTTATCATAATGTTTGGCGAAAGTTCAACTTGATATCAACCCTTCTTTACCCGGGCTAGGGAAGGCTGGCACATTGCTACTCGACTGAGCTCACTAAACTCTCTCTCTCTCTCTCTCTCTCTCTCTCTCTCTCTCTCTCTCTTATTCTTCTCATTCTTCTTGCTCTTCCTCTTCCTCTTTGATGTAGAATGCCCTAATTATGATGCATGCTCATGAAATCATATAATCCAACGGAAATAAAAGACAATAATAATATAAAATCTAGCATCAATCATCATAAACTAAGAAAATCACAAGGAAACATACAATGGAGCGGGCCATTCATCACAACTACGAAGTATGAGATTCAATTATTGCTATGGTTGGATCCGGCAAGGGATGGAACCTCTCGATCTTGCATGGTCATACCCAAATATCCAATGTGAATCACTAGTCCGAGGAATCAAAGAGTTTCTCGGATTATGGATTTGAAAACTTGAGAATTTAGGATTTTGATTCGATTCTCAAATTTAGGATTTCAAGGATTGGGGATAATGGAGATACTTCAAGATAGAGAAAGAGAAGGAAGAAGATCTTACCTTAGAGGAATATTGGAGGGGCACAAGAAGAAAATAGAAGAAAAAGATTGGAGAAGAAGATGAAGTTTCATGAGGGAGAGAGAAGGGAGGCAACTAAAGAGGCTTTCATTCAATAATAATCAACTAATCTTGTTTTTAGGGCTGAGCCCTTTTAAATAACCAATAAGAAAACATGAAAATACTAAAATACTCTTAAAAATTAAGAAAAAACGGAACTTAAAACAAATTGCGCAAAAGTTCGGGCGCTTGGGCGCCCGAATGCGTCCAAAAACCTCCTACACATGTGTCCTCCCAATGTGGGGTCTTCAATGTGTCAAATCACGTGTGTAGGGTCTTCAATGCTCCTCAATAGTCGCCTAGCCACAAGGAAGATGCTTGTGGTGGGCGCTTTCTTCGTTGGTAGACTTTAAAAGGTCTTGTGTCCTCATCACTCTTCCTCTTCCTCTTCTTCTATTTTGAAGATGGATGGTGCCGTTGATATTTTATCAATAAAAGGAAAAGGAATGCAAAAAAAAAGAAGAAGAAGAAGAAGAAGAAGAAGAGGGATGACCAGTCCTTGCCCCAATCCACATCAAAACATTAGAATTACCCTTCCTAAGATTACAAAATCACTTGATCCCAATATCAATATTAGTAATTCTAGATTTATTGGAGAAACATGCAACTTGAACTTTTTAAGGTGTTTCCAACCAAACAGTGTCCAATTAATAATGAACACTAGAAAATATGAGGGAATCTTGTTTCTGTTAAGAAGACCATCAAGGTTAATATAGAAGAGAAAACATAATTAACTTAACTAGAATACCAAAAGAGAGATTCTAATCTAAATTCAAACTTTATGCAATATCATACATGAACTCCTTTTTATTTGATTCGTTTAAAAAAAAAAAAACTCCTTTTTATTTGATAATCAACAACTTCACTGAAAGAGAAAAAGACTACAAAATTTAGTTGAGGGAAGAGATTTCTTTAACTACTTTATAACATGTAAATATAGTAAAAAATGTTTGTAAATATGAAATTGTGAAGAATGGACAAGTACATATGATAGGATATGGCTACCGCCACATCTTGTCACTTTACTGTACCCTGAGCTGTATCTTACTGTACCCTTCACTGTATCGCATCGTTTGGATTTCTGATACTCCACACCTATATGGGTTATCCAGTTATCATAGCCTTTGGCATATTTGGATCCTTCGAGAATTGGGTTACTCTATCAGGCAAGGATGTGATGAGGGGATCCCTCTTGAAACTGCTTCTTCTTCTGCCATTCTTTTTTCCTCCCTTCTTCTATGTCATCCTTTTCTCCTTCCTTTCTCATTCCTGAGACTTATACTCCATCCTTCCATGTGCATTTTATTAGAATATTGTTGAGGAAATATTTTAATATTTTAACAGGTTTATAATTTACTGGATTCTATGGCATTTCCAACTCGCAGTCAATGCATGACTTGTGTGTCTCTTTCCTTTTGCTCCTCCAACATACTTTGGAGAAGCAAAGATACATCTCCTTTGATTCTTTGCATGGAGTTTGAAATATTAGAATATGATCACTGCATCCATTCTAATGGTTTGACTTAGTTATATTAAGGCATGCCATTTCAGAGGAAACCTTCCAAAAGCTCCAAAAGTGTGTTGACATTGTAATTTATGTGGAGGAGGAAATGTCTTAAGACTGGATTTATTTTACCTGTCTTTTGCATTATTATATTGTTTGAACTAACCTTTGTCTATTGCAAGGAGCTACACATGCTAATATTTGGTTTTGTGGTCGACCAGGCCCACATGGCACTTAATGATGTAGATGCTGCAGTTGAAAGCTTCAAGAAGGCATTAGAGTTGGAGCCAAATGACGGTCAGTGGCTTCAAGTTTTCCATGACATGGTTTTCTTTAAATATGGGTTTTTTTGCATTATCCTTGATGTAATTTATGCCATTTTCAGGGGGGATTAAAAAGGAGTTTGCTGCTGCGAAGAAGAAGGTGAGTTAGGTTAGACCTGGTACAAAACAGTTTAGGACTATGGTAATTTTGGACAATGATGAGAAAACTAAATTGGGATGCAGATAGCTGATAGACGCGATCAGGAGAGAAAAGCCTATTCCAGAATGTTCCAATAAGCATCCAGGAGCTCCTCTGGGTATGCATGCCAGTGTTCTCTTTTCAATTAATTGACAACTTTGTTAGCATGCTTTCCTTTTGCTGCTTTACCATTGGCAGTCGCTTGTCCCCTCATGATGATCCAGACTGTTCATCTTGTTAGCCCCACCATGGATGGTCTGTGTACAACAAATCAGATTGATAACAGATCCTCACTGTTCATGTAAGGGTGTTGAAAGGTGGACTGTTTTTTGTCTTTTGTATGGATGGTGAAGATATCTGATAGAAGCTTTTGCCACCCAGCCCATGTGTGATGGACCTACTGTATGATCAGCATGGATCACAATATAGTGTGAGGCAGATGAGGGGAGCAATAACAGGGGAGAATGGTAGCAAATGTCTTCTACAGATCATTAACATTCTGAATTGAACTGATCCTTTAATGAAATTGAGACTTGTGTCTTGCTGGGGTAGGCGTGCAGGCTGATTATTCGAAAGCATTGATGTGTCAAAATCGTAAATCTATATCCATGGTCAACCGGTTCAGGCTTTTTCTGAGGCAGGCATCAATTTGCTTTAGCAGAGTCCAGGTATTTAAACGGGTTAATTTTAGTGTCATCATCAGCAGACTTTGATTTGCTGGCATGCAGAATTCCATACAGCTGGGTCCATGGTTTGATGATCCACACCGTTGATCTGATTGTCCAACCATGGATGAGGGATGTATTGGCAATCTCTCAGACTTGACGATTCCAACCCTTCAATTGGTGGCCAACAACTGACGATTGAGAGAAACAATACGGTAAAAGTTCACAACCTTCGTATATAGGGCCAAATCAAAGGGATATAATCTTCTAATCTGGGAGATGTCCATGTCACCACCAATCTGTGTTTCAGCCCATCAGATGGATGGTTTGGATAACTGAAAAATGGGCCCCACACGTACAGAATTCAGCATATCAGCAAGCTATACATTTGCTGATGAGCAGGCTGATGTTCCACTTTTCTCTTATTCCTTGTCTTTAAACTCATTTTAATGTTTGTGACATGTTTGGCAAATGCCAGGTTTTGCCGTTTTAGAAGGGCAATGGAAGAATTCCAGATCCCACGAGCTATAGAAATATACTCAGTAATGCTTGAACTGACTTTTGTTCTGAACATTTGTTGGACTTACATTTTGGAAACCCTTTTAAAGGACAGCTAAACATGTATTTTATCATCCGAAAACCCTCCTTATGTTACGCACAAGGAAACTTCTTATTTGATGTAGAATGGACAGTTTCTTCTTCTTGACTGTTTTCTTGTAATTGTAACTGCTACTCTTCGATCTTCTCATCCTTTGTTGCGGATCCCCTTTATTATTCACAAATTTCTCGTTTGCTTTTGCTTGTGTGTGTCGGTCTTGTAGAGAAGTTGAATGTCTGATGGTCTCGTTTCCTGATGGCTTGCTGCTCCCGATCTCTTCTTTTGCTGCTGTCTCTATCTTCTCTCCCTTTTCTGTTATCGCGTATACTTTTTCTGCTTTCTCTATCATCTCTCCCTCTTCTGTGATCGTGTCTACCTGCATGCGTCTTTTCCTTGATTGGTTTTCTGAGTATAGCATTCCCAATCTTTTCACTGCCTCTTCTTTGCCAGCCTCAGCTAATTGCCGCTGTTCCATGGAAACTAAGACCCGCCAATCTGCTAATGCAGTCTCCTCATCAGCTCTTGCTATCAACATGGAGTGCTCTTTGTGGGAGAATTCGACTAATGCGGTATCTGTCTGTGATTGCTTGATGTGGTGAAAAGCAGCAGCTGCTGATGCCCTAAATGCTTCCGTTTCCATTCCAACAGCTCTCTGCGTGAGCTGCAAGGTCCGTAGTGACTGCCTTTTGAGGCGCAGTTCTTGTTTCAGCTTGGCCCGTGCTCTCCGTGCGGTGCCCGTTTCAGATTTAAGCTTAGCCATTTCCGATTGGGTTTGATCCAAGGTGCGGCCCATCTCATTGATTGTCATCCTGGCCTTGAACTCTTCATCCTCCTTGGATTTGGTGCTTGCGTTTGTGGCTTCGAGTTGGGATTCGAGAGTCGAGATGGTCACTGTCGCCATTGAGACTCTGTTCTTAGCTTTGGTGAGTGCTGATTGAAGCTTCTCAAGCTCATCGATAAGGGGCCTGGAGTCCAACCAGGACTGCATGGCAGTTTCTCGAGCTCTGTCAAGCTCTTCCTTTGTCTGGGCTAATTCCATCATCGTGGCTTTGAGTGCTTCATTTTCACCTTTCAAGATTTCTGATTGGATGGATTGGTCGGCCATCCTTTCCTGGGATGAACAGCGACCCTCCAGTTGGAATGGGAGGAAAGACTCTTGCAGCAAGGTTAAGCTTTCTTTAGGTTGTATAGGGCCCTCTTTTAAAAACTATAATCTACTGGTTCTCCTACATGCTGATTTTGTTGTTGCATTGCATGTCCCATGCATGTTTGTCTTGCCCTGTAAACAGTGTTCTTATCTGGCTTTGGTTCAGAACTACATTCCAAAAGCAGCTGTTGTTTGCAGGAGCAGATTAGGTGCAGCCCCAGCCTCACCCAAGATGGTGCGGCCCTTACCATGGGGCCCAACTTGATGCATGTATTCTATATCTACGCCGTTCATCTGTTTTTCCAGATCATTTTAGAGCATGAGCCCAAAAATGAAGTAGATCCAATTCTCATATGGACCAATACCATAGGAATTAGTGGTGATTGACCATTAATGCGCCTCAAATGTTTTGGATCAAGCTGATATGTGATTTTTCCCTTCACCCAGGTTTATGTGACCTTACCAATAGGTTGGATGACAAATAAACCTTAAGGAAACATTGTGGTGGGCCTTAGGAAGTTTTTAGTGGTAGGGCATTCAATAACAATTGTTTCCTATATTATGGCCCACCTGAGATTTGGATCTTCTTCATTTTTCGGCTTATATTCTAAAGTGATATGGAAAAACAGATGGACGGAGTGGATGTAGAATACATGCATCAAGGTGGGTCCCACGGTAAGGGCCGCACCATCCACTCCCATTGTTTCTCTGATTCAATTGGGTGGGCCCCTTTCCTCTTGTAATCGGCTTGGATCTAGCTCCAGCCATATATCATGTAGCTAGGATCTAGGTGAGGCTCCCTAGCTATTGTCACATGATGTGTACCCCAAATCTGAACCACCCGGCTCACCATGGTTAATCGAATTCAGTTTCGATTAGCCTACTTTGTTTCTCTTATTAATGGACATTTTCAATTGAATTCGGACTGCTCAGTACATTTTTTGAACGGTTCATTAGATGACCGCTGATTGACTGGTTAGGATCATGCTTTTGGTGTAACTTTTGGGTTATCATCCATCTAGTGTGGCCCACTATTTGGGAGGTTCGAATTCGAGGTATATGCCACGTGTACGGTAGGGGAGCCTCACCTGTATCCTTCCTGGCTACAGCTGGTACCGCTGCGAAGCTGTATCAAAACCATCTTGTAATTGCTGGCCTTTTCTTCGATGATATCGGCCTGCGTTTGTCGATGGAAATGGTGTCTCGTGTTTGTAGTTTTGCATGCAAGTTGTGCGAGATGAACGTATGTTTGATACTTGTGTGGAGTATGGAAAATGTTGAGCCACCTTTCACACCATTTGCCTTGTGTGCCCTACCATATGCTTTGATGGACCCAACCTGTTGATCGGGGCTTACGGATGCGTGGTTTATGGTTTATGGTTTATGGTTTATGGTTATGATTTAGTAGGGGTGTCCCTTGTTGGATGGACGGTTAGAATTCGACAGATGATTTTTCGAGGGGAGATACGGGTAAGGTACTACCTTTGCGGCTAACATTGCCACTTGTGGAGGAAATCAGTTCCATGGAAACAGTAGACCGTGCCATGAAGATCAGCTGTAACGAAAATCAGGCCGTTCCATTCATTGGGTGGGTCACACGGTTAGAATCAATTAACTATCGATCCCCAAATTGTGGCACTCTTGCCCGTATGTGATCAGATTGCTTTTGGGGCTGGTCTATGCCCGCCCTATGAATGATTGTGATCATTGTAGATCGTGACCAATGCAGACAGGGCCCCACGCCAGATGAATGGTTGTGATCATCGTAGACAGGACGCGCAGCTTCAGAAGGTGGATGTTGGTTTAAGAAGGAAAGGGATTGCGTGGTGTGCCACACCCACACACCACCGACCTCCGTGGTGTGTTGACGTCACCAGGTTTCGTGGGTCCCCCATGGTGTATGTGTTATATCACACCGTCCATCCATTTTACGAGAACGGCATGGACCTAAAAATGAGAAAGATCTGAATCTCAAAGTGGACCACACCACAGAAAGCGGTGGAGATTGAGTGCTTAATATTGACAGCTTCTTGGGGCCACAGAAGTTTTGGATCAATCTGATATTTGTTTCTTCCCTTCATCTAGGTCTATGTGATCTCATGAACAGGTTGGATGACAAATAAACATCATGGTGCGCCCTAGTATGGTTTCAACAGTAGGAATCATTGTCCCCCCTTTTTTGTGGTGCCGTCCACTTGAGACTTTGATCTACCTCGTTTTTTTGCTTGTCTCCTAATATGATCTTTCCAAATGGATGGACGGTGTGGATATCACACATACATCATGGTGAGCCCCACAGAACGTGGTGACATCAACACATCGCATAGTTCGGTGGTGGGTCGCACACCAGACAATCCGCTTACGGTTAAGAACTGCGCCGGCCTACCTCGTCAATCGTCATAGGTTCGTAAGGGTGACGTCAGGATAGTTTTTATATACCATCCTATTCATTCATCTGATGTGTCTCGCCAGGATGAAAGAATTACCCAAAAATACTAGTATTCAAAAGCTTTAGAAGGGTCCAGAAAATATTTCATTGATCTGAACATTTATACAATGAGACACTTTATATAATAATAATAATAATAATAAAATTGAACCATTTCAAACCTTTCATCAACCCTGGCGCAGCCTGGTCTCGTATTAGATGTCTGGGGCAGAGCTTTAGGTCTAAGCTAGGGCAAACTCGGGCCTGACCCTAGCCAGACCCATTTCCACTCCTTCATGATCTAGTGATTTTGGCTACTAAACTGATGGGCCGTACGATAGATGAGCACTATTGGTGGTTCAACCATTGTTTAGAAACTGAAGCCTGACTCGATCAGATTTCACTATGGCTCAAGAAAAACGATCTGGTCATGACGCGGTCAAAATTTGAGAAAACCCGTACTCAACTTGAAGAAAGTCGGCAAAATCTGACAAAACTCAGGAAAAATCGAAAATACTCTACATGGCTCAATTTGACAATATTTATATATTATTTATACATTTAAATATTTAATGATACAGAAAAAGCTAGAAAAGCTAGTGTGAGTTTTTTGAGTCGACTCGCCTCAACTAGGTTTGAGTCTGAGTCGCGTTCTCGCGTTTTTAAGCTGTGGTTCAAGCACGCGAACCTTGACCTCATCAGTAGTGAGAAGTGGGTCCTCGTCATCTGCATGAAATCATGCCACGCTCTCACGATCCACTACTAGCGAACGTATTCTACAATCTGGTTCTATGGTTGTCATTGTTTCACACGCCCCATTACAATTCACGTGGAACCGAGTTCAACCCACTTGGGGTGGAAAGCACACGCCCCATTACAATTCACGTGGAACCGAGTTCAACCCACTTGGGGTGGAAAGCGCAGATATTGCATTGTCCCTAAATTTCAAACTTGTCTCTCTCTTTTCTTCCCTCCTTTTTTGAAAAACCGTTTGATCTCTTTTGCGTCATGCATTCTTCCAGCCTCACATCTTTCAATCAACTCCTCTCTTTACCTGAAATTCAAAAGCCCAAGTGAGAAACGCCCCAGCTTGATACCTTAACATCCAACCGTTTTATTAAAACATGGTCGGGTAGAAATTCACTTCAACTCCCACCAAACCACATGCAATGTTTGTGGGTAATGGAGGACTTTATGGCCTTTATTTATTTGTTTATTTTTCAATGGAATGTTGCCAAAATGTCAATACGGTTTGGTCCACGTAGCCTCTAAAACAGGCTACGAAAGGTCTCTCCTTGTAAAACTAGTGGCATTTTGGGTATTTTGACTTGAGTTCATATCCTTTCTCCCTCTATAAATTCCATAATCATACTCATCTTTCTCATCCCATCTTTGTGTGCTCTATTGAAGTCTCTTTCTAATAATTTGTTTTTGATTGAAGATGGGTTTCAAAAGTGGGGTTAGCTTTGCCTTAGGAGCCATTCTCCTAGTGTTGATCTCCATGCCGTCGGATAATCTTGTGGCTGCTAAAGTTTTCCGAGGGACGCAACACTGGGGCACTGGCTTCGGCTTCAATCGTACCAGTCGGGCTCTTCGGAACACTACGATAATCGTGGGTGGGTCCGAACATTGGCGCTTTGGCTTCGACTACAACAGTTGGGCTTTTCGGAATGGTCCCTTCTACCGAAATGACACTTTGGGTGAGTGATCATATTACAACAATGATATTTTGGTTACTAGGATAATGCAGCAATGAATTCCTATGTGGGGCCCAAGTGGGCCTATTTACGATCAATAAAGATCGTTGATAACAATGATAGGATCATCACGGTCATATGCAAACTGGAAGGGTAGGAGCAAATAATGGTCTTAGTGTCCACTTTGCAAGCCCTTATTTGAATGGCTGAGATCACCCAAGTTGGATGATAAAATGGTCCACTGTGGTAGTATGTGGTCCCACATATAAAATTGCACCCCGGCAAGGTAAGAAGAATTGATACTGGATCATAGCTCCATATTTATGTGTCCACATTAAATTAACGACTACTTTCATTTGCTATGTATGACAGTTTTCAAGTACGATCCGCCTAGCAACACCACCTTCCCGCACAGTGTGTACTTGTTCAAGAACTTCAGGAGCTTCATGAAGTGCAATTTGAATCAATCTACATTGGTTGGGAATGTGATGCAAGGAGGTGGCGATGGATTCAAGTTTGTTTTGAAAGAGCAGAAGCCTTACTTCTTCGCATGTGGCGAGCGGGGTGGATTTCACTGCAATGTGGGGTTGATGAAGATGTTCGTGTGGCCGCTTAAACCTTCGCCATGGTTGAATTAGAAGATGGTTTGGAAGAATTGCAATGCTTGCTTAGTAGATTTTTCTTCTTTTTGTTGGAGGAGCTCAATAAACAATGGGAGGTTTTGGATAGTTTTGTAAGAACAGGCAGAGAATAGAATAAATGTAGTGTGACTTGGGTTTAGCTGATTACATGTTTTTAATTTTGATATATATGTTTGTTGTCATGAATGAAATAATTTCATGTTTTTGTTTTTCTTACTAAGAGTTGTGTAATGGTGTGTGATTTGTCGTGGTGGACCGACCGGGGATGGACCATCATGGTAACTGTTGGTCTGATTTTCTTTGGGCGGGTAGGATTGTGGGACCAGTAATATCTTTGGGCTGTGGCTTATTCACACTAGAAGCTGGAATGAAATCGGATTGCCAACTGAGTTACTCAGTACCCTTTATCGTACTAAGTTAGCTATGTTGGGCCCACCGTGAATGTATGTGGTTTATCCCTGCCGTCCATCCGTTTTCCAGCTCATTTTAGGGGATGAGCCAAAATTGAAGCATACCCAAAGCTCAAGTGGTGTGGAGCACACCACAGGAAACAGTGGGAATAATGATTTCCACCATTGAAACCTTCCTAGGGCTTACAGTGATGTTTATTTGTCATCCACCCTGTTCGTAAGATCACAAAGACATGGATGAAGAGAAAACACAAATATCAGCTTGATTCAAAACTTCTGTGGGCTTCGAGAATTTTTCAATGTAAATGTTCAATTCACACTGTTTCCTGTGGTGTGGTCTACTTGAGCATTGAATATGCCTCATTTTTTAGCTCAAGCCTTAAAATTATCTGGTAAATGGATGGATGGGCCTAATAGAGTTTACTCAGTAACGCTTAGAGGACTGAGTAACTCAGTAGGCAATCCGCTTCCAGCCGGAATGCATGCAACGTGTACGGTCGATCAGTCGTCACCATTTTCAAAGTGGAGGAAGAAGCACCGTCTTCCAAATTCTGTTATGTATGACTGAATACTGCATTTTCAGAGGAATGTTCCCACGATCCCATCCATCTCAGAGGACGACATCTGAGCAGTTGGAAGGCAGGCTCCATCTGAGCAATTCGTACAAAAATTAGCTTCAACTCAACACGTGGGCCACAATGCAGAAAAAAATGTGCCAGAATTGTTGGAAACTTGCGGAAGTATATAGTAAACTGAATTAAAATAGACACAATCACACAAAGCAAATCCAACACATAAAAGACAATTCAATTTTATGTGGAAAAACCCTGATTCCAGAAAACAACCACGGCACAAAGCGATAGCACTATGAATCAGAAAGAGATGATCAAACCGAAACAAAAAAACTAAGAGAAAACCCAAGCTCTCTTTCTCCAAATCTTAATCACATTAGAAACGTATTAGCCATACCCTAATCCCGATTACACTCGGCTTATATAGCTAAATAATCAAAATTAGAAACAAACAACGCAAACTGACTTAACAAATCGTGCCACCATTGGGCGCTTGAACTCGATCATAATAGTCTAGAGAGTTCATAGTCAAAACCGAGGAGTTTCAGGCGGCCTATCCGATCTTGTCGGGCGACCGACGACCCTTGATATTCAGTCCAAAGTGTTCAGAGTTTAACAACCTCATATTGGGTATTTTCGGTCGCTTGGCAACCCCTAGACTAGTCCAGATTGAAGGCTCCACCAATAATCTCTATTGAGGCTTCAGTCACTAACAACACTCTTTCTTTGCTTCACTGTTTCTCATGCATATTGCGTCTTCATTCTGTCTTCGCCAATCCCAGAGAAGTTGTGCAGAATTTAAACTTTTTAGTAGGAACCACCTTGGTGAGCATGTTCACCGGATTCACGCTTATGTGAATCTTCTCTAAAGTCACATCGCTTTCTTCAAACCCCTGTTAGATAAAGTGGTGATGCACATCAATATGTTTAGTACGTGAGTGATAAACAGAGTTTTTAGCCAAATTAATAGCGCTATCAGAATTAATCGGCACGACCTCCTACTGAAGCCCCAATTAATTTTATCATACCCCTCAACCAAACAACTTCCTTGATTGCTTTTATCACCGTCATGTATTCCGCATCAGTAGTGGAAAGAGCCATCATTGACTGAAGCTTAGACATCCAACTAATCGCTTCACTCGCTAGCACAAATGAGTATCCGGAAGTCGATCTCCTACAATCCACACTACTTGTGTAATCTAAATCGATATACCTAACCAACTTGTCCCTTGACCTTTCGAATGTGACGCAGGGAGGACGTGGTAAGTCGATTACCGTCTCCCTAACCGATAGTTTCTCGAATCCACGAGAAGAAATAAAAGATAAAAAGAGGAAATAAATTTCGAATAATTGATTTATTGATAATTTAATGAATAATCAAATAAACATAATTAACTTGCTTTAAATAATAAACTAAATCCTAAATTCGTACTTAATACTAACTTGCAAAGGAAGAAAAGAATCCTAATACAATTAGAAAAGAAATAGAAAAATCTGCGCAATTGTATAACACCAGCACCGTCTTCCTTCCGCTGATACGAGCAATCCACATATCTGATTGCCACGAAACTTTGGAGTTTTACTGATATCGACGTACTCTTCAAGATGGTCGGCTTAGATTCTCCATATCAGCAGTAGTGGGCCACCTGGACCATCTCCAGTTTCAGTGGGCGGAATTCGGAACTTTTTGGACAGTTCGTACCATTTTGGACGCCACGATCAATCCGTAATCGGATTGACGTGAAACTTGTTACGTTTTCTCGGCGTCGAGCAGCTCTACAAAATGGACGGAACGGATCATCATAAATGATCAAGATGGGCCCCACGAGTTGGGTCGAAAGATAACAACGGGAATAACAATTTCTTGTTTGGGTTGAAACTCCAAAATATGAAATTCCTTAGTTTTCTCTTGTTTTTCTTCCTGTCTATCTCCCGCAGGAAGGTGCGTGATCCACGCCCTCGATCATGGGGTTCTTTTCCTACATCATTCTTCCCCACTTGAAAAAAACTCGTCCTCGAGTTTCGCTTTAGGTAAGGGCCATGATTTGCTTTTAACTTCGGAAGTCGATGCTTGCGGACCTTATCCTGGAATGCAGCAAAAAATTTTTCCGACTTCTTCTCCACGCCAACATGAATAATTGCAATATTCTCTGATACATCAAAAGTTGGCTTTTTCTGAGAAAGGACAATTTCCTTCACAATGAACAATTCATCAGGAAGTTCGGCAACTACGATCACCTCGATTTCCTGCATTGCTGGCGTGGCACTTTCTGGGATACTCATGGATTCTGTCAAAACTGACTCCATAATGTCTGGAATAATTTTAGACTCTCCTTCCCTATCCTTTAAGATTGGGGTATTGATTTCCTCCACCTCCTCAGAATTTTGAATATCCTCTGATATGGTGGTGGGTTGTAATTCAATGACCTGATCCGAAGTTGCATTACTTCGAAAATCTCTTTCAATATACTCCCCACGATCATTCCCACACGTAGGCCGTCGTACGATGATGTCTTCGACCTCTTTATCGTTAGGTTTTGAATCGTCTGGGGTTGCCCTGTGATAGGCCACCTGGGGTGCTCTACGGAACATGGGGTTATTCCGTACAGCGAGCACAGGTGGTTGTTGACTGTTGCCTTGGGCTTGGGGCAGATTTAATGCCACTACAATACGGTTGAGGGTTGCCTGTATACCTTGCAGGATCAACTGGTTCTCCCGTTGTGCTGCTTCGAATGCTGCCTCGAAAGCTGTCGCTGTTAGATAGTCCCTTGGAGCATCGTCCTTAGGATGAGGATCCAACCCTTCATTAGAGGTCATCGTCCTGAGGAAGAAACCTCTCTCTGATACCAATGACGCAGGGAGGACGTGGTAGGTCGATCACCGTCTCCCTAACTGATAGTTTCTCGAATCCACGAGAAGAAATAAAAGATAAAAAGAGGAAATAAATTCCGAATAATTGATTTATTGATAATTTAATGAATAATCAAATAAACATAATTAACTTGCTTTAAATAATAAACTAAATCCTAAATTCGTACTTAATACTAACTTGCAAAGGAAGAAAAGAATCCTAATACAATTAGAAAAGAAATAGAAAAATCTGCGCAATTGTATAACGCCAGCACCGTCTTCCTTCCGCTGATACGAGCAATCTACATATCTGATTGCCACGAAACTTTGGAGTTTTACTGATATCGACGTACTCTTCAAGATGGTCGGCTTGGATTCTCCATATCAGCAGTAGTGGGCCACCTGGACCATCTCCAGTTGCAGTGGGCAAAATTCTGAACTTTTTGGACAGTTCATACCATTTTGGACGCCACGATCAATCCGTAACTCGGATCGACGTGAAACTTGTTGCATTTTCTCGGCGTCGAGCAGCTCTATAAAATGGACGGAACGGATCATCATAAATGATCAAGATGGGCCCCACGAGTTGGGTCAAAATCTAAAAATGGGAATAACAATTTCCTGTTTGGGTTGAAACTCCAAAATATGAAATTCCTTAGTTTTCTCTTGTTTTTCTTCCTGTCTATCTCCCGCAGGAAGGTGCGTGATCCACGCCCTCGATCATGGGGTTCTTCTCCTACATCAGAATGTCAAGACATAATCCTGCGTACCTCGAATATATTGAAGTAGCCATTTCACAACTTCTTAATGTTGCTTATTGGGGTTAGACATAAATATGCTAATAACACCTATAGCCTGTGAAATATCTGGGCTTGTATAGACTATAGTGTACATCAAGCTGGCCACTGCGCTTGAATAAGGCACATGAGACATATCCTGCTTTTCTTCATTTGTTTTAGAACACTCTTTTGAATAAAGCTTAAAGTGAGTCGTGTGGGGAACGCCGACCGGCTTCGCCTTATCCATTTTAAGCTTTACTAATACTTTTCCAAGGTATTCAACCTCAGATAACCAAAGCCTACTCATCTTCCTGTGATCTTTATGTATGTCAATACCGAGAACCCTCTTTGCAGCTCCTAGACCCTTCATTTAGCTCGAATGTCCCTAAAAGATGAGTCTTCAATATATCGATATCAGACATGTTATGACTAGCTATAAGCTGCCATCAATGTATAATACCAATATAATGAATTTTCCATCACTCAATGTCATGTAATAGACATAATGATCATATTCATTCCTGGTAAAGCTCTAACTCATCATGAAGGAATCAAATTTCTTGTACAATGCATATGCAACTATTTGAGGCCGTATAATGACCTCCTTAAACTGCAAACTTTATTATCTGCCTTTTGTATCTTATTATCTTCTAGCTGCATCATGTAAATCTACTCGTCGAATTCTCTATACAAGAAAGCAGTTATTACATCCATCTATTCTAGCTCGAGGTCATATTAGGCAATCAATGCCAACACGAACCTGATAGATACTTGCTTTACAACTGATGCAAATATTTCACTGAAGTCTATGCCTTTATGATGAGCATATCCCTTCGCCACCAATCTCCCCTTATACCTATCATGTTTCGTAAAAAAAATTCATTTTCACGCAATCGCTTTTCTGCCCATGGGAAGCTCTACTAGCCTCATGTCTCGTTCTTATACAGGGAGTCCATGTCATCCTGCATTGCTGCCTTTCACTTTTCGGCATTTATATCGTCAAGTGCCTTTAAAAAGTAGACAGATCCCCCATCCGTAATAAGGGTGAATGCAATGTTCAACTCATCCCTATAACTCGTCGGTAACCTGTGATCTCTACGAGGATTTCTTCGTGCAGGTGGCTATTCCACCTAATCATGTACCTCTCTGCCTACGACTCAGTATGGGCCCGTGTCTCATCTTTATTTATCTGGATGTTCACAACCTCTAATTTTTTCGATTTCTTTGGCACTTCCTTTCGCAACAAGGTGCTTTCATCAAACCTGACATCACAACTTAAAGTGATTTTTCATGTGGCAATATCATACAACTTGTATCCCTTCACACCATAACTATAGCCTACAAAGACACACTTTCTAGCCCTTTGGTTTAACTTATCTCTCTCAACTGATGGTATATGAGAGTAAGTTTCACAACTAAATACTCGCAGCCCCGAGTAGTCTATCTGCCAACCACTCCACACTTCCTCAGAAATCTTACAATCTATAGCTGTAGAAGGTGATTGATTTATTAAGTAACAAATCATGTTAACGGCCTCAGCCCACAACTCCTTGCCCAACCCAACATTACTAATCATGCACTGGGCTCTCTCTAAGAGAGTCTGATTTATCCGTTTTCCCACACCATTCTACTTTGGTGTGTGATGCACTGTGTTGTGTGATCCCTTCATCATTGCAAAACCAATTGAATTTTCCTGAAGTAAATTTTACACCATTATTGGTAATAAAAACTTTCCACTCTTTCCCTGACTGATTTTCCACCATCGCCTTTCAATGCTTGAAGGTAGTGAAAACATTGAATTTATTTTTCAGAAAATAAACCCACACCTTTCTGCTATAGTCGTCAATAAATGACATAAACCATGACGGCCCTCCAATAGAAATTACAGACGACGACTCCCATATACGTCTAAGTACACATACTCCAACACACCCTTATATATATGTTTTCTCGATTTAAATGACAACCTTGACTGTTTACCATACATACAATAGTGCTCGCATATACTAAAATCAAAGCTTTTAAATTTAGGAATCCGCTACAGCTGTTGCAACTCCACCCAATGAAGTGCTTCCGATAAACTTGTAAAGGTTTTTATGTCTCCGCACTTTCATAAATACGAGTGCCCCCTTGAAACTTTCAAGACACGATCAAAACCAGTGAATTTGCACTCCATTGCCTCGAGTGCACCCAAAGAGATCAGATTCTTCTGTAACCTTGGGATGTGTCTCACTTCTATCAGATTGCGCTCGATCCCATCGAGCATTCTAAAGCGCAAAAAACCAATACCCACAACCTTGCAGGCGTAGTTATCACCCAAGAACATCAAGCCACCATCATACTCTTTATATGAGGTAAATATACTCCGGTCAGGACACATGTGATACGAAGCCCCCGAGTCCAAGAGCCACTCATTGTTGAGAAATCCTGACTTGGATACGGTTAAGACGTCGCACCCATCACTCTTGCATCCTCTGTAGATTCTGCAGTATTGGCCTCTCTAGAAGATTCACCTGTCTTTTCTTTCTTAGACTTGGGATTCTTGCAATCTCATTTCATGTGCTTGGTTTGTCCACAACTCCAGCACTTCAACTTGGCCTTTCTCTTGCCCTTGGACTTCGATCTCAATTGCGAAGATCCCTTATCCCGTTTGGAATCCCTCCCCATCATAACCAGTACTTGTTCAGAAGACACACCCACATCATTGCTCTTCTTTTTCATCGCTTTTGATTGGAGAACTGAGATAATGATCTCAACGCTAATGGTCTCCTAACAAGCGCACAAAGAATTTTTAAACGATCGTACGACTCTAGAAGAGAGTTCAATAGGATGCAAGTTTGATATTCATCTTTTATCGATTTATCTAAGTCCAACAGTTTGCAAATGAGCCTGTTGAAGTTTCTGATGTGGCTCTCAACATCGGCCCCCTATGCCATATTTATAGGTTGAACAAATAAAGTATAAGATACAAACAATTTTCAAGAGATTTCTTCGCGCAAATATTTTCTACCTTCGCCCATGTATCAGCTCTAGTCTTCTCCCTCATGACATTATAGAAGACGTCATCCGTTAGGCACAATTGGATTGATATCTTGACATTTTTATCATGTTTATTCCATTCTTCTTTTGTTATAGACTTCAGTCACTTTTCAAGGAGTGCACCTTCCAAACCTTAGGCCTTCTATAGTTCAAAATTATTTTTTTTTCGAAAAATTTCTTTACGTCGAACTTCATACTAGATACCATTGATACTTTGAATTCAGATTCAATATTTTGTTACCCAACGTTATCTTTGATATCACTTGTTGGGAACTCGCGAAAGTACATAGTAGATTCAAGTGAAGTAAACACAATTACAGAAAGCAAATCCAACACACAAGAGACAATTCGATTTTACGTGGAAAACCCTTGAGGGAAAAAACCTATGGCACAAAGCGATAACACTATGAATCAGAAGTTATAAGAGATGATCAAACCAAAAAAAAAAAAAAAGAAAAAAAAAGAAAAAAGAAAACCCAAGCTCTCTCTCTCTCTCTCTCTCTCTCTCTCTCTCTCTCTCTTTCTCAAAAAACTCTCTTTCCAAACCCTAATCACGTTAGAAACATATTAGTCACACCTTAGTCCCGATTACACCCGGCTTATATAGCCAAATAACTAAAATTAGAAACAAATAGCACAAACCAACTTAACAAATCGTGCCACAGTTGAGCACCTGATCCAACCTCGTTGCGAGGCTAAATCCGATCATAACAGTCCAGAGAGTTCATAGTCAAAACCAAGGAGGGACACTCTATCCAATCTCATCAGGCGATCGATAACACTTAATCTTCAAGTCAAAGTGTTTAGAGTTTAACAGCCTCATATGAAATATTTTTGATCAACTTGTACTGATTGAAGGCTCCACCAACACAAACAGATTTACACAATGCACACGCGTGGAGTTCACGCGCGCGTTTTTAAGCTTTGGTTGAAGCATGCAAAACCTTGACCTCCTCAGTAGTGTCTTCTCATCTGCATGATATCATGCCATGCCCTCACGATCCACTACTAGCGAACGTATTCTCCACTCTGGTTCTGTGGTTGGCATTGTTTCACACGCCACATTACAATTCACGTGGAACCGAGTTCGACCCACTTGGGGTGGAAAGCAGATTGCATGGTGTGCCATACACCACCCACCTCTGTGGTGTGTTGACGTCACCAAGTTCTTTGGCCCACCATGATGTATGTGTTATATCCAAACCGTCCATCCATTTTGTGAGTTCATTTTAGGATATGAGCCCAAACCTGAGGCAGATCCAAACTTCAAGTGGATCACACCATAAAAAGCAATGGGGATTAAACACCTACACTTGAAAGCTTCTTGAGGGCCATATAAATTTTGAATCACTCTGAAATTTGTGTTTTCCCTTCATCCAGGTCTGTATGACCTTATGAACAGGTTAGATGGCAGATAAACATCATGGGGGACCTTAGGAAGGTTTCAACGGTGAGCGTCATTCTCTCCACTCCTTTCTGTGGTGTGGTCCACCTTAGCTTCGGATCTGCCTCAGATTTGGGTTCATGCACTAAAATGATCCCCCAGAATAGATATATGGTGTGGAAGTACACATACATCATGGTGGGGCCCACAGAACTTGGTGACGTCAACACCCCACCCAATGCTCATCTCTTGGGGTGGGCGTGGGCCCTAAATTTCAAACTCCTCTCTTTTCTTCCCTCTTCTTTTGAAAAACCGTTGGATCTCTTTTTCCTCGTGCATTCTCGCAGCCTCAGATCTTTCAATTCGGCGCCTTTCTTTCCCTGAAATTCAAAAGCCCAAGTGAGAAACGCCCCAGCTTGATACCTTAACATCCAACCATTTTATTAAAACATGGTCGTGTGGAAATTCACTCAAACTCCCACCAACCCACATGCAGTGTTTGTGGATAATGGAGCACTAAGGTCGTTTTTTTTCAATGGAATGTTGCCAAAATGTCAATGCTGTTTGGTCAACGTAGACTCTAAAACAGGCTACAGAAGGTCTTCCCTTCTCTCTAACAGGGGCATTTTTGCTATTTCAAAACCGGGGCATTTTGGGTATTTTGACTTGAGTTAATATTCCCCTCTCCCTCTATAAATTCCATCATCACACTCATCATTCTCATCCCATCTTTGTGTGCTCCATTGAAGTCTCTCTCCAAAAGTTTGTTTGTTTTTTTTTTTTTTTATTGAAGATGGGTTTCAAAAGTGGGGTTAGCTTTGCCTTGGGAGCCATTCTCCTAGTGTTGATCTCCATGCCGTCCGATAATCTTGTGGCTGCAAAAGTTTTCCGAGGGACGCAACGCTGGGGCGCTGGCTTCGGCTTCAATCGTACCAGTCGGGCTCTTCGGAACACTACGATAATCGTGGGTGGGTCTGAACATTGGCGCTTTAGCTTCGACTACAACAGTTGGGCTTTTCAGAATGGTCCCTTCTACCAAAATGATACTTTGGGTGAGTGATCATATTATACCACAATAATATTTTGGTTAGTCACTAGGATAATGTATCAATGAATTCCTATGTGGGGCCCAAGTGGGCCTATTTTTGATCGGTAAGGACCGATGATAACAGTGATGGGATTGTCATGGTGGCACACAAACTGGATGGTAAGAGCAAATAATGGTCTTACTGTCCATTTTGTAAGCCCTTATTTGAATGGCTTTGATCAACTGACTAGGGTAATACAATGGTCCACTGTCGTTACATGTTGGCCCACATATAAAATTGCACCCAGCAAGATTCTTTATATTTTTGTGTCCACATTAAATTAATGATTCCTAATTTCATTTGCTATTTATGACAGTTTTCAAGTACGATCCGCCTAGCAACACAACCTTCCCGCACAGTGTCTACTTGTTGAAGAACTTCAGGAGCTTCATGAAGTGCAATTTGAATCAATCTACATTGGTTGGGAATGTGATGCAAGGAGGTGGCGACGGATTCAAGTTTGTTTTGAAAGAGCGGAAGCCTTACTTCTTCGCATGCGGCGAGCGGGGTGGATTTCACTGCAATGTGGGGTTGATGAAGTTCTTTGTGTGGCCACTTAAACCTTCTTGCCGTGGTTGAATAAGAATGTGGTTTGGAAGATTAATTGCAATGCTTGCTTAGTAGATTTTTCTTCTTTTTGTTGGAGGAGCTCAATAAACAATGGGAGGTTTTGGGGAGTTTTGAGAGAACAGGCCGGGAATAGAATAAAAATAGTGGGTTCGGAGCCTTGCCTTGTTGGTAGACTCTGCGGAGTTTCAAAGGGGGTCTTGGTTTCGAAACCCATCCGTGGTGAAAATCCACGCTGCTGACAGCACCAGTGGGTGTGTTGCATGACTGACAAAAAAAAAAAAAAAGATAAAAGAAAAGAAAGAATAAATGTAGTGTGGTTTGGGTTTAACTGACTACAGGTTTTTAGTTTTGATGTATGTTTGTAGCGAAAAATATATATTTGGCGCCATGATCAATGAAATAATTTCATTTATTTTCTTCTTACTAGAGTGATGCAATGGTTTGTGATTTGTCATGGTGGGCCCACCGGGGATGGACCACCATGGTAACTGTTGGTGAGTCTCATTCGTCCATCCTGGGGGCCCCTATTGAGGATCACAAGCTTCTTTGCCTGGTCTGAATGGTTACCTTAACTTGCGATGAGTTGACTCCATGAGTCACTCATGACTGACTAGGCTACACTGTTTTACTCGCTGGATTCGTTTTGATTCTTGCGAATATATCCCCGCCCGGTAGGGCCCACATTCTGAGTAGTTTGATGATCGGAACCGACCATGTTGTGGACTTTATGCCAGACCGCTACCACAAGAAACTTAAGCTGAACGGATGTATCTTATAGATGAATTTAGAACAATGGAAAGAGATTTTCAGTGGCTTTCACTCAACTCCAAAAAGCATAGGTTAGGAACATAACTGAAGGGTGATTGTGGAGATAATAGTTTATCTATTATAGTAATGAGAATATGGACGGTTTAGATCATCGGATCATCTCAGGATGTGGGCCCTAGTGTGTGTAGTGGGTGGGGATGTGGTAGAGGCAAAACCAACTGATTTTGGCCAACGTATTATGTCGTGCCAGAAAATCAGGACAGTCGACTAATGGTAAAATACAAATTCTCTCTTTACAGCCCTATTTGTATTTAAATTACAGATGACTTACGATGCTTAAGAGCAATTGTTTGTTTTGACATTCATACCAGCTACTCTCTCAATAGGACGGTTAGGATAGTAGGAGATGGAGTGCATGCCACATGTACAGTACATCGGTCGTCACCATTTTCAAGGTTGTGGTGAAATACCAAATTCTGTTATGACTGTTATCTCGCATTTCCGGAGGAATGTTCCCACAATCCCATCCATCTCAGTGGACCAATAGGAGAGCGGATTGCCACCGTAAATGTGAACCAATATGATTCCGGAGGAACAGAATACACAAGTCATTTCTCCAGCGTACATGTGACAGATTGATTTCCTAATCGGAGCTGTTCACCTAATGGGGCTCATCAAATTAAGATGGCCCATGTTTTGAAAATCACACGCTAGCAGTGGTCCATACACTCACTTCCTCCGATTAATGTTGACCGTTAAACCTTTTTTCTTTTCCTACACTCTTTCAAGGTCAGATGGTTAAGATCATCAGATCATTGTATCTCGGGTCATTTTCTTCTCATGGCAGGGTCCACTAAGGTAGTCGAAATGTAATAAGATCACATGCCAACAAACAAAATTAATCGCCACTCCACATCCAATCCTTAAAAATAATGGTGAGGATTATCTTTTGACGATCGTTTTGGAACCATGCCTAGTCCAAGCAATTGCACAGAAAATAGACGGTCTTGATTATCTAACCATCGATGACCTACGTGCAAATGAAAATGTAAGGCATGATTTTTCATTCTTTGCAGGGCATTTATGCCCCTTCCTAAAGCGGACGTGGCTTCCGTGGATCCCGGATCCATTGGATCCCTAACTATGGGGCCACTATAATGTATTTTTATCATATCAACGCAGTCCATGCGTTTTACCAGCTCAGTTTTAGGGCATGATCATGAAAATACTGGAGATGAAAATCTCAGGTGGACCACACACAGAGGAAACAGCGGTGGTTGAAGGCCCAGCATTAAAAAGTTCTTGGGAGCCATCAGCATGTTTATTTGCCATCAAACCTATTGATAAAGTCACAAAGATCTGGATGAAGGGAGCACACAAATATCAACTTGAACAAAAACCTTTGTGACCCACAACAAGTGTTTAATGGTTAATCACCACTGCTTACCGTGGTATGGTCCACCTGAGAATTGGATCTGCAGGAGTTTTGGGCTCATGCGAGATAAAATGAGCTGACGAAACAGATGGACTGCAGGGATATAAGAAAACACATCAAAGTGGCCCCACCGTCGGGATCCACCGAAGCAGCGTCCTCTTAAAACCAAGGTTATTTTGGACATTTCCTTAACCCCATGCCCTTTCCCTTCCCTATAGATACCCATCACCCCAAGCCTTACCATCCCAAACTTCCTTCTTTCTCATTTTGCCCTCTAAAGTTTTTATCAAGATGTGTCCGAAACGTGGGGCTGGTTTTGCATTAGAACTGATTCTCCTACTGTTGGCTTCCATGCCAGCCATCAATCAAGTGGCCACGAAAATTGTCGACGGGTCCAATCACTGGTGATACGGATTCAACTACTCCGATTGGGTCCTTAAAAACGGCCCATTCTACCAAAATGACACTTTGGGTGCGTGCATCTCCCCTACCTTCCATAGACGGTACACACACACACACACACACACACACACACACAAAAAGTCACCAAATTTCAAATGTCGCGTTATGAAAATAGACTATGGTTCTAAATAATGTCTTAGTTGGGGAAATTTCAGTAGTCTTATATCTTATTAACTGATTGCATTCATATGTGCAATTTTCATGTATGACCCACCAAACAGTACCACATTCCCCCACAGTGTCTACTTGCTGAAGAACAAGTTAACACAAGCTACCAAGCATGCGAATTGAAAAATGCGACGTTGGTGGCGAACCAGACACAGGGTGGTGGGACAGGGTTTGAGTTTGTGCTGAGTGAAAGAAAGTGTTACTACTTTGCGTGCGGTGAGTGAAACGGGACGCAGTGCAGCACCGGTCTGTTGAAATTCTTTGTGAAGCCCTTGAAGCCTTGCCTGAACTGAGGAAGTGAGCTAGGGAAGAGGCAGTGCTGCTAATTGGAATTTACAAGCTTTTTCTGCTTTTAATTATAAATAAAAAGAGGTGTTTGGCATTTTAGTGTAAGTTTTGAATGAGATTTGGGAGAGAATAAGATGGCTTGGTTATTATTATATAATGCAAATAGGATGCAGAAATGAATAGTGTTATTTTCTTGATGGGGAGTAATTTGATACTCTGGAATAGTATGAAGCTTGATATGCAGCCACTCAAAAATCGTATTATATAGCACTCAACCCCAAAATGCCCGGAAGCAGATTGCATCCTGCCCTGCCTGGATGGAATTGGTCCAGGCAGGAGCTCTATGAGGCCCACTGTGATGTACAGGTTTTATCAACACTCTTGGTTTATTTTTCACATCATTTTAAGACATGAGAGCCTAAAATCGAGGCCAGATCTAAGCCTAAAATTGAGGCCAGATCTAAGGCTCAAGTAAATAGTAAAGATTGAATGCCTACCATTAAAAACCTATTAAACCTATCAGGAGTCACACAAGTGGATCAAGTTGACATGTATTTTCCCTCCATTAAGGTGACCCATGTGACCTTATGAATAGGTTGGACGGTAAGTAAACATATTGGTGAGCCTTAAGAAGGAAAAAAAAAAAAAAAAAAAAAGGTTTCGAAAGTAGATATTATTAACACAGCTGTTTCCTGTAGTGTGGTCCATTTGAGACTTGGATCTGCTTTCATCTGGGCTCATAACATAAATGATCTGAAAAAATGAATGATCATTGTGGATAAAATCCATACATAATGGCAGCCCCACAGAGTGCTGCCTGAACCGATTTCCATCCAAGCATGGGCAGAAGCAATCGACGTTCAAAATGCCTGCGAACGGCCAAATAAGCATATTGAAAAATTTAATTTGAATTACTTATGTGCCATGTAAGTTATTAATTCCCAAGCGATTGCACATCATTCATAATGCTTTGTGAGCTAAACTCATATTTAACTTGGGGAGTTGAGTCAGTAAGCCTGGCAGAGTTTGTAAATTTTGATAAGGTTATTGGAAACGGTGTTAATATTCACCATATAAATTATTCATGGGAACTTAAGTGGACAAGTATAGTAGCGTGTGGGACCATCCAAAACTGCAACCAAAATCAGAACCATTCATCTGGTGAACGCCATATGGATTTATAATTTTATTGATTGGATGATCCTGAATGACTTGTTAAAGCACTTTTGAACAGAGAATGTGACCTGATGAAATTCATCTGATGATCCGATTAATGGTGGGCCCATCTGTTGTGGAGAGGAAGCGGATTGGGTGAACTCAGTACGCTTAAACACAGGGGGGGGGGGGGGGGGGGGGGGGGGGGGGGGGGGGGTCCACTGTGATTTATGTATTTCATCTACTATGTTCATCCATTTTAACAGATAATTTTATCGCTGGGAAAAAGAAATAAAAAGAAAAAAGAAGTGTTGTGAGAAGAATACGAGCTGACCTCTACACCATCAGAAAGAGAATACGAGCTGATCTGAACATCGATCGAGTTCAGCTCGCACAGTTCGTAACCGATCTGATCACAAACGGAATAGCTCTTGCGGGTCGTCGGGTCTGACCGACCCGACCTAAGGAAGAGAAGCAGCCTTCGGAAACGACCTCACCAGGTCGACCGCCTTGCGACCTGATTCTGTTTCCGCAAACCTCTAAGTTTGTGCGTGATAAGGGGAAGAAAATCCGGGAGATCTTTAATCAACCCGCCGAAAGATCCTCGAAGATCACGGGACAGCTCCGAAAATCCCAAAGATCTGAGAATCCCCCCCTGAGATCATGGCTTCAAAAGGGAATACAACTCTGCAACCTAGGTCTATAAATAGACATGTCTTCTTCTTTATTGAGGTACGAAAACAAAGATTGAGAAAAAGTAGATGTTCAATCTTTCAAAATCTCACTAACTTAGGCATCGGAGGGCTAACGGCTGGACCCCAGCCACCCCCCTTAGTTTTCTTTTTGCTCTACAGGATCCAACCTTTCTTCAAGGAGAAGATCAACGGTATTCATCCATCAATATCAAAAAGTCTTCACCATCATCTGTTGACGAATTTACGGCATCAACAGGAAGCATATAAAATGCTTAAGTGGATCACACGAGGGGAAACAAATGAATTGAACCTGTACGGTGGAAAAATTGATCACACGAGGGGAAACAAATGAATTGAACCTGTACGGTGGAAAAATTCTTGGGGCTGTGGAAGTCTTTAATCAAGCTGATATTTGTTTTTTTTTCCTTTCATCAATGTCCGTGTGATCTTGTGAACAGGTTGGATGACAAATAGACATCACAACGGGCCCTTAGAAAGGTTTCAACGGTGGAAATCATTATAACCACTGTTTCTTGTGGTATGGTCCGCCTAAGTTTTGGATATGCTTCAATTTTGGTTTCAACCCCTTTAAATGACATGGAAAAGCGGTTGCACGGTGTAGATAAGAGCTACATACGTTCACAGTAGACCCAACTGAGTTTACTCAGTACGATAAGATCTTACTGAGTAACGCAGGACGCAATCCGATTTCTTGCGTAGAGGCTAAGGAGTAGTTGTCCCGTTACCTATCAATGAGTGGTGTACTATTCTAAGTTAGGGGAAGGAATCTATTCAAACTCGATTTCTTGGGAAATTTCATTTCATTTCACCTTGTAATAGTGGGTTTTTTTATTATTATTTATTTATTGGTGTGGGCTGTCTATGAACTGGGTCAACTAGAGGCTGGCCCATATGATTTCGGGGCCTAAAATTAGGCGGGGCCCACACACCATCGTAGGCCACAAACGGGTTCGGATTCGGGTCCGGAGGCCTGCATGTTTGCTCGTTGGCTTCGCAGGCAAGAACCATCACTTTTGCAGAAAAAACTCTTTGGGCGCGAATTAGGTGTTACCCCGGAAACAGCTTAGTGGGTGTTACCCCCATCGTATGGCCCACATGGATGATATTTTGTATATCCAGGCCGTCCATATTTTTCTAGAGCCCATTTTAGAATGAGTTCCAAAAATTATGCAGATCTAAATCCCAAGTGGATTATACCACTAGAAACAGTGTGACTGAGTGCGTCACCGTTAAAAATTCCAAAGAGCACATCGTAAGGTTTTGGTAATGTTTATTTTCAATCCAAGCACTTGATAATGCCAATAAGGTCTTGATGAAAGGAAAATACAAATATCAGATTGATAAAACATTTTATAGCCCACAAAACGTTTTTAATGGATATTCATCATTGTTTCTAATGTATGGTCCAGCTGAGATTTGGATCTTTTTAGGTTTTCGATCACATCTTAAAATGACATGAAAAACAGATAGACGGCGTCGATATATAAAAAATACATCAAGAAGGCCCCCACACGGTTAGGGTAACACCCACTAACACCTAATTCGCGCCCCTTTTATACAATGACTGTGGGGCCAGATGGTCTGTGTTTCGAATCGAACCGTCCAAAGGGACGCAATCTACAAAGGAATGGATGTCCTAAAATAATATTTCAAAATGGATGGACGGCGTGGATAAAATACATACTTCATGGTGGGGCCCACATAGCTTCTACCAGTACCGAGCTCGGTAATGGAGGGGTCACTACTGGATCAGAATCCCTCATGGAAAGCTCAGATCGCACACACGTGTCCCATTGTGACACACGCTCGTTGGCATAAGCGAACGTCCAAACTTGTTATTTCCCCGAGTCTGGAATTCAGGATGCGTGTCTGCAACAGGGGTTAGACTCGGTGGTCCGCACTACCACCCCAATTACCCACCCCAGAGAGACGAGCAGGAGCGGTGTAGAGAGAGAGAGAGAGAGACGAGGAAGTGATGAGCGTCTTCGGCGGGGATAGCTGGGCAAGGGAGGCGCAACACAGAAAGAGGAGAGTAGATGATCTTATGGTGCTCTTTCATGACACCAAAGATTCTTCTTCTCCTCCTTCATACAAGAAGCTATCCAATGGCAAGTACGCATGCCTCGTCTGCCCTAACAATCCTATTCTCGATTCCCCTCTCATGCTCTCCGTACGTATTTCTGAAACCCTAACCCCCCATCTCTGTCTCTGTATCTATGTGAATTCTTTAAATTGATCTGAACCGTTCATGCTTCTTATTACTACCTTATAAAATCTATGATCTTATAATCATGCATCATTGATGATCTTGACCTTTGAATCTCGTAATTGAATATGAGCCATCAAATATTCATCTGCGGACCCAATCACCCGTTCAACAAATGATTCTGTATGATAGAATCCAGAAAATGCAATTTGGTTATTCCTGTCGTATTATAGATTGATATATGGTAAGCCAATTCGGTGGTGAAGATAATGCAATTTTGTAGTTCCAGTTTTGTAGGCTAGTTATTGCAATTGAGTTTGATAGGGAACCAAACACACTCTAAATTCAGAACCACATTACCCAACAATCTATTTGCACTAAGGGGCCGTTTGGTAGCAAGAAACTTACAGCTGTTAGGGAAGAAGTTGGGCATTTGTCGACAGATATCGTGGCTCTGATCCATCGATGACTTTCGAATCGTGATTTTAGGCCCTCAGATTAAATATCAGCCTGATTCATAGTTTGGGTGGTCACACGGTAGGCAACAATGGTGAGGGAGATATGTCAAACATTGTGTGTGGGGCCAATAAGATTGTCTAAATATTGAATCCAATCCGTTAATCAAGTTCCTCCAACCAGGATGAAGTGATATACCAAATATTTTGATGATTGAAAGCACACATGGGCCACAACACGATTTTAAGAGGTTTAATTGTGATTTTACATATTGTTCTCTTATTGTGTGGCCCAACTGAGAATTATTTTGAGTTGATTTTTTGTTATTTGTATAGTGGATATGGGGGGAGAAGCTTGATGGATAGAGTGGATTTCACTTTGATAGCCTGACAGGGCTCCAATTGTTTTGAAGGAGCAATAGCACCTAAATAGGCTTCAAAAGACAAAAGAAGATGCTTCTTCTTACCACACTAGACAAGTTCTAACAAACAACAAATAGGCCTGCCTAGGATAACATTGGCCTGGTTAGACAAGACCACGATAGGCATGCCCTAGTAGGCTATCCGGGCTTGAGCTTTTGCTACTACCGAATGGGCCCTAAGGTTTAGGGCTTGTTTGTGTGTCACTTAAAAAATGAGTTAATCATAATTTTGTATTAAAGATCATATTTCTTTTTGGTGAGGATTAATAAATCTTGATAACCAACAATCATCATCTCTAATACATAATTATGATTAACTAAAATAAGATGAACTCATTTTTAAGTGGCAGCAAAATAGACCCTTAATCTATAAGGGCCTACTTGGGTGTATGTCAATTCTGGATTTTAAATGTTTATTTGGCAAACCAATCTGCTGCTTGTTTGGGGAAATATTGGAAAATGGAAACCACATTTCATCAGTTTAGCTGGTTTTTGTTTTTTGTTCCTTCCAATCCAAAATCTCAGGTGCATTCTTGTCGTACTTGCTCATCGTGCAGATTGGAGTACTAATTATCGTTATATCTATAAAAGAAGGGCTATTGTTAGAGCCCACATCTTTTGCTTGTTGTTTTCTCTGTATTTGTACTTCATAGATTGTATGCTTGTTGTTTCTTTCTTTTAATAAGCTCTTTGACAGTAGTTTAGGATGCATTAAGATGTAACCCGAATCACGAATGGTGCAGATTTTTGGTCGAAGGGGATAGTATTCTCTTCTAATATGCATTTGGGGTGGCAGTAAACAGATTCCTCCTTTTTCACTCCAAATCAATATCCATTGCGTTTCAGGTACTATCTGAAATGTAAAGGGCATCCTGCCTGCATCATGCTCTTATATACATCACTCATGACCATATGTAATACAACTATCTGGCAGTTGGTTGGTTAGTGGTGAATGGGCAGTAGTGAAGCAGAGCGAGTAGAGGAATCTCTAAAGAATAGAAGAATTTTAGTCAAAATCTGCTCGGAATGGAATTTTCTCTCTATAGCTTTTGGTTGACTGAGTGTGACCGTAATTTCACAGATGCATATCAAGGGTTCACGTCACATGGCCGCCGAATCCAGACTCAAGGAGAGGGAATTATGGAAACAGGAAGAGATAAAGAAGAGAATATCCTTGTCGGGTGATTCTGCTGGTTCCACGAGTTCAAGTCCATCCAGCCAACAATTCCAGTTATCCAGCAAGCCATTGATTGAACGGACATGGAAAGCGGCTTTTGAGGCACTACATAACCAAATGCCTGAACCAAATACTGAAAATGGTTGCCATAATGTGAAATTCAGGGGAAATGCTTCTTACTTTAATTTGAATTACCAATCCACTTCTGAAAGGGGAACGGAGCCATCACCAAGTGTGACACCTGGGCCTGGTCATCTTGATGAGAGAAATAGCAAATGTGAAATGAGGGCAGATGGAGAGATGCTTGTGGAGCAGCACGCATGTCGAGAGAGAGAACTGAAGTTCACATCTGCCGGGTGGAAGCGCGATTGCCACGGAAAGTGGTTTAGAGATGAAAATGTGAGTGCTTTTCTTTGAAAATTCCCTTCTAAAATTTTGGTAGTCATGGCAGAGGATTGCATGTAAAGCTGTTCTTAGTGGCTTTAGGCTATATCCAAATATCTTCTAACAAAATTTTGCTAAACAAGCACCCACATCTCTGCCCACACGTCCACAAATGCCCAGATGTGAGGATATCCGAGCAGTGTTTCGGGTGGACTCCACTGTGTAGTTGACCTTGACTGAAAATCAGTTTGTCATCAGGTGGGCCACATGTATATGTTTAGTGTGTATTATTGGATTTCTTTCTTCTTCTTCTTCATTTTTTTGGGACATCCATTATTTTTTGTACATGCGTCACCTGCTGGATCTTTTGGCCATGTATGGGGCCCACCTGATATACTGCTCAGATCTCTGCCACACACGCAACATGCCACATGCCGTGTGTGGAGGTGCGTCATGCATCTGGTCTATAGATGTATTTAGTGCCCCATATCCTACATGCTCACTCATACATTCAGTACTTGAAATACTAAGATATTGTTAATATGGCTAATAGTTTCGGGGGGTGTTTGGTTGCACCAAACATTATGAAATTTCATGATATATCATGATTAATCTGTCTGATTTGGCTCAAAATATCGTGAATCATGATATTTTGGTGCAATGAAATGCACCCTTAACCACTGGTGTTGATTGAGAGAATGTGGGGCTGTGGCTAGAGTTAAAGAGCACTGCTTCTAGCTTGTGGGATGCACATTGAGCATTGAGGGTTCTGGGGCACAGTATCTCCAGCCATTCAAAGGTGGTCAGTGACAATCTATCTTGTGTTTCACTTGTGAATTTTCAAATGCCCATTTTGAAATGTGTGTTGAGATTCCCGCCCACCAGTTTGGATGGTGGGATATGTGTGCACCAACTCTTGGTGCACACTGCATTCAACACACTATTTTCTCAAAATAAAATAGAATTTACTTTTGGGGACTCATGTGCACCTAAGGTTCATGGATACTCTTAGCATGCCCACATGCTTTTAGACATGTCAACAGTCATATCATTTATCTGGATCGTCAATTAGGTTCACCCTACTTTCATTGTTCTCCACAGCAGCTCATATTGATCACCAGATGCTTGATTTTCCAAACGTTGGTCTCCCTTTCTATAAACATCAGTTTCCCAAGCCACTGATGGATGGTTGCAGTCATCTGGACGGTTGCAGTCATCTGATTATGGCATTGATCAGATGGAGAAGTTCCTCGCATTGGTCTGAATTTTTATGGTGGCCCATTAAAAGTGGGAGAACCTAATGGACCATCCAGACTGATGATTTGACTATCCACATTTATGAAAAAGAACCAAGGACATTTAGAGTGTCAATATGTTGGCCCTTATTTTAATGAAGTCCAAGGATGGTAGGAATTACAAGATTATGAAGTTGGAAGGTTATCAGAGTAAAAGATCTCTTATATGTTAGGCTCATTATCTTTTCTGCAGGTTGAGTTTGACTCGGACGAGGAGGACCCAAATGTCTCTCTCTCTTAAAGGTGTGTGTATGTCATCTGATCAAGACTGATGGTTGATTATTAATTGGGTGATGAAATTTGTATAGCGGAAGAATATTGAGTCGTCTGAAGAAGTACCAGATTAGGGTATTCTCTATGCTGGAACAAAAACCAAATTGTTGGTAAGAAGGCAGCCACTCCAAGCGTAAAGAAGATTGACCCACAAAACAATTTTGGTCTGAGATCAGTTTCAAAGCAGGCAGGTATATGGTCGTTGAACTTTTGTCCAGCAATCATGAGAATTACTGTTGAAATTGGTGTGTAACGATTTGTACGATAGCCAATGGTATTCAGGGAAAACGGAGCTACATTATTTATACAAAAGGGAATCACAAATGAACATACTCAATGCATGCTACTAATCCCTGCATGGTTTTTTCATCTCTCTAAATTAATAAAATTTAATAGTGATGGATGCCTGGGTCTACCTAAGGATCTGGCTATTCATCAGACCAGCTGCTTGCATATGTGCCATGGCTAAAAAATCAAGCAGGTCTGCTCATCAGGCGTGTTATACAGTTAAAAAGAACAATTGAGAGAATTGGCCAAAGGTCTACATCCAATGCACATGATGCCAGTTTCTTACTGCCCTGTTAGAGGGAGCCCATGTAACCAAAAGCTCGTGTGGCCAGCGTGGTATCTGTGTGATGTCCACTCTGTTTATCAGTTGTACCAACTCATGTCAGGATGCGAGCCCAAAAAATGAGACAGACCCAAAACTCTATTGCCACACCACAAGAAACAATGGTGATGGATGCCCACCATCGAAAGCTTCTTGGGGCCAAGTTTTGAATGTGGCTGACATTTCTGTCTTTTTTTTTTTTTTATTATTATTATTTTTTTTATGTCTCATGCTGGTGGGAATCAGGATCATCAGGTTGATAGCATAAAAACATCACGGTGGGCCACCAGAAGGTCTCAATGGTGGGCACTTCCAACCCCATTGTCTCCTGTGGTTTGTCTCCCTTGAGTTTTGGATCTGCCTTGCAAAACCGATGGATAGAGAATGTCACACGGACATTTGGTGGGCCTCACAGAGCTTTTGGTTACAGAGGCTCCGGGGTGGTAGGAAATTTGTGTCTCAACTGAAAGAGGCACGATTGTCACCTTGGTGATTTATTTATTTCTTTTTCATTTTTTCAGTACACACACCATTGTTAGGACACCCACCCCCACTGTTAGTCACACCCCAAAGTTGGCCACCCCCACATGGGAATCGATACCAAGATCTCGGTGTTGAGACGAGGTTATGTTAACTCATTCTACCACCTGAGCTATGGGCTGGGGTGTTGTCACCTTGATGATTAACAAAATGGTTCTTTGTGAAATGCAGATCTGTTGATTGTGCATTTTTGGTGCAGTCCACCTGGTGATCTTATCTGCCTGCTTTTTATCCATGGAAGCTACTCAGATGGAATGGCTGATTAGGGGCCCTAGTATCACACATGTATGGCTTGTTTCCTCGTGTGAGGCAAGTCGCTTAGGGGGCATTTGGATAGCAAGTTGTGCTTCAAGTAGCCCACCCTCAATATCCATCATACATCACGTGGGCCTAACTTTTGATGTAGACCATTTATTATATTAGGCCCACCTTGGCCCTGTCTTCAATGTGAACCATCCATCATGTGGGGCCTACTTTCAATGTGGACCATTCACCTTGTGAGGCCCAGCTTCGATGTGGGCTATCAATCATGCCGGGCCCACCTTGGATGTGGATTGTCCATCATGCGGGCTCACCTTTAATCCGGACTATCCATCACGCAGGGCCTGCCTTGATGGCCCACCTTGGATGTGGGTCATTCATCATTAGGAGCGGCCTTCGATGGGAACTATTCTTATGTGGGTCCCACCTTGATATGAGTCATCTACCATGTGAGGCCCACCATCAATGTTATTGTCCATCATGTGGGGCCCATTTTTGTGGGTCATACATCATGTGGAGCCCATTTTGATGTGGACCGTCCATCGTGTGGGCCCACCTTCAATGTGGGCCATCCATCATGCAAGGACTGCCTTGGATGTTGGCCTTTCATCATTAGGGGCCAACCTTTGATGTGGATCGTCCATAACGTGGGGCCCACCTTGATGTGGGTCATCTATCATGTGGGGCCACCTCCTTGGATATAGATGGTCCATCATGTGGGCCTCTCCTTCAATGTGGGTCATTCATCATGAAGGGCCTGCTTTGGTTGTGGGCCATTCATCATTAGGGGCCCACCTTTGATGTGGACAATCCATTATGTGGGCTCACCTTGATGTGGGTCATCCATCATGTGGGGCTCACTTTTGATGTGCACCGTCCATCGTGTGGGCCCCACCTTTGATGTGGACCGTCCATCATGTGAGGCCTCCTTTTATATGGACCATCCATCATATGGAGAGAGATAAATGGAAAAGTTAAAATTGAAAGATAAATGGAAAAGTTAAAATTGAAAGGCAAAAAATAAACACTCCGAAGAATGAGTAACTTTCATCACATGAGTTACCTTTATAATGGTGCTTACTAAACTAACTTAAGTTAAAAAATTATATTATCAACTTAAGGAAGTTGAAAAGGTTAGTTATTGGGTGTTATCCAAACAGTCCGTCACAAAGTGCGGTTGAGCCCGTGCATTCAACAATTTTCTGAGGTATACCATCACACTTGGTGGAAGCAACCTTACAAGTAGGCCGCACCTTGGTGGTTAGGTAGCATGGATTCCATGTGAATTGGAATTCAATTCACAATTACCATGGAATCCATTGTAATTTGAATCTTAGATTATATTTAGCACCATGCATATGGATTCCATGTGAATTCAAAATTTTTGTTTGGCATCTTTTTTCATGCATGATATGCACTTTGCTAAATTTTTTAATGGTGGCCCACTATAAGGTTTATGTGAAATCCGCTCCGATCATCAAGTATCTCATTCTATATTAGCCATAAGTCCCAAACCTCAACTTGGTATGTGATTTAGGTGAACCATATGATTAGAAACATCATATAAGTGATATCTTTCACAATTGTTTCACTTCATGTGGTCCACCTAAATCACAAACCGGGCCAGGTTATGAGTCCTACAACTAAAATGAAGTGACACACCTACTGATCGGGGTGGATGTACATAAATATTAAGGTAGGGCATACCAATTATTGAAACTAATTAAAGTCATTATCATGATGACAGCATCCGTGATAATCAGTGGTAAAGTGATTTGGAAACATAGCTTTTAGCAAAGAATTCAAAATGGTTAAAATGAAATCCATTTACCACAAATTCCATGGTGCCAAACAAACCTACTTTATGCATTTACCACTCATTACCACGATTTACCACCAATTCTATGATGCCAAACGACCCCTTAGATTATCATTACTCATTCAATCGATGGACAACAATGGATTATTGAAAAATGGTAATGGTTCCTGTACTTGTCCTTGTAGAATAAGCTGATTCTATAAGTGTTGTCGGTGAAGGTTGTCCATTGTTTTTCTTATAGTGGGGCCTACCTTGTTGCATATATGCCATCTATCTTGACGTCAGGTGAAGCACACAACGATGAGATGCCTAAAATATCTGGCCTATAAAATAATTAGTAGGCCACACTATATAAAAATAAATGACAACAAGCCAAAAGCCTCTAAATTCATGTGGTGTGGTTCACATGATGGTTTGATTTATTTCGGTAGCTAACTTTCATGGTGGGGTGACTCTTCTTGACAGTTCGAATTTCAAACACATCCTAGGTCAGCCCCATAGATAGAATTAGCCCATTCAGCGAAGGCGTAGGAGGATCCTGTCTCACCAAACAATTGACAATCAACAACAAAATGCCAACAGGCTGTCTTATAGTTGCGTTATGCTATGTGGGAACTAACACCTAGGTCCATAGCTCAAGCGGCATATATACTGAGTGAAGATAGCCGGGTTTAAGCACTGAGGTCATGGTATCAATTCCCATAGTGGGGGTGGCTAACATTGTGATGTGACTAATAGGGGTGGATGAGTGTACTAACAATGGGGTGTGTGAACTAACCCATAAAAAAGAAAAGAAAAATTCCATTCATCTAGACTGTTTATTAGGTTCAGCACACCATGCAAACATTTAACATGAATGAACCATTTGGTCAATGGTCTTTAATATGGACAGTCAAGAAAATTTACACAAAAATAGGTCCAATCAACAATTTAATATTCCATCTATTTTTAGGTATATCATGGATTGCTTATGAGTCTGGTATGATTCCCAAGTGCGGGTGGCTAACATTGCCGTGTGATTAACATTGGGTTGTATATACCCAATAATAATAATAATAATAAAAATTGCTTGTATGTACTAACCCAATCATAATAAAATCGCTTTTTGGTAGACGTACAACTGTTACTACCCCATCCATGCATGGCTTAAAAGATGGATGGCTGTAGAGAATAAGTCCAGATCAAAGGCGGATTGGGTCATATGATCAGTATGATTTTGTACCATAGTCTTTGAAATGTATTCTAGATTTAATAGACAGTTCAGACCAATAAAATGGACTGTCCAAGTTAGGCTCATTACAGAATTTTCCGGCGACTTGGCTCCAAATCGCTACGTTGAGTTGACTCCACCGAGTTTTGAGTCAAGTCAGCGAGTTTTGGAACTATCGTAAGCTGCATGACCCTTTATCAGGGCCAGCAAATTAACGATCAAGATTGACCCACCAGCATAGTTTCTGAACAAAAGTGGGTATGCTTGGATGAGAAAAACCTTTCAGGCACGTTTATTTCACCTTTCCTCGACCATGGTTGGAGTGTTAGATTGAAACACTGCTGTAGAATTCCAGAACATCTAAAGTAAAACAGATGATAGATGGGCCACACACAAAAAACGTGTACATGTTTAGTCAAAGCATTTTCCTTATTTTCAAGTTGAGGTAGGTTATACTAGCTTTTCAGTGGCATGGAGATTATCATCAACTCTTTAAGTTTGTACAAGTGGGGTCCATGGGTTGGTGATTTAGATCATTCATCTAATAGGCTCCAATGATGACGTGTATCCTGCGAATAACTCCCAGATTAGAAGATCATCGCCATCCAATCTTGGGCTTTTTCTTCCGGCTGAACATAGACCGTTGCTGTATTTTCTGAGTAACCTTCTATTTGTAGGGTTAGGATTGTTCCGTCTGGGAGACTTTGGTTAACTCCCATCTGCATCTAGTCTGACAATCAAATGGTGTCGATCACTGATTCATGGACCCTACTTGTCCAAGCTCAAGGCTAGATGATACTGTTGTGATCTGTCATGGTAGAGGTTCGTTGAATTCCAAGCATAAGGAGAAATGCTTCAGTGCTTTCAAAGCACAATAAGTTATAGTTCTCTTAGTTGCATTTGAACACTTGGACAATCCAATTCATTGATCCAACCTATTCATTAGATCCAACACTCATTTCATTGACTGCCATGAAAGCATCATACACTGGTTTGATAAATATTAACAATTTGATCAGTGGCCTTTAATTTCTAGTGTTGACATCATTTACAAAAAAAAAAGTCCCAATGGCTTAAAAATTGATGGCTATAGAGTAAGCCTAAATCAAATAAGGATTGGACCATCCGATCCTTATGATTAATTTTTGTGTGATAGTCTAAGAAATATCTATAGACTTAAGGACAATTAAGATCAATTCTGTCTCCCCTGCTAGCCCAGCTGGAAGATGCCTGGCATTTCAGCAGGAAGCGGATTGGGTAGTAACTCTACACGCTGACCGTGCGGAGTGAACTCTGTGAGGCCTACCGTGATTTATGTATTTTATCCACTCCGTCCATCCATCTTAACAGATAATTTTAGGTATGATTACAAAAAATGAAGCATATCAGAATCTAAAGTGGACCACACCCCAGGAAAAGTGTGAACTGAATGTCTACCATTGAAAAATTCTTGGAGGGCACAAAAGTTTTGGATCAAGCTGATATTTGTGTTTTCCCTTCATCCATATCCATGTGATCTTATGAACAGATTCGATGATAAACGAACATCACTGTGGGGCCTGGGAAGGTTTCAACGGTGGAAATCATTATTCCCACTGTTTCCTGTGGCATGGTCTACTTGAAATTTGGATATGTTTAAATTTTGGGCTCAACCCTTAAAATGAGATGGAAAAACATATGAACCGAATAGATAAAGCACATACATTCTAGGTGGGCCCAATAGAGTTTACTCCACACGATAAGTGCGTCTGATTTCTTTCAGCAGCATGTCTTATGTTCGCGTGTTAAGGAGACACTAACCCGCGGCAGGTGGGTGCGCCCCACCGTGATTTATTTATTCTATCCATTTTGTCCATAAGCATATAAAAATCTCAAGTGGAGGAAACAGAAGTTTTGGATCGTGACTTTGTGATCCTATGAACAGGTTGGATGACAAATAATCATCACTGTAGGCCCTAGGAAGGTTTCAACGGTGGAAATCATTATTCCCAATGTTTCTTGTGGTATGATCCACTTGACCTTTGTATATACTTCGATTTTGGGATCAACCCCAAAAATGAGAGGGGGAAAACGGATGGGCGGTGTGGATAAATCACATACAAGCACAGTGGTCCCAACTGAGTCTACTCAGTCCTATAAAAGGGTAACTCAGTACGCAATCCGATTTCCCACCAGTAGGGCTTCACTGCAAAAATCGGTTTCTCAGATGGGAATCCTTTGGAGGGCTGGAGGCTTAGATTGAAAATCCCTCGGAGAATTCTAAGACATGTACGGTCAAATAGATAATAGATGGACCTAAACACAAAACACATGTACACGTTTACTCCAAGCATTTTTCATGTTTTTATGTTTAGGTAAGGCCTAGAGATTATCGTCAAACTTTAAGTTTGTACAAGTGGGGTCCATGGGTTGGTGATCTAGATCATTCATATGATGGGCTCTGATAGTGAGGTGAACTCTCCGCCTAACTCTCAGATTAGAAGATCATTGCCGTCCAATCTGTGGGCTTTTTCTTCCGCTGAACATGAGCCCTTGCTGTATTATCTGCATAACCTTCTATTTGTAGGTTTAGGGTTGTTTCATCTGGGAGACTTTGGTGAAATCCCATCGGCATTGGGTCTGACAATCAAACGGTGTGGATCACTGATCCATTGACCCTACTTGTCCAAACTCACTTGCATAAAACGTACTCTAAGCATATCTCATGAAGAGGTCTCAAGTCCAATTGGTTGGACCATAGTTTATGGTCCACCCACAGAACAACTTCCAACCTATCCTGTGCATACGTAAGATCCAACTAGTCCAATTGGTTATATTGTGTAAAAATGAGCCTCAACCACTAATCGATTAGACTACACTTGTATTTTGTTATTTATCAATGGATTAGATATTGTTCCCTATTGTGTGGCTCACCTGATCAATATATGTGGATGATTTTCACGAAAGGTGATCTTCATGGTGAGGCAAATCTATTGGAAGGATTGGATGTCATGATCATATCATAGGTTGAAGTTATTTAGCTGGGTGGACTGTAAATTATGGTCCAACCGGTTGAACTCGAGACCATCTCATAAATTAGATTAATATAAGAAGGAGAAATGATGGTCTAAAATAAGGAGAAATGCTCTGGTGCTTTCAAAGCACGCTAAATTATAGTGCTCCTGTTTCCATTTGAACACTTAGATAGTCCAATCCATTGATCTAGACTGCTCATTAGGTCCAACACATTTCATGGATTTCCACATAAACATTGGACTGATTTGAAAAATATTAACCATTTGATCAATGGCCTTTAACGGAACGGTCAACATTGTTTACACAAAAATAGTTCCAATCAACAGTTTGATCCATCAATTTTGAAGGGTTCATAATGGATTGCTTATGATTCTAAAGAATCACTTTTATTAGGCAATCATAACCATGCCATCCATGGCTTAGAAATTGGATGGATATTCAAAATGATAAATCAAAGATGGGTTGGATCATCATTGATGACTGCAAATTTTGCATTAGAGTGCATGAAATGTGTTCTGGACTCAGTGGACAGTTCAGATCGTTCAATTGGACAAGTGAACCGATTCTTCTAGGAGTACTATGACTTATCTATGAGAGCATAGGGCAAATATTTTAAGTTGTAATTTCAAAATTTTAGTACCATGCTTTAGAAGGATTATATCAAATAAAATGCTAGACAGAGACATGTAATTTATAGAAAGAGTTTCCTGTTCTTATCTAAAGCATAATATCATATAAAATGCTTAGACAGATGCATGTAATTTAGAGAAAGAGTTTGCTGTTCTTATCGTACAGAAAAAAGAAAAAGAAAAAGATAAAAAACTTCTAAAGCGACGTGTATGGAATCTGTACATGTGGCCATCATGGTTTATCCAAGGCATTAATCCGAGATGTACCATGCCTAAAACTTTCCCAAATAGAAATATCCTAGCCATTGGATCTTTTGACCTTTTTAATTGAATATGTGGATTACTGGTGCAATTTTTTTTTCCCTAACTATCAGATTCAACTCTCAGCAACGAAAAAAATTAGTGTAAGAGGAATTGAAGAGATTTTTTGGGCATGTTTCATCCATGATGGCACCAAGCTTGGATAAACCAAGCATGGCTCCACATCTATTAATTCGGTAGGAACAGGGAATTACCCTATTTGTTATGATGGTTACATTGGTGTGATATATATGCATGGTATCCTATAAAATGTATGTCTACATTGATTGATTGGATGGCTAAAGTAGCCCAATGCAACCAGAGCACTATAAAAACAGTGCTCTTGAGTCCAATGGAGCATTTCTCTAAATAGAAATCATTTCAATACGAAAGCTCAATCGATTGGGCTCACCATAATTCCTTAACACGTTCAATCCATCCATAAGTTGTGCCAAATCATGTTAGAACTAAAATCCTATCAACTCTCGTGAAAGGGGCCCACGAGCTAGATAATTTAGAGAGTGGTGCTTGTACGCCACGTGGCTTCTCATGTTTTAGGCATGGTTTTATCTGCCTATATATACTATTATCCTCAACCCCACATAACATGCAACCAACACCATTTCCTTCTCTCTTGTATTCTGAAGCTTTCTTTTCGATTAGTACTCGGGATATCAAGCGAGAAATGGGTAGCAATGGCAAAACCGTAAATCCAACGCCTTCTCTCGGAGAGATGGTCACGGTGCTGAGCATCGACGGTGGAGGTGTGCGGGGCATAATCCCTGGGACTATCCTCGCCTTCCTCGAATCCAAGCTCCAGGTGAGAAGCCCTTGTGATCTTTGTGGAATGGAAAACATGTGGCAACTGAGCAATGGTGTATGGAGACACGTTCATCAAGTGCCTCCACTTGATGAACGGATAGATGATCCTTCATCACGTGGACGGTCAAGATGCAAACAATATGGAATCATCCAAGGGCCATCCACAGCGATCCACTAGTTGGAAGTTTCTTATCCCACTCCCCGACTGCCATGTGTCACATTTGTTGGTGGGAGTCGAGATAATAATTTTCGTACTCCCCAGTTTATATATTACTTTGTGATATGCGTACGAACGATCTGAACCATCCAAATCGTAATAGAAAGTAGGCCAAAAATCATTGATCCGATTATCCTAACCATGAAAAAAAGTGTCCTACAAAAGTTACCAATCAGAATTATTGGATTTTGTACATCTATTTCTTTAAATGGTCAAGATCATCGGATCCAGCAAGTTTCGGCCCATGACATGTTCGTGGTTGTACACAATGAATGAAGTTTGTTTTACTGCAGGAGTTGGACGGTGAGGATGCGAGGCTCGCAGACTACTTCGATCTGATCGCAGGAACGAGCACAGGAGGGCTAGTGACCACCATGCTTACAGCTCCGGACAAGAATAACCGTCCGCTCTTTGCTGCCAAGGATATCAATGAATTCTACTTAGAGAACAGCCCTAAGATTTTTCCTCAAAAAAGGTAAACAATAACAAAAACAGAAATGCTTGAGTTGAGTCATCACTCGTCCGAGTTTAGGAAAAAAATGACCAACTTCTCATTTCTATTTAAGCTGTTAAATTCGTTCAATCAAACTGATCTCAGCCGCATGATCAATCTACCGTGGGTCTCATGAATTGGACAGTTTTTTTTGAGGTGCAAGTACTCTAGATAACACACTCAATGTGCTCTCTCTGCAGCTCCGGTGTTTTGAGTTCTGTAAAAAGCTTGGTTGGTGCAATCTCCGGACCCAAGTATAATGGAAAATTCCTACATTCAAAAGTGCAACAACTACTGGGCCAGACGAGGATCCAGGACACTCTAACGAATGTCCTTATTCCCACTTTCGACATCAAGCTTCTTCAACCATCCATCTTCACTACCTACGAAGTAGAGTACCGCCCTTCTTCCCTCCCTAAGGCGCCATGATTTGATTTCATTTTGAAGGAAATGCAACTTATTTCTTGAATGTGTTGATTGTGCATTATATAGGCAAGAACCGATGTTTCGATGAATGCCCTTCTATCGGATATCTGCATAAGTACATCTGCTGCTCCGACGTATCTTCCTGCTCACTACTTCGAAACTAAAGACACCCTAAGTAAAATTCGAGGCTTCAATCTCATCGATGGTGGAGTCGCTGCTAATAATCCAGTAAGTTGCACTAATGGGCTAGTAAAGTTTCCCCCTTGTAGGAATACTACCAAATTTACTATATGCAATGCTAATGACTGTGTGAATGTGTGACTCTATGCAGACGTTAATGTCCATTAGTCACATAAGCAAGGAGATTCATGTGGAAAACATGGATTTCTTTCCGATGAAGACGATAGACTGTCGCAAACTCCTGGTCATCTCTTTGGGCACCGGAGCGGGCAAGCAAGAACAGAGATACAGTGCAAGTAATGCCTCCAAATGGGGCGTGCTTGGATGGCTGTACAATGGCAGTGGGACGCCTTTGATCGACACTTTCAGCCAAGCAAGCGCCGATGTGGTTGATATGCATACCTCCATTCTCTTCCAAGTGCTCCAAGCCGAAAAGAATTACCTTCGCATACAGGTGTAGTCATCTAATGTGTGCACCACTTTAATTTTGGGTGAACCCATGTTCACATAGATCCCACCTGATCAATGCCTGGGATCTTATACACATCTACCTAATTGTCTTCAACAGATCTCCTTATAATGTTTCTGTCTTTCTATCTATTGATTGTTACTAAACAAGGTTGATGCATGACTAGATTCGTCATTGATGTGTTTCACAGGAGGACTCATTGACTGGGGATACGTCATCGGTTGACATCTCGACGAGGGAGAACTTGGAGAATCTAGTGGAGATTGGGACGAAACTTCTGAAGAAGCCAGTGTCAAGGGTGAATTTAGAAACGGGCTTGTCTGAAGAGGTGAAAGGCGAAGGAACCAATGAAGATGCATTGGCTCGCTTCGCAAAGCTTCTCTCCAATGAACGAAAACTCAGGCTGGCCAAAATTCCTGTTAATTGACGAATTGCCCATCACTGATGCTCTTTCTCAAGCGAATTCGTGGCTCATTATGTTATAGTTAGGGTTTCTCAAAATTCACGATGTTTGCTTTGTAACTCTGGACTAAGTGTTAGAATATGCCTTCTGAATCTCATAATTTATTTTTTCTTTCCTTCGTCAATGCTTTATTTAGTGCTTATTATTATAATGTATTTATAAAATGGATATGAAATATTGGGAGATCTCTTTCATGTCTTTATATATTTAAAAAATGAAGTGAGAGAAATTCAACGTAAGGTACATTGTGAGGCCTAACTTGATCGATTCTTCATAGACTAAAATATTGTCTTGGTCCGTGAATGAGTTGGGATATATTAATTCATACATGGTGCATCCATTTGATATCAGCTTGTAATTTCTACGCTTGTTAGAGTTATATATCCTCAAACTTGAGAAGACGATTTAGGGTCTTGGTGAATACTTAACTGAATATTTTGCTTGCCGTATAAGCCTATTGGGTTGATTGTAGTAATTTGGGTGGACAATCTCGTTCAAGAGGGGAATAGGAATCTCAACAAAGAATCGCTATGGCCTTTATGAGTTTACCTTTACATTGGAAATTAGAATGACTAATCAACATGGTGAACCAAACTTGCTTTTGTAATTTTTTATTAAAAAATTAATTCTGAAACCATCTCTTCAATACAAATGTCTATTGATTGATGGAATTTGACATTATCTTGATTATTGATTCCATTGCAAGGATATACATACAGATATGCCATGTTGTGAAGCTTTTATTGATCTAGGAAACAAATTACACTCCAGGCTATGACTTGGCAGAAGCCCTTAATTATATTTTCTAAGAAAATATCTTCAATTAATTAAAATGTGAAAAATTAGAGAGAATTGGTCTGTAACATGGCATAGCGTAGAAATGCAATTGATGCATATTAATGCTAATTTATGGTCCTTTGTCTTCAAAGTGTTCAAATTATCGACTAGGCAGAGCATTATGGTACTTCAAGGACTTAAATAACCTTACTGTTCATGTATTGTATAGCTCTAGGAAGTTTAAAAGTTTTGGAAGTGTGTCTACATTGCCTTGAGACATTTAAAAGACTTTAGGAAGAAATAGAACTAGTCTATTCTAGGAGAAAAATTAGGGGCAACGTGGATTGCCTTGATAATTAGGGTGGGACCAATTGAGAGGTCCAGTTTAATAGTCTAAAGAATCCACAAAGCCATTGCTTGATGCTCTGGATGGTTAGTGAGAAGCTACCTTCAGAACCATGAACACTTGGTCTTAAACCATTGATCAATTACTCTTCAACGATTAGCTCGAGGCCAAACTGCCAGTAGATAGTTTGCACAGGGTCATTTTCTTTTCTTTTTTTTTTTTTTTTTTTTTTTGCACAGGGTCATTGTTGGAAGTCAAAATGCTAATGGAGATTAGAGCATTTCTCACTTCTGAAATAGTTAAATTTAGTATTGTTGTTGTTTAATCCAAACGTGTGGCCACACTTGTTACAAATGGCTCAATTTTGGTCAAACATATACAATTAGGAATAATGTTTGATACTCGACTCAAATTGATTGAACACTTGTGAATCCAGGTGCCAAACTATTAGTTTAATTAGGATCAAACCTGTGAAAGTTGATCTGATTGTTTAGCTAGCAATGTTGTAGGGATCAAGTGATTTAGAAGGAGGGTTAGTTCTTGAGAATGGGATCTTCTTGCCTAGCGTTAAGGACTTTTCTTTCAGCGGCGATCGGTGGGATCTGATGACAAAAGTATTGCTTTATTATGTGTGGCGATGGCTTGGAGCTCCTTTTCGAGCGTTTCTTTTATAAGGTCCTGGGAGGCAGTGACCGTGTGTATATATGATTTGACATCCTGAGAGTTTTGGATATGTATTGGGCCATGTGTATAAGAGATCATGCATTTCTCTTACTATTCGGTCATGTGTAGAAAGCTTCATTGGAGTCATCATGTCATTGGGCTCTTGCATCTACTTTGATGGGACTCAAGCAATTAATGCTTCCATATGTGCACGCATGTCTTTTTTTTTTTTTTTTTTTTTTTTTTAAAGAAAGTTAGATATATTGGGCCAATAGGGAAATATACAGAGCATACAGATTCGGGTAGATCCAAGGAACAAATCACCCGGAGGCTACTTATCATGAGCTCCCTAAAGTCCAAACTAACAAGAAAAGACCTAGAGGGGACCTTTCTCCCTTCTAATGGAACCGAAACCCACTTTGTCTAAAATTATATTACTTATAATAAGAGGAGGAAGCTCCCTGACCAAAGAGAAGGAAGAGCAGCATTGCGAATTACTGCCCATTTTAGCCAAACCATCTACAACCTTGTTAGCTTCTCTCAAGGCACGGACAATTTTGACATCAGCAATAGCTTTTAAAGCCTCAAATCTGGCCAACCAGAACCACATCTGCCACGAACCTGGGTATCCTTTTCTGAATATTTGCCACAAATTCGGAGTCTGTTTCTATAACAATTTTCAAGAAGCCGCCTTCCACGCAGTGAGCTAAGCCTTCTACCAAGGCTCTAGCTTCAGCTGTAGAATTAGTACCTGAGCCATAACTGCTATAGAATGCGCTGATGAAATTGTCATCCGAGTCTCTGCACACTCCACCACCACCTGTCAAGCCCGGGTTGCCAGGGGAGGATCCATCTACATTGAGTTTTACCCAGCCAACCTCAGGCCTGATCCACTTGATCACCTCATATGTTGGATTCTTGTCTTAAACTGGATCTGTAGAGAGGACATGGCAAGCATTATGGATAAGCTGGGGTTGCGAGGAGAAGGGAGGTTGGCACTGATGATCCGCATCCAGGCCCGGACTTGAACCAGCACCCTACCCACGTTAACAGAAATCCCATCGAAGCGGCATCTGTTCCTTTCTCTCCAAATCTCCCAGATGATGAAGTTGGGCAGCAAACCTCTAAGCAATGGGAAACTGTCAGAAGATGTGGCAGGTTGCCACCATTGGAGGAGTCTGGATATTAGCGATTGAGCTTCCATGAATTGAACATAAAAAATTACGCTGAACCGGGACCACACCCTTTTGGCAAGGAAACTAGAAGCAAAGAGATGGTCGGTGGACTCAGTGGACGGACTAACCTGCGTTGGGCAGCAATTGCATCTGGAGGCTAGGGAGATGCCCCGACTCTGAACCCTAGAGTCGACCGAAATACCTCTCTGAATCACCTTCCAAACAAAAACTGACAACTTTGGAGGCATTTTAGCATGCCACACCCACCTGGCCCAGCTTTTTCTGCTCAGCGGCTGCTTGCCCAGGAACCACGCTGACTTAACCGAGAAGTGGCCCGATGGTTCAAACGGCCACACCCGCTAACTCTTCTCATTGAACTTCATCTGCACCGCCTGTGTCATGTCTGCCATAAGGCACTTTTTGGATTGTTTGATTGGGCCACGATGAACTAAGTGTGACTAACATTGTGGGCGTGTACTAACCCAAAATAAAGTATAACTTATTTTTAATAAAATGTCTCCTCAACATGCGGGTTTGAGTCTCACTGAGCCATCAAGTCAACTTATAAATGAGCCTCTCGAGTGTAGGCCAAGTCTCAGCTCCAAATCTGGCTAGATGGCTCAACCAAGTTTCAAGTGGAGTTAGCGAGGTTAGTAACTATGTAAGCTTGCATAACCTTTAGAGACAATGTCGTAGAGACGCCTGTGTTTTGGTTGAATTCCAAAAAAGAAGAAGTTTTCTTTTAAACTCTTTTCCAAAATCCGCTTAAGGTTTCTGCTATTAGCTGAAAGAACTTCTACCATCTTATACCATTAAGTATGACTTACTGTATTTTTTAAAAGTCATTTTCACCCTCAAAGAAAAACCTAAAAAAAAAACCTCCCCTGCTCTCTCTCACACACACGCCATAATGCACCAACCTCTCAAACCCCTCCTCTCTCTCTCTCTCTCTCTCTCTCTCCCTCCCTCTCTCCCTCTTAAGATCTTGCCTTCGCCCGAAGGCTCCCTCTCACTTGCCCAGGAAATTGGAGATAATGCCATTATCCACTATTTAGACCTTCTTAGTGTCACACCACCACCTCATGGATATACAATGCAAATATCAAGGTGGGGCCTACAGTCAGCCCCAACCCACATCACTGGTTCCGATGGCGGCTTTGGTGGATCCCTAGCTGTGGGGCTCATCATGATTCATGTAGCTTACATCCACGCCCTCCAAATGTTTTTACAGCTCATTTTAGGACATGATAAAAAAATGAAGCAGATTCATATATCAAGTGGACCACAGCACAGGAAATAGTGGTGATTGATTCCTCACCATTAAAAAATTCTTAGGGGCTACACAAATGTTTATTTGCATACAACCTTTTGTAAGGTCACAGAGACCTAGATGAAAGGCCCATACAAATATCAAATTGATTAAAAAAAACTTTTGTGGCCCATTAGAAGTTTTCAATCACCACTGTTTCCTATGATATGGTCCAACTTAGAAATGGATCTGCTTCGTTTTTTGGATCATGCCCTAAAGATGAGCTGTCAAAACAGTTGGAATGTGTGGATGTAAGGAATATACATCAAGGTGGGCCCCACATTGAGGGATCCCACCCACATCGGTGGATCGAGGATATCCAGAAGCCGCACCCCTAGGAAGTGGATTGCGTACTGTACTGAGTAAGATATGTAGGGCCCACTGTGATTTATTTATTTTATCCACTTAGCCCATCCATTTTAACAGATAATGTTATGGCTTGAGTAAAAAAATGAAGCATATCCAAAGCTCAAGTGGACCACACCATAGGAAACAATGTGAATTGAACCTCTATCGTTGAAATATTCTTGGAGGCCACTGAACTTTTAGATCAAGCTGATATTTTTGTTTTACCTTCATCCATGTCTTTGTGATCTTATGAACAGATTCGATGACAAATAAACATCACTGTGAGCCCTAGGAAGGTTTCAATGGTGGAAATCATTATTCCCACTATTTTCTGTTGATGCAGGGGGGACGTGGCGAGGTCGATCATTGTCTTTCTCACGGGATAACTACCTTGAATCCACAAGACTCCTTGGACCCATCAACAGAGCTTCCTCGAATCCACGAGGGAAAATCTCGAATCCACGAGAGAAAATTGGTAAAAATTAGAATTTTATTGAATAATAATAAGAAAGTTAACATTAAAAATGAATTTAACATCCTTATATATCCATAAATAAATCCTAATCTTAATTTGTACTTACTAAAAATATTAAGTTTTTCGAAATAAAAAGTTACTAAAAATAGTAAAATTTTAATTAAAGACTATTACTGAGTAGATTCTTTCTAAAACTCATTGCTTAATAAAAATAGAAACTCCTAAATAAAGAAAAACTCAAAAAGGAAACACACTAAAATCGAAATTATTGAAAATAATAATTTTTTCCTAAATTCTTGTTTTTCTGCTGTAACTGCGCGTTTTTTTTTGGAAAAACGGATGGATACTACCCACTTTTGTGGCTCGGTTCACTCCAAAACAAAATTTCAGTTGGAATCCATGTGCTGTGCGTTCCGTAACTCCTCTTGGAGCAAAAGTTATGACTGATTTACGGTCCGCCTTCTTTTGGTCCATCTATGCGAAAATTGTCAATTTTGTTAACTTTTCTTTGATCTTTATCATCATGGGGTTCTTGTCCTACATCACCCGTGGTATGGTCCACTTAAGCTTTAAATATTATTTAATTTTGGGCTTAACCCCCTAAAATGAGCTAGCAAAATGGATGGATGGTGTGGATAAACCACATACATTCACAATAGGCCCAACTGAGTTTACTCGGTACGATAAAAGTGTACAAAGATGAGTAACTCGGTACGTAATTCGATTTTGCGCTCCTGGTTCCAAAAGCGGATTTCTTGCCAAAGCTGGCAGGAAGTTAGGTGGGGCCCACCATGATGTTTGTGAATAATCTACCCCACCCAGCCTTTTTGCGAGCGCATTTTAAGACTAGGACAAAAAAAGAGCCAGGTCCAATACTCAAGTGACATGAGAGGGAAATCTTGGAAAGGAAATGTCCACCATTGAAACCTTCCTGGCTCCACCTTCATGTTTATATGCCATCCAAACTGTGTATAAGGTCACTCCCATTGGGATGAACTGGAAAAAAAAAACTTATCCTAATACAAAACTTTTGTGGCCATACAAATATTTCTACCGGGGTCGTTCAATCCCACTGTTTCTTCTCGTATGGCCAGCTTAGGTCTTTGATCTGGATGAGTTTTTGTTGCCTATCCTAAAAGGAACTCGCAAAATGGATGAATGAGTTGGATTTCTCACAAAGATCGCAGTGGGTGCCCACCTACCTTCTGTGCAGGAAAGCCTTTTCTAAGAAAATCAGAGCACCACCTTTTCTGTTGGTGTTTTGAAAGCTGTAGCCCCATCATGATGCATGTGGTATATCCATACCGTTCATCCATTTCTTGAGGTCATTTTGGGGGCATGGGCCTTAATATGAGGCAAATCCAAATCTCAAGTGGACCATATCATCTGAATCATGAGGGATTGAACACCTACACTTGATTACTTCTTAAGGGCCAAACACGTTAGATGAAAAAAAAATAAAAAAGGAATTACAGTGTGCCCCTTAATTAGGTGCACATCAACTAATGAACAAGTTGGATGACAAAAAGAGCATTACAGTAGGCCCTAGGGTTAGGGCTTTTTAATATGGGATTTAATTGTCACTGTTAACTCTTGTGGGGCCCTCCTAGATTTAGATCATTTTAATTTAGTTGTGGGCTCGAGACCTCAAATCATGATCCGTGAAGGATGGACAACGTGGATCAAACAAACGAATCATTGTGGGGCCCACGGTATAGTCCACCTTTGGAGTGGAATCGGCCACGGTTACACAAGTAGCAAAGGAGGGTATACTTGTCTTTTTTAATATAATATACCGAATTAGGTAACATGATCAATTAGTCAAAGTAAAATCAGTGGTTTTTTTTTTTTTTTACCTATTTGAAAACCTTATGCAAGTTTTAGGAAAGAGTTTAAAAACGGGCATATTTTTTGAATTCAACCAAAATATAAGGATTTATATGGCATTATCTCTGACCTTTATGATGGCCAGCAAATTAATTGTCAAAATCATGAAAGATTTACCTCACCAACATGGTTTCTGTACAAAAATCGGATACGGATTGCCTGTGCCCTTAGATAGAAAAAGTTCCTCTAGACGGAAGTTGTCTGGGCCCACAGAGATTCCCATCATAAATCCACTCCTTTCATCAGTTTTGCAAGAAAACAATAGGACTGGGATTAAAAATAAGCAGATCCAAAACTCATGTCGTCCACACTGGTCGAAACAGCAGGGATGGAAAGCCCACCATTGGAAACTTTGTGGGGGCCACAAAAATTTTGTATCTGGATGATATTATATGCTTACAGTTTATCTGAATGTTAACAACCCTATGGACGGTTTGGATAGCATAAAAACATCATAAATGGCTCAGGAAGGTTTCAGTGATGGAAATTTCTGTCCCCAATACGATGTGGTGCACATGATTTTTGTATCTCCTTGATTTTAGATTACTGCCCTGTTGTGGTATTGAAAAATTGATGGACGCAGTGGATTTCTGTGGTCTTCACAAAGCTTCTAGTCCCGACACAGGTAATCCGTGCCCGACACAGGACAATAGTTTGTGGTGGACCCACTGAATAACTTCCAACCTATCCTCTGCATACACATACGCGGCATCCAACTAGTCCAATTGGCAAAAATAAGCTATAACCACTTATTAATAGACCACTTGTCTTTTGTTATTTATGTATGACCAGAATGATGTAGTGATGCACCTCCCTGATCCAGGAAGGAAAAGAGCTACGAGAATGACTCGAGAGTGGGCCTAAAAGAACCAAAGAAAGGAATTAAAAGAGGAACATAAGATCAAAAAATTCTCATGTCAAAAGTCTTCTGACGACCGGTCGAATTTATGCAAGAAGGCAGCCCAACTTTTTGGACTGCTTGGGCTCATCCACGACTGGTTGTGGCCCCCGCCGACCTGTCACCCGACGCGCGTAGAGACCCGCAAACTTACCATTTTTAAACTGATTCGTTTCTGTTTTCGATTAGGACTCTTCCTAATATTGTTTTAGGGTTTCTAAGTAGTTGATACACTATTTAAAGTAGTTTAATTTCATTGTATAGGATTCATTATTCAACTTTTAAGCAAAATATCTTGAGTTTATTTCTGTTTTACTTGTGTTCTTTGAGTGCCACGTGAGAAAGCAAGGAAGATTGGTTGAGGATTCCCGATAGGTCCGTGGATTCGAATCAGTTATCCACGAGAGAGACGGTGATCGATCTCGTTCCGTCCACGACTGCGCCAAGTTAATTGGTATCAGAGCAATTAACAACCTCGGGAAGATGACATCTAGAGAAGAATGTGGCAACAATCCCGTTGATGGCGATCATGGGACACAATATCAAGCGGAGAAGATAGAGGCTCTCCGGAGATCGTTTGAGATATCTATACAAGGGCTGCAAGCATCTCTTAATTAGATCGCAACAACTTTGGCTCCGCGACAGGCTCCTAGTGGTGTGTAACTGCCTGTGATCGCAGTTCAGAACAATCCAACGTTCTGTCTAGCCCTTCCAGCCGCTAATCATTGACATAATGCAGCAGATTCCGATAACAGAGATAAAGATGTAGAGAATCTCCTTGTGCAACAGCCAATGAATATAATGATCGTGGAGATTGAGCTGAGCGAGATTATAGAGGTAAGGTCGAAATCCCCACCTTTAATGGGTTATTACGTATTGAAGAGTTCTTATATTGGTTAGTGGAAGTAGAGAACTTCGAATATATGGATATTCTGAAGGAGGAGAAGAAGGTGAAACTTGTGGCATACAAGTTAAAATCAGGTGACTCTGCATGATGGGAGCAATTACAACTCTCCTAAACTCGATATAATAAGTTGACCGTTCGATCATGGCCCAGGATGCGACAACTTCTTCAATTGTGCTTCTTACCTCGCGATTACGAGTAAGTGCTATTCCAACAATATCACAATTGCCATCAGGGCAACCAGACCATTGATGAGTACGCAGTCGAGTTCAACAAATTAGTAACCGTAATGTCCTGTCGGAGATGGATGCTTAGAAGGCTGCGAGATTTGTCGGTGGCTTAAGAGCTGACATTCAGAATCATGTCCAAATACTTCTGGTCTGGACCATGGAAGAGGCCTTGCAGTATGCTAATTGTGCAAAAATTCAACTCACTAGAATCGCTACGTGTACCTCTTCCTCGAATCATGTTACTACGATGGAGCCCACTCAGGACTCATCACTATTTAAAGGGAAGGCAACCACTGTTGGGCATTCTCAGCCCCTTGTGGTCGCAACTCGTGCATTGGGAAGTGGTCCAGCAAGATCCCAATGTGTAGTAGTAACACCATGCTCGAATAAAACTCCCAACCCGTATGCTCGGCCTAGGCCTAATCAATATCTTAGGTGTGGACAACCAGGCCATCTTTCAAACACATGCCCACAGAGACCAACGACTAATCTAGCCATCATTAAAAGAGAAACACTAGCTGATCGAAAGGCTGAAGATGCTAACAAACTGAGAATAACGAGGACAAAACTGAATGACTTTCCGGAGATTAAGGTGTATCCTTGGTCGTGCAGTGGAAGGTGTACACACCCAAGATGAGCACCAACCCTCAGCGACACTATCTCTTCCGCACAAGTTGCATAGTGTAAGGAATGACCTGTGATGTCATCATTGATGGGGGTAGTTGCGAGAACATCGTGTCACAGATGATGGTAGATAAACTGAAACTTGATGTTACACCACATTTATCTTTGCTCATGATTGGGTGGATTCGAACCAATAGTGCGACGATGGTTAAGGAAAGGTGCCTTATCTCCTTTTTAATAGGGAGGAAATACAAAGACCAAGTGCTGTGTGACGTTGTCGACATGAAAATCTGTCATATAATACTTAGGCGGCCATGACAGTTTGATCAAGACGCTACCCATTAAAGACGAGACAACACTATCGCATTCGTCAAGGACAGAATGAGGATTGTGCTCACTCCTAAGACCCTGAAAGAAAACTCTAAAACTTCTAAAGCAGAGGGGTAATCAATTTCTTTACAGTGCACGGAGTTGAGCAGGAAACAAGGCATAGGACAAAGAGATGCACGCTTCATGTGTCACGAGCGAGAGCTACTACATCATGCCTAGTGAAATGAAGGAGCATGGATCTTGAGTCGACGTCGAATTGAAACTCGAGGCCAAGTTTCTTTCAAGTGGGGGAGACTGATGTAGTGAGACAATCCCCTGATCGAGGAAGGAAAAAAGCAAAGAGAATGACTCGAGAGTGGGCCCAAAAGAACCAAAGATAGGAGTTAAAAGAGGAGCAGAAGATTAAAAAATTCTCACATCAAAAGTCTTTTAACGACTGGTCTGGGGACTGGTCAAATTTATGTAGGAAGGTAGCCCAACTTGTTGGACTTCCTTGGCTCATCCACGACCGGTTGTGGACCCCTTTTGACCGGTCGCCTGATGTGGGCAAAGACCCGTGAACATACCATTTTTGAACTGATTTATTTTCTTTTTCGATTATGACTCTTTTCAATATCGTTTTAGGGTTTCTAAGTAGTTGGTATACTATTTAAACTAGTTTATTTTTGTTTATTATTTAATTTTTAAGCAAAATTTTTTGAGTTTATCTCTGTTTTACTCGTGTTCTTTGAGTGCCCCGTGAGAAATCAAGGAAGATTAGTTGAGGATTCCTAATAGGTTCGTGGATTTGGATCAATTATCCATGAAAGAGATGGTGATCGATCTCGTTCCGCCAACGACTGCGCCGTAGACATTGTTCCATATTGTGGGGCCCACCTTGGCACAAGGTGAGCCTCATGGTCAGGCAAACTAATCGAAAAGGTTGGATGTTGCTGTCATTTGATAGGTTGAAGTTATTTTTCTTGGTCCATCTCCTTGCCTCAATTGGTTAACTCCCATCTGCAGTGGTGTAGTGGGATATGATAGGCACGTAGGCTCCAGATTTTTTTGAGGGGCCTACCAAAATCTTGGCGCTATACATCCGTTTTCTATCAATAATATGAGCAACGATGTTATAAATAATAATAACAAAAAAAATCCCATCTGCATGGGTCTGACGGTCAAATGGTGTGGATCACTGATTCATGGACCCTATTTGTCCAATCTCAAGGCCAGACGATACTTATCTGTAGTGGTGGAGGTTCGTTGAATTCCAAGCATAGGGAGAAATGCTCCAGTGCTATAAGTTATAGTGCTCCTAGTGACATTTGAGTACTTGGACATTCATTATGTCCAACACTCATTTCATGGACTGCCATGACACTGACTAGACAAATATTAACCATTTCATCAATGGCCTTTAATTTCTGTGTCAACATCATTTATAAAAAAATAGGCACAATGGCTTAAAAATTGATGGCTATAAATAATAAGCTCAAATTAAAGAAGGATTGGACCATCGAATCAGTGTGATTAGTTTTTGTACGATAGTCTAAGAAATGTCTATAGACTTACTGGATACTAATTAAGATCCCTTAATCCAAGTGAACCAATGCAACTAGGAGGTTTTATAATGCTATGAGAGCACCACAGCATTTCTCATATTTAAAATAGTTAAATCTAGTTTAACTTCTAAAAAGAAAATTCTCTCCTCAAGTGAGGGGTTCGAGTCACACAAAGTTGACTGAGCCATCAAGTCGACTCAACAAGTTTCATCAGGTCTAGGTCTAGTCAGGCGCAGTCCTTGCTAAGTCAAGATGGCTCATACAAGTTTTGAGTTGAGTCAGGGAGTTTTGGAACTGGTAATCTTGCATGAAACTTTATCAGGGCCAGCAAATTAATGGTCAAGATTATGAAAGATTCACCCCACTGGCATGGCTTCACTGCAAAAATCGGTGTCTCAGATGAGAAACGTTTATAATTTCATGCTTCCACGTACGTGGTTGGAGGGTTTGATTGAAAGTCTCTCAGAGAATTCTAAGAAATGTACGGTCAAATAGATAATGCATAGATGGCCTACACACAAAAGACATATACACCTTTAATCAAAGTACTGTTCATGTTTTCATGTTTAGGTAAGGCATAGAGATTATCATCAACCTTTAAGTTTGTACAAGTGTGGTCCATCGGTTGGTGATCTAAATCATTCATCTAATGGGCTCTTATGCTGACATGGACTCTGGGAATAACTCCCAGATTAGAACATCATTACCATTCAATCTGTGGGCTTCTTCTTCTGCTGAACATGAACCCTTTCTGTATTTTTGCATGACCTTTTATTTGTTGGCTTAGGCTTGTTCCATCTGGGAGACTTTGGTAAACTCCCATCAGCATTGGGTCTGACAATCAAACGGTGTGGATCACTGATCCATTGACCCTACTCGTCCAAACTCAAGGCTAGATGATAGTTTGCATAAAACGAACTCTAAGCATATTTCATGAGGAGGTCTGAAGTCCAATTGGTTGGACCATAGTTTATGGTCCACCCTCTGAATAACTTCAAACCTATCTTGTGGGTACATAAGATCCAATTAGTCCAATTGGTTATACTGTAAGATCCAACTAGTCTAATTAGTTATATCGTGCAAAAATGAGCTACAACCACTAATCGATTAGACTACACTTGTATTTTGTTATTTATCAATGATTAAATATTGTTCCCTATTGTGTGTCCCACACAATGAGTGGATAGGGCTGATTTTCACCAAAGGTGATCTTCATGGTGAGGTAAACCTATTGAAAGGATTGGATGTCACAATCATATGATAGATTGAAGTTATTTTGCTGGGTGGACCGTAAATCATGGTCCAAGCAATTGGACTAGAGACCATCTTATAAATTAGATTAATATAAGAAGGAGAAATGATGGTCTAACCAATTGGACTTTGAGATCATCCCATAAATTAGATTAATATGAGGAGAGATGCTCCCGGTGCTTTCAAAGCACACTAAATTATAGCACTCTTAGTTCCATGTGAACATTTAGACGGTCCAATTCATTGATCTACACTGTTCATGATGCCCAACACATTTCATGGATTGCCACGTAACCATTGGACTGATTTGACGAATATTAACCATTTGATCAATGGCCTTTAATGAGAACGGTCAACATCGTTTACAAAAAAAAATAGTTCCAATCAGCAGTTTGATCCATCTATTTTGTTGGTCCATAATGGATTGCTAATGATTCTCAAGAATCACTTTTGTGAGGCGATCATAACCATGCCATCCATGGCTTAGAAATTAGATGGATATAATAAAAGGCTAAATCAAGGATGGGTTGGATCATCATTGATCAGTGTAATTTTGCATTAGAGTGTATGAAATGTGTCCTGGACTCAATGGACAGTTCAGATTGCTCAATTGGACTGCCCCAGTGAACCGATTCTTCTAGGAGTACTATAACTTTGTTTTTTTAGTCATGCAACCCACCCACCGTGTTACTTGGGGAGCAAGGTGGGTGGGTTGGTGTGTCTCCTTCGCACTGGAACCTGAGACCCACTGTTGAAACGCCTACGCACGTCTTCTAGCTCGGCTAGCAGGCGAGCCACTATGGGTACTATATATGACCTATCTATGATAGTACTGGGCAAATATTTTAAGTTATAATTTCAAAATTTTAATCACGTGCTTTGAAGGGATTATATCATATAAAATGCTAGACAGATACATGCAATTTAAAGAAATAGTTTCCTATTCTTATCAAACAGACTTCTGAGGCGACGTGTATGAAATTTGTACATGTGGCCCATATGGTTAATTTATCCAAGGCATTAATTAATCTGATCGACTGGTCATGGATGGACAATGACTAAAACTTTCCCAACTAGGAATATCTTAGTCATCAGTGTCGCCACGTGTAATGCGTGTGTGGGTGTCCCAGAACTGACTATGTGGCTCAATTCCAACTAAATAACTTTGACCCCAAGCGCTAAGATCGTCAAACTTAACCGTACATGACCTAAGAAGATTGGCTGGCTATTGATGTAGCAAGGATACTCCTGATTGAAGACGAAGAAGGACCAAAGGAATGGCTAGAGAAAGAGGGACTAAAGGAAGGACTAAAGAAAGAAGCCCAAGATGAGACCTGCATCGCTCGGTAGCCTGAACCCCCTTGCAAAAATACAATAAAACTCGCCGGACTCTTTTGAGGCAGTTCAGTTAATTTCTTAAATCGGTCACCCAATGCACTGTTCGGGCGCTTGACAGACCATCTCGGTCACCCGAAATTGGTCCAGAAAATCAGATTTTTATCTCTGGACATTTTTTAGGTATTTTGGTTGCCCGACCTCGCCACTTCAGGCGCCTGATCTTGAGCTAATGTTGCGCCAATTTGCTTAGATTTTCATGATTTGTTTCCTAGTTTGCTTAAAACTTGTTCTAATTTCGTATTTTAGGGTTTCTATTGTATTTAGGAGTATAAATACTCGTTTTAATTCATTGTTAACGAGATCTTGCTTTGATAAATGAAAATTTCAATCTTTTAATCTTTTATTCTTCGTGGATTCAAAGATTGATGTCGTGGATTCGAGATATCCCCGCATGAATTCGAGGAAGATTGGTTGAGGAGTTCTAGTAGCTCCGTAGATTCATAGTAGCTATCCTGTGAGAGAGACGGTACTCGATCTCAACTCATTCACGCTGCGTCAAGTTGGTATCAAAGCGGGGACAACCCTTCGGAAGATAGCTTCTAGTGCAAGCAACGACAACAATAGTCGGTGATCTACGGGATTAACCTCTGATATCAACAAAGTTCAGAGAATTCCGACAGGGGCACCTTCAAGCTATCCAAGGACTACAAGCTTTGTTCGACCGTCTTGCCGCAACGCTCACCCCACCCCAAGTTCCTAATGACATCCAACCTCCTACGACAGTTTTGTCATGCAATAATATTGTTCATTAGGTCCAACACTCAATTCATAGATTGCCAAGACATTGATTAGACAAATATTAACCATTTGACCAATGGCCTTTAATTTCTAGTGTTGACACCATTTGCCAAAAAATAGGCCCAATGGCTTAAAAATTCATGGCTATAGAGAATAAGCCCAAATCAAAGAAGGATTTGACCATCCGATCAGTATGATTAATTTTTGTAGATTAGTTTAAGAAATGTTTATAGACTTACTGGACAATTAAGATCTATTATTCCAAGTGAACCAATGCAATTAGGAGGGTCTATAATGTTATGAGAGCACCACAACATTTCTCATATTTAAAATAGTTAAATCTAGTTAAATTTATTTTTAATAAATTATCTCTCCTCAAGTGGGGGGTTCGAGTCACACTGAGTCAACTGAGTCATCAAGTCAACTCAACGAGTCTCATCAGGTCTAAGCCGTGTCTGGTGCAGTGCTTGCTAGGTCGAGATAGCTCAACCAAGTTTTGAGCTGAGTCACCTGAGTTTTGGAATTGGTAATCATGCATGAACCTTTATCAGGGCAGCAAATTAATGTTCACTATCATGAAAGATTCACCCCACCAGCATTGCCTCGCTGCAAAAATCAGCTTCTAAGATGAGAAAACTTTTAAGAAACGTTTATTTCAAGTTTCCTCTGACGTCGTTGGAGGATTAGATTGAAAGTCCTTCGGAGATTTCTAATATATGTAGGGTCAAATAGATAGTAGATGGGCCTACATGCAAAACACATGTACACGTTTACACCCAGCATTTTTCATGTTTTCATGTTTAGGTAAGGCGTAGAGATTATCATCAACCTTTAAGTTTGTATAAGTGGGGTCCATTGGTTGGTGATCTAGATCATTAATCTGATGGGCTCCGATGCTCACATGAACTCTCCGTGTAACACCTAGATTAGAAGGTCATTGCCATCCAATGTGTGGGCTTTTTCTTCCGCCTAAACATGAACCCTTATTGTATTTTCTGGGTAGCCTTCTATTTGTAGGCTTGGGGTTGTTCCATATGAGAGACTTTGGTCAACTCCCTTCGACATTGGATCGACGGTGTGGATAATCCGTTGCCCCTACTTGTCCTAACTCAAGGCTAGCTGGATGATAGTTTGCGTAAAACCGACTCTTTAAGCATATTTCATGAACAGATCTCAGGTCCAATTAGTTGGACCATAGTTTACGGTCCACCCACTAAATAACTTCCAACCTATCCTATACGTACATAAGATCCAACTTGTCCAATTGGTTTTATCATGCAAAAATGAGCCACAGCCACTAATCGATCTGACTACACTTGTATTTTGTTATTTATCAATGATTTGATATTGTTCCCTATTGTGTGTCCTACCTGATGAGTGGATGGGGCTGATTTTCACCTAAGGTCACTTTCATGGTGAGGCAATCCTATTGGAAGAATTGGATGTCTCAATGATATGATAGATTGAAGTTACTTTGCTGTGTGGACTGTAAATTATGGTCCAACCGATTGGACTTGAGACCATCTCATAAATTGGATTAATATAAGAAGGATAAATGATGGTCCAGCCAGTTGGACTTAGATAATCACGTAAATTAGATTAATATAAGGAGAAATGCTCCAGTGCTTTCAAAGCACGCTAAATTTTAGTGCTCCTATTTCCATTTGAACACTTAGACAGTCCAATCCATTGATCTAGACTGTTCATTAGGTTCAACACATTTCATCCACTAGCACAAAAACATTGTACTGATTTGAAAAATATTAACCATTTGATCAATGGCCTTTAATGGGAAAGGTCAACATCGTTTACACAAAAATCATAACCATGCCATCCATGGCTTAGAAATTGGATGGATATAAAAAAGGCTAAATCTAGGATGGGTTGGATTATGATTGATCAGTGCAATTTTTGCATTATAGTGTATGAAATGTGTTCTGGACTTAATGGACAGTTCAGATCGCTCAATTGGACTGCCCAAGTGAACCGATTTTTCTAGGAGCACTATGACTTATCTCTGAAAGCACCGGACAAATATTTTAAATTATAATTTCAAAATTTAGTAGAATGATTATATCATATAAAATGTTAGACCGATACATGTAATTTGAAGAAAGAGTTTTCTGTTCTTATTTTACAGATAACTTCCGACGTGTATGGAATTTGTACATGTGGCCCTCATGGTCTATCCAGGGCATTAATCCGACCGACTAGTCATGGATGGACCATGCCTCGAAACTTTCCCAAATAGAAATATCCTAGCCATTGGATCTTTTCACGTTTTTAATTGAATCTGTGGATTGCTGGTGCAATTTTTTCTCAACCATGCATTTAGCTGTCAGCAGTTGAAAAAAAAAATGTAGAGTAAGAATTTTTTTGGGCATGGTTCATTCATGATGAGGCCAAGCTTGGATAAACTGCTAAAGTGGCCCAATGCAACCAGAACTCTATAACAACCGTGCTCTGAGACCAAAGGAGCATTTTTCTTCATAGAAATCGTTTCAATACGAAAAGCCCGTTTGGCTCATCACAATTCCGTAATACATTCAATCCATCCATCAGTTGTGCCAAACCATGTTAGATTTAAAACTCATGTGAACCAACGATGGGAACCAGTACTCACCATTTGAAAACTACTCAGGCCCACTGAACTTTTGGAGCAGGCTGAAATTTGTAATTCCTTTGTTTCTTACGATATGCATGGCCCCCTCTGGTCTTTTTGTTGTATACGCGCTGCTGTCGTAGGAATTTTTTGTCCCTACCAACTTGTGAAAGGGACCCACGAGCTAGATAATATAGAGAGTGGAGCTTGGATTTGTATGCCACGTGGCTTCTCATGTTTTAGGCATGGGCTCGGCCGAAAGCGAGTCAGCTAACATGATGATATTGTGGTATTAGCACTATAGCCGCCCTGCGTGTACATGGTTTAACCGCCTATATATACTACTATACTCAACCCCCACAAAACATTAAACCAACCTCATTTCCTTCTCTTCTCGTATTTTGAAGCTTCCTTTTTAGGTAGTACTCGGGCTATCAAGCGAGAAATGGCTAGCAATGGGGAAACGGTAAATCCAACGCCTTCTCTCGGAGAGATGGTCACGGTGCTGAACATCGACGGTGGAGGTGTGCGGGGCATAATCCCTGGGACCATCCTCGCTTTCCTCGAATCCAAGCTCCAGGTGAGAAGCCCATTTGATCTTTGTGGAATGGAAGACACGTGGCAATTGAGCAATGGTGGATGGAGACACGTTCATCAAGTGCCTCCACTTGATGAACGGATAGATGATCCTTCATCAGGTGGTCCGTCAAGATGCTAACAATACCCACTAATCAGAAGTTTCATGTCCCACTTTCATGTCCCACTCCCCGACTGTCACATTTATTTGTGGGAGTCGAGATAATAATTTTCGTAGTCCCGAGTTTATATATTACTCTGAGATATGCGTACAAATGATCTGAACCATCCGAATCGTAATAGAAAGTGGGCCAAAAATCATTGATCCGATTATCCTAACCATGCAAAAAAGTGTCCTACAAAAGTTACCAATCAGAATTATTGGATTTTGTACATCTATTTCTTTAAATGGTCAAGATCATCGGATCCAGCAAGTTTCGGCCCATGACATGTTCGTGGTTGTACACAATGAATGAAGTTTGTTTTACTGCAGGAGTTGGACGGTGAGGATGCGAGGCTCGCAGACTACTTCGATCTGATCGCAGGAACGAGCACAGGAGGGCTAGTGACCACCATGCTTACAGCTCCGGACAAGAACAACCGTCCGCTCTTCGCCGCCAAGGATATCAACGAATTTTACCTGGAGAACTGCCCTAAGATTTTTCCTCAAAAACGGTAAACAAAAAACAAAAACAGAAATGCTTGAGTTGAGTCATGACTCGTCCAAATTGAGGAAAAAAATGACCAACTTCTCATTGCTAATTAAGCTGTTAAATTCGTTCAATCAAACTGATCTCAGCCGCATGATCAATCTACCGTGGGTCTCATGAATTGGACAGCTTTTTTTGAGGTACAAGTACTGTAGATAACACACTCAATGTGCTCTCTCTGCAGCTCTGGTGTTTTGAGTTCTGTAAAAAGCTTGGTTGGTGCAATCTCCGGACCCAAGTATAATGGAAAATTCCTACATTCAAAAGTGCAACAACTACTGGGCCAGACGAGGATCCAGGACACTCTAACGAATGTCCTTATTCCCACTTTCGACATCAAGCTTCTTCAACCATCCATCTTCACTACCTACGAAGTAGAGTACCGCCCTTCTTCCCTCCCTAAGGCGCCATGATTTGATTTCATTTTGAAGGAAATGCAACTTATTTCTTGAATGTGGTGATTGTGCATTATATAGGCAAGAACTGATGTTTCGATGAATGCCCTTCTATCGGATATCTGCATAAGTACATCTGCTGCTCCGACGTATCTTCCTGCTCACTACTTCGAAACTAAAGACACCCTAAGTAAAATTCGAGGCTTCAATCTCATCGATGGTGGAGTCGCTGCTAATAATCCAGTAAGTTGCACTAATGGGCTAGTAAAGTTTCCCCCTTGTAGGAATACTACCAAATTTACTATATGCAATGCTAATGACTGTGTGAATGTGTTACTCTATGCAGACGTTAATGTCCATTAGTCATATAAGCAAGGAGATTCATGTGGAAAACATGGATTTCTTTCCGATGAAGACCATCGACTGTCGCAAACTCCTAGTCATCTCTTTGGGCACTGGAGCGGGCAAGCAAGAACAGAGATACAGTGCAAGTAGTGCCTCCAAATGGGGCGTGCTTGGATGGCTGTACAATGGCAGTGGGACGCCTTTGATCGACACTTTCAGCCAAGCAAGTGCGGATGTGGTTGATATCCATACCTCCATTCTCTTCCAAGTGCTCCAAGCCGAAAAGAATTACCTTCGCATACAGGTGTAGTCCTCTTGACAAAAATATAGGCGCATGTGACCCTCCTAATGTGTGCACCACTTTAATTTTGGGTGAACCCATGTTCACATAGATCCCACCTCATCAATGCCTGGGATCTTATACACATCGTCCTAATTTTCTTGAACAGATCTCCTTCTAGTGATTCTATCTTTCTATCTATTGATTGTTACTAAACTAGGGAGATGCATGACTAGATTCGTCATTGATGTGTTTCACAGGAGGACTCATTGACTGGGGATGCGTCATCAGTTGACATTTCGACAAGGGATAACTTGGAGAATCTAGTGGAGATTGGGAGGAAGCTTCTGAAGAAGCCGGTGTCAAGGGTGAACTTAGAAACAGGCTTGTCTGAAGAGGTGAAAGGCGAGGGAACCAATGAAGAAGCATTGGCTCGCTTTGCTAAGCTTCTCTCCAATGAACGAAAACTCAGACTGGCCAAAATTCCTGTTCATTGATGAATTTCCCATCATCAATGCTCTTTCTCAAGCGAATTCGTGGCTCATTATGTTATAGTTAGGGTTTCTCAAAATTCAAGATGTTTGCTTTGTAACTTTGAACTAAGTGTTAGAATATGCCTTCTTAGTCTCATAAATTTTTTTTTTCTTTCCTTCATCAATGTTTTATTTTATAATGTATTTATGAAATGGATATGAAATAAGACAAATTTGGCTGGGGGATTTCTTTCATGTCTTTATATATTTAGAAAATGAAGGAGAGAAGTTCAATCTAAGGTACGTTGTGAGGCCTAAGTTAATCGATTCTTCATGGGCTAAAATATTGTTATGGCTAATGAATGAGTTGGGATAACTTAATCCATATATGGAGCGTCCGTCTGTCTGATATCAGCTTGTACTTTCTATGCTTGTTAGAGTTATACATCCTCAAAGTCGAGAAGACTTAGGGTCCTAGTGAATATTTAACTAAATGCTTTGCTTCACCACTATACAAGCCTATTAGGTTGATTGTAGTAAATTGGGTGGTCAATCTCGTTCACGAGGGGACTAGGAATCTGAACAAAGAATCTATGGTCTTTATGAGTTTAGATTTATATTGGGAATTAGAATGACTAATTAACATGGTGAACCGAACTTGGTTAATTAATTCCAAAACCATCTATTCAATACAATTGTCTATTGATTGATGGAATTTGATGAATACAATTGTCTAATATTGATTGATGGAATTTGATATTATAGTTTGACTATTGATTCCATTGCAAGGATATACATACAAATATGTCCTCTTGAGAAGCTTGTATTGATCTGGAAACAAATTGCACTCCAAGCTATGATTTGGCAGAAGCCATTAATTATATTTCCTAAAATAAATCTTCAATTAATTAAAATGTGAAAAATTAGAGAGAATTGGTTTGTTACAGGCACAGAGTAGAAATGCAATTGATACATATTAATGTTAATTTACGGTCCTTCGTCTCCAAAGTGTTCAAATCATCAACTAAGCATAGCATCATTGTACTTCAAGGACTTAAATAGCCGTAGTGTTCATGTAGTGTATAGCTCTAGGAAGTTAAGAAGTTTTGGAAGTGTATCTACATTTCCTTGAGACATTTAAATGACTTTAGGAAGAAATAGCACCGGTCAATTCTAGGAGAAAATTAGGGGCAACTTGCCTTGATAATTGGGGCAGGACCATTTGGGAGGTTCAGTTTAATAGTCCAAAGAATCCACAAAGCCATCACTTGATGCTCTGGATGGTTAGTGAGGAGCTGCCTTCAGAACCATGAGCACTCAGTCTTGAACCACTGATCAATTAGTCTCAAACGATTCGCACGAGGCAAAACTACCAGTAGATAGTTTGTGTAGAGCCATTGCTGGGAGTCAAAATGCTAATGGAAATTAGAGCATTTCTCACATTTGAAATAGTTAAATTTAATATTGTTGTCGTTTAATCCAAACATGTGGCCACACTTGTTCCAAATGGTCCAAATGTGGTCAAACATGTGCGACTAGGAATAGTGTCAGATGCTTGACTTAAATTGATTGAACACTTGTGACCCTGAGTGCCAAACTACAAGATGAAACCTGTGAAAGTTGATCTAATTGTTTAGCTAGCAATGTTATAGCGATCGGGTGTTTTAGAAGGAGAGGGTTAGTTCTTCAGAACGGGATCTTCTTACCTTGTGTTAGGGACTTTTTTTCCCAGTAGTGATCGGTGGAATCCAATGACAGAAGTATTGATTGATTGTGTGTGGCGAGGGCCTGAAGCTCTTCTTCAAGTGTTTCTTTTATAGGCTTCTGGGAGGTAGTGACCATGCGTATGATTTGACATATATCCTGAGAGACTTGAATATGTATTAGGCAACGTGTACAAGAGATCGTGCATGTCTCTTGCTATTCGGTAATGTGAAGAAAGCTTTATCGAGTCCTCATGTCACTGGGCTCTTGAATAAAAAACTTATTAGAGTTCTCATGTCATTGGACTCTTGCATCTACTTTCATGAGACTCTAGCAATTAATGCTCTCATATGTGCACGCATATCTAACTCCTCCCATTAAATTTCATCTACACCACTTGTGTCATGGCTGCCATGTGGCACCTTTTGGATTGTTTAATCGGGTATGATAGGTGAGGTGTAAACAAGTATAACTTATTTTTAATAAAATGTCTCCCTAACAGGTGGGTTCATGTCTCACCAAGCCATCAAGCTGACTCAACGAGTCTCTCAAGTCTAGGTCGAGGATCCAATCCAAATCTTAGTAGGTGGCTCAACCAAGCTTCGAGTGGAGTCAGCAAGGTTAGGAACTACGTAAGCTTGGATAACCTTTATCATGGCCAGCAAATTAATGGTCAAAATCATGAAAGATTGACCCCACCAGCATGGTTTCTGTACAAATATCGGATACGGATTGCCTATGACCCTAGACAGAGGAAGTTCCTGTGGTCGGAAGCTGTTTAGGCCCATAGAAATTCCCATGATGAATCTATTTCGTACATCAGTTTTGCAAGAAAACAATAGGACAGGGATTAAAAATAAGGCAGATCCAAAACTCATGTCGTCCACACCAGACGAAACCTGCAGGATGGAACTCCCACCATTGGAAACTTTGTGGGGGCCACAGAAATTTTGTATCTAGATGATATTATATGCCTACAGTTTATCTGAGTGTTAATAACCCTATGAACAGTTTGGATATCATAAAAACATAACGGTCGGCTCTAGGAAGGTTTCGATCGTGGAAATTTCTGTCACCACTGTCTAGTATGGTGTGGTGCACATGAGTTTTGCAAATTGATGGACGGAGTGGATTTCTGATGGGCATATCTGTGGGCCCCACACAACTTCTAGTCCCGACACTGGCAATCCATGTCTGCAAAAATCGGTTAGCTCGTATGAGGAACCTTTCTAGAAACGTTTATATCGCGTTTTCTCGGCCGCGCATGGTCGAAAGTCTCTCGGATAATTCCAAGACATGTACAGTTAAATAGACGATAAGTGGGCCCACACACAAAACACATGTGCACGTTTAATCAAAGCATGTTCCATGTTTTCATGTTGAGGTACGGCTTGGAGATTACCACCAACTTCTAAATTTGTACAGTTTGGGTCGGACGCGGATTACCACCAACTTCAAACTTCTAAATTTGTACAGCCTGGCGCAAGAAGTTCTTGCCTGGGAACTTAGGTGGGGCCCACCGTGATGTTTTTGAGAAATCCACAGTGTCCATCCATTTTGTTAGCTCATTTTAGGACATTAGATAAAAAACGATCTGGATCCAAGACTCAAGCGGGCCGAAAATGTGAGGATTAAAAATCCACAGTTGAAATATTCGTGGGATCACAGAAGTTTTAAATCAGAATAATATTTGTGATTTCAGTTTATCACAGTAGGAATGACTTTATGAACGGTATTGATGGCATATAAACATCACTATGGACCCTAGTGAGGTTTCAACGGTGAGAATTTCCCGGCCCACCTTTTCTTTATTGCGGCCCACTTGAGTTTGGGATCCGGTTCATTTTTTGTATAGTATCCTAAAATGATGTAAAAAAGCAGATGGACATGGTGGATATCTAGAAAACATCATGGTGGGCCCTACCTAGGTTCCCCGCGCGCAGGAACTTTCTGCGCAAGGCTTTCGCAGGGAGTACGTTTGGTCCATGATGATCTAGATCATTTATATGATGGGCTCCTATGCTGACGTGTACTCTACGAATGCCTCTCAGATTAGAAGATCATTGACATCCAATCTGTGGCCTTTTCTTCCACTGAACATGGACCCAGCTTGCTGCGTTTTCTGCGTAACCTTCTACTTGTAGGGTTGGGATTGTTCCAACTGGGAGACTTTGGCTAACTCCCATCTGGGTGGGTCGGACAACAAAACGGTGTGGATCACTGATCGATTGACCCTACTTATCCAAACTCATGGTTGGATTATACTGTTGTTTGTAACGAGGTCTCAGGTCGAATTAGTTGGACAATAGTTTGTGGTGCACCCACTGAATAACTTCCAACCCATCCTCTACGTACACATACGCAGGAACATCGACTAGTCTGATTGGAAAAAAAAAAGCTATGACCACTTATTAGCAGACCACTTGTATTTTGTTATTTATCCATGGCTGGATGAGTGAGGCAACCGCGATCAAGGAAGGAAAAGAGTCGAGGGAATGATCTGAGAGTGGGCCCAAAAAAACTAAAGGAAATTAAGGAGTAAAAAGAGGAGCAGAAGAGGAGCAAAAGATAAAAATAATTCTCACATCAAAAGTCTTTTGATTACTGGTTTGCAGACTGGTCGAATTTATGCAAGAAGGCAGCCCAACTTGCTGGACTGCCTGGGCTTATCCACGACCGGTCATGGCCCCCTGCCGACCGGTCGCCCGACGCTCGTAGAGACCCACGAACTTATTGTTTTTAAACTGATTTGTTTCCGTTTTTTATTAAAGCTCTTCCTAATCTCATTTTAGGGTTTCTAAGTAGTTGCTATACACTATTTAAACTAGTTTATTTTCGTTGTAGAGGATTCATTATTCATATTTTAAGCAAAATTCTTTGAGTTTATCTTTGTTTTACTTGTGTTCCTCGAGTGCCCCTTGAGAAATCAAGGAAAATCGGTTGAGGATTCCCGATAGGTCCGTTGATTCGGATCAGTTATGCACGAGATAGAAGGTGATCGATCTCGTTCCACCCACGACTGCATTAATTAAGTTGGTATGGGAGTGAGGAATAACCTTAAAAAGATGGCATCTAGTGAAGAACGTTACAACAATCCCGCTAACAATGATCAGGGGACGAAATATCTAGTGGAGAAGATGGAGGCTCTTGAGAGATCGTTTGAGATTTCTATGCAAGGGTTGCAACCATCTCTCGATCAGATCGCATCGGCGTTGGCTCCGCAATAGGCTCCGAGTGGTGCGCAACTGCCTGTGATCGCAGTTCGAAATAATCCAACGTTTTGTCCGGCCCTTCTAGCCGCTAATCCTCAACCTAAAGCAGTAGATTCTGATGACAGCAATGAAGATGTAGAGAATCTCCTTGCGCAGCAGCTAGTACATGGTAATGATCGTGGAGATCGAGTTGAGCGATATTAGAGAGGTAAGGCTGAACTCCCTGCGTTCAATGGCCTATTACGTGTTAAAGAGTTCTTAGATTAGTTAGCGGAACGGAAGTAGAGAACTTCTTTAAATATATAGATGTTCTGGAGGAGAAGAAGGTGAAACTTGTGGCATATAAGTTGAAATCGGGTGCCTCCACATGGTGGGAGCAATTATAGCTCTCCTAAACCTAACATAATAAGTTGCCCATCCAGTCATGGCCCAGGATGCTACAACTTCTTCGATCGCGCTTCTTACCCTTGATTATGAGCAAGCATTATTCCAAAAATATCAGAATTATCATCAAGGCAATCGAACTGTTGATGAGTACGCAATTGAGTTTAACAGATTAACAATGCGTAATGACCTGTTGGAGAAGGATGCTCAAAAGGTTGCGAGATTTTTCAATGGCTTGAGAGTTGACATTCAGGATTGTGTTAAAATGTTTTTGGTCTGGACCACAGAAGAGGCCTTGCAATATGCTAACCGTGATGAAATTCAACTAACTAAAATCGTTGGTCATCCCTCTTCCTCGACTCATGTTACTACGATGGACCCCACCGAAGACTCATCACTATCTAAAGGGAAGGAGACCACTGTTGGGCATTCTCAACCCCCTATGGTTGCAACCTGCGCATCAGGAAGTGGTCTAAAAAGATCCCAACGTGCAGTAGTAGCACCATGCCCTAATAAAACTCCCAACCTATATTCGGCCTAGGCCTGATTATTGTTCAGGTGTGGATAGCCAAGCCATCTCTCAAACATATGCCCACAGAAACCAACGGCTAATATAGCCATAACTAAAGAAGAAACACCAGTTGATCCAGAGGCTGAAGACGCTGAACAAGCTGAGAATGATGAGGATGGTACTGAGTGGATTTCTGGAGATCAAGGCATATCCCTGATCGTGCAACGAAAGGTGTATGCTCCCGAGATGAGCACCAACCCTCAGCGACACAATCTCTTCCGCACAAGTTGCACAGTGGAAGGAAGGACCAGTGATGTCATCATTGATGGGAGTAGTTGCGAGAACATCATGTCACGGTCGATGGTAGATAAACTAAAACTTGATGTTATACCACATTAATCTCCGTACACGATTGGATGAATTCAAATGGATAATGTGACGACGGTTAAGGAATGGTGCCTTGTTTCCTTTTAGATAGGGAGGACATATAAAGACCAAGTTCTGTGTGACGTTATCGACATGACACTTGTTACATGATACTTAGGCGACCATGGCAGTAATTTGATCGAGACGCTACGCATCAAGGATGAGACAACATTATCGTGTTCGTCAAGGACGGAAGGAGGATTGTGCTCACTCCTAAGACCCTAGAAGAAAACCCCAAAACTTCTAAAGCGGAGGGGCAATCAATTTCCTTGTAGTGTGAGGAGTTGAGCATGAAATAAGGCGCAAGATAGAGAGATGCATGTTTCATGTGTCAAGAGCGAGAGCCACTATGACACGCCCGGTGAAATCAAGGAACGTGGATCTTGGGTCGATGTCGCATCAAAACTCGAGGCTGAGTTTCTTTCGAGTGGGGGAGATTGATGCAGTGAGGGAACCCCCTGATCGAGGAAAGAAAAGAGCTAAGAGAATGACCTGAGGTGGGCTCAGAAGAACCAAAGAAAGGAGTTAAAAGAGGAGCAGAAGATTAAAAAAATTCTCACATGAAAAGTCTTCTGACGACGGGTGGGATGACCGGTCCCCAGATCGATCGAATTTGTGCAGGAAGGCAGCCTAGCTTGTTGGACTGCTTGGGCTCATCTATGATTGGTCAGGCCCTTTGCCGACGAGTCGCCTGATTCTCACAGAGACCCGCGAACTTATCGTTTTCAATTAGGACTTCCTTATCTCATTTTAGGATTTCTAAGTAGTTGCTACACTATTTAAACTAGCTTAATTATTTTCATTGTAAATGATTCATTATTCAATTTTTAAGCAAAATCTCTTGAGTTTATCTCTGTTTTACTTGTGTTATTCGAGTGCCCCTTGAGAAATCAAGGAAGATCGGTTGAAGATTTTCGATAGGTCCGTGGATTCAGATCAATTATCCGTGAGAGAGACTGTGATTGATCTTGTTCCACCCACGGCTATGCCATAGACATTGTTCCATATTGTGGGGCCCACCTTGGCACAAGGTGAGCCTCATGGTGAGGCAAACTAATTGAAAAGGTTGCATGTCGCTGTCATATGATAGGTTGAAGTTATTTTTCTTGGTCCATATCCTTGCCTTGGCCTTGGTTAACTCTCAGCTATATGGGTCTGACAATCAAATGGTGTGGATCACTGATTCATGGACCCTACCTATCCAATCTCAAGGCTAGATGATACTGTTGTCCGTAGTGGTGGAGGTTCGTTGGATTCCAAGCATAAGGAGAAATGCTCCAATGCTTTTAAAGCACTATAAGGGCTGTTTGGTAAAACTTATTATCGTTGAAATGAGTCATTTTCAGTGATTTTTTTGGATTCAGATTGTTTGACAAATCTAAAAAATTAAGTGATGAATTTAAATTTCATTGAAAACTTTAGATTTTTTTTCAGCTTCGCTCCTTTGACTTAAAACTTAAGGCTGAATGCAGTAAGTGATTTAGGTTTTTAATTTTTTTTAATGACAACTCTACCCTTCAAAGGAGTAAGTGCGTGGGTTACAAGCTAGCAAAGTGGATGCGGATTAGCTATGATGTCACCAAGTTTTGTGGGCCCCACCATGATGTATGTGTTGTATCCACATCGTCCATCCATTTGGAGAGATCATTTTAGGGCATGAACTAAAGAATGAGGTAGATTCAAAGCTCAAGTGGACCCCACCATAGGAAACAGTGGGATAATGACACCCACCATTGAAACCTTCCTAGGGCCCACCATGATTTTTTTGAGATCCAACTTGTTCATAAGTTAACACGGACATGGAAGAAGGGAAAACCCAAATATTTGCTTGATCAGAAACGTTTTTAGCCAACAAGAAGTTTTTAATTGTAGAGTTTCCCTGAACGTATGGCCCACCTTTATATATATATATATATATATATATATATATATATAACATCCACACAGTTACATGTTCATTACTGTATTCTTTAAAAGACAATGCTACCCTCAAATAAAACCATCGAATCACTCTTCTAACAACACACGCCTCTCTCTCTTGAACGGCCAAACCTCGCAACTTGCTACCCTCAAGAACTAAAAAATAGGTTGATTCAAGGCTAAGGTGGGCCCACCATGATGCATGTATTTTATATCCATGTTGTCCATCTGTTTTTACACATTATTGTAGGGCATTAATCAAAAAATGAATCAGATCCAATAACCAGATGAGCCATACCCTAGGAGATAGTGGTTATTGAACATCCTACCATTAAAAACTTTGTAGGGCACACCTTAATGCTTCCATTGTGCTTATTTTCCATCCAATCTGTTGATAAGTTCATATTAGTTTGGATGACGTGTAAAAATAAATATAAGCTTCATTCAAAACTTTCTTGGCCCATTAATGGACAATTAACGTAGTTTTAATGGTGGTCACTGAATCTCCACTGTTTCCTCTGTATGGGCGCCTTGAGTTTTGGATCCACTTAATTTTGGTTTCTTGTCCTAAAATGATCTGGAAAAATGGATGGACGGAGTGGATTTCTCACAATCATCACGGTGGGCACCACCTAGTATCCCAAAGCGGGAACTCCTTTCGCAGGAAATCGGCATCCAGCTCATTCCAGGTTATACATGAGTAGTGAGATTCGCAACTGAAGTGACATCCCCAAGTTCTATGAGCTCCACCATAATGTGTTGCTTCCACACCATCCATCCATTTGGAGAGATCGTTTTAGGGTATGAGCCAAAGAATGAGGTAGATCCAAAGCTCAAGTAGACCCCACCACAAAAACAGTGAGGATTGAACGCCTACAGTTGAAAACTTCTTGGGGGTCATAGAAATTTTTGATCAAGCTGATATTTGTGTTTTCTCTTCTTCCATGTCTCTATTAACTTACAAATAGGTTAGATCTTAAGAAAACGTCACGGTGGCCCTTGGAACGTTGGGCGTCGCTCTCCCTACTATTTTATGTGGAACAGTCACCTTGAGCCTTTGATCGACCTCTTTTGGCTCATGCCCTAAAATGATATCTAAAAATGGATGGACAGTGTGGATACAACACATACGTCGTGGTGGGCCCACATAACTTGGTGACCTCACTTAATTCAGTAGGAAATCTTGCTAATCGCGCGGTTAGTAGCTGATCCACGTCCTTCTTGGTTGCAACGCTACTTTAAATTCACATCCAGCACTTAGGCCCCATTACGATACATGTTGTACATCCACATCATCCATAGATCTAAACCATACATGTACTTGACTTTATATAGTAGGGAATTTATTAAAATTTTATTAGTGGCATGATAATAATATGCTTCTTCTTGTTTTGTACAAAATTATAAATTGAAATAATAGAGGTAAATATGACAAATTGTCAATTTTCAGACATTTGTAGTCTATATTTACCAAACATGTTTTTATGAAAAAAGTACTTATTTTCAGATATCATGACTTTTTCAGACAAATTACCAAACAGATTCTTCAATACTTGTAAGTACTTAAATTCAGCACTTTAAGTTTTCAGCACTTAAATTAAGTTTTAGATCTTATTTTTCAGTTTACCAAACGGCACCTAAGTTATAGTACTCCTAGTTGCATTTGAGCACTTAAACATTTATTAGGTCCAACACTTCTCTTTTTTTTTTTTTTTAAATATTAAAGGAAGAAGATTTTATTAACAATAAACATGGCCTATACAAAAAACTACATTTGGGTCGGCACAAAAAGAATCCAAGACCCACTTATCATACACTCGAAAAACCCCAAAAAACCTGGCGATACCACCCATAGACAAGGGTAGCGACAAACACCGGACAACATGATTAGGTCCAATACTCATTTCGTGGACTATCATGACACTGATTAGACAAATATTAACCATTTGATCAATGGCCTTTAATTTCTGTGTCAACATAATTTACCAAAAAATAGGCACAAAGGCTTAAAAATTGATGGGTATAAAGTATAAGCCCAAATCAAAGAAGGATTGGACCATCCAATCAGTATGATTAATTTTTGTACGATAGTCTAAGAAATGTCTATAGACTTACTGGACCTTAATTAAGATTGAGTAATCCAAGTGATCCAATGCAACTAGGAGGGTTTATAATGCTATGAGAGCACCACTGCATTTCTCATAATTATAAAAGTTAATTCTAGTTTAACTTTTTTTTTTTAACAAAATCTCTCCTCAAGTGGGGGGTTCGAGTCACACCGAGTTGACTGAGCCATCAAGTCGACTCAACAAGTTTCATCAGGTCTAGGCCTAGTCAGGCACAGTCCTTGCTAAGTCAAGATGGCTTATACAAGTTTTGAGTTGAGTCAGGGAGTTTTGGAACTGGTAATCTTGCATGAAACTTTATCAGGGCTAGCAAATTAATGGTCAAGATTATGAAAGATTCACCCCACTAGCATGGCTTCACTGCAAAAATCGGTGTCTCAGATGAGAAACGTTTATAATTTCATGCTTCCACGTACGTGGTTGGAGGGTTTGATTGAAAGTCTCTCAGAGAATTCTAAGAAATGTACGGTCAAATAGATAATGTATAGATGGCCTACACACAAAACACATGTACACGTTTAATCAAAGTAGTGTTCATGTTTTCATGTTTTCATGTTTAGGTAAGGCATAGAGATTATCATCAACCTTTAAGTTTGTACAAGTGTGGTCCATCGGTTGGTGATCTAAATCATTCATCTAATGGGCTCTTATGCTGACATGGACTCTGGGAATAACTCCCAGATTAGAAGATCATTACCATTCAATCTGTGGGCTTCTTCTTCTGCTGAACGTACATGAACCCTTTCTGTATTTTTGCATGACCTTCTATTTGTTGGCTTAGGGTTGTTCCATCTGGGAGACTTTGGTAAACTCCCATCAGCATTGGGTCTGACAATCAAACGGTGTGGCTCACTGATCCATTGACCCTACTCGTCCAAAATCAAGGCTAAATGATATTTTGCATAAAACGAACTCTAAGCATATTTCATGAGGAGGTCTGAAGTCCAATTGGTTGGACCATAGTTTATGGTCCACCCTCTGAATAACTTCAAACCTATCTTGTGGGTACGTAAGATCCAATTAGTCCAATTGGTTATACTGTAAGATCCAACTAGTCTAATTAGTTATATCGTGCAAAAATGAGCTACAACCACTAATCGATTAGACTACACTTGTATTTTGTTATTTATCAATGATTAAATATTGTTCCCTATTGTGTGTCCCACACAATGAGTGGATAGGGCTGATTTTCACCAAAGGTGATCTTCATGGTGAGGCAAACCTATTGAAAGGATTGGATGTCACAATCATATGATAGATTGAAGTTATTTTGCTGGGTGGACCGTAAATCATGGTCCAAGCAATTGGACTAGAGACCATCTTATAAATTAGATTAATATAAGAAGGAGAAATGATGGTCTAACCAGTTGGACTTTGAGATCATCCCATAAATTAGATTAGTATGAGGAGAGATGCTCCCGGTGCTTTCAAAGCACACTAAATTATAGCACTCTTAGTTCCATGTGAACATTTAGACAGTCCAATCCATTGATCTACACTGTTCATGATGCCCAACACATTTCATGGATTGCCACGTAACCATTGGACTGATTTGACGAATATTAACCATTTGATCAATGGCCCTTAATGAGAACGGTCAACATCGTTTACAAAAAAATAGTTCCAATCAGCAGTTTGATCCATCTATTTTGTTGGGTCCATAATGGATTGCTTATGCCATCCATGGCTTAGAAATTAGATGGATATAATAAAAGGCTAAATCAAGGATGGGTTGGATCATCATTGATCAGTGTAATTTTGCATTAGAGTGTATGAAACGTGTCCTGGACTCAATGGACAGTTCAGATTGCTCAATTGGACTGCCCCAGTGAACCGATTCTTCTAGGAGTACTCTAACTTTGTTTTTTTTAGTCATGCGACCCACCCACCGTGTTACTTGGGGAGCAAGGTGGGTGGGTTGGTGTGTCTCCTTCGCACTCGAACCTGAGGCCCACGGTTGAAACGCCTACGCACGTCTTCCAGCTGGGCTACCAGGCGAGCCACTAGGGGTACTATATATGACTTATCTATGATAGTACTGGGCAAATATTTTAAGTTATAATTTCAAAATTTTAGTCATGTGCTTTGAAGGGATTATATCATATAAAATGCTAGACAGATACATGCAATTTAAAGAAATAGTTTCCTATTCTTATCAAACAGACTTCTGAGGTGACGTGTATAAAATTTGTACATGTGGCCCATATGGTTAATTTATCCAAGGCATTAATTAATTTGATCGACTGGTCATGGATGGACAATGACTAAAACTTTCCCAACTAGGAATATCTTAGCCATCAGTGTCGCCACGTGTAATGTGTGTGTGGGTGTCCCAGAACTGACTATGTAGCTCAATTCCAACTAAATAACTTTGACCCCAAGCGCTAAGATCGTCAAACTTAACCGTACATGACCTGAGAAGATTGGCTAGCTATTGATGTAGCAACGATACTCCTGATTGAAGACGAAGAAGGACCAAAGCAAGGGCCAGAGAAAAAGGGACTAAAGGAAGGACTAAAGAAAGAAGTCCAAGATGAGACCTGCATCGCTCGGTAGCATGAACCCCCTTGCAAAAATACAATAAAACTCGCCGGACTCTTTTGAGGTAGTTCAGTTTCTTAAATCGGTCACCCAATGCACTGTTCGGGCGCCTAACAGACCATCTCGGTCACCAGAAATTGGTCCAGAAAATCCGATTTTTATCTCTGGGCATTTTTTATGTATTTTGGTCGCCCGACCTCGCCACTTCAGGCGCCTGATCTTGAGCTAATGTTGCGCCAATTTGCTTAGATTTTCATGATTTGTTTCCTAGTTTGCTTAAAACTTGTTCTAATTTCGTATTTTAGGGTTTCTATTGTATTTAATTCATTGTTAACGAGATCTTGCTTTGATAAATGAAAATTTCAAACTTTTAATCTTTTATTCTTCATGGATTCAAAGATTGATGCTGTGGATTCGAGATATCCCCTCATGAATTCGAGGAAGATTGGTTGAGGAGTTCCAGTAGCTCCATAGATTCATAGTAGCTATCTTGTGAGAGAGACGGTACTCGATCTCAACTCATTCACGCTGCGTCAAGTTGGTATCAGAGCGAGGACAACCCTTCGGAAGATAGCTTCTAGTGCAAGCAACGACAACAACTCGATGGACGGTGATTTAGGGGATTAACCTCTGATATCAACAAAGTTCAGAGAATTCCGACAGGGGAACCTTCAAGCTATCCAAGGACTACAAGCTTTGTTCGATCGTCTTGCCGCAACGCTCACCCCACCCCAAGTTCCTAATGACATCCAACATCCTACGACAGTTTTGTCATGCAATAATATTGTTCATTAGGTCCAACACTCAATTCATAGATTGCCAAGACATTGATTAGACAAATATTAACCATTTGACCAATGGCATTTATTTTCTAGTGTTGACACCATTTGCCAGAAAATAGGCCCAATGGCTTAAAAATTCATGGCTATAGAGAATAAGCCCAAATCAAAGAAGGATTTGACCATCGGATCAGTATGATTAAATTTTGTAGATTAGTTTAAGAAATGTTTATAAACTTACTGGACAATTAAGATCTATTCCAAGTGAACCAATGCAATTAGGAGGGTTTATAATGTGATGAGAGCACCACAACATTTCTCATATTTAAAATAGTTAAATCTCGTTTAACTTATTTTTAATAAATTATCTCTCCTCAAGTGGGGGGTTCGAGTCACACTGGGTCAACTGAGCCATCAAGTCAACTCAACGAGTCTCACCAGGTCTAAACGGAGTCAGGTGCAATGCTTGCTAGGTCGAGATAGCTCAACCAAGTTTTGAGCTGAGTCACCTGAGTTTTGGAATTGGTAATCTTGCATGAACCTTTATCAGGGCAGCAAATTAATGTTCACTGTCATGAAAGATTCACCCCACCAGCATTGCCTCGCTGCAAAAATCAGCTTCTCATATGAGAAAACTTTTAAGAAACGTTTATTTCAAGTTTCCTCTGACGTGGTTGGAAGATTAGATTGAAAGTCCTTCGGAGATTTCTAATATATGTAGGGTCAAATAGATAGTAGATGGGCCTACATGCAAAATACATGTACACGTTTACACCCAGCATTTTTCATGTTTTCATGTTTAGGTAAGGCATAGAGATTATCATCAACCTTTAAGTTTGTACAAGTGGGGTCCATTGGTTGGTGATCTAGATCATTCATCTGATGGGCTCCGATGCTGACATGAACTCTCCGTGTAACTCCTACATTAGAAGGTCATTGCCATCCAATGTGTGGGCTTTTTCTTCCGCCTGAACATGAACCCTTATTGTATTTTCTGGGTAGCCTTCTATTTGTAGGCTTGGGGTTGTTCCATATGAGAGACTTTGGTCAACTCCCTTCGACATTGGATCTACGGTGTGGATAATCCGTTGCCCCTACTTGTCCTAACTCAAGGCTAGCTGGATGATAGTTTGCGTAAAACCGACTCTTTAAGCATATTTCATGAACAGGTCTCAGGTCCAATTAGTTGGACCATAGTTTACGGTCCACCCACTAAATAACTTCCAACCTATCCTATACGTACATAAGATCCAACTTGTCCAATTGGTTTTATCATGCAAAAATGAGCCACAGCCACTAATCGATCTGACTACACTTGTATTTTGTTATTTATCAATGATTTGATATTGTTCCCTATTGTGTGTCCTACCTGATGAGTGGATGGGGCTGATTTTCACCTAAGGTCACTTTCATGGTGAGGCAATCCTATTGGAAGGATTGGATGTCACAATCATAAGATAGATTGAAGTTACTTTGCTGTGTGGACTGTAAATTATGGTCCAACCGATTGGACTTGAGACCATCTCATAAATTGGATTAATATAAGAAGGATAAATGATGGTCCAGCCAGTTGGACTTAGATAATCACGTAAATTAGATTAATATAAGGAGAAATGCTCCAGTGCTTTCAAAGCACGCTAAATTTTAGTGCTCCTATTTCCATTTGAACACTTAGACAGTCCAATCCATTGATCTAGACTGTTCATTAGGTTCAACACATTTCATCCACTAGCACAAAAACATTGTACTGATTTGAAAAATATTAACCATTTGATCAATGGCCTTTAATGGGAAAGGTCAACATCCGTTTACACAAAAATCATAACCATGCCATCCATGGCTTAGAAATTGGATGGATATAAAAAAGGCTAAATCTAGGATGGGTTGGATTATCATTGATCAGTGCAATTTTTGCATTATAGTGTATGAAATGTGTTCTGGACTTAATGGACAGTTCAGATCGCTCAATTGGACTGCCCAAGTGAACCGATTTTTCTAGGAGCACTATGACTTATCTCTGAAAGCAACTTGCTGGACTGCAAGAAGGCAGCCCAACTTGCTGGACTGCCTGGGCTTATCCACGACCGGTCATGGCCGCCTGCCGACCGGTCGCCCGACGCTCGTAGAGACCCACGAACTTATTGTTTTTAAACTGATTTGTTTCCGTTTTTTATTAAAGCTCTTCCTAATCTCATTTTAGGGTTTCTAAGTAGTTGCTATACACTATTTAAACTAGTTTATTTTCGTTGTAGAGGATTCATTATTCAAATTTTAAGCAAAATTCTTTGAGTTTATCTTTGTTTTACTTGTGTTCTTCCAGTGCCCATTGAGAAATCAAGGAAAATCGGTTGAGGATTCCCGATAGGTCCGTTGATTCAGATCAGTTATGCACGAGATAGAAGGTGATCGATCTGGTTCCACCCACGACTGCATTAAGTAAGTTGGTATCGGAGTGAGGAATAACCTTAAAAAGATGGCATCTAGTGAAGAATGTTACAACAATCTCGCTAACAATGATCAGGGGACGAAATATCTAGTGGAGAAGATGGAGGCTCTTGAGAGATCGTTTGAGATTTCTATGCAAGGGTTGCAACCATCTCTCGATCAGATCGCATCGGCGTTGGCTCCGCAATAGGCTCCGAGTGGTGCGCAACTGCCTGTGATCGCAGTTCGAAATAATCCAACGTTTTGTCCGGCCCTTCTAGCCGCTAATCCTCAACCTAAAGCAGTAAATTCTGATGACAGTAATGAAGATGTAGAGAATCTCCTTGCGCAGCAGCTAGTACATGGTAATGATCGTGGAGATCGAGTTGAGCGATATTAGAGAGGTAAGGCTGAACTCCCTGCGTTCAATGGCCTATTACGTGTTAAAGAGTTCTTAGATTAGTTAGCGGAACGGAAGTAGAGAACTTCTTTAAATATATAGATGTTCTGGAGGAGAAGAAGGTGAAACTTGTGGCATATAAGTTGAAATCGGGTGCCTACACATGGTGGGAGCAATTATAGCTCTCCCAAACCTAACATAATAAGTTGCCCATCCAGTCATGGCCCAGGATGCGACAACTTCTTTGATCGCGCTTCTTACCCGTGATTATGAGCAAGCATTATTCCAAAAATATCAGAATTATCATCAGGGCAATCGAACTGTTGATGAGTACGCAATTGAGTTTAACAGATTAGCAATGCGTAATGACCTGTCGGAGAAGGATGCTCAAAAGGTTGCGAGATTTTTCGATGGCTTGAGAGTTGACATTCAGGATTGTGTTAAAATGTTTTTGGTCTGGACCACGGAAGAGGCCTTGCAATATGCTAACTGTGATGAAATTCAACTAACTAGAATCGTTGGGCATCCCTCTTTCTCGACTCATGTTACTACGATGGACCCCACCGAAGACTCATCACTATCTAAAGGGAAGGAGACCACTGTTGGGCATTCTCAACCCCCTATGGTTGCAACCTGCGCATTAGGAAGTGGTCTAAAAAGATCCCAACGTGCAGTAGTAGCACCATGCCCTAATAAAACTCCCAACCTATATGTCGGCCTAGGCCTGATTATTGTTCAGGTGTGGATAGCCAAGCCATCTCTCAAACATATGCCCACAGAAACCAACGGCTAATATAGCCATAACTAAAGAAGAAACACCAGTTGATCCAGAGGCTGAAGACGCTGAACAAGCTGAGAATGATGAGGATGGTACTGAGTGGATTTCTGGAGATCAAGGCATATCCCTGATCGTGCAACGAAAGGTGTATGCTCCCGAGATGAGCACCAACCCTCAGCGACACAATCTCTTCCGCACAAGTTGCACAGTGGAAGGAAGGACCAGTGATGTCATCATTGATGGGAGTAGTTGCGAGAACATCATGTCACGGTCGATGGTAGATAAACTAAAACTTGATGTTATACCACATTAATCTCCGTACACGATTGGATGAATTCAAATGGATAATGTGACGACGGTTAAGGAATGGTGCCTTGTTTCCTTTTAGATAGGGAGGACATATAAAGACCAAGTTCTGTGTGACGTTATCGACATGACACTTGTTACATGATACTTAGGCGACCATGGCAGTAATTTGATCGAGACGCTACGCATCAAGGATGAGACAACATTATCGTGTTCGTCAAGGACGGAAGGAGGATTGTGCTCACTCCTAAGACCCTAGAAGAAAACCCCAAAACTTCTAAAGCGGAGGGGCAATCAATTTCCTTGTAGTGTGAGGAGTTGAGCATGAAATAAGGCGCAAGATAGAGAGATGCATGTTTCATGTGTCAAGAGCGAGAGCCACTATGACACGCCCGGTGAAATCAAGGAACGTGGATCTTGGGTCGATGTCGCATCAAAACTCGAGGCTGAGTTTCTTTCGAGTGGGGGAGATTGATGCAGTGAGGGAACCCCCTGATCGAGGAAAGAAAAGAGCTAAGAGAATGACCTGAGGTGGGCTCAGAAGAACCAAAGAAAGGAGTTAAAAGAGGAGCAGAAGATTAAAAAAATTCTCACATGAAAAGTCTTCTGACGACGGGTGGGATGACCGGTCCCCAGATCGGTCGAATTTGTGGAGGAAGGCAACCTAGCTTGTTGGACTGCTTGGGCTCATCTATGATTGGTCAGGCCCTTTGCCGACGGGTCGCCCGATTCTCACAGAGACCCGCGAACTTATCGTTTTCAATTAGGACTTCCTTATCTCATTTTAGGGTTTCTAAGTAGTTGCTACACTATTTAAACTAGCTTAATTATTTTCATTGTAAATGATTCATTATTCAATTTTTAAGCAAAATCTCTTGAGTTTATCTCTGTTTTACTTGTGTTATTCGAGTGCCCCTTGAGAAATCAAGGAAGATCGATTGAGGATTTTCGATAGGTCCGTAGATTCAGATCAATTATCCATGAGAGAGACTGTGATTGATCTTGTTCCACCCACGGCTATGCCATAGACATTGTTCCATATTGTGGGGCCCACCTTGGCACAAGGTGAGCCTCATGGTGAGGCAAACTAATTGAAAAGGTTGGATGTCGCTATCATATGATAGGTTGAAGTTATTTTTCTTGGTCCATATCCTTGCCTTGGCCTTGGTTAACTCCCAGCTGCATGTGTCTGACAATCAAATGGTGTGGATCACTTATTCATGGACCCTACCTATCCAATCTCAAGGCTAGATGATACTGTTGTCCGTAGTGGTGGAGGTTCGTTGGATTCCAAGCATAAGGAGAAATGCTCCAATGCTTTTAAAGCACTATAAGGGCCTGTTTGGTAAAACTTATTATCGTTGAAATGAGTCATTTTCAGTGATTTTTTTGGATTCAGATTGTTTGACAAATCTAAAAAATTAAGTGATGAATTTAAATTTCATTGAAAACTTTAGATTTTTTTCAGCTTTGCTCATTTGACTTAAAACTTAAGGCTGAATGCAGTAAGTGATTTAGGTTTTTAATTTTTTTTAATGACAACTCTACCCTTCAAAGGAGTAAGTGCGTGGGCTACAAGCTAGCAAAGTGGATGCGGATTAGCTATGACGTCACCAAGTTTTGTGGGCCCCACCATGATGTATGTGTTGTATCCACACCGTCCATCCATTTGGAGAGATCATTTTAGGGCATAAACCAAAGAATGAGGTAGATTCAAAGCTCAAGTGGACCCCACCATAGGAAATAGTGGGATAATGACACCCACCATTGAAACCTTCCTAGGGTCCACCATGATTTTTTTGAGATCCAACTTGTTCATAAGTTAACACAGACATGGAAGAAGGGAAAACCCAAATATTTGCTTGATCAGAAACGTTTTTAGCCAACAAGAAGTTTTTAATTGTAGAGTTTCCCTGAACGTATGGCCCACCTTTATATATATATATATATATATATATATATATATATATATATATAACATCCACACAGTTACATGTTCATTACTGTATTCTTTAAAAGACAATGCTACCCTCAAATAAAACCATCGAATCACTCTTCTAACAACACACGCCTCTCTCTCTTGAACGGCCAAACCTCGCAACTTGCTACCCTCAAGAACTAAAAAATAGGTTGATTCAAGGCTAAGGTGGGCCCACCATGATGCATGTATTTTATATCCATGTTGTCCATCTGTTTTTACACATTATTGTAGGGCATTAATCAAAAAATGAATCAGATCCAATAACCAGATGAGCCATACCCTAGGAGATAGTGGTTATTGAACATCCTACCATTAAAAACTTTGTAGGGCACACCTTAATGCTTCCATTGTGCTTATTTTCCATCCAATCTGTTGATAAGTTCATATTAGTTTGGATGACGTGTAAAAATAAATATAAGCTTCATTCAAAACTTTCTTGGCCCATTAATGGACAATTAACGTAGTTTTAATGGTGGTCACTGAATCTCCACTGTTTCCTCTGTATGGGCACCTTGAGTTTTGGATCCACTTAATTTTGGTTTCTTGTCCTAAAATGATATGGAAAAATGGATGGACGGAGTGGATTTCTCACAATCATCACGGTGAGCACCACCTAGTATCCCAAAGCGGGAACTCCTTTCGCAGGAAATCGGCATCCAGCTCATTCCAGGTTGTACATGAGTAGTGAGATTCGCAACTGAAGTGACATCCCCAAGTTCTATGAGCTCCACCATAATGTGTTGCTTCCACACCATCCATCCATTTGGAGAGATCGTTTTAGGGTATGAGCCAAAGAATGAGGTAGATCCAAAGCTCAAGTAGACCCCACCACAAAAACAGTGAGGATTGAACGCCTACAGTTGAAAACTTCTTGGGGGTCATAGAAATTTTTGATCAAGCTGATATTTGTGTTTTCTCTTCTTCCATGTCTCTATTAACTTACAAATAGGTTAGATCTTAAGAAAACGTCACGGTGGCCCTTGGAACGTTGGGCGTCGCTCTCCCTACTATTTTATGTGGAACAGTCACCTTGAGCCTTTGATCGACCTCTTTTGGCTCATGCCCTAAAATGATATCTAAAAATGGATGGACAGTGTGGATACAACACATACGTCGTGGTGGGCCCACATAACTTGGTGACCTCACTTAATTCAGTAGGAAATCTTGCTAATCGCGCGGTTAGTAGCTGATCCACGTCCTTCTTGGTTGCAACGCTACTTTAAATTCACATCCAGCACTTAGGCCCCATTACGATACATGTTGTACATCCACATCATCCATAGATCTAAACCATACATGTACTTGACTTTATATAGTAGGGAATTTATTAAAATTTTATTAGTGGCATGATAATAATATGCTTCTTCTTGTTTTGTACAAAATTATAAATTGAAATAATAGAGGTAAATATGACAAATTGTCAATTTTCAGACATTTGTAGTCTATGTTTACCAAACATGTTTTTATGAAAAAAGTACTTATTTTCACATATCATGACTTTTTCAGACAAATTACCAAACAGATTCTTCAATACTTGTGAGTACTTAAATGCAGTACTTTAAGTTTTCAGCACTTAAATTAAGTTTCAGATCTTATTTTTTAGTTTACCAAACGGCACCTAAGTTATAGTACTCCTAGTTGCATTTGAGCACTTAAACGTTTATTAGGTCTAACACTCCTCTTTTTTTTTTTTTTTTTTTTTTAAATATTAAAGGAAGAAGATTTTATTAACAATAAACATGGCCTATACAAAAAACTACATTTGGGTCGGCACAAAAAGAATCCAAGACCCACCTATCATACACCCGAAAAACCCCAAAAAACCCGGCGATACCACCCATAGACAAGGGTAGCGACAAACACCGGAGAACATGATTAGGTCCAATACTCATTTCGTGGACTATCATGACACTGATTAGACAAATATTAACCATTTGATCAATGGCCTTTAATTTCTGTGTCAACATAATTTACCAAAAAATAGGCACAATGGCTTAAAAATTGATGGGTATAAAGTATAAGCCCAAATCAAAGAAGGATTGGACCATCCAATCAGTATGATTAATTTTTGTACGATAGTCTAAGAAATGTCTATAGACTTACTGGACCTTAATTAAGATCGAGTAATCCAAGTGATCGAATGCAACTAGGAGGGTTTATAATGCTATGAGAGCACCACTGCATTTCTCATATTTATAAAAGTTAATTCTAGTTTAACTTTTTTTTTTAATAAAATCTCTCCTCAAGTGGGGGTTTCGAGTCACACCGAGTTGACTGAGCCATCAAGTCGACTCAACAAGTTTCATCAGGTCTAGGCCTAGTCAGGCGCAGTCCTTGCTAAGTCAAGATGGCTTATACAAGTTTTGAGTTGAGTCAGGAGTTTTGGAATTGGTGATCTTGCATGAAACTTTATCAGGGCCAGCAAATTAATGGTCAAGATTACGAAAGATTCACCCCACTAGCATGGCTTCACTGCAAAAATCGGTGTCTCATATGAGAAACGTTTATAATTTCATGCTTCCACGTACGTGGTTGGAGGGTTTGATTGAAAGTCTCTCAGAGAATTCTAAGAAATGTACGGTCAAATAGATAATGTATAGATGGCCTACACACAAAACACATGTACACGTTTAATCAAAGTAGTGTTCATGTTTTCATGTTTTCATGTTTAGGTAAGGCATAGAGATTATCATCAACCTTTAAGTTTGTACCAGTGTAGTCCATCGGTTGGTGATCTAAATCATGCATCTGATGGGCTCTTATGCTGACATGGACTCTGGGAATAACTCCCAGATTAGAAGATCATTACCATTCAATCTGTGGGCTTCTTCTTCTGCTGAACATGAACCCTTTCTGTATTTTTGCATGACCTTCTATTTGTTCGCTTAGGGTTGTTCCATCTGGGAGACTTTGGTAAACTCCCATCAGCATTGGGTCTGACAATCAAACGGTGTGGATCACTGATCCATTGACCCTACTCGTCCAAACTCAAGGCTAGATGATATTTTGCATAAAACGAACTCTAAGCATATTTCATGAGGAGGTCTGAAGTCCAATTGGTTGGACCATAGTTTATGGTCCACCCTCTGAATAACTTCAAACCTATCTTGTGGGTACGTAAGATCCAATTAGTCCAATTGGGGTACACAAGATCCAATTAGTCCAATTGGTTATACTGTAAGATCCAACTAGTCTAATTAGTTATATCGTGCAAAAATGAGCTACAACCACTAATCGAATAGACTACACTTGTATTTTGTTATTTATCAATGATTAATGCGTGGATAGGGCTGATTTTCACCAAAGGTGATCTTCATGGTGAGGCAAACCTATTGAAAGGATTGGATGTCACAATCATATGATAGATTGAAGTTATTTTGCTAGGTGGACCGTAAATCATGGTCCAAGTAATTGGACTAGAGACCATCTTATAAATTAGATTAATATAAGAAGGAGAAATGATGGTCTAACCAATTGGACTTTGAGATCATCCCATAAATTAGATTAATATGAGGAGAGATGCTCCCGGTGCTTTCAAAGCACACTAAATTATAGCACTCTTAGTTCCATGTGAATATTTAGAAAGTCCAATCCATTGATCTACAGTGTTCATGATGCCCAACACATTTCATGGATTGCCACGTAATCATTGGACTGATTTGATGAATATTAACCATTTGATCAATGGCCTTTAATGAGAACGGTCAACATCATTTACAACAAAAAAAAAGTTCCAATCAGCAGTTTGATCCATCTATTTTGTTGGTCCATAATGGATTGCTTATGATTCTCAAGAATCACTTTTGTGAGGCGATCATAACCATGCCATCCATGGCTTAGAAATGAGATGGATAGAATAAAAGGCTAAATCAAGGATGGGTTGGATCATCATTGATCAGTGTAATTTTGCATTAGAGTGTATGAAATGTGTCCTGGACTCAATGGACAGTTCAGATTGCTCAATTGGACTGCCCCGGTGAACCGATTCTTCTAGGAGTACTATAACTTTATTTTTTTAGTCATGCAACCCACCCACCGTGTTACTTGGGGAGCAAGGTGGGTGGGTTGGTGTGTCTCCTTTGCACTGGAACCTGAGACCCACTGTAGAAACGCCTACGCACGTCTTCTAGCTCGGCTAGCAGGCGAGCCACTATGGGTACTATATATGACCTATTTATGATAGTACTGGGCAAATATTTTAAGTTATAATTTCAAAATTTTAGTGATGTGCTTTGAAGGGATTATATCATATAAAATGCTAGACAGAGACATGCAATTTAAAGAAATAGTTTCCTATTCTTATCAAACAGACTTCTGAGGCGACGTTTATGAAATTTGTACATGTGGCCCATATGGTTAGTATATCCAAGGCATTAATTAATCTGATAGACTGGTCATGGATGGACAATGACTAAAACTTTCCCAACTAGGAATATCTTAGCCATCAGTGTCGCCACGTGTAATGTGTGTGTGGGCGTCTCAGAACTGACTATGTGGCTCAATTCCAACTGAATAACTTTGACCCCAAGCGCTAAGATCGTCAAACTTAACCGTACATGACCTGAGAAGATTGGTTGGCTATTGATGTAGTAAGGATACTTCTGATTGAAGACGAAGAAGGACCAAAGGAAGGGCTAGAGAAAGAGGGACTAAAGGAAGGACTAAAGAAAGAAGCCCAAGATGAGACCTGCATTGCTCGGTAGCCTGAACCCCCTTGCAAAAATACAATAAAACTCGCCGAACTCTTTTGAGGCAGTTCAGTTTCTTAAATCGGTCAACCAATGCACTGTTCGGGCGCCTGAGAGACCATCTCGGTCACCCGAAATTGGTCCAGAAAATCAGATTTTTATCTCTGGACATTTTTTAGGTATTTTGGTCGCCCGACCTCGCCACTTCAGGCGCCTGATCTTGAGCTAATGTTGCGCCAATTTGCTTAGATTTTCATGAATTGTTTCCTAGTTTGCTTAAAACTTGTTCTAAGTTCGTATTTTAGGGTTTCTATTGTATTTAGGTGTATAAATACTCGTTTTAATTCATTGTTAACGGGATCTTGCTTTGATAAATGAAAATTTCAAACTTTTAATCTTTTATTCTTCGTGGATTCAAAGATTGATGTCGTGGATTTGAGATATCCCCTCATGAATTCGAGGAAGATTGGTTGAGAAGTTCCAGTAGCTCCGTAGATTCATAGTAGCTATCCTGTGAGAGAGACGGTACTCGATCTCAACTCATTCACGCTGCGTCAAGTTGGTATCAGAGCGAGGACAACCCTTTGGAAGATAGCTTCTAGTGCAAGCAACGACAACAATGGTCGGTGATCTACGGGATTAACCTCTGATATCAACAAAGTTCAGAGAATTCCGACAGGGGCACCTTCAAGCTATCCAAGGACTACAAGCTTTGTTCGACCGTCTTGCCGCAACGCTCACCCCACCCCAAGTTCCTAATGACATCCAACCTCCTACGACAGTTTTGTGATGCAATAATATTGTTCATTAGGTCCAACACTCAATTCATAGATTGCCAAGACATTGATTAGACAAATATTAACCATTTGACCAATGGCCTTTAATTTCTAGTGTTGACACCATTTGCCAAAAAATAGGCCCAATGGCTTAAAAATTCATGGCTATAGAGAATAAGCCCAAATCAAAGAAGGATTTGACCATCCGATCAGTATGATTAGTTTTTGTAGATTAGTTTAAGAAATGTTTATAGACTTGCTGGACAATTAAGATCTATTCCAAGTGAACCAATGCAATTAGGAGGGTCTATAATGTTATGAGAGCACCACAACATTTCTCATATTTAAAATAGTTAAATCTAGTTTAACTTATTTTTAATAAATTATCTCTCCTCAAGTGGGGGTTCGAGTCACACTGAGTCAACTGAGTCATCAAGTCAACTCAACGAGTCTCATCAGGTCTAAGCCGTGTCAGGTGCAGTGCTTGCTAGGTCGAGATAGCTCAACCAAGTTTTGAGCTGAGTCACCTGAGTTTTGGAATTGGTAATCATGCATGAACCTTTATCAGGGCAGCAAATTAATGTTCACTATCATGAAAGATTCACCCCACCAGCATTGCCTCGCTGCAAAAATCAGCTTCTAAGTTGAGAAAACTTTTAAGAAACGTTTATTTCAAGTTTCCTCTGACGTGGTTGGAGGATTAGATTGAAAGTCCTTCGGAGATTTCTAATATATGTAGGGTCAAATAGATAGTAGATGGGCCTACATGCAAAACACATGTACACGTTTACACCCAGCATTTTTCATGTTTTCATGTTTAGGTAAGGCATAGAGATTATCATCAACCTTTAAGTTCGTATAAGTGGGGTCCATTGGTTGGTGATCTAGATCATTCATTTGATGGGCTCCGATGCTGACATGAACTCTCCGTGTAACACCTAGATTAGAAGGTCATTGCCATCCAATGTGTGGGCTTTTTCTTCCGCCTGAACATGAACCCTTATTGTATTTTATGGGTAGCCTTCTATTTGTAGGCTTGGGGTTGTTCCATACGAGAGACTTTGGTCAACTCCCTTCGACATTGGATCTACGGTGTGGATAATCCGTTGCCCCTACTTGTCCTAACTCAAGGCTAGCTAGATGATAGTTTGCGTAAAACCGACTCTTTAAGCATATTTCATGAACAGGTCTCAAGTCCAATTAGTTGGACCATAGTTTACGGTCCACCCACTGAATAACTTCCAACCTATCCTATACGTACATAAGATCCAACTTGTCCAATTGGTTTTATCATACAAAAATGAGTCACAGCCACTAGTCTGAAATTTATCAATGATTTGATATTGTTCCCTATTGTGTGTCCTACCTGATGAGTGGATGGGGCTGATTTTCACATAAGGTCACTTTCACGGTGAGGCAATCCTATTGGAAGGATTGGATGTCACAATCATATGATAGATTGAAGTTACTTTGCTGTGTGGACTGTAAATTATGGTCCAACCGATTGGACTTGAGACCATCTCATAAATTGGATTAATATAAGAAGGATAAATGATGGTCCAGCCAGTTGGACTTAGATAATCACATAAATTAGATTAATATAAGGAGAAATGCTCCAGTGCTTTCAAAGCACGCTAAATTTTAGTGCTCCTATTTCCATTTGAACACTTAGACAGTCCAATCCATTGATCTAGACTGTTCATTAGGTTCAACACATTTCATCGACTAGCACAAAAACATTGTACTGATTTGAAAAATATTAACCATTTGATCAATGGCCTTTAATGGGAAAGGTCAACATCGTTTACACAAAAATCATAACCATGCCATCCATGGCTTAGAAATTGGATGGATATAAAAACGGCTAAATCTAGGATGGGTTGGATTATCATTGATCAGTGCAATTTTTGCATTAGAGTGTATGAAATGTGTTTTGGACTTAATGGACAGTTCAGATCGCTCAATTGGACTGCCCAAGTGAACTGATTTTTCTAGGAGCACTATGACTTATCTTTGAAAGCACCGGACAAATATTTTAAATTATAATTTCAAAATTTAGTAGAATGATTAGATCATATAAAATGTTAGACCGATACATGTAATTTGAAGAAAGAGTTTCCTGTTCTTAGTATACAGATAACTTCTGAAGTGACGTGTATGGAATTTGTACATGTGGCCCTCATGGTCTATCCAAGGCATTAATCCGACCGACTAGTCATGGATGGACCATGCCTCAAAACTTTCCCAAATGGAAATATCCTAGCCATTGGATCTTTTGACGTTTTTAATTGAATATGTGGATTGCTGGTGCAATTTTTTCTTAACCATGCATTTAACTGTCAGCAGTGAAAAAAAAAAATATAGAGTAAGAATTTTTTTGGGCATGGTTCATTCATGATGAGGCCAAGCTTGGATAAACTGCTAAAGTGGCCCAATGCAACCGAACTCTATAACAACCGTGCTCTGAGACCAATGGAGCATTTTTCTTCATAGAAATCGTTTCAATACGAAAAGCCCGTTTGGCTCATCACAATTCCGTAATACATTCAATCCATCCATCAGTTGTGCCAACATGTTAGATTTAAAACTCATGTGAACCAGAGGATGGGAATCAGTACTGACTATTTGAAAACTACTCAGGCCCACTGAACTTTTGGAGCAGGCTGAAATTTGTAATTCCTTTGTTTCTTATGGTATGCATGGCCCCCTCTGGTAGTAGGAATTTTTCGTCCCTACCAACTTGTGAAAGGGACCCACGAGCTAGATAATATAGAGAGTGGAGCTTGGATTTGTATGCCACGTGGCTTCTCATGTTTTAGGCATGGGCTCGGCCGAAAGCGAGTCAGCTAACATGATGATATTGTGGTATTAGCACTATATTCGCCCTGCGTGTACAAGGTTTAACCACCTATATATACTACTATACTTAACCCCCACATAACATTAAACCAACCTCATTTCCTTCTCTCCTCGTATTCTGAAGCTTCCTTCTTAGGTAGTACTCGGGCTATCAAGCGAGAAATGGCTAGCAATGGGGAAACGGTAAATCCAATGCCTTCTCTCGGAGAGATGGTCACGGTGCTGAACATCGACGGTGGAGGTGTGCGGGGCATAATCCCTGGGACCATCCTCGCCTTCCTCGAATCCAAGCTCCAGGTGAGAAGCCCTTATGATCTTTGTGGAATGGAAGACACGTGGCAACTGAGCAATGGTGGATGGAGACACGTTCATCAAGTGCCTCCACTTGATGAACGGATAGATGATCCTTCATCAGGTGGTCCGTCAAGATGCTAACAATACCCACTAATCGGAAGTTTCATGTCCCACTTTCATGTCCCACTCCCCGACTGTCACATTTATTTGTGGGAGTCGAGATAATAATTTTCGTAGTCCCGAGTTTATATATTACTTTGAGATATGCGTACAAATGATCTGAACCATCCAAATCGTAATAGAAAGTGGGCCAAAAATCATTGATCCGATTATCCTAACCATGCAAAAAAATGTCCTACAAAAGTTACCAATCAGAATTATTGGATTTTGTACATCTATTTCTTTAAATGGTCAAGATCATCGGATCCAGCAATTTTCGGCCCATGACATGTTCGTGGTTGTACACAATGAATGAAGTTTGTTTTACTGCAGGAGTTGGACGGTGAGGATGCGAGGCTCGCAGACTACTTCGATGTGATCGCAGGAACGAGCACAGGGGGGCTAGTGACCGCCATGCTTACAGCTCCGGACAAGAACAACCGTCCGCTCTTCGCTGCCAAGGATATCAACGAATTTTACCTGGAGAACTGCCCTAAGATTTTTCCTCAAAAACGGTAAACAAAAAACAAAAACAGAAATGCTTGAGTTGAGTCATGACTCGTCCAAATTGAGGAAAAAAATGACCAACTTCTCATTGCTAATTAAGCTGTTAAATTCGTTCAATCAAACTAATCTCAGCCGCATGATCAATCTACCGTGGGTCTCATGAATTGGACAGCTTTTTTTGAGGTACAAGTACTGTAGATAACACACTCAATGTGCTCTCTCTGCAGCTCCGGTGTTTTGAGTTCTGTAAAAAGCTTGGTTGGTGCAATCTCCGGACCCAAGTATAATGGAAAATTCCTACATTCAAAAGTGCAACAACTACTGGGCCAGACGAGGATCCAGGACACTCTAACGAATGTCCTTATTCCCACTTTCGACATCAAGCTTCTTCAACCATCCATCTTCACTACCTACGAAGTAGAGTACCGCCCTTCTTCCCTCCCTAAGTCGCCATGATTTGATTTCATTTTGAAGGAAATGCAACTTATTTCTTGAATGTGTTGATTGTGCATTATATAGGCAAGAACTGATGTTTCGATGAATGCCCTTCTATCGGATATCTGCATAAGTACATCTGCTGCTCCGACGTATCTTCCCGCTCACTACTTTGAAACTAAAGACACCCTTGGTAAAATTCGAGGCTTCAATCTCATCGATGGTGGAGTTGCTGCTAATAATCCAGTAAGTTGTTCTAATGGACTAGTAAAGTTTCCCACTTGTAGGAATGCTCCCAAATTTACGATATGCAAATGCTAATGACTGTGTGAATGTGTGACTCTATACAGACATTAATGTCCATTAGTCATATAAGCAAGGAGATTCATGTGGAAAACATGGATTTCTTTCCAATGAAGACGATCGACTGCCGCAAACTCCTGGTCATCTCTTTGGGTACCGGAACAGGCAAGCAAGAACAGAGATACAGTGCAAGTACTGCCTCCAAATGGGGGGTGCTTGGATGGCTGTACAATGGCAGTGGGACGCCTTTGATCGACACTTTCAGCCAAGCAAGCACCGATGTGGTCGATATCCATACCTCCATTCTCTTCCAAGTGCTCCAAGCTGAAAAGAATTACCTTCGGATACAGGTGTAGTCCTCTTGACGAAATTATAAGCACTTGCCCCACTTTAATTTTGGTCAAACCCATGTTGACATAGGCCCCACCTGACCAATGCCTAGGGATGTTATACACATCTTCCTAATTGGCTTGAACAAATCGCCTTATAGTATTTCTATCTTTCTATCTACTGATTGTTGCAAAAATAGGGTGATGCATGACTTAGATTTGTCATTGATGTGTTCTACAGGAGGACTCATTGACTGGGGATGCATCATCAGTCGACATTTCGACGAGGGAGAACTTGGAGAATCTAGTGGAGATTGGGAAAAAGCTTCTGAAGAAGCCGGTGTCAAGGGTGAACATAGAAACGGGTTTGTCTGAAGAGGTGAAAGGTGAGGGAACCAATGAAGATGCATTGGCTCACTTTGCCAAGCTTCTCTCCAATGAACGAAAACTCAGGCTGGCCAAAATTCCTCTTCATTGAAGATTAAGTGTCCATAATGGATGCTCTTCCTCAAGCTAATTCGCCGCTCATTTTGTTATAGTTAGGGTTTCTCAAAATTCAAGATGTTTGCTTTGTAACTCTGAACCAAGTGTTGGAATATGCCTTGTTAATCTCATAAATATTTTTCCTTCAACAGTGCTTTATTTTTTTTTTCTTATTGCCATAATGTATTCATAAAATAGATATGAAATGAGACAGAATTGGCTGGGAGATTTCTTTCATGTCTCAATGTCTTTAATGAATAAGTGAGAGAAGTTCAAGGTAAGGTACATTAATGTGAGGCTTAACTTTATCGTGTCTTCATAGGCTAAAATATTGTCATGGCCAATGAATTGGTTCAGTCTTTATGCATGGTGCGTCTGTCTTGTATTAGCTTTTGTAGTTTCTATACTTGTTATGGTTATCCTCCTACTTGAGAAGACTTCGGATGCTAGTGAAGACTTAACTGAATGCTTTGCTTCACCACTATGTGAGCCTATTGAGGTGTATTATAGTAAATTGGGTAGTAGATCTCATTCATGAGGAGACTAGGAATTATGGGAATAATTGACCTTGTGAATTTTTCGGATTTATACTATCATCAATCTAGGGCATTGATTAATTTAAAAGCATACTTTGATCGCCCATTGTCTTGGCTGTGGAAAACTTTGATAAAGATGGCTGTATGCCGGTCTTCCTCCTCTACCACACCCACGACCTGTTGCACGCTCCAATGGGAAGAAACATACACGTGATTGTGTATAGAATTGAGGGCCAGTACCACTGTAAATACATAAGGGTTGTGAGAAGAATCAAACCCATCATAGGAATCTTCCACTCCCACGTCTTCTCAATCCCTCCTGGGAGAAGGGTCACGTCCCAAGACAACTACCGCATCTCATGTGCAATTCCATGTTCACCCATCAATATGGGTCCCACCCAGATGGTTATGCAATTGATCCAATCTGATTATTGTATTGCCAGATAGATTTAGGCCATGTATGGCCCACAATTCTAACATTCTCCCACTTGAGACATTCATGACATTCCTCAGTATGCAATGTATAATCTAGTACTCTCAATTCCTAGATATTTAATGGATCTTATAAAGTACTCTGAATTATCTAGTCTATTAGAAATATTAACATTGGACCATGGCAGTCATCATCTCATCAGTTGAGGTGGGACCAGGCACAATCACAAATGCCAACACTCCCAATGACATGGATACTGAAAAAGTGCAAAACATGAAAAATCTCATGCTAGGTACAACTTACATGCAGACTTTAAAGTGGTCCAATCATCTCTACCAAGAGATGACTTTACTGTATTAATAACCCATCACATTTGTTCTTATCTCTTATGCATGCACTGTGAGAACATAGGTCAAAACTGAAATTGTCGATAACCTCGATTGTGTACGCCAACTCACTGTCTGTACTCCCACTGATCCTGAATACCCTATAGTGTAGTTATGAACTGGGGTTTTCAAACACTCAATGATTATATATCCTCTTCATTTCAAGGATCGCAATACTGCAATGTCCAACACCTGGCTTCGTGATAGATGTTAAAATTCTGTTTCAATACATAATCTCTTGTGTTCGCACTAGACTTTACCGGACACTCATGCCATAAAACAAAATCTAAACTTGGAACTCCCACTAATAAGGCACTCAGTGTAGACCAAAATTTAATTATCTTATCAGTTTCACCCGACTGGTATTACTGTATCTAAGCTGAATATCTGTATCACCTTTTTTTATTCATTAAATTTATTGATCTAATATATATACTCACGGTTCCTCCTACAGTAATTGTCGAGATATCTGTAAGGTCAAGTGCAAGCCCTATAAACTGTCACAACACAGAGATCGACTCCCATTGTTCCCTAACTAATCAAAAGATTAGAGGACAAACATCGTTATGAAAGAAGGTCTCATGTCACGTGTATCGGGATTCTTAGAAATTTAAGACAGATGTCTCTTATCAATTCCAGGTCAAACTTTTCCCATTGATTCTTGACTTAATGTCTTGAATGTTATATAGGTACATCCACCTCAAAATGATGACACTATATATCCGGACTAGAAATCTTTGTGCACATTACTTTTAGGAATCGAACCTATTTATGATTATTAATGTTATTTTCATCTGTAAATGAGGTCACCTTAATTCACACCCATGTTTCATGCACCACTAGCGTATCGAAGCCTTAATCTAATATTCGAATTTCAAAGAAAACCAAACAAATTATTTTATTTCAAAACCAGCATAAAAAATAAATGTAAGGATTTTCAAAATTCAAATGCAAACTAATTTAATGTATTTAAAGAAATATAAAATCCTCAGTCTCGATTTTCCTACTAAAAGTCACCCACTAGATACGTAGCGCTCCGTATCACTGGGTCTCAGGCAACTCATATGCAACTTCACAAGATATCAGATGGGAATTATAGCTTAAAATTGATCCACATGCATTATGACAGATGTGTGTCAATTAAAACGTTAAAAAAACTATCAGACGAGAATCTTTATCTTTACTTTTATTTTTATTTTTCTTGAGCCAAACTTTATACCCATGATATTGTTTTTTTAAGTGACCCTCTTGACCGAAAGGTAGCAGAGTCTAACCACTTGGTCGTGGTCTTTCAACTCTGCACCATCGCTTGCCACTTTTTCTTTGTTCTTACCTTTATTCTTAGAGCCTCTCTTTCTTTTCATTGGGTTATCCCCATGAGAGAAGTACGAGAGATGAACACTATCTGGTTGCTCTCACTTAAATCTCCCTTCCTTAGGTATACCGCATGAAATGACTTAAGAATGGAATGCTAGATTATCCTTGTGTTTAACTGGTTTACCCATTTAAACTTTAAGCATCAATTAAAAGATACTTATATATTAAATTTTATCTAATCAACGAGGCAGTCGACTAGATTATCTAAGATGACAGGCTAATCATCAAATTCTAGTGTGAAACTCAATGCGTCATTACGACCCATTTCTTTAGGCTAAGACCGCAACACACGAGCAGTTTTCACAACATTAAGCTGACTGAATATCAACAATATGGTCCCAAACAATTCAACACCTTTGTGGCAAGATGGACCATCTGATCCCACATTGCTAACACCATCTACCCTACTCTATGTGGCTCCAGGCAGACAACGAACTCCTTTGGGTCGAGCGCCACTTGTCTGGAGACAAACGTCACAACATTTGGTCCTTCTTGCACGGTGTAATCACCATGCCCTTGAATCTAAAATGCAATAGGTATCCTTAATCACAACCACTTTAGTGGAATACGTAACCAAGACTATCCACCAAGTCCTACAAACTCGGACCCCCTCCCCCCTATCCAATGCCCCTAATGGATATTCTCAATGCCTCACAAACAAAGAGACGGGTGAACTTAGCCTTATAGGTCACTTTCTGTGGTTTGTCTAGCCACTAACCAAGCATAAACCCTTATAAACTGGATGAGCATGATGCCCATAATGATGTCCAATGCTCTTTGGCTAAATATAATGAAAGTTAGGCCTAAGTGACCCATGCCAATAATCCAAACATGCCGTTTCTGGTTTTAATCTCTTCCACTTTTAGTATGATGAGTTTAAATGACATGTATATCATCCACTTATATAAACTAAAATAAGCAGGACCATACATTATACCACGAGACAATGTGGAAAATTGGATCTTGAAATTTGGCCTTAGTGGGCCTACAAATAGACCTCAATGGGGTTATTAAAATTAAGCTCAAACATGCTCACGGACAAACCCATAAATAGCCTCAAAACAGGCCCAAAGTCGGCCAAAATCTAGCCAAAGACGGCCCAAAATCTGGCCAAAACTGGATCTAAATCTTCTTGAAAATAGGCCCAAAGACTGGCCAAAATTCGGCCCCAAACCAGGCCAACTATCAGCCCCAAAACAGCCAAAATCGGCCCAAGATGGGCCCAAAAACTGGTCCAACAATAGGTCCAAAATCAGACTAAAACCATGCTAAAATCTATCTGAAAACAGGCCCAGAAATAGTCTCCAAAACCTGTCACGGTCCAAGCTTTTTTTTTAATAGAAAAATGCCAGACTCTGGTGATAGCTCTCCACACGTCACGGTCCCACCAAATCCTCATCGTTCATCAAGAAAGTCATTTTTTTTATTTTTTTTTATTCCAACCTACGATCCATATCCAAACCACAGACTGGGCTCCACCTAATGAACGGTAGGGATCTTACAGACATACTGCAAAAGTGCACCGTGTAAGGTTGGATAAACATTAAAATATGTACTCTGGCCTATGGACGTGCCCCAAGCCCTGAGAGGGTTCTCGTCCACTCCAGGGAGGGTAAAACACCCTAACCCCTCAGCTCTACCACCGCCATCGACATTGCGATCTTTGAAGGCTAGCTACCGCACATCCTCGAGTCGATGCTGGAGACGGGGACATGCCGTGTCCGTGGTCGCTGGTGACGAGGAAGACATTGGTGTTGAGCCGCAATCCGATTCCTCTGGCCGCAGGAATCAATGGCTAGTTCCAGCCTTGGCTGTCACCGAAAACGGCTGCCGCACAGATCTGAATGGAGGTGGGTTTCGCCCTCTTTGGCAGACGACAACCGTAGCACAAATCCATCTGGCCACAACTCCCATGGCTGTAGTAATAGTCTCAAATTTTATTTTATTTTATTATTAAATCTGAATCGGCGATGGGGTTTTGCCCTTCGATTCCATGGCCACTGACAATGGTTGCCGTGGGGAGAGGTCATGGCCGGTGATCGGGATAGTCCGGCGATTGCTGCCATTGATCTCCGTGGCCGTCCGGATTCTTTACAACATCACAATGGCAGCCATGCGTATAAACTGTCAACAACGGTTGGGATTTCAGGATGGCTTCCGACTGGTTTGGAAAGATGATCTGGGGTTTCATAACCCTGATGCACCCTGGCCCAGGGATAAAGACTAAAAATAGACCGTCACCTCGGGAGTACCGATCTCTCATGCAAACGAAATCGGATACCAACAATGGCAGTGATGGAAGGGCGGATCTAAATGTATGGATTTAACAATCCCCACTATTAATGCATAGTGGGGCTCTATACCACATCGGGGAATAATTGACGCAACGGATTTTTTGGATCTATACTAGCATTAATCTAAGGCACTGATCAATTTACAAGCATACCTTGATTGACCATTGTCTTGGTTGTGGAAAACTCTGATGAAGATGACTGCACACTGGTCTTCCGCCTCTAACACACTCACGACTTGTTGCACACTCCAATGGGAAGAAACATACACATAATGGTGTGTAGAATTGAGGACCGGTAGCACTATAAATAGATAGGAGTTGTGAGAAGAATCCAACCCATCATAGGATTCTTCCACTTCCAAGTCTCCTCAATTCCTCTCGGGAGAAGAGTCACGTCCCAATATAACTACCAAACCTCATACGCAAATCCCGTGTGCACCCATCGATATGGGTCCCACCAAGAAGGTCATGCGATTGATCCAATCTGATTATTGCATTGCCAAATGTATTTATGCCATGTATGGCCCACAATTCCAACAGGAATCTCAACAAAGAATCTATGCCTTTATAATTTTAGCTTTATATTGAGAATTAGAATGACTAATCAATATGGTGAACCAAATTTTCTTTTGTACTTTTTTTTATTAAAAAAATTTAATTTCAAAACCATCTATTCAATACAAATGTCTATTGATTGATACAATTTGGTTATTTATTTATTTATTTTTTCGTCCCATACCCGACCCTACCCGTACCGCGCGACCCATACCCGACCTGGCTCGTAGCACTTGGAGGTGCTGTCATGGTGTCTCAAACCTGAGACCTAATAGTTGTCAAGCTCGAACACAACCAGCGAGGTAAGTACTAGCTGTTGAGAAGCTCGGACCCAGCCAATAGAATTTTATTATTGATTCCATTGTAAGGATATACATACAAATGTCATGTTGAGAAGTTTCGATTGATATGTGAATCAAATGTAAACATTCCGTGCTGTGATTTGAGAGAAGCCCTTAATTATATTTCCTATGAAAAAATATCTTCAATTAAAATGTGAAAAATTAGAGAGTTAGTTTGTTATATGGCACAGAGTAGAAATGTAATTAATACATATTAATGCTAATTTATGGTCCTTCATCTTCAAAGTGTTCAGATCATCGACTAGGCGGAGCATTATGGTACTTCAAGGACTTATATAGTCTTAAGTGTTTATGTCTTGTATAGCTCTAGGAAGTTCAGAAGTTTTGGCAGCGTATCTACATTGCCTTGAGACATTTAAAAGACCTCGGGCGGAAATAACACCGTGTAATTCTATTAGAGAAAATTAGGGTTAATGCTATTGCCTCGATAGTTAGGGCGAGACCACTTAGGAGGTTCAATTCAATAGTCTAGACAATCCACAAAGCCACTACTTAACTGCTCTATATGGCTAGTGAGGAGCTTCCATTAGAGTCCTAAACACTCAGATTTGCGCCACTGATCAATCACTCTCAGGCAATTAGCATGAGGCCAAACTGCTTGTACTTGAATAGCTAGTTTGCTCCGAGTCACTACTGGGAGTCAAAATGCTAATGAAAATTAGAGCATTTCTCACAATTGAAATAGTTAAATTTAGTATTGTTGTTGTTCAATTTGGACGTGTGGCCACACACGCTATGAATGACTGAAATTTGGTCAAACATTGTCAATTAGTAATGTAGGTAAGGCGTGGTAAGGTCGAGCACCGTCTTCCTTACCGAATAAATACCTTAAGTCCATAAGGCCTTCGGGAATCCTTAATCGGACTTCGTTGAATCCACGAGGGAGAGATGAGGAAAAAAGAAAATAATTCATAAAAAATTCGTAATAATTAATTGAATAAGTAAAAATGTGATTACAATGCTTTAAATAATAAACTAAACCCTAGGATGAAGTCTAGCGCCCCAGTGCAGCCTGGCTGTGGTCCGAGCGTGGGTTGCATCCGGGTCCCCGTTGGGGACTGGTCGGGCTTCGAAAATAGCGCTCCAGTTGGTAGGGCCTGGGTGAGGTTAGTCCCACATCGGATGGATGAGCGCCCTGATTCTGGGCTATATGTGCGGTTCTCACCTTCCCTGTACAGACGCGTTTTGGGGGAAACCTCGGGACCAAAACCGTGCGGGTGCGCGTGCGTGCCCAGAGCGGACAATATCTGTACAGTGTTTGTGGGGGCGTTACATGAAGTATTAGACTCCAACTACAATTCAAAGTCCTAAAAAACATGACTTACTATTTATAGACGTCTCCTATTCTTACTAGACTTCATAGTTTTCAACCAAAAAATAAAAAAGTTTCCAATCCGGCCCAACCACATTGTTGTCCTAGGTTTTCTAAGCCTTTTTCATGTTGGGCACAACCTCTGATTCTCAACGGATCGAAAGTTATGATCAAAATAAAACTTATTGTAAATAGTAACATCAAAATAAAACTAGGTGAATGATCGTCAATTTGGTTGAATCTCGCAAATCCGGCATGGGCAGTTCGACATTGGTTGGGTTTACTAGCTCAAGCTACCCCAAAATCATATATTATACATCCCATATAACTTATCCCGGATTGCGAGATACGACCATTTTACTGTCCTAACGGCCTGGATCACTTCGATCTCCAATAGGGCTTCCTCTGCTCCATCTTGGCATGAAATAATCTACGGCCCATTAATGCAGCCGGGGCGAGGTGAGATCAAGCACCCTCTCTCTCACGTGATAACTAATCTGAATCCACGGATCTGTCAAGACTCTTCAACTGATCTTCCTTTATTTCTCAAGGGGCACTTGAAGAACACTAGCAAAACAGAGTATAAACTCAATAATATTGTATTAATCAAACATTATCTATTTAACAATGAAATAAAAATGACTATTTATAATGAAATTAAGCCTAAAAATCCAAATTTGTATTTACTAAAAATAGTAAATTTTTTGACATAGAAAGTTACTAAAAATAGTAAAGCCTTAATAAAAAAACTACTACTAAATAAAGTCTTTTTAAAACTCATTATTCTACAAAATTAAAAACTCCTAAATAAAATAAAACTCTAAAAAGAAGGAAACAAACTAAAAATCGAAATTACTAAAACAATCAGTATTCACTAAAATCTCATTTTTTTGCTGTAACCGTGCATTTTCTGGAGAACCGAACAGAAAGTGGGTCGGTTCACCCCAAAACGAAATTTCAGAAGGAATAGATATGTTGTGCATCCTGTAATTCCTCTCGGATCAAAAGTTATGGCCGATTTACGGTCCACCTTCTTTTGGTCCATCCATGTGAAAATTGTCGTTTTTGTCGACTTTTCCTTGATTGTTTTCCAGTCCATGTGTGATGGGAGTGTGGGTGATCCTTGCCTTTGATCAGGGGGTCATGTCCCTACATCAGACTCCCCCACTTGAAAAAAAACTCATCCTCGAATTTTGCTTCAGGTTATGGTGGCGATTTGATTTCATGTTCTTCCACGGCCATGGCTTGTGACTTGTGCTCAGATTCATCAACGTACTTGATTGGTGATATGTGTCCTCGGAAAATCCCTGGCATAGCGCAGCAAATATCGTCATCTTCTTCTCAGTGTGGGCAAGAAAAATCACAAACAAATCTATCATACCAACTGTAGTACTGAAGATTGGCTCCATCTGAGAAAAATCACCATCTTGCACAAAGAACAAATCTATAGAAAACTTGTCGTCCATGATCGTCTCGAATTCTTATGTTGCTAGCATGACATCTATTGAGATTTCGATGAAATCTAGCACAATGAGGTCCACAACTTCTGGGGTGTCTGTAGGATCTTCCTCCCTGTTCATGATATCTAGAATAAGGATCCCATCTCCTCTGACCTTTAAATATTTTCTGAGACGATGGTGGGCTGTACCTTGTCCTCTCATTTCATGGCTTCAACCTCAGTCGATTCAGCAGGTCCTTTAAGAGGGATTCCCGCGTCTGTATGAACGACCTGCACTTTAAAAGTTTTGAGATGGACTTCCATGTTTGCATGAATGACACATGTGCACTGTTAATGGCCTTTCGTTTCTGCAGGAACAACACATGTGCTTTTAACAGGGCTGGGGGTCGGTTGCGACACCATCTCACCCAGATCCTCTTTGTCGACTAGGAAACGAGACAACAATCATCGCTTCATCCGCTGCCACGAACGAATTGGTGGTCTTCCTTCTTGCTTCTGACGCATCTGAACATCTTCCATCCACCAACCCCAAGTGCCTTCATTCAAGTGGAATGTTGCAACTGAGATCTTTCTTTCTTCAGGAATTTGCATGTAGTCGAAGTAATATTCGATCTCAACGAGCCATTCTTTGATGCTATCATGGTTATTGAAGATGGAAAGTTCTATTGTCCTCTTGTAGGACCGATCTAGTTTTTTGTTTATGCGGTCGAACCCGGCCTGTAGTTCTTACATTGATGAGTCTTCCGCTGGAATGTCTCAAGCGTCGCCCCAAAAGCTAGCACTTTGAGAGATAGATCCCTGGAGCACCGTCCACAAGATTTTTTCCATAGCTACCATTAAAAATCATCGTCCCAAGGTTGTTCTTCACTCTAATACCAATTTGGCGCAGCCGGGGTGCGGGTTGGTTGTGGCTCTGTTTTAAAACAATAAGGCTCATGCCACAAATTATGGGGTTGTTGGGATTATACCTTATTTTCATAATCGTTGTATCCAAATCGTTCCAGTAACCTGCGTTTTATCCTTGGCCACGAGCGTATCGATGCCTTCATCTCTTTCTTCTGATTGCGCTAAATATATTCCCAGCAAACTGATGCAGTACTATTTAACTTGTATGTAACGTACACAACTTTCTTTTCCTCGAGCATCTGGTGGGTTTGAAGAGGCGTTCAACTTCACATAGCCAGTCGTCGACGTGACCCAGCCCATTGAATTTAGGAAGATCAACCTCTGTGTAAACTTGACCCGTCCAATCTACAAGATCTCTCCCATAAACAACATGCTCCTGTGATATTTTATTTTTCATGCGGTCGAATCTAGCTTGCAGTCCTTCCATAGCTTGATGATTTTTCCACTGGAGTATCTCAAGCGTTGTCTCAAAAGCCGCCACTTTGAGAGATGGATCCTTAGATCACCGTCCACAGGATTTTTGCTATAGCCACTGCTAAAGGTCATCTTCCTGAGGTTATTCCTCGCTTTGATATCAATTAATGCAGCCGGGGCGGGGTGAGATCAAACACCGTCTCTCTCCTTGGATAACTAATCTGAATCCACGGATTTATCGAGACTCCTTAACCGATCTTCTTTGATTTCTCAAGGGGCACTCGAAGAACGTGAGCAGAACATAGTATAAACTCAATAATATTGTATTAATCAAATATAATCTATTTAACAATGAAATAAAAATGACTATTTATAATAAAATTAAGTTTAAAAACCTTAATTCGTACTTACTAAAAATAATAAGTTTTCCAAAATAGAAAGCTACTAAAAATAGTAAAGTATTAATAAAAGATTACTACTACGTAAAGTCTTTCTAAATCTCATTATTCTATAAAATAAGAAACTCCTAAATAAAATAAAACTCTAAAAAGAAGGAAACAAACTAAAAATCGAAATTACTAAAATAAGCAGTTTTCACTAAAATTTTATTTTTCTGCTGTAAACTCGTGTTTTCTAGCTGAACGAATAGATGCGACCCACTTAAGTGGGCCAGTTCACCCTGAAATGAAATTTCAATAGGAATCCATATGTTTGGCATCCCATAACTCCTCCTAGATCAAAAGTTATGACCAATTTACAGTCCACCTTCTTTTGGTTCATTCATGTGAAAATTATTATTTTTATCGACTTTTCCTTGATCATTTTTTGGTCCATGTGTGATAGGAATCTGGGTGGTCCTCGCCCTTGATCAAGGGGTCTTCTCCCTACACCACCCACTCTATATCAATTAGAAATAGTGCTAGACGTGCTGGAGTTGCATTAAACTTGAATCGATCAAATGGTTATGACCCGAGGCGTCAAACTAGCTAAATTAGGATCAAACCTGTGAAGGTTGATCTAATTGTTTAACCACCAATTTAATAATGATCAGGCGATTTAGAAGGAGAGGGTTAATCTTTCATGATGGGATCTTTTTGCCTTATGCCAATGACTTTTCCTTCAACGGTAGCGTTTTTGGGTTTCTTTCATAATGCCTAGGCATTTATGTTTTTGCTTCATCGTGGTGGGAATCATGTCATGAACAGGTTGGATAGCATATAAACATCACAGTAGGCCGTAAGGTCTCAATGGTGGGCATTTACAACCCCATTGTCTCCTTTGGTTTGACTTCCTTGAGTTTTGGATCTTCCTCATTTTTGGGCTCATCATTCTAATATGAGCTCACAAAACTGATGGATAGAGTAGATATCACACAGGCATTATGGTGGGCCATATAGAGCTTTTGGTTAGAGATACCACATAGAGCTAGCTTTTGGTTAGAGAGGCCCTGTGGTAGTAGGAATTTGGCATCCCACCTGAATGAGCAAGAGTGGCCTCACTTTTGGTTAGGCACGAGGGTCACCTCGACGAGAAACAAAGGGTTCTTTGTGAAATGGAGATCTGTTGATTGTGCATTTGTGGCGCAGCCCACCAGGTGAGCTTATCGGCCTGATTTTTATCCATGTATAGCTACTCAGACGGAATGGTTGATTAGGGGCCTAGTATCACACATGTATGGCTTGTTTCCTCGTGTGAGGCAAGTCACTTAAAAAGTGTGCTTGAGCCCGTGCATTCAGCATTTTCTGAGGTACTGTAACATCACATTTGTCGGAAACAACCTTACAAGTAGGCCACACCCTAGATCATTGTAACCGGTTCAATCATGGCCTTCAATGGACTATTGAAAAATGATATATCAAACAAGAGGCTAGTTCCTCTACCAGCCCTCGTAGAATAAGCTTATTCTGTAAGTGCTATGGGTGGAGTGTGTGTGTGTATGGTATGTAACCTGTCCGGCAGGGTCTCCCCACTGTCAAAGTTAGACGCCTGACAATCAACGGATCCAATTAACAATGGGTTACTATGGAAATTTTTAGACGGTTGTCCATTATTTATATTCATATTTATTTTTATTTTTATCTTTTATGGTGTGGGGCCTACCGTGTTATGTATATGCCATCTATCTTGTGCATTAGGTGAAGCACGTGATGATGAAATGCTTAAAAAATAAGGCCAATATATAAAATAATTAGGTAGGCTACATTCTAAAAGAAAAATTGGATAACAAGTCAAAACCCTCTAAACGCTTGTGGTGGTTAGATCGGCTTGATTTATTTAAATGTCCAACTTTCATGGTGAGGTGATCTTTCTAGACAGTTTAAATTCCAAACACATTCTAAGTGGGCCCCAAACTGTTTGGAGGAGGAATTGAGGAGGAACCTGCCTCACCAAACAATATTTAACAATCAACGGTCATTGATCTTTAATATGAACGGTCAAGATAAATGGTAAGAAAAAGGCCCAATTAACAATCCGATCCATCTATCGTTACGGATATCATGGATTGCTTAGGAGTGTTAGGCAACTGTAACTATCCCATCCATGTCTTAAAAAATGAAATGCAGTAGAGGGTAAGTCCAAATGAAAAATGGATCGGATCATCCGATCAGTATAATTTTTGTGTGTTAGTGTACGAAATGTAATTTAGACTTAATGAAATTCAGATTGATCAAATGGACGGTCCAAGCGAACTGATGCAACTATGACTCAAGTGCTATGAGAGCACCTAGAGCATTTCTCACATTTCAAAATAGTTAAATCTATTATAACTTGCTTTTATTAAAATCTCTCTTTAAGAGGCAGGTTTGAGTTACACCGAACCAACTGAGCCATCAAGTCGACTCGAAGAGTCTACCCAAGTCCAAGTCCAGGCCGAGTCAAGCTCGGTACCGAATTTTCCAGTGACTCAGGCTCCAAATCTCACTAAGTCGAGTTGACTCGACTGAATTTTGAGTATGAGTCATCGAGTTTTGGAACTATGGTAAGCATGCGTGACCCTCTATCAGGGGTAGCAAATTAATGGTTGAGATTGTTGTACCCTATTCCCGACTGACCTTGGAGGAGTCAGTCGGAAGGAAGCAGGAGATCGGCTGCTGAATTCGGCCCGATCACTGTGTTGAAGCAGGACAACGGCTGATTGCCGTGTTGAACCAGGAGATTAGCTGAATTCAGCAGTTGATCATCGTTTGATAACCAGGAGAGTGATTGATTTCAGCAGCCGATTACCATCTGGCAAGCAGGATAGCGGTTGATTACAATGGCTAATTTTTGTCTGGCGACTAAGGTAGCGGCCGATTGCCATTTGCACTTAGGGACAACCGCCCGATTGCCATTTCAGGCAGATCTAAAACTAAAATGGGTTGTAAGACAGGAAATAGTGAAAGTCGAACGTACACCGTTGAAACATTAGTAGGACATCAGTAACTTTGTATCATGGTGATATTTTTGTGTTTTCTGTTCATCTCAACATGAATGACCTTATGAATGGTATGGCTGGTGTGGATTTCTCACAAATATCACGTTGGTCTCATCTAGCTTCGCCATGCATAAGCTGATACTAAAGGGGTTTCGCATGCAATCCATTCTCTAAAGGGTTATAACTACCAAACGTGGGAGAATGAAGTGAGTCCCACAAGCAGTTATGGGACGTGTCCAGACAGGAAGTCTCTGGAAGGGCCAATTGTGGGAGATGGTTGCTGTAACTGTCAATCGTGGAAAGTATCCAGAAGACTAATTGAAGTCTATACATACAGGAGGAACTACGATAGAGCAAAATGTCCAGCACCAACAAAACCAAATCAAACTATCTCTCAATTATCATGCTTCTTAGCTGTGAACGCTTACATTCCTTAGTGTAATCAGCATCTCTATCTTTAATCATCTTTACTAGCATAGCCATGCTTTTCACACTTCTTAGCATTAGTGGTATAACTGTTACATAGTAGTTAGCAATCCCAGTAGTACTTGGAATCTACGCTCATACGTTGGATTCTCTTCGGTAAAGTATCTTACACAAAAATGATTGAATTCTACCGTATGTATCACATGGCTGACTGTGAGTATTGCTTTTTGATTTACTTCACTATTTTTAATTCTGTGTTGAAAAGTCCTTTTGTAAGGAAGGCAAAGGTGTAACCCATCCTTGGAGGATGAACCCTACCCTCCAAATATCATCTGATCTTTATCAAATAACTATGCGAGTGGCTGAATAGGCGACCAATCTTCATAGATCTCGATTATGGCCGATTACGATGTATCTACCTATCTCAGCACTCAGGGTCATTGTTATTCGGTTTGAAATAAGCCGTGCATTCGATTTTGGCACTCTTGCAATCATTCCCCATGCGTGATCGAAAAATCGAAGACAACAGAGATCACGAAAGATTGGCCCCACCAGCATGGTTTCTGAACAAAAGACATATAAAGTAAAACAGAAGATGGGCCACACACAAAACACATGTACATACATGTACATGTTTAGTCAAAGCATTTTCCTTGTTTTCAAGTTGAGGCAGGTTGCTAGCTTTTCAGTGGCATGGAGATTATCATCAACTCTTTAAGTTTGTAAGAGCGGGGTCTATGGGTCGGTGATTTGGATCATTCATCTGATGGGCTCCAATGCTGACGTGGATCCTGCGAATAACTTCAAGAGATTTGAAGATCATTGCCATCCAATCTGTGGGCTTTTTCTTCCTCTGAACATAGACCATTCCTGTATTTTCTGTATAACCTTCCATTTGTAGGGCTAGGATTGTTCCATCTCGGAGACTTTGGCTAACTCCCATCTGCGTCATTCTGACAATCAAATGGTGTGGATCACCGATTCATGGATCCTACATGTCCAAACTCAAGGCTAGATGATACTGTTGTCTGTCACAAAGGTTCATTAAATTCCAAGCATAAGGAAAAATGCTGGAGTTCTTTCAAAGCACTATAAGGTATATTGCAACTGGTTGCATTTTAACACTAAGACAATCAAATTCATTGATCTAGAATGTTCATTAGGTCCAACACTTATTTCATGGGCTGCCATGAAAACAGCACATTTGACAAATATTAACCATATGATCAATGGCATTAAATTTCTAGTTTCGACATCATTTACTAAAAATAGGTCCAATGGCTTAAAATTGACGGCTATAGAGAATAAGGCCAAATCAGAGAAGCATTGGATCATCCGATCAGTATGATTTTTGTATGTTAGTCTAGGAAATGTATTATAGACTTGATGGACAGTTGAGATCGATTCCAAAGGGAACCAATGCAGCAGGAGGACTTACAATGTCATGAAAGCACTAGAGCATTTCTCATATTTAAAATAGTTACATTTAGTAAAACTTATTTTTAATAAAATGTTCCCTAAAAAAGTGGGTTCGAGTCACACCGAGTCAACTGAGCCATCAAGTCAACTCAACGAGTCTCACCAAGTCTAGGCTGAGTCAGGCCCAATGCTCGCTAAGTTGAGATGTTTCAACCAAGTTTTGAGTTTAGTCAGCGAGTTTTGGAGCTAGGTAAGCTTGCATGAACATTTATAGGGCCAGAAAATTAATGGTCAAAATCATGAATGATTCACCCCACCAGCAACTAAGCAAAAATCAGTTTGCTTGGATGAGAAACCTTTTGGGGTCGTTTGGATGCTTGAAAAGTTAATTTTAATTTGTAAACATATTACATCTGAAAAAAGTTTTAGGTGTAAACGAACAGTTTATATGCTATAATCTGTTTGATAAGCTATTTTGTATGTTTGACTAGCTTCTAAAGTGTTTACAATGGATAAAGTAGGTATTCACATTATAGAGCTTGGTTAGTTAACCTTTCAAAATCTGCAAATCACATATGGACTTGATTTTTTTTAGAGGTCCTAAGAGAACATTAAATCTTGTGCACACTAGATGGATTCAGCGTCCTCCACCCATCATAGTCAACCCAAAATGTACTTTGAAACTTTTTAATGATGGACGTCCCATCCTTCCCTTGTGTGGTCCATTTGATAACCAACGACTTGTTCTTTAATTTAAGGGCTATTGGAGAGAATCAAGAGAAACCCATGATAAATAGATTGGATGTACCATACACATTATGGTGGGCCTCACATATCATGAGTGTATACCAACCATTGTGTTCTAGTATGTATAATGCCTTTATAGTAGTAAAGACATTACCATTTGAAACATGGCTTTTTATCAGGTTTCAGATTACAACTTTTAATTCACCCTGTGAAGTACTATCAAGTTTTGATCATGTCATTTGTAGTTAAAGCACACTCGACCCTTCGTCAGCTGTTGCAGTTAGACTTATACAAATTATCTTCTTTAGGTCGAGTCAAAGAGCTACCCGATTTGATCAACATTCTCCTCAATGACGCTTTAAAGGATTATTCGTCTGATAATGATATGCCTGAATATGATCGACTATACACTTTCTACGAGATTCCGAACATGGTAGCGGAATATGAGGCTACGAAAAAGATTCTGGATCAGGCGATTTTTTCTCTTGCCGAACTTAATAGGGGTCCAATACCTCATTAGAGTTTGTCGAATTGAGCATGCGGCTGAGTGGTGCTGCTTGGTGTACGTGTATCATATGTTTGTGAACAGTATGACCAATTACGACAACAAGACATTTGAAGGGGCAGATTGTTTTGTATCATGATTGATGTAATGAACTACAGTAACTTGATCTTATCAAGATGATAAGTATGGTGATAAGAAACACCTTTTATTAAACTAAGTAAACTTTGTTGTGGATACCTTGAATGAATGGTTTATCCACTTGTTCCATCCATTTTCCATCTCATTTAGGGGTGGAACCAAAACAAAAAACAATGGGAATAAAGATTTCCACCGTTGAATGAATGAATGAATGGGCGATTAAATGAATGGATGAATAAACTTGTAAACTAAATGAGCTTGTGGAATGAATGAACGAACGAACTTGTAGAATAAAATGAAATGAATTAACTTGTGGAATAAATGAATGAATGAACTTGTGGAATGAAATGAAATGAATGAACTTCAAATAAATGAACTTGTGGATAGAAATGAATGAACTTGTGGAACGAACGAACGAACGAATGGACTTGTGAAATGAATGAACTTGTGAATTCGGTTCTTAAAGCCAAACTCGGACATTGGTGGCTGTTTTTATTTTGGTTTGGTTAAATGCATGAACATATTGAAAGCAGTTCGGGTTGAGCCGAACTTGAATAACTAGCTAGCTAGCTGTTTTGAGTTTGGTTTAGTTGAATACATAGACTTGTTGAATTTTATTCGAGTTAGGCCGAACTTATACATAACTAACTAGTCATATTGATTTTGTTTTAGATTTTATTGTATGTATTATCCATGAATTTTATTGTATGTATTATCCATAAATTTTATTGTAGGATGCCTCCTAAACGTCTATGATCCATCGTGGGACATACTTCGGATCCATAGCCATCAAGTCAATGACTTGCAGACCACCGTGCAGGCGCAACTTCAGGAGATGTTGCACTACATGACTCAACGTTTGAGCGGTCTAGTCAAAATGGAGGAGATGTTACGAGCTAGTGGTAGTGGCGCTCCTCTGTGTGATCGTACCAATGCTCCTCTGCCCGATGCTTGAGCCGCCATTTTTTATTTTATATTTTATATGGATGTTGTATATTATAAGATTTACATGTGTATGATTGTATTTTATTTGATTGCGTATTTTATACGGATATTTTTTTATTATGTGTGATTGTGGATATTTTTTTATTTGTATATTGCAATTGCGATTATCAAGTATCTAAATAGGTTTTCTCGAAGTCTAAAAGCAAAAATTACTTTGAAAAAACTACACTATATAGCGGAGGATATATCCAACGCTGTAATTTATAGAAAATGATTATAGTGGCGGATATATCCGCTGCTATATAAAATACAACTGCGGATATAACTGTTGTTGTATTATATTTAATGACGGATGTAATCCACCCCTATACAGGTTTTCAACGGCAAACTTAACTGTTGCCAAAGTACCATGCAGTGGTGGATGTATCCGTCGTTATATATAAATACAGCGGCGTCTTATATATTCGCTACTATAATTCTTTTCGCTAGATCCATCGCTATATTTTGTTATAGCGGCGGCATAATTATCTGCTGTTAACTACAGTGGCGGACTGGTTATCCATAGCTATAGATACACCGATGACGGAAACATTGATGGATATCTTATCCGCCGTTGCACTGCCGATATAGGTTATAGCGACGGATATAAATGTTGTAGCGACGGATTTAGTGCTAATTGTTGTAGTGTTTGTTTATAACCTGTAAAACCTTTACAGGTAAATACATGCATGCATCTAAATAACCCCTAAAATTGAATTACATCTAATCCTTTCGCAACTTAAGGACTTTAAAAGCAACCCAACGAGCCCTATTTCACTTCATGTTGTTGAGATATTTATATTAATCTCAAATTATAAAAATAATTCAAGAATATAGGGAGAAATTTAGAAACCAAAATTCAGAATAAGGGCAGGCTAAAGCATGTGTTGCACACGCTGTCCTTAAAGTGCTATTTGCCCCTACTTGATAGTTGAGTCTTCTTCTTCTTCTTCTTCTTCTTCTTCTTTTTTTTTTTTTTTTTTTTTTTTTTGTAAGTTAGTCACGCAATGCACCCACCTTATTAGCTGGGCAATGAACTCACTTGGTTAGTCACATGATGCACTCACCCACCAGTGGGGTTAGTGTGTCTCCTTAGCACTTGAGCCTAAGACCTACTATTGAAACGCCTAGTCACACAATGCTCCCACCCACCAGTTGAGTCTACTGGGTTATAAGCAAATTGCTTCCAGGATACGATGAGCCTTTTGTGGTTCTTAATTCAGCAAAGAACGAAAAACTACTATGGAACTCTTTTAACACTTATTTGATAGATGAAACAACAATCCCAAATTTGATAAAGAAAAAGAAAAAATTCGTGCTGGGTTAGACCACTACATTGGTCAAGATCGCATGAACCGTTTGGTTTTGAACCACCGGTTTAAAAAGAGGACTTGAGCGTGTTTGCTTTGATTGAGAGAGATGGTTGTGTTTGTTGTCTCGTTGGAATCAACCGTCTCAGCTCTCATTTTATAAGCAATGGTGGCTTAGGAGTTATGGTCTAGGTCCATTAATATTTTGGACCATTTATAGCTGTTGGAGAAACTAGCCGTTATATGACAATTTCTGACCGTTTAATAGCTATTGGAGATATGATGCATGCTAGTTATTAGACTGCAACTAGCTGTTATATAGCTATTTTCTAACCATTTATAACTATTGGGCTAGCCACGTGCAACAATTTTTGCATGTGCTGGATCATTTCTGCATGAGCAGTTACAAAGTATCCCTTTTATGGCTCTGATGCCCCTTATAAAAAGCACAACCTATCAGACCTCTTTCTCACAACTAGAGGTGGGCAATGATCCGATCCGAGTCGAACATGGACCAAATCGGATTGTTCGGTTGCTTGGGTGGGTGTGTTCGAACAATGTTCGAACAAAAATGTGAACAGGGTGGTTCTATTCAAACTCAGTTTGGTCTGACCCAGCCATGTTCAAACATATGGATTTCGAACAATTTTTACGAGTTGGAACAAGTTCGAATAATTTTGCTTTTTTTACTTGAAAACATTTTTTCTACTACTGAATAGTGAATATCAATTTGTTCACAAATTACATATCACAAATGACAAATTACAAGGTTTAAAATGTTTAATTAACTAAATAAAAGACCATAACATAGATAGTTAACATCCCCATTGTTTCCTGTGGTGTGATCCACTCGAGCCTTTGATCCACTTCATTTTTTGGATAATGCCATAAATGATCTTTAAAAATGGACGTCCGTCTCTAGATAGCAAATATATCACTGTGGCCCCACAGAGCACTGACAGGACCGTCCGTCTCTAGATAGGTCTTGGTGGGGCTTGGTAGGGGTAGGCTGGTAGTACCCAATCTGTGAACGTGAGTTGGCTGGTGACGTGAACACCAGCTAGAAAGCTGGTGTCAAAGCTTTATAGGTCCCACCATGATGTATTTGTTTAATTTATCCACTTCATCCATCCATTTGTACAACTAATTTTGAGGCAATAAACAAAAAATGAGGCAGATACAAAGCTCAAGTGGACCACACCATAAAAAACAATGGAGAGAATGATGTCCACCATTGAAACCATCCTAGGGCCCACAGTCATGTTTATTTGTCATCCAACATGCTCTCTCTCTCTCTCTCTCTCTCTCTCTCTCTCTCTGTGTGTGTGTGTGTGTGTGTGTGTGTGTGTGTGTGTGATGAATGAGTAGGGTCGAGCGAGTCGTGTCGAGTCGAACAAGGCTGTGATTGAAACCAACTTGATTTTTTTTTAATAGACCCTATGTGTTTGAACAAAGTTCGAACACGAAGATTTTCTGTTCGAACAGAGTTTTACCAAGTCGATCCGAGTCAATCTGAATGATCAAACTCGGTTCATGTCCAGCTTTACTTACAATACACTACAACTTTGAACCTAGCCGCCTGGCCCATCACTTAGCTTAGACTGTAGTCGCACCCGACTTGCTCCGGTTCATAAGGGAGTGACCCATCTACAACATGATGCAAACGTGCGAAGTGTAAAATTCACTACTAGTGCCTCTACAGCCATACTACATCACATGCCCATGCCCTCGCACCAAGTTCAATACTAAGTCTGTAGTTGATATTCTAATATGAACCGTAACCGCAAAGTTTGGTTGTCGTCTCTCCTACCAAGAAGCTATAAGGTAATCTACCCCAATTTTATAAATCAGATTTTTTTACTTCGTCTCTCTCCCACTTGAAGCTATACGATGGTGAAAAAATTAAACACTTTTTCCGAGACACATACGGTCAAATATGTGGACGAGACTATCCATGTGTTGAAAAGTTTTATATTTAAAATAACTTTTTAATCAAAAACTTTTCAACCCATGTTTCCTCGTCCGTGGTTAGAGAGTTATATTGAAAGTCTATGGGGAATTCCAAGACATATACGGTGAAATAGATGATAGATGGCCCTGCACACAAAACACGTGCACGTTTACTCAAAGCATTTTTAATGTTTTCATGTTTAGGTAATTAGGCATGGAGATTATCATCAACCTTTAAGTTTGTATGAGTGGGGTCCATGGGTTGGTGATCTAGATCAGTCATCTGATGAGCTCTGATGCTGACATGACCTCCCCGGCCGAGTACGTAATTCCCAGATTGAAGACCATTGCCCTCCAATCTGTGGGATTTTTCTTCCGCTGGACATGAACCCTAGCTGTATTTTCTGCGTAACCTTCCATTTGTAGTGTTAGGATTGTTCCATCTGGTAGACTTTGGCTAACTCCCAACGGCATCAGGTCTGACAATCAAACGGTGTGGATCACTGATCCATTGATCCTTAGTTGTCGAAACTCAAGGCTAGATAATAGTGTGCATACACCGAACTCTTAAACATATTTCATGAAGAGGTCTCAACTCCTATTGGTTGGACCATAGTTTATGGTCCACCCACTGAATAACTTCCAACCTATCCTGTGAGCACGTAAGATCCAACTAGTCCAATTGCTTATATTGTGTAAAGATGAGCGACAACCACTAATCGATTAGACTACACTTGTATTTTATTATTTATCAATGACTAGATATTCTTCATTATTGTGTGGCCCACCTGATGAGTGCATGGGGCTGATTTTTGCAAAGGTTATCTTCATGTTGAGCCAAACCTACTGAAAAGATTGGATGCCACGATCATATGATAGATTGAAGTTATTTTGCTTGGTGGACCGTCAGTTATAGTCCAATTGAGTTCGATTTGAGACCATCTTATAAATTAGATTAATATGAGAGAGAGAAATGATGGTGTAACCGGCTAGACTTGATAGTGCTTTCAAAGGACTGTAAATTATTGCGCTCCTAGTTGCATTTGAACACTTAGTCCAATCCATTGATCTAGACTGTTCATGATGTCCAGCACATTTCATGGACCGCCAAGAAAATACCAGACTGATTTGACAAACCATTTGATCAATGGCCTTTAAGGGAAACGGTCAACATCATTTACACAAAAATAGTTATCCAATCAATAGTTTGATCCATCTATTTTGTAGGTTTCATGGTGGATTGCTTACGATTCTAAAGAATCACTTTTGTCAGGCAATCATTAGCATGCCCATCCGCGGCTTAGAAATTGGATGGATATAAAAAAGGCTAAATCAAGGATAGGTGGGATCATCTTGATGAGTGCAATTTTTGCATTAGATTGCATGATTTGTGTTCTGGACTTAATGGACAGTTCAGATCATTCAATTGGACTTTGCAAAGTAAACTGATTGCATGATTGCAGGATTTGTGCATTAGATTGCATGATTTGTGTTTTGGACTTGATTTGTGAAAGGGCTATAGCCCAGCTGGTTGAATCCGAGTTTATCAACCAGAATCCGAGTTTATCAACCAGCTGTCTCAAGTTCAGACACGCCAGCAGCACCTTTGGGTGCTTTCCGTCTGGCCAGGCTGGGATCGGGTCGCGTTATGTTTGGGTTTAGGTGTTCGGGACGGTCCGTGTTTTTAAAAAAAAAAAAAAAAAAAAAAAAAATATTGGACCGTGCAAGTAAACTGATTCTGCCAGGAGCACTATTGACTTATCTATGAGAGCGCTGGGCAAATATTTTAAGTTCTAATTTCAAAATTTTAGTACCATGCTTTGGAAGGACCATATCATATAAAATGCAAGAGAAAAACATTTAATGTAAAGAAAGAGTTTCCTGTTCTTGTCAAATAAATAACTTTTTTTTCTTTTTCTTTTTGTAAAGGATGTTTGAATTAATATTGGAAATCAATTTGGGCGAGCCCTTACAAAAGCCCCAGTTCCACCCATCTTATATCTTTATACAAACAAAGGAATCGGAATCCCGCCCCACAATGCAACAAAAGAAAAGCGACGACAAAATAAATAACTTCTGAAGTACGTGTATGGAATTTGTACATGTGGCCCTCATGGTTTATTCAAGGCATTAATTAATCCGACCGACTGATCATGGATGGACAATGCCTAAAACTTTCTCAAATAAGAATATCCTAGCCTTTTGATCTCTTGTCTTTTTTTACATTGAAAATGTGGATTGCTGGTGCAAATTTTCTTAACTATGCATTTACCTATCAGCAATGAAAAAATTAGTGTAAGAGCAATTGAAGAGATTTTTTGGACATGGTTCATTCATGATGGGGCCAAGCCTGGATAAACCAAGCATGACTCCATATCTACTAATTAATTCGGTAGGAACTGGGAACTTCCCTAGGTGTTACTACAGTTACATTGTGATATATGCATGGTATCCTATGAAATGTATGGTGGACCTAATTGACAGTCTAGATCAATTGATTGGATTGCTAAAGTGGCCCAGTGCAACCAGGAGCACCATAACAACAGTGCTGATCTAAGACCAAAGGAGCATTTCTCTTAATAGAAATCATTTCTTTATAGATAAATATACCATAAAAGTAGTAAATATTAACCAGTCATGGACAACCGGGGCTGGGCTGATCCGTCGTGTCTAGTTAGGTCTGATTCTTTCATGCTTGGTTCTCAATTTTTAGGACCTGTACTGTATCCGATTGGGTCCAGGTGCCTATCAACCTATAGGTGTATATGGACCTCGGTTGCCAGTGGGTTTGAGTTAAATAAGGATAATTACGGGGATGGGACCACCCAAAAAATGGACTTGACTTCACACACGTGCCCTATGACACATGTTGGGATATAAACAATCATTATTGTTAAAATATATATATATATATATATATATATATATATATATATATATATATATATATATATATATATCACTTAAACTAGTAGACATCAAAGAAATTTGAAACTTCTCACATGATCTAGGGAGCTGTGCAACGAAAAGTTCGATTGGGCTCACCATAACTCCTTGACACACTCAATCCGTCCATCAGTTGTACTGCCAAATCATTTTAGATCTAGAGCTCGTGAGAGCCACACGATAGGAAACAGCACTCAACATTTAGATCTAGATCAGGATGACATTTGTGTTTCCCTTCAATCTTCATCCAGGTGGGACATACCTTACTACCGGGTTTGAAGCATATTAGCATGATTGGCCAAGGGAGGTCTATATATACTAGCATACTCAACCCCATAGCATTCAACCAACGCCATTTCCTTCTCTATCGTATTCTAATTTCTAAAGCTTCCTTTTCGGGTAGTACTCAGGCTATCAAGCGAGAAATGGCTACCAATGGCGAAACCGTAAAGCCAACGCCTTCTCTGGGAGAGATGGTCACGGTGCTGAACATCGACGGTGGAGGTGTGCGGGGCATAATCCCTGGGACCATCCTCGCCTTCCTCGAATCCAAGCTCCAGGTCAGAAGCCCTTATTATCTTTGACGAATGGAAGACACGTGCCAACTGAGCAATGGTGGATGGAGACATATCCATCAAGTGCCTCCACTTGATGAACGGACAGATGATCCTTCACCACGTGGACGGTAAAGATGCAAACACTATGGAATTATCCAAGGGCCATCCACAGCGACCCACTGGTTGAAAGTTTCTTATCCCAATCCCCGACTGCCACGTGTCACATGTTTGGGTGGGAGTGGAGATAATAATTTTCGTACTCCCGAGTTTATATAGTACTTTGTGATATGTGTAGGAACGATCTGAACCATGCAAATCGTAATAGAAAGTAGGCCAAAAATCATTGATCCGATGATCCTAACCATGCAAAAAAGTGTACGTCCTACAAAAGTTACCAATAAGAATTATTGGATCTTGTACATCCATTTCTTTAAATGGTCAAGATAATCGGATACTTCAAGTTTCGGCCCATGGCATGTTCGTGGTTGTAAAGAATGAATGAAGTTTGTTTTTACTGCAGGAGTTGGACGGTGAGTACGCGAGGCTCGCAGACTACTTCGATCTGATTGCAGGAACGAGCACAGGAGGGCTAGTGACCACCATGCTTACAGCTCCGGACAAGAACAACCGTCCGCTCTTTGCTGCCAAGGATATCAATGAATTCTACTTAGAGAACAGCCCTAAGATTTTTCCTAAAAAAAGGTAAACAAAAACAAAAGCAGAAATGCTTGAGTTGAGTCATGACTCAACCTAGTCCAGGAAAAAATGACCAACTTCTCATTGCAGTCTACTTGTATAACCATTCCTCTTGGGAGTTTTACGTCTCTTTCATATCATACCTCTGGCATAGGTGGTACAGTTGTTAAATTCTATGAATTCATTTAAAAAAAAAAAAAAAAAAAAGTCCATTGCTAAGCTGTTAAATTCGTTCAATCAAACTGATCTCAGCCGCATGATCAATCTACCATGGGTCTCATGAATTGGATTGCTTTTTTGGAAGTACAAGTACTCTAGATAACACACTCAATGTGCTCTCTCTGCAGTTCTGTAAAAAGATTGTTCCGTGCAATCTCCGGGCCCAGGTATGATGGCAAATTCCTACATTCCAAAGTGCAAGAACTACTGGGCCAGACCAGGATCCAGGACACATTAACCAACGTCCTTATTCCCACTTTCGACATCAAGCTTCTTCAACCTTCCATCTTCACTACCTACGAAGTAGAGTACCAACCTTCCTTCCCAACCTTCTTCCCTCCCTAACGTGCCATGATTCGATTTAATCTTGAAGGAAATGCAACTGATTTCTTGAATGTGTTGTTTGTGCATTAATAGGCAAGAACTGATGCTTCGATGAATGCCCTTCTATCGGATATCTGCATAAGCACGTCTGCCGCCCCGACATATCTTCCTGCTCACTACTTTGAAACTAAAGACGCCCAAGGTAAAATTCGAGGCTTCGATCTCATCGATGGCGGTGTTGCTGCTAACAATCCAGTAAGTTGCACTAATGGGCTAGTTTAAGTTTTCCACTTGTAGGAATGCTACCAAATTTACTATATGCAATGCTAATGACTGTGTGAATGTGCGACTCTATACAGACGTTAATGTCCATTAGTCATATAAGCAAGGAGATTCATGTGGAAAACACGGATTTCTTTCCGATGAAGATGATCGACTGTCGCAATCTCCTGGTCATCTCTTTGGGCACCGGAGCAGACAAACAAGAACACAGATATAACGCAAGTACTGCCTCCAAATGGGGCGTGCTTGGATGGTTGTACAATGGCAGTGGGACGCCTTTGATTGACACTTTCAGCCAAGCAAGCACAGATGTGGTTGATATCCATACCTCCATTCTCTTCAAAGTGCTCCAAGCTGAAAAGAATTACCTTCGCATACAGGTGTAGTCCTCCTGACAAAAATAGAAGCACGTGGCCCACCTAATGTGTGCACCACTTTAATTTTGGACAAACCCATGTTCACATAGGTCCCACCTGATCAATGCCTGGGAGCTTATACACATCTTCCTAATTGGCCTAAACAGGTCTCCTTATGATGTTTCTATCTACTGATTGTTACTAAACTAGGGTGATGCATGACTAGATTTGTCATTGATGTGTTCCACAGGAGGACTTATTGACAGGGGATGCATCATCGGTTGACATTTCGACGAGGGAGAACTTGGAGAATCTGGTGGAGATTGGGAAGAAGCTTCTGAAGAAGCCACTGTCAAGGGTGAACTTAGATACGGGCTTGTTTGAAGAGGTGAAAGGCGAGGGAACCAATGAAGATGCGTTGGTTCGCTTTGCTAAGCTTCTATCCAATGAACGAAAACTCAGGCTAGCCAAAATTCCTGTTCATTGACGAATCGCCCTTTGGATGCTCTTTCTCAAGCAAATTCGTCACTCATTATGTTATAGTTATGGTTTCTCAAAATTCAAGATGTTTGCTTTGCAACTCTGAACAAAGTGTTAGATATGCTTTCTTAATCTAATAATTTTTTTTTTTAATTATCTTTCCTTCTGCAATGCTATTTTTAGTGGTTATTGTTACAATGTATTCATAAAATGGATATGAAGTAAGACAAATTTGGTTGGGAGATTTCTTTCATGTCTTTATATCTTTAAAGAATGAAGTGAGAGAAGTTCAATGTAAGGTACAATGTGAGGCCTAACTTGTCATGGCCAATGAATGAGTTGGGATAGCTTAATCCATACATGGTGCGTCTGTATGATATCAGCTTGTACTTTCTATGCTTGTTATGGTTATCCTCAAATTTGAGAAGACTTAGGATCCTAGTGAAGACTTAACTGAATGCTTTGCTTCACCACTATGCGAGCCTATTAGGTTGATCGTAATAATTAAATTGGGTGGTAGATCTTGTTCATGAGGGGACTAGGAATCTTAACAAAGAATCTATGGCCTTTATGTGTTTAGCTTTATATTGGGAATTAGAATGACTTATCAGCATAGTGAACCAAACTTGCGCTTTTGTAATTTTTATTAAAACATTAATTCCGAAACCATCTATTCAATACAAATGTCTATTGATTAATAGAATTTGATATTAATTTGATTATTGATTCCATTGTATGGATAATATACATACAAATATATATCCTGTTGAGAAGCTTTTATTGATCTGGGAAACAAATTACTCTCTAGGCAATGATTTGGCAAAAGCCTTTAATTGTATTTCCTACAAAAAAAAAAATCTTCGATTAATTAAAATGTGAAAATTTAGAGAGAATTGGTCTGTTACATGGCATAGAGTAGAAATGCAATTGATGCATATTAATGCTAATTTATGGTCATTCGTCTTCAAAGTGTTCAAATCATTGACTAGGCAAAGCATTATGGTACTTCAAGGACCTAAATAGCGTTAGTGTTCATGTATTGTATAACTTCAGGAAGTTTAGAAGTTTTGGAAGCGTATTTACATTTCCTTGAGACGTTTAAGAAGGCCATTGGCAGAATTAATGCAGGGTAATTCTAGGAGAGAATTAGGGGCAACGTGAATTGCCTTGATAATTAGGGCGCGACCACTTCGGAGGTTCCTTTTAATAGTCCAAACAATCCACAAAACTATTGCTTGATGCTCTGGATGGTTAGTGAAGAGCTGCCATCAAAGCCATGAACACTCAGTCTTGGGCCACTGATCAATTACTCTTAAATGATTAGCACGATGCCAAGTTGTTGGGAGACAGTTTGCACAGAGCCATTGCTAGGAGTCAAAATGCTAATGGGAATTAGAGCATTTCTCACATTTGAAATAGTTAAATTTAGTATTGTTGTTGTTCAATCCAAACACTTGGCCGCACTTATTATGAACGGTCCGAATTCGATCAAGCATGTATGATTACGAATAGTGTCAGGTACTCAACTCGAATTGATTGAACTCTTGTGACCGTAGGCGCCAAACTAACTGGTTTGAGATCAAACCTATGTTACAATGATCGGTGATAGCATTTTTAGGTTTCTTAATTAATAATGCAATGATGGATGAATAAGATGTAAAATAAAGGCTGAACTGTCAATTTTATTAATCAAGAAAGTTAAGTAGTACTACAATCGGTAGAGTAAATTGAGAAAAGAAATAAAATAATTACTTACGACTGCCTGTATGGACAGAACAATCGAGGGTTACAGCTACATGATATGACTGGTGTATCTTCCAAGTAAGAACTCGATGATTGGTGGGATCCGACGACGGAAGTATTGTTTGATTGTGTGTTGCGAGGGCCCCGAGCTCTTCTTTGAGTATTGCTTTCATAGGCTTTTGGGAGGCGATGACCATGCATATGATTCAGCATCTTGAGAGATTTGGATAGTTAGTCATGCAAATCTCATTGATTCTCCATATAAGCATAACTTATTGTATTAGGCCATGTGTACAAGAGACCACACATGTCACTTATATTCAATCATGCTTCATGTCATTGGGCTCTTGAATAAGAAACTTGCTAAAGTCCTCATATCATTCAGCTCTTGCATTTGTAGAAGTTGCTTTTGGTGGGACTTAAAGTATTTAATGCTTATAAAGAAACTTGCTTTGATAGAACTCTAACAATTAATGCTCCGACATGTGCACATATCTGACTCCTCTCATTAAACTTTTCATCCTTCCTTTCCTTTTCATACACATTAGACAAAATTTTTAGAAATCTATATCTTTCGTTATTTTCCCATGGACAAGGATGGACAAAGTACCTAGGCTTTGTTTCTCAACACCTCAAATCTAAACCTAGCCAATTCACAAATCTACATAATCCTTTTAAAATATGAGAATCATGTAAAGTGAACTAGGTGTAAAAGTGTTTCAATTTTTCTATCAATCAAATCAATAGGAGAATCTAATTAGAAAACCATCATGTTACAAGTCTTTTAAGAGTTTCAAAATCAAGGGGTGTGTGTGTGTGTGTGTGTGTGTGTGTGTGTGTGTGTGTGTGTGTGTGTGTGTGTGATGGATGCCATGTGCACCTTCTGCTTTGTTTGATCAGGCCATGATGGGCATGGTGTAAACAAGTATAATTTATTTTTTAGTGCGGATCATCTGTTTCCAAGAAATAGGAAGTCTTGTTTTTTGGAATTTAATTGGGCCACATCACATGTAATTCCATGTCAGTAAGGCTTTATATATATATATATATATATATATATATATATATATATATATATATATATATATATATATATATATATATATATATATATATATAAATTTAAATTTTAGAGAATAGGTAATGGGGAAGGTGCTTCTAATGGGGTTTCCATTAGAGGATTTCTATTTTGGGTTGTTTGGGATTCTTTCCCATAACCGGCATATTTTTACGGGAGCGGATTAGGTGTTACCGGGAGCAGATTAGGTGAGACCCGAGATCCACTAAGGTAGGTGGGACCCCTGACTGTGGGGCCCACTGTTATTTATATGACTACATCCATATTGTCCATCTGTATTGAAAGCTCATTTTAGGGCTTGATCCAAAAAATGAATCAGTTCCAAATCCCAGATGGACAATTGTACAGGAAACAGTGGTGATTTACCATTAAAAACTTTTTGTGGGTCACAAAAGCTTTCGATTAAGATGATATTTGTGCTCTTCATCTAGGTGTTTCTAACCTCATCAACAGGTTGGATGGAAAATCAACATTCTAGTGGAATCCATGAAGTTTTTAATGGTAGGATTCAATCACGACTGTTTCCTATGGTGTGGTCCACCAAAGATTTGAGTGAGCTTCATTTTTTATATCATGCCCTAAAATGAGCTTTCAAAATGGCTAGATGGTATGGATATAAGGCACATATATCACTGTTAGCCCCACAGTTAGGGGTCTCACCCATCTCGATGGATCTGGGTCTCACCTAATCCGCTCATGCTGTTACTCAGGTAACAACTTACTGGGTGTTACCCATACCATGGGCCCACCTTGATGATGTGTTGTATATCCATGTTGTCCATCTTTCCAAAGGGCCCATCATAGGTTTTAGTAAATTTGCCATCCAACTTGTTGATAATGTTAAGAAGAACTAAGTGAAGGGAAAATAAAAGATCAGCTTGATCCAAAATGTTGGTGGCCCATGAAAGTTTTATAATGATCATTCATCACTCTCTGCCAAACAAATCGTAACTACACAACTTTTAACGTGTGGAAGTTTTCTGGCCCCACCATGATTTTTCTGTCTGACCGTCCATCGATTTTTCCAGATAGTTCTAGAGCATGTGCCTAAAAATGAGGTACATCCAAAGCACAAGTGTATCACACCACTGAAGGGGATTGAACAAACTATTGTTAAAACTTTCATAGGGCCAACCATAAGGCATATTTTCCATCGGGCCTGCTCATAAGATCACACATAACTGGATGAAATTAAAATACAAATATCAGCTTGACCAGAGTCTTATGTGGTCACAAGAAGTTTTTAATAGTAGCATCAATTCCTACTATTTTTAGTGGTGTGGTCCCTTATAGCTTTGGTTTTGCAATTTTTTTGTTTGGGCTTGTTTCCTAGACTAATATGAAAAAATGGATGGACGGTGTGGATCTAAGAAATACATCATGATGGGGCCACGTAAATTTCACACATCAAGAAATTCTGCTGCTTGTTGTGTGGTGCAAGGGAGGTGATTAGGTTTGAAACCAGTCTCACCCAAGACAGTGCAGCCTAAAGAAGTTCAGAATTCTAAGAAAATGTTTGAAGCTCTCCTCAAAAAACGTTAGAGAGAGAGAGAGAGAGAGAGAGAGCTAATATTATATATTATATTTTCAATATACAACATAAGAGGAAGTTTTCTATTAAAAGAATACACATAAGATTCAAAGATATTTTAAATGGAGGCTGATTTGCTGTAATTGGATCTTGCTGATTAGTCATGATTGGATTTTGCTGAACTGTCGATTTGATTTTGATTTTGATTTTGATAACTCTCTTCATTACTCCCCCTCAAGCTGGGAGTTCAGTCTCCTTCACTCCTCAGCTTGAAACGAATCCCACGAAATGTTTCTTTAGATAAAGGCTTAGTAAAAATATCACTCAATGATCTGTGGAGCGAACAAACTTAGTAATAATCTGACCTTGAGCAACTTTTTCACGAACAAAATGGTAATCCAATTTAATATGCTTCGTGCGTGCATGAAAAAATGGATTAGCAGACATATATTGCACTCAAATTATCACAAAATAATAGAGGAGGCTGAGGAAGAGAAACATCAAGAGCACGAAGGATAAAGGTGACCCAAGTAATTTTTGCTACGGCTACAGCTAATGACCTGTACTTAGCTTCAGCACTAGACTTTGCAACTGTAGGCTGTTTTTTTACACCCTAAGAGATAATATTAGAGCCAAGAAATAAATAATAGCCTATGGTAGATCGCCTTGTAACTGGACAACCAACCTAGTCAACATCAAAGAAGGCATACAGATCCAAAGATGAATTACGGAGGAAATCATGGAGCCCATAATTGAAGGTTCCCTTAACATAACGTAATATGTGTTTCACCAATTGCATACGAGCAAAAGTAGAAGTATGCATATATTGACATACCAAATTTACGGTATAAGATAAGTCTGGGCGAGTAAGAGTTAAATACTGCAAGGCCCCTACAATGCTCCTATAGAGTGAAGGGTTAGAAAAGGCACCATCATGCTTAATAGATCCCAATTTTGTAGTTAATAGAGTGGAAATAGCTTTGCATTCCATCATGTTTTCTCTTAAAAGAATATCCTTAACGTATTTAGATTGTAAAAGATACAGTCCAGTAGAGTAGAATAAACCTCAATACCCAAAAAGTAGTGAAGAGGTCCTAAATCCTTGAGTGCAAACACATGTCTAACTTTATAAATAAACTATTGTAAGCGATCATTGTTACTGCCCGTGACAACAATGTCATCCACATATAGTAATAGAAAAATAATACCATGTGAAGAAATAAGATAAAATAGTTATGGGTCATGCATGGTACACGTAAATCCAAGATGCAATAAAAACTGGCTAAATCTATCAAACCACGAACGAGGTGCTTGTTTGAGGCTGTAAAGAGCACATGTGAGCTTACAAACATGAGTGGGGAATATTAGATCAGAAAATCATGGCGGTTGTTCCATATATATTGTTTCCTTGAGATAACCATGCAAGAATGCATTCTTAAAATTCAATTGGCGAATATGCCATCTTCGAGATAGTGCTATTGTCAAAACAACATGTATAGTTTTTGGTTTAACCACAGGATTAAAGGTACATGTGAAAAAGTGTTAACAACGACGGCCTGTGGCCGTCATTTTTTCAAAAATTCGATGGATATTGCCAACGTTTTTGCACGCCGAAAATCATTTTCGACGGCCCAAGTTTGATGAATAATATTCGACAAAAGTTGTAGCCTGTCAAAAATTGACTTGACCATCTCCATTTTCGGCAGCTAAGGTTGTCAAGTTTATAAAATAAACGACGTCTCCTAGCCGTCATTTTAGTAATTCGATGGCCTTGCACGTTCGTTTTAATGCTAATTACTCGACGGCTTTAATCCGTCGTTTATTATATGTGGAATAAATTTAACCTACCTTAGCCGCCGAATTTACAAAAAAATAAAATAAAAAAAATAATCGTTTATTGATGCCTTAAGACATTTAGCTAAGTCCGAAACCTGATCAACACATACATTTCAATCCAAATTGACATTCATTCCAATCAAATCCACATTCATTGCAATTTAAATTCATGTATATGCATTCCAATCTAAATCCATCAAAACGACACAATACATAAGAGGAGGGAATAATATTCGTATATGCATCTATATGTATCTATACACATACAACAACCTCGAACTAATGGATAAAACATGCTTATAGAAACTAAGCATAGGAGGAAGGAAGCAACTGAAACATCAAAGTTCATTTCCTACATACACGTGGCACACTTTTAGGGAAATAAATTACTCATCTTCAGCGTCTCCTAAGTACACATGGCACACTTTTAGGGAAATATGAACCATTAATCTAGTGGTCACTGTTGATTCATTATGCATTCTGTGGTGTAGACAAGTTCACCAAATACAGAGTAATTCATTGATATGGAATGGATTAAAGCCAAAGCTCACCAAATTTAGAGTAATTCATTGATATAGAATGACAAATAGCCATTCAATGCCATGGTAGCTAAAGAAAAGGCCTTTTCTGATAAAGCTTTCATACTAAGATTGAATAAATGGATTAAAAAAAAAAAAATTCTACAAAGCCATCCCCACCATACATGTGCAACACATGTGGTACCTGTACAACAGGCGACTCATATCAGCCCAAACTAAGTAATTAACACTTACCTATATTGGTTGAGTCGTCTAGTACAAATACATAACAGACTCAAACAACCTACAATAATCATGCATGAGCTCCAGTGCCAAGGGTGCGGAGATAAGAATCATCCCTTTGATTGTCAACTTAATGGCCCGTTTGGCACCATGGATTTGAGGAGAAAGGAGGAGAAACTGGTTGCTTTATTCTGTTTGGCACCATGGATTTGATGAGAAGCGGATTTGAGAGGAATCCAGGAGAACTCAAAAAGGCACTTTTAGCCATTTTTCAAATCCCCCAAAAAAGGTGAGATTTGAAGAGAAATCCTTCCCAACGTGGGACCCACCGTAATGTGTCCCTAACTATGGGACCCAACATGATGTATATTTTCCATCCAACTTATTGATAAGGTCACAAAGACCTGGATGAAGGGACCATACAAATTTCAGTTTAATCCAAAACTTTTGTGCATCATAAAGGTTTCACTCTCCATTTTTTCCTGTTTTATGGTCCACTTTAGATGTGGATTTGCTTTATTTTTTGGATCTTGGCATAAAATGATCTGTAAAAATGGATGAATGGCATGGATTTAAAAATCGAGGCTAATACGGTGGGCATACGGTAAGATTAAAATTTACACCGTCCATTCCTTCATGTTTGATTTCTCTCCAAATCTTGACTGCCAAACAAAAAATCTGGAATTGGTAAGAACTGGAATTGATGAGAATTCATATCATGGAATCCACTTCTCCTCAGTTCTCCTCAAATCCATGGTGCCAAACGGGCCATTATGGTTCAGATGATAGGACGAGCACCCATCAACAGGTTAAACATAGCTTCACTCAATGATTACCTAGATACAACTTAAAAAAATTAGGTATATTCGGGTTCAATTCAGGTCCATGTGGTTCCAGTTAGAGCTAGTTCAAGTCCGGTTAATTTAATAGCATTATTTATCTGTTGATGATTCTAGGAACAAAATAATGCCTCCTAAGCCAAACGTATGTAATAGAGAAGGTTTACACAACATGCACATGTTAAGGTGACAAATGTGCATTTAATTAATCCATCCATAGGGTGGGCCCAACCATATAAATGCTCGTATTTATCAATCCAAAGACTGTTAGTACCCAACGAGATGTATGTACAAACCCCAAAAAAAAGAGAGTACCTGACGGGTATCTTAACCACATCTAATCTGGGTCCAGGTCTTTAAGAACTAGATGTGGACATGACAAGAAACAAACCTTGTTAGCTTGGTACAAGTACTATAAGAGCCAACCTATTGATAGCCCTACAAATTAAGGTATTGATACCCTAGCTGCGTACGATGCTTGATATATAGGCACTTAGAAATTGCACATTGACTCAATTAAACTTAGTAAATTGTGGAGACCGATGTCCGACGTCACAGTCTTAAAATGAAGTTGCTTGAATAACTCTAACCTCTGATTTGTGGATCCTTTTTTAAATAGAATCATTAGATTTTTTCCGTCTTTGACCTTAATCTAAAAGTCAAGCAATCAAATGACCTTAATAAATATGGGGCTTCGACAGTTTAGTTTAAATTACATATATTTTATATATCTAATTTTTACCACCTGTTTGGATTGCAAATTGCATCTAATGTATTCTAAATGTGCAATGATTATTGCAAATTACAATACCTGTCTACTGAAAACAAGTAATTGAATTTTTTGTTTGGATAGGCAATAATGATACTTAACAACATATCTCATCCAGGGAAATTCATTTACTACAGCCAAGTAAGCTAAATCAGATATTAAACAATGGCATATTGATGGCTGAGATACCTTTGCTGCTCTGGTGGAACCATAAAGCCTTTTAAGTTGTTGATGGCAATAAAGTTCAGCTTCATCAGCAATAACAAAATCATTACCAAAGTGCCCACTAAATTGCTTCAGGACTACCTGCCATGTAACAAAAAATTTCAACACTATATATGATCAAAATTCAAAAGGATAATGGAAAATGGACTTTGAACATGAGGTTCAACTAGGATGGTTTTGTCCTCTCTGATGCAGTAACAAATAAACTAATGCTTGAAAACGTAAGAATATTATATATAAATTAAACATTTTGAAAGAAAGAAGAAAAAGGAAAATCACTACTAAGATTTAGGCTCCAAATTGTTAATTATATTACACTTAAAGTTTTTCTTGAATGGAATGTAACTACAATTTGGGAACTACTTCCTCACCCATTGCCTCTCATTCAAACTCATTTGGATTCTCCTAGGGCCTCTTTAGATTGGCGGAAACCAAAAAGTGGATTTGGGACCAGAAACCAAACCTCACATCAGAGGAAAGAGAAATGCGTGGAAAAGAATTCAGTTAACATGTTGGTTTAGCACATGTGAGCTCCATGGAAACGGTAAAAAAGACTTGCTCTTCCATGACTGTGGAAATCTAGATTTAACAAGTTCTATATTAGGGAAATGGTTTTACTCATTTGTTGAGGAAAATCATTGAAATGAAAATTGTTTTCCACACCTAATTTTCTATTTTCACAAACAGGGAAAAATGTCACATGCAGGAAAACTGATTTCATTTCTTGACTTTTTCGTTTTTTTTCCACCAATCCAAACACCCCCTAAAACCACAACCATTTACATCCAGTGAACCAATATGAAAGGTTGAGAATCAGAAATGCTTATGCTCTGTGAATTGATATATAAAAAGGCTAGGATCAACAGGATTTTGGACTATGGGTGGTTGTAACGACCCGAAAAATTCTTGTCGTTTAAAATTTTTGTAATGATAAAAAATAGAGTTAAATGAATTAATTTTTCATTAATGAACAAAAAGAAAAGATAGACTAGTTGGTTAAAGCCCTCTTAAGTGAGAGGGAAGACTAGGGATCAAGTCCTATCACTAATAAAAATTTAATTTTCTTTTTTACTCTAAATACGAATTTTGAAATTCAAAATTTTCTTATCTTATCGAGGAATGGAGGGATCTAGTAGGTGTTCTTTCTATTTCATTTAAGTAGGCCAGATCCAACCAATGAACGGGTCGGATCGTCCGTCCGTTTATTGTACGGATCTAGGGACCTTATGTTTATCTTAACCCTTGAATATGTGATCGTGATTGGTGGGGACCATTTGGGTGGGCCAGGAATCGATCTAAACAGGTCATAATGACCATAAGGCCAAAATATACATGGGCCACAAAATTCAGATCGAATGGACCTTCAGATGGGCCACATCGATTGAATGAATGATAGCCTTTAAAATTCGTTTATTATTGTTTTATTTAATTATTAAATTAATTATGATAAATTATTTTATTCCAAAACATTATTGGGCCATAATGAGGTGGCCGACCCAATGGTCGGACCAGATCTCATGTAAACCATCATATATAGCATAAATAATAATAATAATAATAATAATAATAATAATAATAATAATAATAATAATAGAAAAAGAAAAGAAAAGAAGTGCTGGAACGTCCAGCGTTAATATCTTTGAAAGTGACGTGGGCCCCCACTCATGGGACCCACCTTGATGTATTTTGTGCATCCACTCCGTCCATTTAATTCCACATCTCATTTTAAGACTCGTGTCAGAGTTTGGACCCAAACTGAGGTCCGAGTGAGCCACATCACCTGAAACAAACTAATGGTGAAAAATTATAAAATAAAAATGAAACTTAAAAAGATAGAAATTCTGGGCGTAGACAGCGGTCCACTCGTGGACCCCAGTGTGATGAAATCAGTGGATCTAAGTCAACCATATGTTGTATTATAATGTTTTACAGCCTGAATCCAAAAATCAGATAAATTCGAATCTCAGGTGGCCCACACCACTTAAAATAGTAATGATAACAACACACATGGTTGAGGCAGTCCGATTTTGGATTGCTGTCCACTTTTGGGACCCATTTGATGACATTTTGAGAAATCTAATCCGTCCAATATCTTAATAAATAAGTTTTCTGATTAAAGACAAAAAATGACTCGTATAGGATATTCCAGTGGGCCATACCAAGACAAACAGTGGGGACAACACCTGTCCACTGGTTGGGAGCTTGTGGGCCCCACTGTGTAGTCTTTGAAAAATCCAATCCAACCAATCTCTGGAGCAATGAGTTATTAGTTTTGTGACAAAAAATCAGCCCAATCAAAGTTCCAGGTGGGCCATGCCAAGTGAAATAGTGGGGAGGTACGGTATGGATTCTCATAAATGGATCATTTTAGGATATCGTACGACAAAATCCTTGCAAAATATAATCAATCATATTTGGTAGTGTACCATTGGGAAACTTGTGACCAAGTATAGGATGACCCACCAGTCAAGTGGGCTGTACCATCAGAAAATAGAAAAAGGACCATTCCTTTTGGAAACGTAGATCACAATAATCGAATCTGGACCGTCCATTAAGGAACCAAAACTCAATAAAGTATAATCCAAATTGAAAATAAGTATATTAAGGCTAGATTGGTGATTTATAAATATAAATTACTTTTATTGTAGATTCAGGACCGATTCTACTCAGGACGTGACAGAATTAACAAAGTAACGGCCACTATCAACAGGTGAGTAAATCCCAACATGTTTCCTATTCATTTGAATAAAGTAGGTTGTTGTTGTGTAATGCTATGTTTGGGGTGGCTTGTGTTGATTATGATGATGTTATGCCTATATGCCAATGCATTTTATTACTTATACATGTTGAATGAAAGGAATGACAAATAATATATATGTGCCTTTCAATATGAGAGATGACACGAATGATATGTGTCTCTCAGAAGGAGAGATGATTGACTAATATATATGTGCCTCTCAAAAGGAGAGATGAATGAATTATTTGTTGCCTCTCAATCAGGGAGATGATTATTGAATACGACATGTCATACGCTTCATACATTTATACATTGTTATCCTGGAGCATCGCTCTTGAAGACCGGTAGGTACTTAAGTACCCGGTTACCCAAGGACCATCTTGGAAGCCCACTAATATGTAGAAGTCCGCCCTACAAGGAAGGGGGAGCCGATTGATGGGATCCAATCGAAACAAGTGGAAGACTGAGTAATGCCCACTTGATACATTATATCATCTTGCATAACATTATTGCATCCGGAGTGTAAATTTAATTGTAAGGTTGTATTTGGATGTACTACTTATTTGGACGGGTGTGAACCATGATGGGTTTACTCACTGGACTTCCCCGCTGACGAAAGTAAATATATACAGATGGTACATATGATGTACATGAGCAGGAACCTGAACAAGTGGAGGAACCACCAAGTATCTTAATGAAGGAAGAAGTTGCTGCTATGAATCAAGACATTTAGATTATTTCTATCATTTTTCTGTCTTATTTTCGTTTGATGACATTATTAGTAAGTCCCAAATGGGTGGACCATTGTGTATGGATTGTATTTTTATTTAATTTTTGTCAATTGATAATTTGAATTTAGTATACATATGATCCCATGCCTCTATAATAGTTTGGTTTTTGAATTAAGTGCTTTTGTGCACAAGTCATACCCCATAAACTGGGCCTGTGGGTGCACACTCTGTGTCCAGATTTCGGGGCGTGACAGGTTGTTCTTCAAGCCTTGGCAATTTGCAAAGCTGCAGAAATACGGCACCTAGCACATAACTGAGATGAATTTCAGATGAGAGTCTAGCAAATTAATCATTTACATAAAGAGCAAAGGGTCCCCCCAAACAGTGGCAATACCTTGTTTCATCAGGGAACTAAAACTGATGGTAACCAAACAGCGGCAATACCCTGTTTCGTCAAGGAACTAATACTAATGGTAGCCAAACATAAGTAAAAAATAGTTGTTGTAGGGCCATGAGGCCTTGCAACAGGAATTGCCAAAACCATGCAACTTTCTCCTAGAGTTTGTTCGGAAGAATGAGCATAGGACTTCAATGAATTGGGACCACGTGAAGAAAAATCAAAATTTTGAATACGGTGGGGCCAACCAGTTCAAAAGCAGGCCAAAGCCAAGCCCACGACCAGCCCTAGTTCAAACTTTCAATTTGTGACTCTATGTGAATAAGAACATACATGGAAATTGTGTCTCACATAGAATGAGACTCGTGCATAATATGCAATTCATGCACAAGGGATAAAATAGAAAATATTACATAAGCTAACACAACTAGCATTGGCAAAGATGTATCTTGGCAAAACATCAAATACATAAATTAATTATCATAAGAAGAACAAGTAAACAGTTCACTACGTAAATCCCAGTGTAACAATTTGGTATGAACCATTGCCATGTTATTACAATGTCAAATGGCCATGTTGGGTGCCGATATCATAAGATTCAGACTCAGTACCTAAATTTTCAAGAAGATTTTGATGGTTCTCCAGAAATCAGATTTTTGAATTCAAAACTCAGAGTTGCATTAGCATAAATTTCTTAATAATATAGAAAGCTTGTAAAGAATACAAGATAAGCATTTTCAAGCATGCACATTCTCAACTCATACCTCTCCATATGACAATATGGAAGTGTTAATACCAGCTAAGGAGTTCTTTACCAATGGGATGCCAACCAACTGAAAAATATCATCCTGCCAGAAAAGAATTCATAAACAACTTCAAATTCAAATTCAAATGCATAAGCAGAAAATAAGAGGTTTTCTATGCATAATCAAGTAGACCACAATTCATGAAATAAATGTATGGTCGAAGAACAATTGGCTGAAGTTTTTTCTTAAGCTGTTTACTGGTTTCTAACTATGTGTCCCACCTAACGATTGGAGCAGGCTGATTTTTGAGTGAAAATATCTTCATGGCCCAAACCAACTGGGTGGATGGCTCGGATATTGCACCTTGCATCAGTCCACCCCACTTAGTTGACATATGAGTTCATTATAATGCCAGAGCTCAAAGGAATCTGATGTGATGTTTTTTTTTTTTTTTTTTTTTTTTTTTTTTGTAGATATAGCCTTATAAACGAGATATAACTTACCAGTACATGCATATGAGGTTCCCCCACCCATATAGAAAAGATGACCAAGACGAACCAGTGAACCTGCGTTTTCAAATTTCAGTTAAATGACAAACCTTCTGAATGTAAAATAGAGATTCCTCACTAAATAGATTCTTTAATTAGACTTCACTTCATGCAAAGTTCAAAGAAATTAAAAAGAAGTTCTACGGAACTTGGAAGATGTTGTCATGGGAATGGTTGACAGAGAGATCCATTTATAAATGAAGCCCATTGGATCTTTATTCTAGCTAAGTTAATTAATTCTACAAAATCAACCATCATAACCCTAGAAATCAAGAAAAAAAAAAAAAAAACTAAAAGGGATAACATTAAAATCTCCAAATCAGTCATAAAAACCCAAGAAATCCAAAAAAGATGAAGTAAACACCAAAACCTACAAATTAGCCATCAAAGCCCTAGAAATCAAGAAAATATGAACAAATGAACATTAAATCCTCCAAATCGGCCATCAAAACTCTAGAAATCGACAAAATATGAACAAACGAACATCAACTCTACCAAATCAGGCATCAAAACCCTATAAATTGAGAATATACGTGGAAAGGAACGTCAATCTCACCAAATCGCTGAGCAAAACCTTAAAAATCAAAGGCGAAAGAGAGAATCTGACCCAATCTCACCAAATCGACGATCAATCCCACAAAACCCTTAAAATCGATGGCAAAAGAGAGAGAATATGACTTTTTTGGAGACAAAAAAGCGATGGCTTTCCCTTCTCTAGGGTTTCTTCGGATGTAGGGAATTTGGTGCGAGAAATGGGGGGAGAGAGAGAGAGAGAGAGAGTGAAGAAGAAGAAGAATCGCAGAGAGAGCGGTGAGATTCGATGAACGAGAGAGAAGAAAAGGGCAAGAAGAAAAGGGCAGAGGAAAAATGCGAGAGAGAGAGTTCGATTGGAGGTTTTTTTTTTAAAAAAAAAAAAAAACCTAATTTCAACTTCGCCGAATTTTTATCGTACTTTTAACGATAGCTTAGGCCATCGAATTTAGAGTGCCAAATTCGGAGCATTTTTACACAGTCGTATCATCATAATCAACTCCTTGGTGGTTGTACCCTTTAGCTATGGGCCTTGGCTTTTAATCTTTCAAGTGTACCATCAGATTTTAACTTTGTTTTAAACACCCAACGACAACCCATGACATTCATATGGGATTGACGAGGAATAAGAATCCATGTAGAATTAGCACGTAATGCATCTAATTAACTCTTCCTCCATAGCTTTTTGCCATCTAGGATGGACCAAGGCAGCTTTCACAGTTCTAAGTTCTTTAGGAATAGAATCTGAAGGAACTACAGAAACTACACGAACAAGGCTAGCTTGAATTTTACCTCGTCTTCATAGTATGAGTATTGAGTTGAAGATGTCTGCTTGGATCACCATAAGGATCATAAATAGCTTGGGATTGGTGAGCTAGTTGCATAGGAGGTGGATCAGAAATTGAAGATAAGGATCCCATTTGAATGATAGATGAATCATCTCGTGGTTGAACCGGAAATGATCCAGCCATTGTATCAACTTGAGCTTCAGTTGGAATGTAGTGTTCTGTAGGAGTGACATAAGCATCTAGAGTGTCAACTTGAACCGGTATATCAACTATTGGACAAAAAATTGTGCTATCATTTGGCTGTGATGGTACTGTTAGATTTGGAATGCCTTCTCCTTCATTTAAAGGTAATAGTCGAGATTTCTCCCCCAGTGTGCCAACAATATCTGTTAGTGGAGTGTCAACATTAGGAGCAACTGTATTATTAGTCCAATCTGCTTATGTTATCATCACGAGGTCATTTACCTAGATCATGGAATCCTTTGAGGAAGATGTATTAATGAATGGAAAATTGCTTTCATGGAAGACAACATGTCTGCAGATATATACTTTCCCTGTAGAGGTACCCAAACATTGATAACTTTTGTGTAAGTTACTGTAGCCAATAAATATATAAGGAAGAGATTTTGGTGAGAATTTATTCTTACCATACTCCTTGAGATATGGATAGCATCGACACCCAAATGTTCTTAATGATAATAATTAGGATCCTTACTAGACAAAATCTGAAAAGGAAATTTTTCACCCAATAGAGGAGAAGGCAATCTATTAATTAAATATACTGCAGTTGAAAAAGCATCAACCTAAAGTTTCTTGAACAAGCCAGATTGGAACAGCTAGCATAGACATACCAAGCTCTCTTATATGTTGGTATTTTCTCTCCACGACGCCATTTTGTTATGGAGTCTTAGGACATGAGAGTTGTCTCAATATTCCATTTGCATCTAATAATTCCAAAAACTCGGTCTTAGCAAATTCACCACCTCCATCACATTGAAAATTTTTAATCTTTACGTTAAACTGAGCTTCCATTGTAATTTTAAATTTCTTGAAGCAATGATAAAATTCAAATTTTAACTTCAAAGGAAACAACCAAGTATAGCGTGTGCAATCATCTACAAAAGCAACATAATATTTAAATTTTGCATAGAATCAATTGGTGCAGGGCCTCATAAATGACAATGTATTTTGGCTAAGGAAGAGTAATCTTTTATTCAAACTTTCAAATGGGAGTTTACTGCTCTTTCCCAATTGGCAGCTTTCACAAACCTCACTATCGTTCCAACTAGTAACATTAATAAAATTATTTTTATTCAAAAATAAAATCAACCTATGATGGGATGTCCTACTTGTCGATGTCATACTTCTTCAATTGTTCTCCTTTGACTTGCAGAGTAAAATGCTTTCTTTTCTCTCCATAAAGCAAAGACGACTCCTTCTCTAGTTCCCATTGCCAATATTCTCCCGGTTCTCTTGTCCTTGATAAGAAACCCATTAGATGAGAATTCAAATAGACAAGATAAATCATCTAAAAGCTAAACCAACAGATAATAAGTTCTTAATAATTTCAGGCACCAAAAGAACATTGGATAAAGATAAATGACATGAGATGTAGGGAGTGATATAAAGCATATGTGAAATATATAACTTTTTCCCATCACCAGTGACAATTTTATCATTTCTGGAATGAGGCCGGATCTACTACAAGCACTTGTAGGTTAACATAAATACTCACAGAGGTTAATTTTGTCTTTTCACAAAGGCCGCAAAAAGAGATAAGAAGTTGTGAATCTACTCGCGCCAGCTGTCTAAATTGACACTGCTACCCTTGTGGTGTTACTTTATTACAACTTTAACCTTGAAATTAGTAGTTACGTCAAATCTTTGAAATGGGGCCCACATAAATTTAATTTGTCGATCGATACTGTCCAACAGTTTTCTCATCCTCTATTATATCATTAGAGAAAAAAAATGAGGCGCATCTGAGTGGAAGGTGGGCCGTAAACAGTATTAGTAGTGTGTTAAGTATGTACCATTAAATGTAAATGAAGATGATGTAGACCACTTGATTATTTGATCTGCCAATTTTTTTTAGTATCGGAACAAAAAAAATCTTAAAATTTGAATGAACAACATGGATCATTGCTAACAACATCAATAAATGAAGGTGTGGCCCATTACTATAACAAGGCAGTCCAAGTCGGGGTGAACCGTTACTATTTTGGGAATTCAGTGTGTGTCCGTGTTCGATAGTGTGTGGTTAGAGTGGTTCTTGAGTCTCGGTACCATAATGCAGCATCTTCTTAAGTGGTTACGAACCCAGTCATAGCTCGGTGAAAGCGTTCGGCGTGCCACCGAAGGGCTACAGTGCAAGTCGGTGTGGATCGATGTTATTTTAGCGGTACAATGTGCGTCAATATTTTTCGATATAATGTTAGGATGCTTCCGTAGTCTTGATACCATGATGCAGCATCTTCCTAATTGGTTATGCACCCACTCCCACTTCGGTAAAAGAATTCGAGTTGCGACCGCATGGGCTGCAGTGCAAGTCGGAAGGAATTGTTACTATTTTGGATGTCCCGTGTGTATCCGTGTTCGTTGGTGCATGGTTAGAGTGATTCTTGAGTCTCGGTACCCTAACGCAGCGTCTTCTTGAGTGGTTAAAAACCCACTCGTAGCTCGGTGAAAGCGATCGGAGTGCCAGTGAAGGGCTGCAGTGCAAGTCGGTGTGGATCAATGCTATTTTAGGGGTATAGTGTGCGTCAATGTCTTACGGTATGATCTTAGAGAACTTCCATAGTCTTAGTACCATGATGCAGTATCTTCCTAGTTGGTTGCACACCCACTCAAACTTCGGTAAAAGAATTCGAGTTGTGACCGCATGAGCTGCAGTGCAAGTCGGAGGGAACTGTTACTATTTTGGAGGTCTTGTGTATATCTGTGTGCGTCAGTGCGTGGTTAGAGTGATTCTTGAGTCTCGGTACCCTAACTCAGCGTCTTCTTAAGTGTTTACGCACCCACTCGTAGTTCGGTGAAAGCGTTCGGCGTACCAAGGGCTGGTGTGCAAGTCGAAGTTTATCAATGCTATTTTAGGGGTACGGTATGCGTCGGTGTTTTTCGATGTATGGTTAGAGTGCTTCCGTACTGTTGGTCTCATGATGGAGAGTTTTCCAGGTGGATACACACCCACCCGTAGTTCAGTGAAAGCATTCAACGTGCTATTGCACGAGCTGCAGTACAAGTCAGAGTGAACCGTTACTATTTTGGGGATCCCGTGATTGTCCGTGTTCGTCGGTGTGTGGTTAGAGTGATTCTTGAGTCTCGGTACCCTAATGCAGCGTCTTCTTTGGTAGTTATCCACCAACTTGTATTTCGGTGTAAGCGTTCAGCGTGCCATCGAAAGGCTACAGTGCAAGTCGAAGTGGATCAATGCTATTTTAGAGGTACGGTACGGTGTGCATCAATGTTAGTTGTTGTCTATGTAGAATGGTTCTATAGTCTTAATACTATGATCGAGAGTCTTCGTAGGTGGATACATATATAGTCATTGTTCATTGAAAGCGTTCGACCCACGATCGCATTTGCTGCAGTGTAAGTCGGAGGGAACCGTTAATATTTAGGGGGTCCAGTATGTGTCCGTATTTGTCGGTGCGTAGTTAGAGTAATTCTTCCATTTTGTTTCCCTAACGTAGTGTCTTCTTGAGTGGTTATGCATGCACTCATAGTTCAGTGAAAACATTCGACGTGTCATTGAAGGAATACTGTAGAAGTCGAAGTGGATCGATGTTATTTTAGGGGTACCGTATGCGTCAGTGTTTTTCGGTATATGGTTAAAGTGTTTTCCTAGTCTCGGTACTATGATGCAGCGTCTTCCTAGTTGTTTACACACACACTCGTACTTCCGTAAAAGCATTTGAGATGCGACCACATGTGCGGCAGTGCAAGTTGGAGGGAACTGTTACTTTTTTAGGGCTCCAATGTATGTCCGTGTTCGTCGATGCATGATCAGACTGATTCTTGAGTCTCAGTACCCAAATGTAGCATCTTCTTGAGTGGTTACGCACCCACTCGTAGTTCAGTAAAAGCGTTCGGCGTGCCATAGAAGGTCTGGTGTGTAAGTCGGAGTGGATCGATGCTATTTTAGGGGTACGGTATGCGTCAGTATTTTTCGGTATATAGTTAGAGTGCTTTCATAGTCTCGGTACCATGATGCATCTTCTTCCTAGTTGTTTACGCACCCACTCGTGATGCAGTAAAAGCATTCGAGATGCGACTGCATGTGCTGCAATATGAGTCGGAGGGAAAAGTTACTATGTTGGAGGTCCGGTGTATGTCCGTATTCGTCGGTGCGTGTCAGAGTGATTCTTGAGTCTTGATAGCCTAACATAACGTCTTCTTGAGTGGTTACGCACCCACTACAAATTCGGTGAAAGTATTCGGCGTGCCACCGAAGGACTACTTTGTAAGTCGGAGTGAATCGATGCTATTTTAGGGGTCCAGTATGCGTCAATGTTTTTCGGTATTTGGTTAGAGTGCTTCCATCGTCTCGGTACCATTATGCATCTTCTTCCTAGTTGTTTATGCACTCACTCGTAGCTGAGTAAAAGTATTCGAGATACGACCGCATGTGCTGCAGTACAAGTCGGAGGGAATAGTTACTATTTTGGAGATCCGGTGTATGTCCGTGTTCGTCGATGCATGGAAGAGTGATTATTGAGTCTCGGTACCCTAACGTAGCATCTTCTTGAGTGGTGACGCACCCATTCGCAGTTTGGTGAAAGCGTTTGGCGTGCCATCAAAGGGTTACTGTGTAAGTCAGAGTGGATCGATGCTATTTTAGGAGTACGGTGTGCGTTAATCTTTTTCGGTATTTGGTTAGATTGCTTCCGTAGTTTCGATACCATGATACATCTTCTTCCTAGGTGTTTATACACTCATTCCTAGTTCAGTAAAAGCATTCGAGATGCGACCGCATGTGCTGCAGTACAAGTCGGAGGGAGCCGTTACTTTTTTGGAGGTTCGGTGTATGTCCGTGTTCGTTGGTGCATGGCAGAGTGATTCTTTAGTCTCGATACCCTAATGTAGTGTCTTCTTGGGAGGTTACGCACCCATTCAAAGTTCGGTGAAAGCGTTCGGCGTACCACCGAATGGCTGTTGTGTAAGTCGGTGTGAATCGATGCAATTTTAGGGGTACGGTATGCGTCAATGTTTTTCGGTATTTAGTTAGAGTGCTTCCGTCGTCTCGGTGCCATTATGCATCTTCTTTCTAGTTGTTTACGCACCCACTCCTACTTCAGTAAAAGCATTCGAGATGCGACCGCATGTGCTGCAGTATAAGTCGGAGGGAATTGTTACTATTTTGGAAGTCCGGTGTATGTCCGTGTTCGTCGGTGCGTGGCAGAGTGATTCTTAAGTCTTGCTACCCCAACGTAGCATCTTCTTGAGTGGTGATCCACCCACTCGCATTTCTATGAAAGTGTTCGGCGTGTCACCGAAGGGTTTCTTTGTTAATCGGAGTGGATCGATGCTATTTTAGGGGTACGGTGTGTGTCAATATTTTTCGGTCTTTAGTTGGATTGCTTCCGTAGTGTCGGTACCATGATACATCTTCTTCCTAGGTGTTTCCGCACTCATTCGTAGTTCAGTAAAAGCATTCGAGATGCGACCGCATGTGCTGCAGTACAAGTCGGAGGGAACCATTACTTTTTTAGAGATCCGGTGTATGTCCGTGTTCGTCGGTGCGTGGCAGAGTGATTTTTTAGTCTCGATACCCTAATGTAGTGTCTTCTTGAGAGGTTACGCACCCACTCAAAGTTCAGTGAAAGTGTTCGGCGTACCACCGAATGACTGCTGTGTAAGTCGGAGTGAATCGATGCTATTTTAGGGGTACGGTATGCGTCAATGTTTTTCGGTATTTGGTTAGAGTGCTTTCATCGTCTCGGTACCATTATGCATCTTCTTCCTGGTTGGTTACGCACCCACTCGTATTTTGATAACAGAGTAAGCAGATTCGCTGGTGTACGTGGACCACACCAGAAAACGTAGACCCTACAATGATTCCCCTAGTCAAAACATACATTCAGCCCACCATGATGATTAATTGCCATCCAAACTGTTCATAAGGTCACATGGACCTGGATGAAGGGTAAAAACAAATATCAGACTGAACCAAAACTTCTTTGACCCCAAGAAGGTTTCAATGGTATGCGTTCAATCCCACTGCTTTCTGCAGTGTGGTCCACTGAAACTTTGGATCTTTCTTATTTTTTAGATCAGTCCTTAGGAAAAATCTAAAAAAATGGAAGGATGGATTGGATATAACATGTGGGTCATGGTGGAAGAACTTCCCGACGTCAGTACACCTTGGTGTACCTTACCACTGCATTCGGGCGCGATTTCCTGTGAAAGCCTTGCACAGGAAGTTCCTGCGTAGGAACCAAGGTGGGGCCCAAAGTGATGTTTTTTGATAAATCCATCCCGTCCATCTGTTTTGGGAGCTCATTTTAGAACACCAGAACAGAAAAGAACCGGATCCAAGACTCAAGTGTGCCAAAAACGTGATGATTGAACGTCCACAGTTGAAATATTTGTGGAGCCACAGGAGTTTTGAATCAGGATAATATTTGCGTTTCCAGTTCATCCCAGTAGTAGTGACTTTATGAACGGTATGGATGTCATATAAACATCACTGTGGACCCCAGGGAGGTTTCAACGATAGTAATTTAGCTACCCGCCTTTTCCTTTAGTTCGGCCCACTGGACTCTTGGATCCGGTTCAATTTTTTTCTCATGTCCTAAAATGAGCTCTCAAAACGGATGGACGGGGTGGATTTATGAAAAAAATCACTGTGGGCCCCACATTGGTTACCAGCGTAGTAACTTCCTGCGCAAGGCTTTCGCCGGAAATCCGCGCCCCAATAATCAACGGAGGCCGAATCTATCTATCTCTCTATCTCTCTCTCTCTCTCTCTCTCTCTCTCTCTCTCTTTCCACTCTCTCTCACTCTGTCTACTATCTCCCTCCTATGAAAAAGCCCTAGCCACCTAAAGCATCTCAACGCGAAGTCCGTACCAGCGCCAACCTCTCTCACAGCAGAATCGCTTCCAAATCAGGTATGAGTTTCACATGTTATTGGATTAAAGAAGTCATTTTTTTGGAATTTCTTAAAGTAGTTTTTTAAATGACAAATCCGTTATCTAGTTTGGGGGAAAGCATAATTGATGTAGGGAATAACTCCCAAACCCATTGTTGTTAATTCACATTAAAATTGGAACAATCCTAGCCTTCGATTCACGGACATTCGTCAGTTGAAATCTGAATGTTGGGTTATCTTTGGTCGGCAGTTGGGTTGAAAATCATTTGGGATTTAGAAAAGGCTAGTGTAGAGGATGTTAAGGGCATTATTTTGAGGCTGAATATAGGGCAGATTGTAGGCTGAAAATGGTCAGGTTTAGTATGGTTATGGTGGGGTTTATAGGCTTAAGCATTTTGGGCCCATTTAGACTCATGGCCCGTTTGGCATCATGGATTTGAGGAGAAAGGAAGAGAAACTGGTTGCTTTATTCTGTTTGGCAACATGGATTTGATGAGAAGTGGTATTGAGAGGAATCCTGAAAAACTCAAAAAGGCACTTTCTGCCCTTTTCCAAATCCTCAGAAAATGGTGTGATTTGAGGAGAAATCCTTCCCAACGTGGGACCCACCATAATTTGTACCTAACTATGGGACCCAACATGATGTATGTTTTCCATCCAACTTGTTGATAAGGTCACAAAGACCTGGATGAAGGGACCACGCAAATTCTGTTTAATCCAAATCTTTTGTGCATCATAAAGGTCTCACTCTCCATTTTTTCTTGTTTTATGGTCCACTTTAGATGATGATTTCCAAAATTTGGCACGATTTTGGGATAAAATTATGAGAACAAATGGATGAATGGCATGGATTTAAGAATCGAGGCTAATACTGTGGGCATACGATGTGATTAAAATTCACACCGTCCATTCCTTCATGTTTGATTTCTCTCCAAATCTTGGCTGCCAAACCGAAATTCTCGAATCGACAAGATTTGGAATTGATGAGAAATCATATCATGGAATCCACTTCTCCTCATATCCATGGTGCCAAACGGGCCATGAAGCGAACTTAAAAAAATAATGATAACTCTGTCCCAAAGTGGTGGGGTGAACATATAGTTGTGCCTCCATCCAAAGTGGACCTTTTTAGAGTTAGTGCTTCTAAGGTGGTGCTGACAATGGCTGCGAGTTCAATGTGGGACCCACACATGGTTAGGTGCAAATGATGATCAAGAGCAGGCCTCGGATGATGGATGGTTTAGAGAATGATAGAACTTCTCTATTACCATAGATATGGATTGGCCATTTCCTATCCTAGAATTAGGATCACCGTTTCAAAATAATGGAGTGTGTAGTTCACTGATTGGAGCTGTTGATATAATTGTCCAATTTAGATGTCCTTTAGAACACGTCAATCCTTCAATAAGTCTGTGAGATGTGTAATCCATAATCCTTCAATTAGTTGCCAGCAAATGTTGAAATTAATTAAGAAAGAAATGTGAAAATATTCTACATTCAATGAAGAGAAGGCGAAACAAACAATTGGCTGAAACATTTGACATCATTTCAACCATACATATCCTTGATCAATAGAGCCCAATTGTGCAAGATAACAACCCAAGTTCACCGTAGAAACTCTCAGCATTGCAGAGTATGCAATAGCTTAAAAACGAAAAGTCGTGAAAGCCTGCCTAGGCCTCCACTGAAGAAATTGCTTCCTATTTCAATTCTCAACTAACATATTACAGATAATGCATACAGTGAAATAAATGAAACATCAAACGAACTATTTTCTGGAAATTAACGTACAGAACATAAACATTAGCACATGGTTCCTGATGTAAGCAGCCGATCCTCTCGTCTTTTTCTTCTCCTTTTTTTTCATTTATTCCTCGAGGCATTCCTCGGGCCATTTTGGAACTTTGGTGTTTATTTTTTTTTAGCACTGTTCCGCGGGGTAGGTGTTTGGCTTGCTACTTTGAGATATTTTGTGAAACTGTTGAAAGTGCTCAATTTCTGCTCTATTTTTAACCCAGCAAATTAATTCCTGTCAACGTATTTCATTTCATATTTTTCTTCGAACATTTAAGGTAAATGGAAGGAGCTATTCCACCACGACTATGCTCATGTGGAGAAGGAAAGATGGATGTGTACATGGCAAAGACTTCTAAAAATCATGGAAGATATTTCTACAAGTGTCCAATTCGAAGGGTAAGTGAAATCATTTTCTTTAACTTAGCTAGATATTGATAGTATTGAAGAAGTTACTCTTTCTATGTGAAACAAATATTATTGCAGCAACATAGGGGTGCATTCATTTGGTGTGACGAGGAGACAGCCGAGGCAGTGAAGAGTCCTCGTCGTTTATATAATTCTCAATCATCAAGTAGCCATGCATGTTCTTCGCAGACGGTACTAAGGAAGACGATACGCGACTCCACTACACAAACGAGTGAAGATGATGGGACAAGCAACTACCGTCCAGACGGTAACTTTCACGGAATACAGTGGTTGCTATATGGAGCATGTGGATGTTGTGTTATTATCTCTGCACTAATTCTCTTCTTTGTATTACTTTTCATCATTACATATGTGTTCCTGCATTGACTTGTAATTTTGTTGGAATACTTTTCAGTAGTACACACTGTGGATGGTTTACTATTAATGTGGATGCTTAAATATTTTTATATCTTAGTTCGTTGTTGTCCTGCAATGATTGTACAGGTGGATGTATGCGTGGCCATGTGGATGTATGTGTGTGTGGCCAGGTGGATGTATGTGTGGCCATTTGGTATGCATGGATTTTTGGTGATGTTATTACAATGCCTCACTTTGGCAGCGCTGGGTTGAATGATTTTCTCATACAATGTCTTTATGGTCGTTGAATGTTGTAACTCCTATTGCATTTGGGTTGGGTGAAGTCAACACTGTACATATATATTTTCCAGATTTGTTGGATGGCAACATATGTTCTCGTTCCATTGACCCAACAAGTACTAATGATTGGTAAATCTTTAATCATGGTTGGCCCCAAAAAGGAGGCTAGTGCAGTTATTTGATGAATGGGCACAGTTTATTTCTGGGATGGGGCATGTACAGGCTCAGACCGATCTGATCGACCGAACCGTCCAATCAGCATGGGCACAATTGATTTATGGCTTGGGGTACGTCTAGAGTCGGACCCATCTGATGGACCTCACTATTCAATCTGCAGACCACCTATTGGATGAGCCATTGCTCAGATCGGGTTAAGGTTGCAATAAATCGAACCCGGACCGAATATGAGACTTCCAGACCCGATCCATTAGTAGACTCTCAATCTATTGGACTTGCAGCCATGGGAAGCCACTTTTGCCAAATACTGACCAGCGCTTGCAATCGAACACTATTACACAAACTGCAGCCGAAAAATGGCCAACCTAAAAATGGCCAATGGTTCAATGTGCAACTCCAAATGTTGAGGGGTTAACAGTTTTCCACCCACACCCAAATGGGATCATTGGATCTACATGTCTGATTGCTGTGAGTGGGTCTAATTTACAACGGTAGTTGGGTGAAGACAAACCATGGAGGATGAACCGAATATCTGCCAAACACGTCAATGAACCTTGAGCATAATATCTGCTCAAATCCTCATGTACAGGGGCAATCTTGTACATAAGAGGTTTTCAGTTTTTAAGTGTGGGGGGGCATCTTCCAGTGATCCAAACCAGTTAATACAAATTCTCAGCTCTATTTTGTGAAGAGCAGAGTCGAAACCACAATTAAATTATATAAATGCCCTTTCTGTTATTAAAAGGCGTTCAAATTTCCATGATTAGTGGAAGTTTCATGGTTCTAACAGTAATTGTTGGTGGAACCGGCAGTGCTGCTTGTAAATTAGGACTTGTAATATGAGGCTTCTGAAAATTCCAGACGATTAATTTCAGAGATAACCACGCCACCTATTTAATTGGTAAGTAATCTTTGAGTGCAAGTGTATAGAGACAGAAGTGACGTCGTTTTTATACATGTTCACATGAATGACACTTGTCCACATCCGGGCTGTATGAAAAAAAGTCAAAAATGAAATGACGGCCTTTTTTCTGATGTCATCGTAGTTGATTTATACAATCATACGCGGTCCAGGTATTCCCCTTCGCTGAATTGTTGTCGCGAGTGCTGCTCGGTCCATGTCCCTGACATTAAATGAATGAGTTAAAAGGCGTCAGCCCAAGGATAAAAAATAAGTGTATATCAGTTATCCATCCCTACCATCCATTTTTCTAACTCATTGTACAGAACAAACACAAAAATCAAGTGGATTGAATAAATACATGTAGGTTTAGTGTGTACCTGCTAACAAATGATTGAAAAGTGGCTAATTTATGCGTGCATGCTCCTTCCGACCATTCCAACAGTATATCAAGCTATGCGTCCCCTACTAAATGTGTGAAAGAAGAGAAATAACTCCCTCATATTAAAGATTAAAAAAAGCAGTGAATTACAATTGTGAACATTGAAACCCAGAATATTAAATTGCTTTCTGTGGAAACCTGCCTTTCCGACATTTACATACAAAGTGGTGTTGCGAACTGATTTTCATTTCTCAAATTTTCTGTTTTTCAGCGGAAAACTGTGCAGATTCGTATCTCCGAAAAATAAAAATTTGACATTAATAACTTCTGAGGCAAAGAAGATAACATGAGGGGACAGAACATCAAATCCCTGTAAAATTGGAATCCAAAACAAACTACGGATAAAATAATTGAGACCATGGTTTCAATTTCCTGATGATCTCAGGTTACTTCCATTCAAACACATGAAAATGAAAGGAAAACATATACAAACTAGAAGCATAATGTAAAATACAAGAAACAAACAGTCTTGATCACAGCATACACAAACTTTCATGTCTAAATTGCATGTCCCACTTGTTTAGCAATCCAAACCACGAAAAACGGATGGACAGCGTGAATGTAAGACACATACATAATGGTGGTCCTCACGGTCGGGGATGCACCTACCTTCGAACATGACCCATCCACGATGGGACCCATTAGACAGATGTTCTTCATCGATACATTGCCCTTATATTGGTAGCGGACAGCTGACTCTGCCACATTCTGGTTCGCCTGGTAGGAAAATGGGATCATCCAGTGGGGCCCACAAGTTGACACTGATGCACATGAGCAGCCTAACATTGGACCAGAAAAGCAAAGCAACCTTATCAGGTTGTGTGGTACCTTCATTCAGTTCTGTGTGATCTTATCAACTGTTTAGATTGAAAATAAAAATTATGCTGGCTCCAAAAAACTTTTTAATGGTGTGCATTCAATCATCACTCTTTTCTGCATATCATGATCCACATGGGATTTGGATCTACTTCATTATGGGATCCAGTAGCTGTAAAAATCATCATGCGCTTCAATCATCACTCTTTTCTACTTCATGGTCCAGTAGCTGTAAAAATGGATGGACGGACTGAATATTCGGCACATCCATGACAATGGCCCCACAAGGATCCACCGAAACCCCACAATTATCCAACCACATTTAATGAGAATAATGTTATTTCTAAACATTTTAAATCAGTCTTCTCTCTCCCATTTATTTTGACATTAAATGCCACAAAATCCATCTTCATATGGACAGTATTCACATTGGTTACACATGAGTTTTAGTATGTACCTGCACACAAATGGATGGTATCCAAGCTGTAGTAACAATTTCCAACCATCCAACTTTAGCATACACATGTGGAGGTTTAGTGTGTACCTGCTAACAAATGATTGAGCACCTGCTACAAATTGTCTGCAAGTTCCTTCTTACCAGTCCAATAGTGTAAACATGGCCTTCTCACCAATCCAACAGTATAGCATTCTCTGTGTCATTCCTGCAGCCAAAAAAAGATTTCAGGGATTTTAGAGACAATTTAGTTATAGGGAAGACAAGCTTCCCATGTTTCATGCATTTTTCTTTGAAAAACAAAAAACGAATATTCATGGCCATAAAGTAGGGAAAAAAAATTAAAGGAGCTCTCTTTAGAAACTAGATTAAATATATCACAAAGCGATCTGTTTTAGAGTTGATCCCCTCATGTCAAAGTAAATAGAAAAAGATATGATTTATAATTGTCATGAAATGTGACTGAACTTTTTTGGAAGCATCTTGAATCAATATGGAGCATATGGACATCAATAAGGATATTTTTTTCCTTTTATTTTTTATAATAGAATTAAGAATCATGCTTTTCCTGAATAAATTTACCCAACACACCAACAGTTGGTAAATTTGAATGAAAGTCTATAACTGATCAAGCGTGATTTATAAACAGCCAAATTAAATGCAAACATGTAATAATTATTATTGATTTTTGTAAGGGATACTAGAAGAACATAGGTATAAGGAGACCATTTAACTCTCCAAAAACAAAGAAAACCATTTTTTCATACAACCTCATCCCTCCATTCCACAATTAACAAAAGGCAACATGTACATGCATCCACTTACCCAATATCTGGGTGCATTACAGATGGAGCATACCTCTAACATCAAGTAGGCAATCAACCACAACCATTCTTTGTTTAATACAATTTCTTTGTTTTGCACTTATATATTGTGAATTGACTGTCTCAGTTCTCAAGAGGAATGATTACGGGTCACACTGCGTAGGCTTATCTGTTCACTTTTTAGAAACTTTTTTTTGGGCAAAATCCCCTTTTCCTCAATTGAAGCCTCTTTCCTTCATTGATTCACCAAAACCCAAGCAGAGATTCTTTCCGAAGACATTTTCACAGCTCATGCTATTTTCCTGAGGTCGTTCCTCCCCAAATGTTCTTAAAAGATTCATCTTCAGCTTCAGCCTGACCTTTCAATATGTATCAAAATCCCTCACCATAAGCAAAAGGCAATTAGGTACAGCTCCTCGCTAACCCAAGTTTCGCTTAACCCTTTTATGTGCCCACATAGACTACGATCAGACATCAGCTAGTTAATTGCAATTATCTTTTTAGAATTCTGGAAAAATATTAATTCGGGAAGAAATAGAGCAACCAATAATATATGAAAACAGGGCCTAAGAAAACAGAACACACAAAAACAGCAAAATGCAATTGACACACAGAGAATATAGAAGAGAAACTGATAAAGTAAGGAAAGAGTTGGCCCGAAAAGGGATGTGAGCTATTTATCTCCTGCCAATAATCTGAATCTCAGTCCTTAAGAGAACCCGCATTGCCCAGGACATCCACAACTGAATTCGCTTCTCTCTTGACATGCAGAATGTGACCACGATTCTTTCATTTTTTTTATATTTTAAGTGCAGTGGCCTCCCTCTTGCAAGCATTTGCACACTTGTTTGTGTGGAGCCATAAATATTCAAAGAAGCTGAAGTCACAAATCCACTTCTACTAGTTGAATGAAAAGTCTTTTTTGCACACCAAAAGACAAACCCACTACTAACAACTGCCACCCCTTTAATAGTTTCATGTCAAGGACATACATTGCAAGATGCACATACAATGAAAGGCAACTTGACAGTGAAGGATGTAAAGCTTGAACTTGATAATCCAATAGCTATCTCATAGTGAAAGAGATAAATGATACTTGATTGAAATGAGTTGGTTACATTCTAACTAAGACAAGAATGGGCAAGGTCATAAGTAAATGAACAAATTCTTGATGCACAGGATTGTTTGCATTTGGAACCATAGTTCAACGATCCAAACAGTCAGGTGAAGAGCAATGTCACAAGAATCTCTAAAAGACAAGAACAGAAACAGATTTTCTGTCGGCACGACTTTTAAACGAACATAGAAGAACAAACTCAAAGAAATTCAACCAATCAAGCATCAAGAGTAATAGATTTACACAACCCTCCTATATTTCTTCGGACACTAAAACAGGTAAAGCAATTTCAAATAAATCTGCTGAGATACACCATGCAAAAGTTGTACTTTATGATTCTGGAAAATCCCAAAGTCATTTACCGACCTCGAAATTCAGTTACTTAGTCAACAGTTCCATAATCAGTTCTGCTCTGCCTGACCCATGTCGTTCATCTAGTTTTTGGCATCATTTAGGTGCATGAACAAAATATTAAGCAGATAGAAAGCGCAAGCAGGCCATGATATCACTAACAGTCGTGATTGAATGCTTCACAATTGAATTTTTCCTTTGTACAGGTTCAAATGAGTCAATTAACATGTTGGATGGCAAGTTAACATTATAGTGGGCCCTATCGACTCTGAAAACACAGGCATTCAACCACCACAGCAGGAAAAAAGTGAAGTTAAAAGGTAGACAGACCTGGAAAGGGGATGCTATTGTTAGAAGCGAGGACTACGAAACGAAAATTTTCTACGAAAATGACATAAACCACATACCTGACGATCAGTAATGAATAGAATACTTTCATCAAGGACATAATCTAAACACTAACCATTCAGAATGCTATATTCTTAGTTTCTCAGCTATCTTATCATCCTTACTTGCCTCAAACATAATCAAATGCAAAACAACTGCAGAGAGAAAAGACAGAGATATCTTAATACCAATAGAATATATAAAACCACATGTAATAAGAGTATGTATGATCACCTTCAGTATAACAGTGCATCGTTTAGGATGACAAATGTGAGTACTGGACAATTGTTGTACGGGAAATGGACATCCAAGCACGCGATTCTTTTGTAGGGAATAGACTCAAAAAGATATGTCTTCTTTTTTCAAAGACTTTTGTATGACGTCTCCATAAAAAGACGCCATCTTCGCCTGTTCAGGTCATCACAGACCAAATCCCTTGCAATCTTCAAACGTATACTTGATATATCATTCTACATTCAACAAGAATTTACATTTTAGATATACGTAATTGGTTTGAACCTCGTATCTTAACAAGTGTCTAATGAATTGTTAATTACCTGTGTATACGTATCTATCCGAGATCCATCAAAAGTCTCTATATTCTGGAGCATGAAGATTCCACAATCACATCTGCATAATCGTATGGTTAGAAAATGATGTGTTTCTTTCGTTAGGAGGGTGTTGTCTTTATCAGAAGCGAAGATAGTGCTCACCTAGAAACTTGTTTTGGGACCATCGAATTCGCTTCCAATTTCCAAGAAGACAATTTCTTCGCCAGGTGATAAGACTCAAAAACTTTCTCAAAGGCCGCTTGCTAAAACACATGTCATAAATTTCTTATTTTCGTACATTTTGTGTATATTAAACGTCAATTATTTTCAAAACAGTAATGTTTACTTACAAGATATGGGTACACAGCCCTTATCCTCGCCTCGCATCCACAGCGCAAGGAGTTAAGATAGTATACCTTCTCCTCTATTAAGCTAAATGCGAAGGCGAACCAGTGTTTATCTTGGCAAACTGGCACAAATACCTGCATGAAAGTTAATCACAATATGTCATCGCTACGAAATTCATAAATAATATAAATCTTATTAAACAATTCACATGAATTCCTTACCCAATAACATTTTGAAAGGTCGTATCCGATCGTCTCCAATTTGAACCAACTTCCGATATCTCCATGCATTAACAGTTTGTCCTGAAAATGACTTAACTCTTAGTGTAGCAGGTTGTTAAGATGATAAAAAATACCAAAACAGCAACAATCTACTCAACCTGATTCATACCACTGTATACGATGAAAGATATGCTCGTAGTACACCCTTCTCCATTCCCTTCTGTCGGTGTACACTCAACTGTAAATACGCGTTCACTACCTGCTTAAACATAATGAATAATTGATAAGGAAAAAACTCATAAAAGTGATCAATAAACTAAAAAAAATCTCAAGCTTGAACTTACATCTCCACTTAGCATTTCATTTGGCAACAATGTCATTAAACGGCTCCGGGTAATTGCTTCACCCAGTACTTCAACAACCACCTCACTATAACCATGATCCATGGGGTTATGATAGTACATCTTAAAGTGGCGTAATCATGAGGTTTAATAAATATATGTAAAGATAATTATATTTGAACACAACAAACCATAGTAGCACTCGAAGAATGTCAGCAATCAAAATAAACAAATAACATTATTACATCACAGTTAAAGGTCGGAAAACAACTCATACTTGTCGTCCATGTCTTTTTCACTAAAAGCATACGAAAGCAACTTTTCTTCGTGTGTTTCCAATTTAGCTGACTTCAGAACCGACGTACTCCAATTGTGCAAAGGATTATCCTACACATAACTGATTCTAGTCATTATAGGTTCGTAAAGCCATATAATCGTAATTGATTTTCACGAAGTATTGCTCACGCGTCCCCCTTGAGTTGCATTCTTGTTTTCCGCATCATCGCTATGCTTTGTACGTTTTTTATCTCGAAGAGTCACAAACGGAGACAACGTTGCTGGAGCAGGTTTACGTGTCCTGCGGATCTTCTCAGTAGGGCCGCCTACATCAATGGTGGAAGCTACTGGACTGTGTGTTCCTACGAGTGTGTCATCGTCCGGTCCGGCTTCATGTGTCGGTTCGAAATCCTCGGTAGCGGCCTCTACTTTAATTGTCTGAGGAAATGACCGCAACAAAATCACAAGATCTTTGTAAAGATGTTATTGTAAGACAATTTTCTTGCAAACATATAGTGCAACGTACCTTGCCAATATTGAACTGTCGCTGCACATGCAACACTTCTCCCATCTCGTCTAACCTCCTCTCCAATGATGCTATTTTTCCCTCAGTTAACATCTTCTCCATCCCACATACCTCCTTCATCAAGTCCAAATCTTTTCGCAGCGATATATTATCTTCCTCTACGACACACATCCTCTTCTTCAGTTCCTGATAAAAAAAGACACTATGTTGGAAAATACGTCGATTCGTTAACGTATTATATGAAGACATCATATATGCATGAATAAGTTAATCGTCGTGGATATACCTCATTCTCGCTGGCAACTTCCCTAAATCGAGCATTTTCTTCTTTCACACCTTTGATGTCATGTCGGATGAATAGATTTTCCTCCAAGACACCAATCCTCTTCTTCAATTCCTGATAACATAAACAACTAACTTGGTTCATATGTCAATGTTTAATCTTCACATTCACCCTAAATTAAGAAATGATTTATAATGGCCAAACCTCATTTTCCTGTACTAAATCAACAATTGTCCTCTCTACTTCAGGTACAGTGGAAGGAGGTCCGTCATTCAAGTTTTCCAGACGATCGGGACTTTCTGGATTCCTCTCTCATCTTGCATTCCTGATTTCAGCCATTACCATCTCAACCGTAATGTCCGGACACAACTCCATTACAACCTGAAAATGAGCGCATACTCCACCATATCAATCTATAACCACTGTGATCTAAAGTTTCAACATTTTCTTTTATTTATAAGGACTTACACCTACCAATCCTTTACCAAAGCCCATAGACGCCGCTTCACTTCTCTCCCTCGATTCTATCTCGTTATCTCCCCAAAAACGAACGAGTGGAAACTTATGTTCCAATTGAAGGAGCGGAGGAGCACTGACATCCGGCAGTACGTGCTGAAAGTACCAAACCTAGAGCCACAATTGCAATCAAGTTACAAATCAGTATTTTAGTGCATAACACCCAAATACTTGAATGAATATGTGGCTCAAATACGCAAAATATATGTTGTTTGACTTACATACTTGTAAAAGTAGCATGCATCCGCCAAGATACTTTCTCTCATTCCGTCGATAGGTTGACAACGACTCTACCAAGGTATCAATCACGTGCCTACCCCAGGACATTCTTGATGCTTGGCTAATGTCCTGAAGATGCTGAAGGTATATTGCACGTGCATTTGGCCTAGCTCCGGGGCATAAAATGACCCCTAAACTATAAAGAATGAATGCCTGTTTAAATTCATTGCCGTACGAACCCCCCACCATGATTTTGTCTAAAGTGTCCAGGTTAATCAGGTCTCCACTACAGTTGAATGTCCTTCTTAGATCAGTACTCAGAATTTCGCACGGGTCCAATGTGATTGGCTCCCCATCTGTGTGTAGCCCTAATATAAGGCTTACATCTCTATCAGTAATATGAAGCTCGCACTCACCAATGCGAAATGAATGTCTTCTTTCATCAAATTGCTCGACTAACCAATTCAAAAGGGGCCGGTGTAACTTCTTACACCTGATAAATAGTAATCCTCCAAACCCTACTTCATTTACCGCCTGCAGTTGTCTTTCGTTTAATTTATCAATCAGTAGTTTAAACCTTCGAGGGGAGCAGTTTGTTGTGACCCCTCTATCTTGTACATGACGTTTTGTGCATGTACGCTTCGTACGCGTTTCCTGATAAAAGAAAAAACACATTAAGTAAAGAAGATGAAAATTAAAAGACTGCATAGGCGTTCGATTATAGGCCCTAACTGTATGAGGGTTCAAGCACATACCATTAGATGCAATATTATAAGAATTTGAAAATATGAAATCGCTTCAACTATCTCGCAAAAGCTATCAATCTGGAAAATGAAAATATTCAATAGTCTGGTCAAACTATAAGCGAACACAACCAAATACTTGAAATCATTGTTAATTATATGGGACAATAATTCCTTTCAATAGCCAGGTAAAAAAAATCAAATAAAATAAGTAGTGCATCAGAATGTTGTATGCCTTACAATGTACCATATGCAATCTATTATGCCATCATCCCAAATTCAAAGTAATCAAAAAGGCCATTATGCAACAAAATTAATGATTTTAAAAATTCGCAATACAGATTTTTCAGAAAAAAAGGCATTGACTTCATGTACTATAAATCGCAAATCAGAAAAGAAGTTCAATTACAAAATCTATAACAAAAAAGTGAAACAAAATGTGGTCCTTTCTTCTCTTTTAGTCGTTTCTTCTCTTTCTTTTAGCCTTTTCCTTCCATGACTTCAGCCTCTTGTTGCTGGCACGCCCCTTTGTATTTGCAATTTGTGGATTTGAAAGTTGATTGCTACCGCCAACACCGTCATTATCGTTACACGTTTCTAAAACAACATCGCCATCCCGAACACGCCCAACTACCGCTAACAACTCCCGTAGGCCCTCTGTTGCAACTTGGCATGCTTGTGGAGAATTCTGAACCGCTGATGGAAAACGAAACAAAAGCTTCGTCATTTCTTCAATTTGCATATTGAAACTTTCTTCTGAACCTTCGCCTGCCTCGTTTGCACCAAGGGTTAACCCAATCTTTGGCTCACGTGTCATTCTCTTCAGAATATATCTTGTAGGAAGTTTACAATACCCATAGTTCTGAAGACGGCAATTATATGACGACAAACATATCCTCTAGATTGGAACATCTTACAAACGCACCTGGCGTAGACAACATCCTTCATAAACTTTACCACTCGGGCATCCTTCTTGAGCTTTGGGTGCTTAACCTTCCATAAAATAAACTCACCATTTTCACCAAGTACGTCTGCCATGTAACCACAACTATGAAACAATTCTTTTTGAACAATGTCGAAGTGTGTGTATGTGTATATACTATGAAGGTCTTTCTCCATGGCCAATGATGTTGCAGGCTCCAACTGGTAATTCTTCGTTCTAAAATCAAACATCTGCTCCGTATGACGCCGTTTTTGTATTCCTTTTTCAACCTGCTTAACAAAAACAACCAGTGTCGTCTTTGGGCCTAAATATGAGTCGAAAAAGGAATGGATGCTTTCGCTTCTTTGATTTGTAGTCATGTTAGCAAGGAATGTATCTTTTCCAAAGACTGGAATCCACTTTTCACGAATCAGATAGAGCGAGTATAGTCATTCATTGTCTTCAAGTTTAAATCGATCGATGAAGCAGGACCAATTGTACTCGAACTCATCCACGCTTTCATTACTGTACACACATCGTTGAAAACTGGTTTGGAAGTCATCGTGATTCCTGAAATACTGGCCCAATCTCTCAGGAACTTTTTGCATAATGTGCCACAAGCAAAACCTATGGTTTGTGGTAGGAAATACTTGTTGAATTGCTGCCTCAATAGTTGAATCCTGATCTGTGATTATACTACCTGGGGCCTTTCCTTGCATTGCTTTTATAAACTGTTCAAACAACCACACAAACGACTCTATTCTCTCATTGGTGAGAAGCCCACATCCATATACAACAGTTTCATTATAATGATTAACTCCAACAAAAGGAGCAAAAGGCATCTTATACCTATTCGTTCTATATGTAGTATCGAAGCATACCACATCATTAAAAACCATATAATCAATCCTTGAAGCTCGATCACACCAAAAAACTGATAATAGCTTGTCCTTGTCAATTTTTAGAATTGAGAAAAAGAAATCGGGATCCTCATTTTGACGAGCACGCAAATGTTGAAACATCAGTCCTGCGTCCTTCTGACATATGTTCTTGTGCATATCTCGAAATGCATTCTTGACATTTGTTCTTGTGAAAGGAGTACTCTCATATCCTCCATTGACGTTCACTAAATATTCATGGGCTAAAGATGGCCTAATTCCAACGTCTTTACAGTTACGAATAAATGCCTTCGACTCATCACCCACACACCGGTGTGATCTTAGAAGATGCTTTTCATTTTCAGATGCTAGTTCATGATTGTGAGATTGAACAAAGTTTGTGACGACCCACATACCATTCTTATCGCGAGAGAACGCTATCTTCGCAGGACAACCAACTCTAGTTGACGGCCGGTTCCTCCTTAACTTGCAATGTTTCGAACTCTCACCATCATTTTCTTTGAATTTAGTCATTCCTTCTTTCGAACAACATACCACACGCCACACGTTCTCTTCGGTACCAGCTAACTTTCGTGTCTGATTCTTACGAATGCTAAAACCGACCGACTTTGCATAGACGTTATAAAAGGTTATTGCCTCCTCCTCAGTAGCAAATTTCATTCCTATTTGAGGCGTGTGCTCGGCGTTAACATCTAGCACAACCTCAACACTTGGCGTATCGACAACAGACCACTGCACTTCTGATGGAGCACTCATTGTTTGAGTTAGATGAACGTAGTGCTGTAGGCGGGAGACATGAAGAAATTATTATAATGACAATATTATTCTCGACTAAAAGTCTCATTTATACATGCTATAAATTCATATAATGACATTATGCTATGTGATTGCTATGTGATAAATGTTAGCTCTATTTTGGGATTATGAATATCCAATAGCCTATACCCTTCACATTGACTAGCAAAGAATTTGACATAATAGATGAATTTGGGCTAAACATAATGAAACTTAAATAGTGGACATTGAGACTACGGACGTAGATGAATTTGTGGGGTTACTGTGTGCCCTTAACAGTAAAAAATGAGACCTGCTTTGGAACGCCTAGGCGTCTTTCATATGGGCTAGCAGGCGAGACACAGAAAATTTAATGAATTTAATGCTTTCCAAATAGCCCTTATTTATATATTTTAAAAAAAAAAAACAACAACCACATAACAACAAATCTCAAGTGTCCATCCATTTTTTCCTAACATTTTATGGCATGAGCAAAAAAATGAGGCAAATTCAAATCTCTAGTGGACCAAATCACGTGAAACAATGTTGATTGAATGACCACCATTAAAACCTTCTTGGGGCCATGAAAGTTTTGTATCAAACTGATATTTGTTTTTCCCTTCATCTAGGTCCTTATGACCTAATCAACAAGTTGGATATCAACCAAACATTATAGTGGCCCCCAGGAGGTTTTTAAAGGTGGACATTCAATTACTAATGTTTTCCTGTCGTGTGGTCCACCTGAGATTTACATCTATTTGATTTTTGGGATCAAACCCTAAAATGATTTGGACAAAACAATGGACGGCGTGGCTAAAACACATACAAGATGGTGGGCCCCATAGCGCACCAACCAGTAGCCAAGTGGCTACAGCAACACCACTAGCCAAGCAGCGTCTGTCTCATCTCTCTCTCAAGTCCCAGCCTAAAATATTAAAAAAATGCTGGATCCCTTTCCCTATTCATCAATGCCCCCAAATTAAAATGGGAGATTTCACACACACCAAATGCCCCGAAATAAATGCGAAATGGGAGATTTCGCACACACCAAATGCCTCGAAAAAAAAATTAAACCCTAACATGTGTTACCTCTTAGAGTTGGAGTAGATGAAAAGATTTATCGGAGGATGGAGTTTGCAACCAACACAATTTGGCGAGAAATGATTTTTCGAAGATATGCGGCGTAGATGGCAGCCGCTGACGTATGCAAGAGGACGGAGCGCGTAAGGGGAGAGGGAGAGATGCCGTCGAGATCGAAGGAGGAAGGGAGATTGAGAGGGGGTGAGAGAGAGATGCTTTTGAGAGGGAAGGAGGAATGGTAGGAGGGACAGATGGAGAGAGAGAGAGAGAGAGCCGAGAGAGAGAGATGGACAGAGAGAGAGTGCCGAGAGACAGAGTGGCGGGGGAGGGGGCCTCCTCTTGGAGTTGGGCGCGAATTAGGTGTTACCCCAAGAACAGCTTAGTGGGTGTTACCCCTACCGTATGGCCCACATGGATGATATTTTGTATATCCACTCCGTCCATCCGTTTATACAGCCCATTTTAGGGTAAGGTTCCAAAAATTATGCGGATCCAATTCTCAAGTGGACCATACCACTGCAAACAGTGTGATTGAGTGTCCCACCATTAAAAATTCCAAAGAGCCCATGGTAAGGTTTTGGTAATGTTTATTTGCAATCCAAGCTCTTAATAATGTCAATAAGGTCTTCATGAAAGGAAAATATAAATATCAGATTGATCCAAAACTTTTGTAGCCCACAAATCGTTTTTAATGGTTATTAATCACTGTTTCTAGTGGTATGGCCCACCTGAGATTTGGATCTTCTTAAGGTTTTGGATAATGTCCTAAAATGATAAGAGAAAAAAGATAGATGGCATAGATATATAGAAAATACATCACGATAGGCCCCAAACGGTAGGGGTAACACCCACTAAGGTATTACCAGGGTAACATCTAATTCGTTCCCCTTGGAGTTCAAATAGCGTGCGGACGAATCCGCACGCTCTTATCGTGCGTAGTAAACACTGTTGGGCCCACCTACAATGTATGTGCTTTATCTATTCCGTCCATATGTTTTTTCATCTCATTTTAGGGGTTGAGACAAAAATTTAGGCATATCCGAATCTCAAGTGGACCACGCCATAGGAAACAGTGGGAATAATGATTTCCATTATTGAAACCTTCCCAAGCCCCACCAGATGTTTATTTGTCATCCAACCTGTTCATAAGATCACATGGGCATGGATGAACGGAAAACACAATTATCAGTTTGATCCAAGACTTCCCTATCATCTGAAAATTTTTCAATAATAGACATTCAATACACACTTTTTCTATGGTGTGGTCCACTTTAGTTTTTTATATGCTTCATTTTTTGGCACCATACCTAAAATTATTTGTTAAGAGGGATGGACGGAGCGGATAAAATACTTAAACCACGGTGGGCCCTACGAAGTTTAGTCCGCACGCTTAGTGTCCGCAGTTACTCACTACGCAAACTGTTAGCTGGCGCGGGTAGGAAGTTCATGTGTTGGTATGAGACGTGATACGTTAGAAGAAATGAAGATTGCATTGGCAAGGCTGAAAAGAGAGATTAGGAGGATGGTAAGCCGTGTAGCGAGGGTGTGGGTTGAAGGAGAGATGATTAATTTGACGTATGCATCTGAATCGAAAATGTCAAATGAGAGTGAGGGGAGTTCCTCGGATTTTGATTGATAATTGATTGTGGTTGTTCAACTCATTTCTATGTTCTTATGATTATGCATGCTTGAATGCAATCTATATAATATTTTCATGCTTTTAGACGTATGGGTTTAATCTGTGTAATCCTTTCATATAGAGCAATTATTTATACTAGGTAGCCACCTTAATACTTGTAAAATCAGTATACATGACGGTATTTGGATTTTCTGTTAAAGGCTTTTGGATGGGATGCTAGGTAGGGCAGTCATGATGTTCGTGTGAAAAATCCACCCTGTCCATCCATTTTGTGAGCTCATTTTAGGGTATGAGACCTAAATTAAGAATTATTTTATATGGCCTACTTTAGTTTTGGATACACCTCATTTTTTGTTTTGTGTCTTATAAATGATCTCAAAATGAATGAACAGGGTGGATTTCTCATGAGCATCCCATTTAACATCACAGCGTATGCACTAGATTAGATGGTACGCCGAATCAACAGTGGTGGGTGGAACCCCTACCTAAGAGGCCCACCGGGAAGTACATGATTTAAAAAATCGACAGTAGGGCATGATTTAAAAAATCGACAGCAGGGCATGATTTAAAAAATTAAGTAGGTCGAAATGAAAAATGGATTATAGTAAAGGAAACAATGGTGATTAACCTTACAGGAAAAGACGTTTCTAATGGTGAGGATCAACTCTAATGGTGACAAATCTATAACGTCCATCGATTTTTTCTAGATCATTTAAGAGATGGGACAAAAAATTATACCGAACTAGTGCTTTCAGTGGTCTGCATGACTGGAACAGTGGGTAGGGAAATGGCTGCAATTAAACGTCCCTAAAAACCTGGTTATGTTTACATGGAAGCCATACCGTTCATAAGGTCACTATTACTGAGATGAGCAAAACACAAAAATAATATTAGCCTGATCCAACTATTTTTGGCCCTACCAATGTTTCAATAGTGGACATTTGATCTCACTATTACCAGTTGTGTGGCCTGTTTAAGTTTTGGATCTACCTCATCCATCTATTTTTCAATAATGGATGTTTGATCTCATTGTTTCTTGTTGTGTAGCCCGTTTAAATTTTGGATCTACCTTATTTTTGTTCCAATGTCCTATATTGATCTGGAAAAACCCATGGACGGTAAGGATTTCGAACAAGCATCACGGTGGGCTCCACATAACTTCCGCCAGCAAGAAAGGGATTGCATACTGAGTAACTCAATACTTAAGCATACTGGGTAAACTCCATGGGGTCCACTATCATTTATGTATTTCATCCGCTCCATTCATCCATTTAAATAAAAAAATTTATGGGTTTATATAAAAAAAAATGAAGGCTATAAACGGCTGAAGTGGACCACACCACACGAAACAATGCGAATTGAACCTGGATCGTTGAAAATTTCTTGGGGCCAAAGAAATTTTCGATCAAGCTAATATTATTTATTTTCTTCTCTTCATCAATGGCTGTGTGATCCTGTGAACAGGTTGGATGACAAATAAACATCACTGTGTGCTGTAAGAAAGTTTTCAACGGTGGAAATCACTATCAGCTGTAAGAAAGTTTTCAACGGTGAAAATAATTATACCCACTGCTTCTTGTGGCATGGTCTACCTGAGTTATGGATATGCTTCAATTTTGGTTTCAACCCTTTAAATGATCTATACAAGTGGATGGACGGTGTAGATGAACTACATACATTTATAGTACGCCCAACAGTGGCCCACCATCAAAATGCTTTCTAAAAGAAAACCATTGGAATATTTCCCGCCAAAATAAAATTACGCTAGGCGGGAAACAAATGCGTGTAGAAAAGGCTGATATATGTGTTGGCAATCAACTTTTTGAAATGACAAAAATGCCCCTTCAAAGGTAGAAGGATGGTCAGGATGTTCTTCCCCGTTGAGTGGCCCACCTGACTTTTGCATTGAAATGAATTTCGGCCACAAAGGAAAGCATCATTAGATGTATGTAATGGACGGATTAGATTGCATAAACGCAACAGTATGGGCCTCATAAATTGCATTGTACGTTTACGTTAACCTACAAGTGCTTGTAATAGATCCTACAAGTGCTTGTAATAGATCCGGCCTCTTCTGGAACAAGGGTGAATAGTATTTAGAATACCTGTATTGTTGGCCATATGAGAGTTTGCTCTAATGTCAGGTATCCACTCTAGGTCTTGCGGGTCAGCTACTGTCATTGCTGTCAATGCTTGGGGAATCTCTTCTGAATCTCTTCTGCTTGATTGGCACGGTTGAATGGGTTCCACGGAGATGTGTGGGGCCCACAGAGATTCCCGTATAAAAATCCACTCCGTCCATCAGTTCTTCAAGACAACAATAGGACAGGGTTCTTAAGATCAGTTAGATCCAAAACTCATGTGGGCCACAACACACGAAACAGCAGGAACTGAACGCCCACCATCGGAAACCTTGTTGGGACCACAGAAATGTTGTATCAGAATGATATTTATGCCTACAGTTTAGCTGAGTCGTAATAACCCTATGAACGGCTTGGATAACATAAAAACATCAGAGTCGGCTTCAGGAAGGTTTCAACGGTGGACATTTCCGTTCCCACTCTTTAGTATGGTGTGGCGCAAATGAGTTTTTAATCTGCATGATTTTTATCTTACTGACCTACTGTGGTATTGAAAAACTGATGGACGGAGTGGATTTGTGATGGGCGTGTCTGTGGGCCTCACAGCTTCTAGTCACCCCCCACGTCCGCAAAAATCGGTTAGCTTTACTTCACATTTCCTCGTCCGTGGCTGGAGAGTTAGATTGAAAGTCTCGAGATCATTCATTTGATGGGCTCCTATGTTGACGTGGACTGTGCCAATAACTCCTAGATTAGAAGATCGTTGCCATGCAATCTGTGTGCTTTTTCATCGGCTGAACATGAACCCTTGCCCAACCTTCTAATTGTAGGGTTAGGATTGTTCCATCTGGGAGACTTTGGCTAACTCCCATCTGCCTGTGTCTGAAAACCAAACAGTGTGGATCACTGATCCATTGACCCTACTTGTCCAAACTCATGGATATATATATATATATATATATATATATATATATATATATATATATATATATATATATATATATATAGATGATACTGTTGCTTGTAATGATGTGTCAAGTCCAATTGGTTGGACAATAGTTTATGGTGCATCCACTGAATATAACTTCCATCCTATCCTGTGCGTATGCGAGATTCAACTAATTTATATATTGTGCACCCACTGAATCACGTCGAACTTACGCTGTGCGTAGACATACACGAGGTCCAACTAGTCCAATTGGTTACAATGCAATAATGTGTTACCATATCTAATCGATTAGACTACACTTATATTTTGTTATTTATCAATGACTAGACAATACTGTTCCATAATGAGTGGCCCACCTGATGAGTGGTGGGGGCTTGTTTTCGCACAAGGTCATCCACATGGCGAGGCAAACCAATTGGAAAGATTAGATGTCATGATCATATGATAGGTTGAAGTTATTTTTCTGGGTGGACTGTAAATTATGGTCCATAAGGTTGGACTTAGACCATCTCATTAGAGCTGGATGCCGAGTTGAACTGAGACAAGCTTGGCACAACTCTGCTCTGTTAGGCCAACAGCCTACCCGGACTCAAGTTTGGCTCAGCTCAGTCCTTGAGCTTGACTGGCTAGCTCGGTTCGACTCCGTCAACAGCATGGGCCAACTCGAGTCAAGTTTGAGCTGAGTTTGAGCTCGAGCTTTGGAGCCAAGTTTTGAGTTCAAGCTCCTAAAGGACTGCCATGAAAACATCAGACTGATTTGACAAACATTAACCATTTGATCAATGGCCTTTAATGTGAACCTTTACACAAAAATTTGATCCACCTATCTTGTAGGGTCCATAATGGATGGCTTATGATTCTAAAGAATCACTTTTGTTAGGCAATCATAACCTTGCCATCCATGGCTTTGAAATTGGATGGATACAAAATAGTCCAAGTCAATGATGGATTGGATCATATTGATTAGTGTAATTTTTGCATTACAGTGCGAAATGTGTTATGGACTGATGTAGAGCGGGTCACCAATTATTTCATGGCCCAGATGGACCAAAAGAAGATCGGTCGGGGTCGAAAGTGATCTGGATTATCAAGATCGTAAAACGGTTGTATCTCACAATCTGGACTGAGTTTCTGAACATAAAATATATGATTTAGTGTAGCTCGAGCTACTTTAGCCACCCAACCCGGCTATGCCTGGTTGCCCATGCCGGAATTGTGAGATTCAACCAGATCGACAGTCATTAGCTTAGTTTTATTTCAATTTTACTATTTATAATAAGTTTTGTTTCGATCGTAACTTCTGATTTGTAGGGCTTTGAATTTTGTGCCCAACATGAAAATGGCTTAGAATAATTAGTAGAACAACATGATTGGGCCCGTTTGAAAACTTTCTATTTTTGGCCGAAAACCATGAGTTCTAATACGATTGAGAGACTTCTATAAATAGTAAGTTTACTATTTATAGTAAGTCAGGTTTTCTAGGAGTTTGAGTTTGAGTTGGAGTCTAATACTTTACCTAGGGTTTAGTTTCGTATTTATATGCATTGGCATGCTGTTTTAAGCATTCAATCAATTATTATCAATTTATTCGGAATTACTTTCTTTTTTATCTCTTATTTTCTCTCTGAAAATGAGAACCAACTGGTGAGGAAGACGATGATTGACCTCCCACGTCCTCCCTGTGTCATGGACTTAATGGACAGTTCAGATCACCCAATTGGACAGTTAAGCATGGCCACCCAATGGGAGTTTGGGCTTCTTTTGTTCGAGAAAGATATAAAGTAGATTTTGTTGTTGGTGATCAATCCATTGCGTCCCAGCGAAGGTCCCCCTTTTGGAGTAGCATTTGTAAGATTTTCCCTGTCATAGACTCGTGGGCTTGTTGCTTGGTGGGGCGGGGTGAAGGTATCGCATGGTCTAGGCCCTTTGTCCTCTGTGATTCTTGAGCCTATTCCATTCCACCTTCGAGATTTGCAAGTTAAAGACGTCTTTGACCACGAGGGGATTCCTCCTCACTCCCCACTTCTTGACGTGGTGCCACTTTCGGTCCTACATCACATCTGAGAAGAAGGTTGCTGCACTTCAAACTGGGAAGATTGTTGGGTGTGGCCTTTTTCTTCTTCGGGAAAATTCTGAATCAAATCAACTTAGAATTTGTCCAAGACTAGGGATGAGCGTAAGCTTTGTGCAAAATGGATATGGCCAACGAAAATGCCCCCAAAGATTGCGGTGTTCGTGTGGAAACTCATTCATGGAGCGCTGCCTATTTCCAGCAAAATCCAAGTTAGAGGGGTAAGCCTGGATTCCATTTGTAATTATTGTGGCTTTGATAGCTCGACGAGCTGCCAATCTGAATCCCTGGATCACTTATTTTTGGGAGGTGCTCTCGTCTCTAAGGTATGGACCCATTTTAGCGGCTTGTTTGAGGTGGTGTGCTTTAGAGGTCAGTCACTGTTGGGGAGGGCCATGAAGACTAAAAATAATAAAAAGGAAGGAGACTAGAGAGAGAGAGAGAGAGAGAGAGAGAGAGAGAGAGAGAGAGAGAGAGAGAGAGAAGAAGAAGAAGAAGAAGAAGAAGAAGAAGAAGAAGGTACGACTGTGTGTGAGATATAGAGAATGAGAGAGATTAGGCTCTAACACTAATCTTTCAAGTTTTATTAATAAGGCTTATTGGCATTTTTACAACTAACCACCTTAGAATAGAAAAAGTTACATAAAGACCCATAATAGAACTCTTACACAAAGGCCCTTATGTTTCAATAGAAAATTCAATGGTGGCGTGAGGCTTCCTGGTCGGACTGTCTCTCTACGTTGAGGGGCCTCCTCCCTAGTTTCATCATGTGAGAGATTTGGAGGGAGAGGAATGTAGCCCATTTCTAAGGGGAGATCCCTTCCCATGCTAAGGTCATTGTCAGGGTGCAGTCGTGGGCGTGCAGGGTCAGCTCTTAGCTTTCTATGACCAAGATCACATCCCCGTTGAGGCTCTTCACCCTCCAAGCTTTGGGTATCGTTGCTTCTTGTAGGGGGATTCCGAAGCTTCAAGTGGTTAAGTGGTCCAAGCCACGGGATGGTTGGGTTAAGGTGAATGTTGATGGTCCTCTTGTGGGAATCCGAGCCAATCGAGTGGAGCGATGTTTGTAGAGGAAGTAGGGGGGGAAGTTCATATTTGCGTTCTCCAAAGGTTATGGGTTCGGCTCTAACATGAGAGTCGAAGCTCGTGCCCTGATTGATGGCTTATCCTTAGCGGTTTCCAGGGGTTTTAAGAGAATTTAAGTGGAGAGTGACTTTAGAACGATGGTCTCCCCCCCCCCAATGGAACCTTTGGTATTGGAAGGCAAGGTTCGAGACTCTCAGGAGCGGAGCGAAAGTTTAACTTTCCTTTTCGCCTAGAGAAGTTAATTTCCCAGCGGATGGCCTCGCGAGATGGGTAGTTCCTCCCAGTGTGTCAGAAAATTCAGCAATGTTAGCGAACTGCTGAGGGAGATAAGAGGAGATTTGTTTCTTGATAAGGTGGGTTTGGGGAATGTGAGGAAAAGCTGAGGGCTGTGAGGTTTTGGGGGTCTTTTTTTTTTTTTTTAGTTTGTTAGGGTGGGCCCAGTCTTGTGTGGAGGCGAGCTACCCTCTTGAGTTGTTTTTATCTGGTGCAAAATTATGCTTATAAGATAGGGGAGGCCTTTTTTTTTAATTTTATTTTTTTTATTTTTTTTTATAGAGCCCACCCGAATGGTAATGTTTGTAAATCCTTTTATTTTAAAAAAATAAAAAAAAATGGACTGCAAGTGAAATGTTGCTTTTTTTTAAGGAGAATTTATTGGTAGATAGAAGAATTTACAACTTGGGTGGGCGCCACAAAAAGCTATCGACGACCTCACCTATCGTAAAGCCCAATCTATTTTTTATTTATTTATTTACATTTTAAAGATTTTGAAAACAAAACAGAAAAACTGCTCAAGGAGCAAAACACACACGGGCGGCCCGCCGGCCCCAAAAAGATAACGGGCCGGCCACCTACCAAACCCCCTCTCTGCTACACATTTCTTTCTCAAATGTGGCCGATCCCAACTTTGTCCAAGAGAATAGATCCTTAAATCTGTTTGGGAAGCGCAGACAGAGCCAAAAAGGTCTTCTCAAATTGGGACTCGCTGCCAAGCTTAACCAATGCATCCGCCACACTATTCACAATCCTAGGTACATAGATAAATTGAACCTCGTTGCCTCTCGAAAGAGACTTAATACGGGCCCACCAATACTACCTGGACCATTTGATTGGCGTACCATGACAAAGGGAATCTACTATCACCTTAGATTCACTTTCGATAAAGATCTTCTTAAAACCTCTCTCCAAGCCTTGGGATAGGCCATCCCGTACCGCCCTAATCTTTGCACGATTGTTAGATTTGACCCCATATCCATTCACAAAAGCAAAAACGAAATCCCCATTACTCCCTCTGCAAATACCTCCACCATCCAATGGACCAGGGTTGCCTTTGGCCGACCCGTCCACATTAATCTTGACCCACGTCCATCCTCGGGTTTCTGCCAACTCAGCACCTCCTAAGATGAAGGATGGCGGGGCTTTAGCTGAATCAGCCTCAGACCTTCCCAACTTCTGGCAAGCAAAGAATCCTTCTGGGGGGAAGGAATTGGCTGACCAAACGCATCCAGCCCTGCACACGGGAGATGATCCTTTCTGCCTTCACCTTAGCCCCTTTGAACCTGACATCATTCCTAGCCCGCCAAATCTCCCAAAAAATGAAGCACGACACCAAGCCCCTCAAGGAAGCTAGGCCGTCAGCCTTCGAGGCCAAATGCCACCATTGGGAGGCTGTTTTATCGCCGATTGGCCACCCAAAATGGCTATATCAAATAACAAACTGAAATATTTCCATATCTTAGATGCCCACTCCCCATAAGCAAAGAGATGGTCCCAGTCTCTTTGTCCGGCCCCTACTCCCAACTACAACATTCACACTTTGACGCAATTTGGACGCCCCTGGATTGGATCCCCTCATCAACAGGATTCGCAAGTGAAGTGTTGTTAATTGTAGTGCTCTGAGAGCATTGTAGCATTTCTCGATGATAAGTTCGGCAAATATTTTAAGCTTTAATTTCAAATTTTTATTTTGTTGCTTAACTAGTGCAGGATTATATCATATAAAATATAGACATGTACATGAAGTTTAAAGAAAGAGTTTCTTGTTTTTATCAAACACAAAACCTCTAAAGCGACGTCTCCGGAATTTGTACATGTGGGTCCCATGGTTTATCCAAGGCATTAACTGATTGACCGTGGGCCTAAAACTTTCCCAAATAGGAAGATCCTAAGCTTCGGATCTGTCTTTTTTTACAATGAAATACGAAAGATTGCCGGTGAAATTTTTCTTAACCATTCATTTATCTGCCAGCAATGAAAAAATAAATTAAAGTACATGTAATTGAAGAGACTTATTGCGCATGGTTAATCCATGACGGGCCAAGCTTGGATAAACCAAGCATGGTTCCCCTACCAAGGTACTTCCCTATTTATTAGGATAGTTACACTGGTGTGACATATGCATGATATCCCGTGAAATTTCTGTTGGACCCAATTGACAATCTTGATAGATTGATTGGACTGCCGAAGTGGCCCAATACAACTTGGAGCACTATAACAATAGTACTCCATGACCAATGGCCCAATACAATAGTGAGTAGTCATGCTTTTATGCTTTCATTATTATTAAAAAAATTACTTAAAGTAATAAACATCGAAGAAATTTGAAGGAATGTATGGGGATGCAAAAGGTTTTGTACGTGCCTTGTACTGCCAAGTCAAATCACTTAAAAATCCACATCATTTTGGGTCTCCTCCCAATTCGAAGCCAGTTTCATACGGGTTTTAAGTGCAGTTCAACAAACAGCTATATTAGGCTCAGTTCACTCAATCCATCTATCTATTGTGCCAACTCATGTTAAAACGATGAGCCTAAAAAACAAGTACATCTAATGCTCATGTGAGCCACACAATAAGATACAAAACTCATCAATTGGAAACTACTTGGGCCCACATTTTTCATGTGTTTCCCTTCATCCAGTTGGATAGGAAGGTTTGAAGCATATTATCATGTTGGATAGGAAGGTTTCATTGGTAGGTTTCTCAAGACATCGGTGGCCAACTTAAGTTTTACGCCATCCAATTTCTTGGGCTAACCTATTAAGGTGAGAAACGGCAACCATTGCACGGATTTTGTTGTACCCGCCGTCGTTTTATGAAATTCTCGTCCCTACCAATCCACAAATGGGCCCCACCAGCTAGACAATTTGGAGAGCCGTGCTTGTATGCCTCGTGGCTTGGCATGTTTTAGGCATGGCTCAGCCTGAAGCAAGTCAATTAACACGATGATACTGTGGTCTCAGCACCATGCCAGTCCTGCGTTTACATGGTTTTACCTGTCTCTGTGTACAACCATACTCAACCCCACATATGATTCAACAAGCACCATTTCCTTCTCTCTCGCATTCACCAAACTTCCTTTCCGTGGAGTCCTCAGGCTATCACGGCAAAACAGTAAATCCAGCACAATCTATAAGAAAGATGGTTATGGCGCTGCGCATCGATTTGAGGTAGAGCTGGCCACAGACTTATTTATGACACAAATGGACCGGGCTGCAGACCTATTTATGACATAAATGGACCGAAGGAAGCCCGAAAGGAAGTGGACATAGTCTGTATGATCTAGGCCCAGTCTTACATGGGGCATGATGTAATTGGGTCCTAGGCTCATCTGGATCAAAGAAAGATTACAATCCAAGGTGTGAACCATGAATTAGCCATGACTTTTGATCGGATTGAATTATGAGACGCATAACCTATGAATTTTGATTGGAATGGGCCATTGAATCCTTGATTTTTCATGTCCCATGGCAATCTACAATCCATCCAGACCGTCCAGAATAGACGGCGCATTGAGATCTATCGTGTGTAGCCTTCTGCGATTATCGTCCTGGTCGTCCTCTTCACCTAGAACCCGCCACCGTTTGGTCGAGTTCGTTTGAGGCTCAGCTGATTCACGGTTACACACAAACATTCATTCCGTTTGCAACAACGTGAAGAATTTGAAAAACTGAGTTTAGCCTACCCGTTATCACCATTCGAAGCGGTATCCTTGCGCAACCCGCACTCTCAAATCGGTGAGAAAGGGTGTGAGTTTTATAAACTCTCTGACGTGAAATAGAGAGAGATCAGAAGCACCGAACAGAGAAACAGTGAGAAATCGAGACTTAGAGAGAGAGAGATCGTGAGAGATCGTGAGAGATAAAGGAATCGTGCCGTGATACATCATAGTCGACTGCCGGAGGGTTTCAATGGTGGACGTTTCTGTTCCGACTATTTAGTGTGGTGTGGCACACATGAGTTTTGAATATGCCTGATTTTTATACCACTGACCTATTGTGGTATTTCAAAACTGATGGGCGGAGTGGACTTGTTGTGGAAATCTCTGTGTACCAAACGCAGCTCGGATATATGAGAAACCTTTTAAGAAACGTTTATTTCACGTTTCGTCGTCCGTGGTCGGGGAGTTAGATTGAAAGTCTTTTGGAGAATTCAAAGACATATATATGGTCAAATAAACGATAGATGTGAGCCCACAAAACACGTGAACGTTTGGGCCTACATACAAAACACATGAGCCCCTTTGCTCAAAGCATTTTCTATGTTTACGTGTTTAGGTAAGGCATGCAGATTTATCGTCGACTTTTTAAGTTGGTACAAGTGGAGTTCATGGGTTGCTGATCTGGATCATTCATTTGATGGGCTCCATTGCTGACGTGGATTGTGCCAATAACTCTTAGATTAGAAGATCGTTGCCATGCAATCTATACTTGCCTTGTTGAAAAGTCAATTCAGATAGAGTGCTATGACAGGCCGATTAATTGATATTCGATGAGTAGTGATGCTTATTGTCATTTTATACACAATGGCATTTTCATTATTAGAATAAATAAATAAAAAATCATTTAAGCTGAGAGGCATCAAAGAAATTTGAAAGAACGTATGGAGATCCAAAAAGTTTTATACGTGCATTGTTGAAATGTCAATTCAAAAGGCACCAAAATGTGAAAATTCAATTGGTAAGCTACAAATTACTAAAATCAACGTCATTTTGGCTCTCCTGTGTTGTGTCCCACTTGATATTTGGACATGCTTTAATTTTGGGCTCCGGACCTTAAATGGTATGGAAAAGCGGATGAAAAGTGTGGATAAGACACCTAACATTCACGGTGGGCCCCACAGAGTTTACTCAGTATGCTATAGTAACTGAGTTACTCGGTGCGTAATGAGCTTCCGGGCCCCCGTTGTAGGAAATTTCCGTCCCTACCCGTCCACGAAAGGGGCCGCCAGCTAGATTATTTGGGGAGAGCCGTACATATATGCCATGTGGATTCTCATGTTTTAGGCATGGTCAGCCGAAAGCAAGTCAACTAACACGATGATATTGTGGTTTCAGCACCCAGCCAGTCCTGCACGTATATGGTTTTACCTGCCTACATATACTACCATACTCAACCTCACAGAGAGGATTCAGCAAACGCCATTTCCTTCTCCCGGAGAGACGATCACATACGCCATTTTATTCGCGTAGCTTCCTTTTCGTGGAGGACTTAAGACTAGAAATGGCTAGCAATGGCAAAACACTACTTCCAACGCCTTCTCTTGGAGAGATGGTCACAATTCTGAGCATCGATGGTGGAGGTGTGCGGGGCATAATCCCCGGGACCATCCTCGCCTTCCTCGAATCCAAGCTCCAGGTGAGAAGCCCTTATGATCTTTGAGCAATGGTGAATGTAGACACATCCATCAAGTGCGTACCTCCATTAGATGAATGGACAGATGATCCTTCACCACGTGGACGGTCAAGATGAAAACAACATGGAATCATCCAAGGGCCATCGTCAGAGACCCACTAGTTAGGAGTTTCTTATCCCACTCCCCCGGACTGCCATGCGTCACATTTATTGGGTGGGGTTCGAGATATAGTACTTTGTGAAATGTGTAGGAAACGATCTGGACCGTCCAAATTATAATAGAAAGTAGGCCAAAAATCATTGATCAGATGATCCTAACCATGCAAAAAGTGTCCTACAAAAGTTGCCAATTAGAATTATTGGATTTTTGTGCATCCATTTTTTATATGGTCGAGATTATTGGATCCTGCAAGTTTGGCCCATGGCATGTTCGTGGTTGTAGACGATGAATGAAATTTGTTTTACTGCAGGAACTAGACGGTGAGGATGCGAGGCTCGCAGACTACTTCGATCTGATTGCAGGAACGAGCACAGGAGGGCTAGTGACCGCCATGCTTACTGCTCCGGACAAGAACAACCGCCCGCTCTTTGCTGCCAAAGATATCAATGAATTCTACCTAGAGAACTGCCCTAAGATTTTTCCTCAAAACAGGTAAACAAAACAGAAATTCTTAGGCCATGATGGCAAGGATTTCCAAGTGGACTTGACTTGTCTTGAGTCATGACTCGTCCGAGTTTAGGAAAAAATGACCCACTTTTTCATTACGGTCTGCTTACAAAACGTTTACCCAAAGAGTTTTGGGTCTCCTTCACGTCATACCTTCGGCATAGGAGGTACAGTGGTTTGCATCCATAAAAAGTGAAGCTCAGTGGGGTGAATTGGCCTGACACAGCTGAGTTGGGGTTGACTCATCTGGTGTTGAAGTGTATCGGATGGTCGACCAAGTCCAAGTCGACTCCAGTATGAGAGATTGTGGTTCATTTTATTACTGAACCCTAAACCCTAACCCTCACGCCAATTGTGTGAGCATCTCTCAGCTTAGGAATTACCCACCCCATGTATTCGAACCTATTTATGTGGGTAATTGAAAGATTATCAGTACTACGAATTCAGTAAAAAATTGATTACTGAACCCGTAAATTCCTTCAATCAAACTGATCTCAGCCGCATGATCAATCTACGGTGGGTTGAATTTGACAGCTTAATTTAAGATACAAGTACTCCAAATAACACACTTGATGTGCTCTATGTGCAGTTCGGGTGTTTTGAGTTCTATAAAGAGCTTCTTCGGTGCAATCTCTGGGCCCAGGTATGATGGCAAGTTCCTACATTCCAAACTGCAACAACTACTGGGCCAAACCAGGATCCAGGACACTTTAACGAACATCCTTATTCCCACTTTCGACATCAAGCTTCTTCAACCGTCCATCTTCACTACCTACGAAGTAGAGTACCACCTTTCTTCCTTCCCCAATGCGTTCGCCATGATTCGATTTCATTTTGAAGGAAATGCAACTCATTTCTTGAATGTGTTGTTTGTTCAATAATAGGCAAGAAGTGATGTTCCGATGAATGCCCTTCTATCGGATATCTGCATAAGTACATCTGCCACTCCGACGTATCTTCCTGCCCACTACTTTGAAACTAAAGACACCCAACATAAAATTCGAAGCTTCAATCTCATCGATGGTGGAGTAGCTGCTAATAACCCAGTAAGTTGCACTAATGGGCTTGTAAAGTTTCCCACTTGTAAGAATGCTACCAAATTTACTATATGTATGCAATGTTAATTATGCCTGTATGAATGTGGTTATATACAGACGTTAATGTCCATTAGTCATATAAGGAAAGAGATTCACATGGATAACATGGATTTCTTTCCAATGAAGTCGATTGACTGTCGCAAACTCCTGGTCATCTCTTTGGGAACCGGAGCAGGCAAGCAAGAACAGAGATACAGTGCAAGTAGTGCCTCCAAATGGGGAGTGCTTGGATGGTTGTACAATGGTGGCGGTATGCCTTTGATTGATGCTTTCCGCCATGCAAGCGCCGATGTGGTTGATATCCACACCTCCATTCTCTTCCAAGTGCTCCAGGCCGAAAAGAATTTCCTTCGCATACAGGTGTACTTCTCTTGACAAAAATATAAGCACTTGTGACCCACCTGATGTGTGCACCACTTTAATTTTGGCCGAAACCATGTTCAAATAGGCCCCACCTGATCAATGGCTATGTCATTGCACACATCTTCCAAATTGGCCTCAACTAGGGTGATGCATGACTAGATTCACCATCGTTGTTTTCCACAGGAGGACTCATTGACTGGGGATGCGTCATCGGCCGACATTTCGACCAGGGAGAATTTGGAGAATCTATTGGAGATTGGTAAGAAGCTTCTGAAGAAGCCGGTGTCGAGGGTGAACTTAGAAACGGGCTTGTCTGAAGTGGTGAAAGGCGAGGGAACCAACGAAGATGCATTGGCTCACTTCGCCAAGCTTCTCTCCGACGAACGAAAACTCAGGCTGGCCAAAATTCCTGTCCATTGATGTATCGTCCATCATTGATGCTCTTCCTCAAGTGAATTCGCTGCTCATAATTTTTTTTTTTTTTCAAACAAAAGAAATATTATTAACAAAGAGGGCCGCAGCCGACATGTACAAGCAGAGATGACTCCAGGCTGCCATCTGCACAGAAAAACAGAGGCTGCCTATAGCTGCTCATTATGTTGTAGCTAGCTAGGGTTTCTCAAAATTCAAGATGTTTGCTTCGTAACTCTGAACCAAGTGTTGGAATATGCCTTTTTAATCTCGTAAATTATTTATCTTTCCTTCATTAATGCTTTATTTATTGCCTTTTGTTATTGCTATAATGTATTTATAAAACAGATATGAAATGAGGCAGATTTTGTTGGGAGATTTCTTTCATGTCTGTAGGTCCTTAGAGAATTCGTGGGACAAATTGGATGTAAGGTACATTGTGAGGCCTAACTTGATCAATTATTCATAGGCTAAAATACTGTCATAGCTAATGAATGAGTTGTGATAGTTAAATCCGTGCATAGTGCCCCTGTCTAAGTATCAGCTTGTACTTTATATGCTTGTTATGGTTATCCTCAAACTTGAGAGGACTTACAATCCTAGTGAAGACTTAATTAATTGCTTTGCTTCAACATCATGCGAGCCTTTTAGGTGGATCACGGTAAATTGGGTAGTCGATCTCGATTCTCGTTCACAAGGGGACTAAGAATCTCAACAAAAAATCTATGGCCTCTATGAGTTTAGCTTTATAATAGAAATCAGAATGACTAATCAAGTTGGCCAACCAAACTTGCTTTTGTAATTGTTTTATTGAACAATTAATTTTGAAACATATATTAGTTTGATTTTTTATTCCATTGCAAGGATATGCATACAAATATGTGCCATTGAGAAGCTTTTGATCTTGGAAACAAAGTACATTCTAGGCTGTGGTTTGGCAAAAGTCCTTAATTATATTCCCCATGAAAAAAATTGTTGATTAAAATGTGAAAAATTAAAAAGAGTTAGTCTGTTACATGCATGGCACATAGTAAAAATGCAATTGATGCGTATAATTACTAATATGTGGTTCTTTGTCTTCGAAGTGTTCAGATCATCAACTTGGTGGAGCATTGTGCTTCTTCAAGCACTCCAATAGCTTTAGTGTTCATGTACTGCATAACTCTACGCAGAATTGAGAAGTTTTGGTAGTATATCTGCCTTGCCCCGAGGCATTTAAAAGAACTTTGGCAGAAAAAAACACAGGGCAATTCAGTTGGAGAAAATCAAGGGCAACACGGATTGCCTTGATAGTTCTAGGGCGGGACATCTCAGGAGGTTCAGTTCAATAATCCAAACAATCTGCAGAGCCATTGCTTGATGCTCAGGATGGTTAGTGGGGAGCCCCCCATTACAGCCATGAACACTCAACATTGTGCCACTGATCAACTACTCAAAGATGATAATTAAGCTCAGGCCAAACTATTAGTACTTAGACAAATTGCGCAGAGCCACCTCTGGGAATTGAAAGGCTAATGAAAAGCCACATTTTATGATGAGTTATGATTCTTTAGACTCTCATTGTCACATTGTCCAGAGCTTTTGCATAGAGAGGAGGAGAAAGCTTTGGGAAGGGTCTGGAGAGTTGTAAGGCAATCTCAGAAGTCCAATCGCATGAGTTGTGCATGAATTCTGAAAATAATGACCCACAGGGAATTAATTTATAGTGAATGGATGGGTCATTAATTTATAGTGAGTGGAGACTGTTATTTTCCACCTTTGAGCAGATTACACAAATATTTTATGTATTAAAGTAACTTATAAGCAGTCATGGACGTGTTGTGCTGCCATCAGATAATTCAGAGTACTTTCCATCAGCACGTTGGATGCGATTTGCCGGATGTGATCCTGTTGAAGAGACGGATATCATGCTGCCTATAGAGAATTAGTAAAGTGCGACATTTCATTCCAATGCTGCCCCAAGATAGTGAGTTTAGAATGGACTTTGGTTTCTTGAAAATTACCTATTTTCATCTTGTGCCACCCCTAGATAGTGAGTGAAGTAGTCACTAGAGGACCTGTCTCGCCTTCTCCGTTGGCGCAGAACGTGTCAAGAGGTTTTGTTTTTGTTTTTGTTTTTGTTTTTTTTTTTTTTTTTTGTAATGGCTAAAGTTAATCAACGCAGAGAGAGAGGGAATAATGGATCTGTGTTGGACTTCATCGATCGTTGGAGTGGAATGCTACTGATGATCTCACGTTGAGTTTAGGTCATTCAAGATCTAAACTCCTTCGAGTCTATAGACTATATGAGAGTGGACCATCTTGCGTTGGCCACTGATGGTTAGCACAAATTGAACTTAACCAAATTTTGATGGCAACACCATAATATGCATTCTTTTGTAAAATCAACAATTTTGATTTATTTTTTTATGAATCAATAATAGTCATAGGATATGGGGGGCCTACGAAGGAGGGTTTGAAGGTAATATTATATGAAAGCATATGTATATAATAGCATGACATAGGGTGATTACATACATCCTTATATAACATATATGAGAGTTATTTTGTATTCTTAATTTTATTTTATTATTATTTTTTTTTAGGGGGGGGGGGGGGGGGGGGGTTAGTACACACACCCTAGAGAAAACATTTTGCTACACCCACCACCAGGTGTAGCAATGACCCCACCATGATGTATGTGTTGTATCCATACCGTCTATCTATTTGGCGAGATCATTTTAGGGCATAAAACAAAAAATGAGGTAGATTTGAAGCTCAAGTGGCCCCAATAGTTTTTAATGGTTGGCATTCAATCCCCACTATTTTCTGTGTTGGGTCCACTTGAGATTTGGATCTGCCTCATTTTTGGTGTCATGCCCTAAAATGATCTCACCAAATGGATGGATGGCATGGATACAACACATACATCATGGTGGATCATTGCTACACCCACCCAGTGTAGACTCGTGGGTGTAGCAAAACTTTTCTCCACACCCCTCTGTTAGTTAAACTGTAACAACCCTAAAATTTCGGTAGGAAAAATTTTCTTTTAGGAGCAAAAATGGGTTTAGCTAAATAAATTTAAGATGATAAAGAAAAGAAAAGCATGGACTGATTGGTTAAAGCCCTCTTAAGTGAGAGGGAAGACCAGGTATCGAGTCCTATCACTAACAAGAATTTAATTTTCTTTTTTTGCTTTAAATACGAATTTTGAAATTCAAAATTAATCTTATCTTATCTCAACCAACCCATCTTATACGAGATGGTTTTCATCCATCGTAAAAGAAAGGAAATGAAAGGAGAGAAGGAAGGAGGAATAGAGGGATCTTGCGGCTAGATCAAGTAGGTGTTCTTTTTATTTTATTTAAGTAGGCCAGATCCAGCCAATGAACGGGTCGGATCGTCCGTCTGTTCATTGTACTGATCTAGGGACCTTATCTTTATCTTAACCCTTGAATATGTGATCACGATTGATGGGGACCATTTGGGTGGGCCAGGAATCGATCTGGATGGGTCATAATGACCATATGGCCAAAATGTACATGGGCCTCAAAATTCAGATCGAATGAACCTTCAGATGGGCCACATCAATTAAATGAATGACAGCCTTTAAAATTTGTTTTGTTATTGTTTTATTTAATTAGTAAATTAATTCTGATAAATTATATTATTCCAAAACATTATTGGGCCACAATGAGGTGGCCGACCCAATGGTCGGACCAGATCTCTCGTAGACCCCACATACACTTTTTAATAGTAATAATAATAAAAGAAAAAAAAAAGAAAAAAAAAAAGAAAAAGGAAAAAGTGGCTGGACGTCCAGCGTCTCTAACGCTGGAACGTCCAGCGTTGGACTTCAAACAAGGGTGACGTGAGGGCCCCACTCATGGGACCCACCTTGATGTATTTTGTACATCCACTCCGCCCATTTAATTCTCTATTTCATTTTAGGATGGGGCTTCGAATTTGGACCCAAACTGAGGTCCGAATGGGCCACACCATCTGAAACAAACTAATGGTGAAAACTTATAAAATAAAAATGAAATTTAAAGAAGTAGAAATTCTGGGCGTGGACAGCAGTCCACTCATGGACCCCACTGAGATGAAATCAGTAGATCCAAGCCGACCATATGTTTTAGTATAATGTTTTACAGCTTGGGTCCAAAAATCAGATAAATCCGAATCTCAGGTGGCCCACACCACTTAAAATATTAATGATAACAACACATATGGTTGAGGCAGTCCGATTTTGGATTGCTGTCCACTTTTGGGACCCATTTGATGACATTTTAATAAAAATCTAATCCGTCAAATATCTTAATAAATAAGTTTTCTAGTTAAGGACCAAAAATGGCCCGTACAGGATATTCCAGTGGGCCATACCAAGATAAACAGTGGGGACAACACCTGTCCACTGGTTAGGAGCTTGTGGGCCCCACTGTGTAGTTTTTGAAAAATCCGATCCACCCAATCTCTGGAGTAATGAATTATTAGTCTCATGACCAAAAATCAGCCCAATCAGAGTTCCAGGTGGGCCATGCCAAGTGAAATAGTGGGGAGGCACGGTATGGATTATCATAAATGGACCATTTTAGGATATCCTACGACAAAATCCTTGCAAAATATAATCAATCATATTTGGTAGTGTACCATTGGGGAACTTGTGACCAAGTATAGGATGACCCACCAGTCAAGTGGGCCGTACCATCAGAAAATTGTAAAAGGGGCCATTCCTTTTGGAAACGTGGGTCACAATAATCAAATCTGGACCGTCCATTAAGGAACCAAAACTCAATAAAGTATAATCCAAATTGAAAATAAGTATATTAAGGTTAGATTGGTGGTTTATAAATATAAATTACATTTATTGTAGATTCAGGACCGATTCTACTCAGGACGTGACACAATTAACAAAGTAATCGCCACTATCAACAGGTGAGTACATCCCAACACGTTTCCTAGTCATTTTAATTAAGTAAGTTGTGTGATGGATGCAATATGTGATATTGATTAATTTGTGCTTGTTTAAATATTATTTAAATAATTTCTATTTATAAATGTCATGAAAGATTGCCTCTCAAAATGAGAGATGAAATGTACGGACGTGAATTATTGTATGGCTGTAAATTATTGCATGCATTATGAATTATTGTGCCTGGAGTTCGACTCTGGAAGACCGGTAGGTACTTAAGTACCCGGTTACCCAGGGACCATCCTGGAAGCCCACTAATATGTGGAAGTCCGCCCTACAAGGAAGGAGGAGCCGATTGATGGGATCCAATCGAAGCAAGTGGAAGACTGAATATATGCCCACTTGATGCATCATTTCATTCATTATTGCATTAATTATATGTTACCTATATTTGATTGCATGTGTTTATCCTGTTTAATTGAAATGCATGTGAACCGTATTGGGTTACTCACTGGGCTTTCCAGCTGACGTTGTGGATTAAAAATATACAGATGATGTGGACGCTGAACCTTCAGAGAATGCCCCTGATAATGAGATGGGACCACTAAAGGAACCGCGGGACTATTGGCCTAATTTAACCGAGGAAGAAGTGGCGGCCCTGAACCAAGACGTTTAGAATAGTTTCTTTTATTTTATTATTTTCAATAATTAGTAGACATTTAATAAAGTCCCAAATGGGTGGACTTGGTTTATAGTTGAATACTTCATGAATAAATGATAACTTAGTATTTCATCATTTTATGCCTCTTAAAGTTGTTTAACGTTATAAATGCACTTAGTGCACCAGTTATACCCCGTAAACTGGGCCGGAGGGTGCACACTCTGAGTCCGGATTTCGGGGCGTGACAGAATGGTATCAGAGAGAGGCTTTTCTTAAAAACCTAGTTGACCTGTAGGTTATGACCCCACTTTTCTACATAAATGGTAGACCCCTGAAAATTAGAAAACAAACTTAGGACATTCCCTAAATGATCGGGGTAAATATAGAGAACTTAGAAATCAAAATTAGGGATCGAAAGAAAAAAATAAATAAATAAAATTAAAAAAAAATGAAAAGTACTGCTCATCTGAAGTCCAATATAGACTCAAAGTGCTTATTGTTATTGATAATGGAATTATAGTTCATTTTATAGCAATTAGGTATTGTTAGATGATTTTATAACACACAAAACCTGCTGGACAGCAATGTCCATCAGAATTATTGATTTTTGTAAAATTCATATCTATTAATATACAGCTCCGATCAGTGTGATTTAAAGGCCTGATCATAGCTGGGTAAGGTTAGTTTAATATAAAATTTGTAAAAAAATATGAACCCATTAGTGACTGTAACGAATTAGTAGATTCCTACAGACTAGTCAGAAATGTTCCAAATACCGGACATATTATAATGTACGAATTTTATAAAATTTTGTACTTCTTAGAACAGGTTGAAATTTTATAACAAATAAGTAGACATATAAGGTAATCTACATAAATTTTTTTATGTAAAAATATATTTTATAAAGTAGTGGATCAGTATTAAAATTACCCTGAACATTATTCTGCTGGACAGCAACGGACAGCAGAATTAGGGTTATTATAAAATTCGTATCTATTAAAGTACAACTCCGATCTGGGTGGTTCAAAATCTTAATTGTAGCTGGACAAGTTTAGTTTAGAGTAAAAATAGTTAGAAAATTCAAAAATATCATATACTATACAGATTTAGCAAATTTACGAAGACTGGTCAGAAAGTACCTATTTCTGGACAGATTACACCATGGGAATTTTAGAAAATTCTATAAATAGCAAAAAAAAAAAAAAAAAAAAATCTGAAATTTTACAGTGATAAAGTGAACTCATCTAGAAAGTCACATAAAAATTTTGGTATAAAAATATAACCAATAAGATAATAAATCAATGCTGAAACCAACCATGAATGAACATCAAGTAAATTATTTTGATGTCTACCCTCAATGTTCTTCTTATTTAAGTACAATAAACCCCTTAGTGGCTCATGGGCACTAAATTTCGTTATTCCTCTTAGGTGATTATGGCTCCTAGGAAATAAAAAAGCCTTCGTGATATAAGACCATCAACAAGTGTAACTGTGGCCCAAGGACCAGTAGTGAATCCTACAGTGGTGGTAGAAGAAGAGGCGTCAAATAGAGAACAAGATGAAAATTATATGGAGGAAGAAGAAAACTTTGAGGAACAACAGAATCTTGCACCACCTCTACCGGCAGCAAATCAAAATGAAGCGGGGCCCAGTACTCGGTTACCATTGTCTCCTAGGACAACGCAGGCGAATCCTACGGGACCCAACATTCAACCCTTGGATGCAGCATTCGGATTACTTCACCAAATGGCGGCAATGATGAAACAACAACAGGAACAGTTTGCTGCACAATGGGCTCACATGACTCAAGCACCACGTGGAAATCGACAGACAATGCCAATGAGATCGGAACAACCACGAGAGGTGGACTTGCTGGAGAAGTTCACCAAACTCAGGCCTCCGGTGTTTCAGGGCGCCACAAATCCAACTATAGCGGAGGATTGGTTGGTCCAAATAGAGAAGGTATTAGAAGCAATGAACTGCCCTGACAATCAAAAGGTTCGATTGGCCTCATTCATCCTCCAAGGTGAAGCAGATGTTTGGTGGCGTGCGGCAAAGCGGGTGGTAGAAGCTAATCATGAGTGGACATGGGCAGAGTTTGAGAAGAAATTTCGTGAGAAGTATTTTCCTCGGGCCTACAGAAATCAGAAAATGGCCGAGTTCACTAAGTTAGAACAAGGCTCAATGACTGTGGCTCAATATGAGGCTAAGTTTGCAGAATTGTCCAGATATGTTCCGAAAATCTTGGAAGATGAAGAATATAAAATCTCTAAGTTTGATGAAGGACTTCGTCAGAATATTCGAACAAAATTCTGCACCGACACTATTAAAAGCTATGCTGAGATAGTGGACAAAGCGTTCAAGGCTGAAATGGATAATGAACGGTTCCAGAAATCCCGCACTCAAATAACTGGAAGTCAGTCTAGGTCTGCACCAAGTCAGCAACAATCATTAGAGAAGAGGCAAAGGGTTAATGTGCCAACTTTCGTGGCGAACAATCAGGACCAGTTCTTTGCTGGAAACTGTGCTCACTGCAATAAGTATGGACACAAAGCAATACACTGTCCGACTCGACTTCGCGACATGGGTTTACTACCTTCCTTACCTTCCCGTGTGCAGTCCCCTGCTACAACTCAACAGTCAGGCATGACATCTTAGGCATCGCGGTCAGCAAATCCCTATCCTCAATCTTCAAAGTTGTTACCTCCCAGGCCGCAACAGTTCCAACAAAATCGGCCCCAGCAGCCAGCTCGACCTACGACTTCTCAGAATCGAGGAGGACAACAATTTAGATAACAACCTATGCAAGGAAAAGTATATGTGATTGCACCAACTACTGAGCCAGAGGTGGACAACAATGTGGTGGAAGGTATGGCGAATGTTCATGATAAATCTGTTACTATTCTTTTCGACTCTGGTGCTAGCTTATTTTTCATATTAACTGTTGTAGTGGAACGCTTAGGCCTTAAACCAGAACACCTTAGAAAAACAATCTCAGTTGAGACACCTATAGGAAAGGCAGTAGTCTTGAACCAAGTGAGTAGAGCATGTCAACTCAATATTGGTGGTGTACTTATGCCAGCAAATTTGATTGTGATGGACATGCCAGGGTATGATGTAATCCTAGGTATGGACTGGCTTACCTCGAATCGAGCTAAAATAGATTGTCATGATAAGTCGGTCACTTTCTCTATTCCTGGCAAAGAACCATTCCAAATGCAGGTCATAGAGAAGGATAAAGAATTTATACATATCATGGTGCTAAAGGAAGGTGAGTCACAAGAGCAGACCTTGGATCAAATTCCGGTGGCGAGTGAGTATCCCGAGGTTTTTCAGGACATTCCTGGATTACCACCTCGACGGGACGTCGATTTCGGTATCGATCTCTTACCAGGTACTGCACCAATCTCTATTCAGCCATACCGAATGTCGACAATGGAATTAAAGGAGTTGAAAGATCAGCTGGGTGAATTAACAAAGCAAGGTTTCATAAGACCTAGCACATCCCCGTGGGGTGCGCCAGTAATTTTTGTAAAGAAGAAGGATGGTAGTATGCGATTATGTATTGACTACCGTCGGCTGAATGAGGTGACCATCAAGAACAAATATCCATTACCTCGTATCGACAATTTATTCGATCAGTTGAAGGGTGCTTGCTATTTCTCTAAAATCGATTTAAGGTCGGGATATCATCAGCTACGAATTAAGGAAGCAGATATATACAAGACGGCGTTCCGAACACGATATGGGCATTATGAATTTTTGGTTATGCCTTTTGGGTTGACCAATGCCCCAGCCGTGTTTATGGATTTGATGAACAGAATATTCCAGCCATATCTAGATCAGTTCGTTATCGTATTTATCGATGATATATTAATTTACTCGAAGACTAGTAGAGAGCATGAGACGCATTTGAGGACAGCATTGCAAGTTCTGACGGATAACCAACTGTATGCAAAATTTTCGAAGTGTGAATTCTGGGCAGAGAAAGTTCAATTCCTCGGCCATGTTATCTCCAGAGAAGGAGTAGCAGTGGACCCGGCAAAGATTGAAGCAGTAGTCAAATGGGAACAACCCACTAATGTGTCGGAAATCCGAAGTTTCCTTGGTCTGGCTGGATATTACCGGAGATTCATTAAAGACTTCTCCAAAATTTCCGGCTCGTTAACCAGCTTGACTCGGAAGGGTGTACCTTTTATATGGACCGAAAGCTGTGAAGAAGCATTTCAGGAGTTGAAAAGACTTCTAACTACTGCCCCTGTTCTTACCCTTCCACAAGAGGGTGCGAAGTTTATACTCTATACCGATGCATCTATCCTAGGCCTAGGTTGCGTTTTAATGCAAGAAGGTAAGGTGATAGCATATGCGTCAAGGCAATTAAAGAATCATGAACGTAATTATCCTACACATGATTTGGAATTAGCAGCTATTGTATTCACCTTAAAGATTTGGAGGCATTATTTGTATGGCGAGCGGTTTGATTTATTCACCGATCATAAAAGCCTACGATATTTGTTCTCTCAGAAGGAGCTAAATATGAGACAGCGAAGGTGGGTGGAATTTCTGAAGGATTACGATTTCGAATTATTATATCACCCTGGAAAGGCAAATTTAGTAGCAGACGCTCTCAGCAGGAAGCAATATAAGCAGCAAATCATGGCAAATCTCATGGTTCACGAATGGAAAATGCTTGATGATGCAAAGGAATTCGATGTAGAATTATTATTCCGTGATCATGAGTGTGTTCGGTTGGGAAATCTCAGGATAAGACCAACCTTAGCTGACAGGATCATAGAAGCCCAAGGAAGTAGTGAATGGTTACAGCAGGTGATAGTTAAACATCAAGGGAAAGAAGCTTCTGAATGGAAGATATGGGAAGACAAAGGTATTCGGTATCGTAATCGACTATGCGTACCGAATGTACCTGAATTAAAAGAAGAAATTCTGAAGACAGCTCACCGAACAAAGTTCACGATTCACCCTGGGAGTACAAAGATGTACCAAAACGTGAAGCAGCTGTATTGGTGGCCAAATTTGAAGAAGGATATCGCAGAATACGTGTCACGGTGTTTTATCTGTCAGCAGGTGAAGGCTGATCATCAAAATCCGTCCGGACTTCTTCAGCCGTTGAAGATACCTGAATGGAAGTGGGATTGTATATCCATGGACTTTATAGTTGGGCTACCCGTGACTCAGAAGAAGCACGATTCGATTTGGGTGATTGTTGATCGATTAACGAAATCGGCTCATTTCATTCCCATTTGAATAAATTATTCGATGGATGTCTTAGCCAGACTATACATCAAAGAAGTAGTACGGTTGCATGGTGTACCAAGTTCCATCGTCTCAGATCGTGACCCTCGATTCACATCACGGTTCTGGACAAGTTTACAAGAAGCCATGGGTACGACTTTGGACTTTAGTACAGCTTATCATCCACAATCAAATGGGCAGACAGAAAGGGTGAACCAGATACTCGAAGACTTGTTACGTGCATGTGCTCTCGATTTCAAAGGCAGTTGGGACGATAATCTGCATTTTGCTGAGTTCGCCTACAACAACAGCTATCAAGCTAGTATTTGTATGGCACCGTACGAAGCATTGTATGGGCGACCTTGCCGAGCACCTAATTGCTGGACAGAAGTGGGTGAGAAGAGTTTGATCGGTCCCGACATTATTCAGGAAGCTTCAGTAAAGGTTGAACTCATTCGGAAGCGTCTTTTAGCAGCTCAAAGCCGTCAAAAGAGTTATGCAGACAACAGAAGACGAGACTTACATTTTCAGGAAGGAGATCACGTTTTTCTCAAAGTTTCACCAATGAAGGGATTAATGCGATTCGAAAAGAAAGGCAAACTAGCTCCGCTTTTTATCGGTCCATTTCAGATTATAGAGCGAATAGGAGCTGCAGCGTACAAACTTGCGTTACCACCTCAACTTGCAAGTGTTCACAATGTATTCCATGTGTCTATGCTACGAAAGTATGAAAGAGATGCTTCGCATACTATAGATTGACAAGACTTGGAACTTCAAGAAGACGTCTCTTATGTAGAAAAGCCGACTCGTATCTTGGACCGGAAGGAGCATGTACTACGAAACAAGACTGTGCTGTTAATTAAAGTGCTGTGGAACCATCATGGAACAGAAGAAGCATCATGGGAGCAAGAGTCGGAAATTCACGAAAAATATCCTCTGCTATTCGAATAAGAACCCAGGTAAATTTCGAGGACGAAATTTTTATTAGGGGGGTAGAATGTAACGACTCTAAAATTTCGGTAGGAAAAATTTTCTTTTAGGAGCAAAAATGGGTTTAGCTAAATAAATTTAAGATGATAAAGAAAAGAAAAGCATGGACTGATTGGTTAAAGCCCTCTTAAGCGAGAGGGAAGACCAGGTATCGAGTCCTATCACTAACAAGAATTTAATTTTCTTTTTTTGCTTTAAATACGAATTTTGAAATTCAAAATTAATCTTATCTTATCTCAACCAACCCATCTTATCCGCAACAAATTTCCAACAAACGTCTCTTTAAAAAGAGAAAGAACGAGATGGTTTTCATCCATCGTAAAAGAAAGGAAATGAAAGGAGAGAAGGAAGGAGGAATAGAGGGATCTTGCGGCTAGATCAAGTAGGTGTTCTTTTTATTTTATTTAAGTAGGCCAGATCCAGCCAATGAACGGGTCGGATCGTCCGTCTGTTCATTGTACTGATCTAGGGACCTTATCTTTATCTTAACCCTTGAATATGTGATCACGATTGATGGGGACCATTTGGGTGGGCCAGGAATCGATCTGGATGGGTCATAATGACCATATGGCCAAAATGTACATGGGCCTCAAAATTCAGATCGAATGGACCTTCAGATGGGCCACATCAATTAAATGAATGATAGCCTTTAAAATTTGTTTTGTTATTGTTTTATTTAATTAGTAAATTAATTCTGATAAATTATATTATTCCAAAACATTATTGGGCCACAATGAGGTGGCCGACCCAATGGTCGGACCAGATCTCTCGTAGACCCCACATACACTTTTTAATAGTAATAATAATAAAAGAAAAAAAAGAAAAAAAAAAAAGAAAAAGGAAAAAGTGGCTGGACGTCCAGCGTCTCTGACGCTGGAACGTCCAGCGTTGGACTTCAAACAAGGGTGACGTGGGGGCCCCACTCATGGGACCCACCTTGATGTATTTTGTACATCCACTCCGCCCATTTAATTCTCTATTTCATTTTAGGATGGGGCTTCGAATTTGGACCCAAACTGAGGTCCGAATGGGCCACACCATCTGAAACAAACTAATGGTGAAAACTTATAAAATAAAAATGAAATTTAAAGAGGTAGAAATTCTGGGCGTGGACAGCGGTCCACTCATGGACCCCACTAAGATGAAATCAGTAGATCCAAGCCGACCATATGTTTTAGTATAATGTTTTACAGCTTGGGTCCAAAAATCAGATAAATCCGAATCTCAGGTGGCCCACACCACTTAAAATATTAATGATAACAACACACATGGTTGAGGCAGTCCGATTTTGGATTGCTGTCCACTTTTGGGACCCATTTGATGACATTTTAAGAAATCTAATCCGTCCAATATCTTAATAAATAAGTTTTCTAGTTAAGGACCAAAAATGGCCCGTACAGGATATTCCAGTGGGCCATACCAAGATAAACAGTGGGGACAACACCTGTCCACTGGTTAGGAGCTTGTGGGCCCCACTGTGTAGTTTTTGAAAAATCCGATCCACCCAATCTCTGGAGTAATGAATTATTAGTCTTATGACTAAAAATCAGCCCAATCAAAGTTCCAGGTGGGCCATGCCAAGTGAAATAGTGGGGAGGTACGGTATGGATTATCATAAATGGACCATTTTAGGATATCGTACGACAAAATTCTTGCAAAATATAATCAATCATATTTGGTAGTGTACCATTGGGGAACTTGTGACCAAGTATAGGATGACCCACCAGTCAAGTGGGCCGTACCATCAGAAAATTGTAAAAGGGGCCATTCCTTTTGGAAACGTGGGTCACAATAATCAAATCTAGACCGTCCATTAAGGAACCAAAACTCAATAAAGTATAATCCAAATTGAAAATAAGTATATTAAGGTTAGATTGGTGGTTTATAAATATAAATTACATTTATTGTAGATTCAGGACCGATTCTACTCAGGACGTGACACAATTAACAAAGTAATTGCCACTATCAACAGGTGAGTACATCCCAACACGTTTCCTAGTCATTTTAATTAAGTAAGTTGTGTGATGGATGCAATATGTGATATTGATTAATTTGTGCTTGTTTAAATATTATTTAAATAATTTCTATTTATAAATGTCATGAAAGATTGCCTCTCAAAATGAGAGATGAAATGTACGGACGTGAATTATTGTATGGCTGTAAATTATTGCATGCATTATGAATTATTGTGCCTAGAGTTCGACTCTGGAAGACCGGTAGGTACTTAAGTACCCGGTTACCCAGGGACCATCCTGGAAGCCCACTAATATGTGGAAGTTCGCCCTACAAGGAAGGAGGAGCCGATTGATGGGATCCAATCGAAGCAAGTGGAAGACTGAATATATGCCCACTTGATGCATCATTTCATTCATTATTGCATTAATTATATGTTACCTATATTTGATGGCATGTGTTTATCCTGTTTAATTGAAATGCATGTGAACCGTATTGGGTTACTCACTGGGCTTTCCAGCTGACGTTGTGGATTAAAAATATACAGATGATGTGAACGCTGAACCTTCAGAGAATGCCCCTGATAATGAGATGAGACCACTAGAGGAACCGCAGGACTATTGGCCTAATTTAACCGAGGAAGAAGTGGCGGCCCTGAACCAAGACGTTTAGACTAGTTTCTTTTATTTTATTATTTTCAATAATTAGTAGACATTTAATAAAGTCCCAAATGGGTGGACTTGGTTTATAGTTGAATACTTCATGAATAAATGATAACTTAGTATTTCATCATTTTATGCCTCTTAAAGTTGTTTAACGTTACAAATGCACTTAGTGCACCAGTTATACCCCGTAAACTGGGCCGGAGGGTGCACACTCTGAGTCCGGATTTCGGGGCGTGACATAAACTGTCAATAGAAAATTGTTTTAAATACTTGTGGGCGGTTAAGTTAACAATGGAAATTTCTCTTGTAGTGCTTTTGAGATAAAACACAATTTTATTAAGGAACAAAGCTTTTTTATGTTTTAAATGAAGTATATCCAAAAGGATACTTTCATATAAATGCTCATCCTTAAAGTCCATTTCTCAAAAACTGCCTACTTCAAAATTTATTTGAAATAAACACTTTTTAACTTTGAATGCTCATCCTTAAATTCTGTACATGGAGTTGAAAACCAACAATTTTAACTTTGAATGATGAAGAGTTAACCAAATGGACGCTAGCAGCTGCTAAAAATACTGTTTTGCTTCTGATTTCAAAATTACAGACCATTTTCACCTTATACACTGTTTACTGTTGAAATTGCATGGCTCACCTTGATGTTTCTATCACATCCATGGCGTCCATTCGTTTTGGCTATACATTTTAGGACATGAGTAAAAAAAAAATGAGGTAGATTCAAATTCAAGTGGGCCAACAAGAAGGTAAATTGTGGTGTTTATATTTGATTCAAACCACTCAGACGACACACCAATAGTAGATCAACTGTACAATGCGCATGGTGCATGCATGATTGTGGTTTGTGGTAGGTACCCTAGCCCATAGGTGGACATTATAGGATGGCTTTTTTGTTTTTTTTTTTTTTTTTTTTGTTAGTCATGCAACGCACCCACATAGTTAGTCACATGATAGGACCACCAACCGGTGGAGTTAGTGTCTCCTTAATTAACACTCAAACCTGAGACCTGCTTTTGAAACGCCTAGGCATCTTTCAGGACAGCTTGCAAAAGCTACTATGGATGTTATGGTCATGAATGTACCCTTGTATGTTGGATGTGTATGCACGGGAACCATTTGACCAATGGCCTTTAATGTCACTGGTCCACATCGGCTTACAAAATTGATGGCTATAGAGAATAAGCCAAGAAATATAGACTGATGGCCTATAATGGTAGGAGAGCATTAGAGCATTTTTCACAATTAAAATGGTTGAATTTAGTATAATTTATCTTTAACAAAATGTTTCCTCAAAAGCCTATCAAGTGGTCTCAAAGAGTCTTCACAAGTTTAAGCCGAGGCTGGTCAAGTGTCGACTTTTCCAGCAACTCGGCTCCAAATCTCAGGCCGAGTTTCGAGTCCAGCCAGCGAGTTTTGAAACAAAGTAAGCTTGGATAACCTTTTATCAGGGCCAGCAAATTAATGTTCAAAATCATGAAAGATTAACCAAGGACGGGTATGGCCTGTAGTCGGAGGCTACGCGGGGCCCATGGAGATTCCCGTCACAAATCCACTCCGTCCATCAGCTTTGCAATAAAAAATTGTACAAAAAAAACTAAATTCAGGCAAATCCGAAACTCACGTGGGACACACCACATGAAAAAGTTGGAATTGAACGACCACCATTGGAAGCTTTGTGGGGACCACAGAAATTTTGTATCAGATAACATTTATGCCTACAATTTATCTGACTGGTAATAACACTATGAACGGTTTGGATAGAATGAAAACCTCATGGTCGTCTCCAGGATTGTTTCAACGGTGTACGTTTCTGTTCCAACTCTTTCGTGTGGTGTAACATACATTAGTTTTGCACCTGCCTAAATTTTATAGTACCCTCCTATTTGGCTATTTCAAAACTGATGGACGGAGTGGATTTTTTATTGGCATCTCTGTGGCCCCACACAGATTCAAGTCACGTTCTCGTTCTGAAACGTAGGTTAGCTCGGATGAGAACCCTTTCAACCAGCGTATGTGGAGGATTCTCATTGGTTGAAAGGGTGCGCGCTTACTCAAAGCGTTTTCCATGTTTTCATGTTTAGGTAAGGCATGAAATTCATGGGTTGCTGATCTAGATCATTCATTTGATGGGCTCCTATATATGCTGATGTGGACTCTGCGAATAACTCCCGTATTAGAAAATCATTGCCATCCAATCTGTGGGCATTTTCTTCTGCTGAACATGGATCTGGATCTTGCTGTATTTTCTGCATAACCTTCTATTTAAAGGGTTAGGATTGTAGCATATGGGAGACGTTGGCTAACTCCCATTTCCGTGGGTCTGACAGCCAAACGGTGTGGATCACTGATTTATTGACTCTACTTGTCCAAACTTAAGGCTAGATGATACTGTTGTTTGTATAATTAAACGAGCTCTAAGCATATTTTAATAAAGAGGTCTCATGCCCAAATGGTTGGACCATAGTTTATGGTCCACCCACTAAATAACTTCCAACCTATCCTGTGCGTGAGTAAGATCCAACTATTGCAATTGGCTATATTGTGCAAACATGAGCCACAACCACTAATCAAGTAGATTCCACTTGTATTTTGTTATTTATCAATGGCTAGAAATTATTCCATGTTGTGTGTGTGGCCCACATGATGAGTTGATATGGCTGATTTTGGCACAAGGTGATCCTCATGGTGAGGCCAACCTATTGGAAGGATTAGATGTCACAATCATATGATAGGTTGAAGTTATTTTGCTGGGAGAACCGTAAAATATGGTCTAACAACGTTGGACTTGACACTAACTCATAAATTAGATTAATATGAGAAGGAGAAATGCTCCTGTACTTCCAATGCACTGTAAGTTATTGCGATCTTATAGTTCCATTAATTTGAACACTTAGACAGTCCAATCCATTGATCTAGACTGTTCATTGGGTTCAACACTCATTTCATGGACTGCCATGAAAACATGGCACTGATTTGACAAATATTAACCATTTGATCAATGGCTTTTCATGTGAATATTCATATAATTTTCAAAAAAATAGTTCCAATGACCAATTTGATCTACCAATTTTGTACATTCATAATAGATGGCTTATAATTCTAAAGAATTAATTTTGTTAGTCAATCATAACCATGTCATCCATGGCTTAGTAATTGAAAGGATATATAAAAAAAAAAAAAAAAAAAAAAAAAAAAAAAAAGGCTAAATCAAGGATTTTTGTTGGATCATATCATGGTGCAGGCATAGACGTGATGAGATTGATCACCATCTCTCTCAATAATAACCACTCCGAATCCATAGAGCAACTGGGATTCCTCAATCAGGTTTTCTCCGAATCCACGAAGTAGAACCTTATTTTATAAAATAATGAAGAAGATGAAGCGAGTATATATACTCCTAAATATTAAACATTAAAGAAACTCTAAAAACGAGATTAGAAAGAGTTTGATTCAAAAACAAAAACTAACTGTGTGACTGGTACGCAAAACTCAAAACTGTGGAACCAACCAATCGGTCACTATAGGGGTCGGCGACTACTGGTCCCATTGGACCGGTGCGATTTGTGACCGTTCATTGGATAAATGAAATCAGTTGACAAGGGGTTCCAACAGTCCAGCGACTCCCAGCCTACTTGAGATCGCTCGCGGCTGAAATTTGACCGATCACTTGGGACATGCGACCGGTCGCTTAGAGGGCTGTCAACTGGTAATTTTTCTAACTTTCATATCCTTAATTCCTTCTTTGCTCTGGTCAATCAGCAACATGTATGCTTCAGTGGTCCCCTCTACATCAAATCTATTGCAATTTTTGTATTAGAGTACCGTAAGAAATGTGTTATGGGCCAGCTTAATGGACCGTTCAGATCGCTCAATTGATCTGCCTGAGTGAACCAATGCGACTAGGAGCTGCACTATGAATTATAGTGCTTTGGATCATTTCTCAACGGTAAGTTGGCAAATATTTTAAGCTATAATTACAAATTTTTATTTCGTTTATTTAGAAGGATTGCAGGATTATATGTATATAAAATGCTTGACATATACATGTAATTTAAAGAAAGAGTTTCCTGTGTTTGTGTCTAACAGGGAACTTCTAAAATGACGTGTATGGAATTTGTACACGTGTTCCTCATGGTTTATCAAGAATTTGTACACGTGGTCCCCATGGTTTATCCAAGGCATTAATCCGATCGAGTCATCATGGATAGAACATGCCTAAAATTAACTTTCCCAAATTAATAGGAAAATCCTAGCCAGCGGATCTTGTCTTATTTCTAATCTTGAATTTACCTGCCGGCAGAAGAAAAAAAAAAAAAAAAAATAGAGTTAAAGAGTAAATGAAGAGCGCGTGGCGCTTGTATGCCACGTGGCTTCTCATGTTTTAGTGATGGGCTCAGCCCAAAGCAAGTCAATTAACAGAATGAAGAGGTGTTTGGTGCATGGACTTATGTGGGATGGAATTGGGATGAAGGTAATAATTAAGGGGCGTAACGGGTTGACGGTGAATCCGATATAACAGGGATAATATAGGACTGCAAGTTTGGAATGTATGGTTTTGGCACTGTCATGGAGAGATAACAGCTGTGCCCATTCCGCGTGAGTGCCGCACACCACCCACCTCTGTGGTGTGTCTATGTCATCACCAAGTTCTATGGCTTATCATGATGTATCTGTTATATCTACACCGTCACTTCATTTGATGAGATAAGTTTAGGCAATGAGCCCAAAAATAAGGCATATCCAAAGCTCAAGTGGACCACACCACATAAAGCAGTGGGAACAATGTTGAAATCTTAATAGGGCCCACCATGATATTTATTTTTCATCCAACCTGTTCATGAGATCACATTGACCTGGATGAAGGAGAAAAACAAATATCAGATTGATCCAAAGATGATTTCAATGATAAAAGTAAAATCCGCACTGCCTTTTGAGGTGTGGTTCACTTGAGCAACAGATCTGTTTCTTTTTTGGGCCCATGCCATAAAATGATCTCATAAAACGGATGGACGGTATGGATATGATACGTTCATCATGGTTGCACACAAAGTAATAAGTCACCAAAATTTCCTCCCTGAACGATCCTTTGCTAAATATGGCGCTGGATATAGCCGTGGATGTTGGGATTAGAAAGTCTATCCAATCTAAACCCTTTTAATAGATGCACCAAACACGCATCAGCACCATGCCAGTCTTGCGTGTATATGATTTTCCCTGCCTATATATACTACCATACTCAAAACCCACGGAGCATTCAAGAACAGCTATTTCCTTCTCTCTTATCTGTGAATCTTCCTTTTCGTCTACTACTCAAAGAGTATCAACCGAGAAATGGGTAGCAATGGCAAAAGCGTAAAGCCAACGCCTTCTCTCGGAAAGATGGTAACGGTGCTGAGCATTGACGGAGGAGGTGTGCGGGGCATAATCCCTGGGACCATCCTCGCCTTCCTCGAATCCAAGCTCCAGGTCAGAAGCCCTTATGATCTTTGTGTAATGGAAGACGCGTGGCAGTTGAGTAATGATGGATGTAGACACATCCATCAAGTGGGTCCACATGATGAACGGACACATGATCCTTCACCACATGGACGGTCAAGATGAAAACAGCATAGAACCAACCAAGGACCATCTGTAGAGGAGACCCACTAGTTGGAGGTTTCTTATCCCACAATAATTTTCGTACTCCCGAGTTTATATAGTACTTTGTGATATGTGTACGAACCGTCCAAATAGTATAGAAAGTGCGCAAAAAATCATTGATCCAAGGATCCTAACCGTGCAAAAAAATGTCCTACAAAAGTTACTAATAAGAATTAAGTGATTTTTGTACTTCCATTTTTTTTTTTAAATGGTCAGGATTATCGGATCCTGCGAATCTCGGCCCATGACATGTTTTTGGTTGTACACACTGAATGAAGTTTGTTTTACTGCAGGAGCTGGACGGTGAAGATGCGAGGATCGCAGACTACTTCGATCTGATTGCAGGAACGAGCACAGGAGGGCTAGTGACCGCCATGCTTACAGCTCCGGACAAGAACAACCGTCCCCTCTTTGCTGCCAAGGATATCAATGACTTCTACCTAGAGAACTGCCCTAAGATTTTTCCTCAAAAGAGGTGAACAGAAACAGAAGGATTTCCGATTCGTCTTGTCTCGAGTTGAAAATCATGCAGATCATGTGTTTCAATCAAACTGATCTCAGCCGCATGATCAATCTACCATGGGTCCCATGAATTGGACAGCTTTAAATTTGAGTTACAAGTACTCTAGATAACACGCTCAATGTGCTCTCTGTGCAGGTCGGGAATTTTGAGTTCTACAAAGAAATTGCTCGGTGCAATCTCCGGGCCCAAGTACGATGGCAAGTTCCTACGTTCTAAAGTGCAACAACTACTGGGCCAGACGAGGATCCAGGACACTTTAACGAACGTCCTTATTCCATCTTTCGACATCAAGCTTCTCCAACCATCCATATTCACTACCTACGAAGTAGAGTACCACCCTTCTTCCTTCCATGATTCGATCTCATTTTGAAGGAAATGCAACTCATTTCTTGAATGTGTTGTTTGTGCCATGATAGGCAAAAGTCGATGTTTTGATGAATGCCCCTCTATCGGATATCTGCATAAGTACATCTGCCGCTCCGACGTATCTTCCTGCTCGCTACTTCGAAACTAAAGACAACCAAGGTAAAATTCGAAGCTTCAATCTCATCGACGGTGGAGTCGCTGCTAATAACCCAGTAAGTTGCACTAATAGGCTCGTAAAGTTTCCCAATTGTAGGAATGGTGCCAAATTTATTATATGCAATGTTAATGACTGTGCGAATGTGTGAATCTATGTAGACGTTAATGGCAATTAGCCATATAAGCAAGGAGATTCATGTGGAAAATATGGATTTCTTTCCGATGAAGACAATCGACTGTCGCAAACTCCTGGTCATCTCTCTGGGCACTGGAGCGGGCAAGCAAGAACAAAGATACAGTGCAAGTACTGCCTCCAAATGGGGTGTGCTTGGATGGTTGTACAATGGCGGTGGGACGCCTTTGATCGACACTTTCAGCCAAGCAAGCTCTGATGTGGTTGATATCCACACTTCCATTCTCTTCCAAGTGTTGCAGGCCGAAAAGAATTACCTTCGCATACAGGTGTAGTCCTCTTGACAAAAATATAAGCAATTGTGACCGACCTGAACTTTTAATTTTGGCCGAACCAATGTTCAAATAGGCCCCACCTGATCAATGGCTGGGACATTGCACACATCTTCCTAATTGGCCTGAACGGATCTGCTCATGCATAGTGTTTCTATCTGCTAATTGTTCCTAAACTAGGGTGATGCATGACTAGATTTGCCATCGATGTTTTCAGCAGGAGGACTCATTGACTGGGGATACATCATCGGTCGACATTTCAACAAGGGAGAACTTGGAGAATCTAGTGGAAATTGGGAAGAAGCTCCTGAAGAAGCCGGTGTCAAGTGTGAACTTAGAAACGGGCTTATCTAAAGAGGTGAAAGGAGAAGGAACCAACGAAGATGCACTGGCTCGCTTCGCCAAGCTTCTCTCAAATGAGCGCAAACTTAGGCTGGCCAAAATTCCTATTCATTGATGAATTGTCTATCATCGCAGCTTTTCCTCATGCGAATTCGACACACACTATATTCTAGTTAAGGCTTCTCAAAATCAAGATGTTTGCTTTGTAACTCTGAACTACGTGTTGGAATACGCCCATTTAATCTAATATATATATATATATATATATATATATATATATATATATATATATATATATATATATATATATATATATTTTATCATTCCTTCATGATCAATGCTTTGTTTATTGCTTATTGTTGTTGCATATAAATAAAATAAAGTAGGAAATGAGATAGATTTGATTGAGAGATTTCTTTCATGTTTCTGTATCCTTAAAAGAATGAAGCAGGACAAGCTCAATATAAGATTCATTGTGAGGTATAACTAGTTTGATTCTTCATAGGCTAAAATTTTGTCATGGCCCATGAATGAGTTGGGATAGCTTAATCCATACATGGTGCATCTATATGGAATTAGCTTGTACTTTCTACCCTTGTTATAGTCATTCATCAAATTACTTGAGAAGACTTATGGTCCTAGCAAATATTTGACCGATTCCTTTGCTTCACTACTATGCTAGCCTACTAGGTGAATTATGGTAAATTGGGTTGTCGATCATGTTTGTAAGGAGATCAGGGGTCTCAACAAAGAATCTATAACCTTTATGAGTTTAGCTTTATATTAGGAATCAGAATGATTGATTATCATGGCTGACCAAACTTGCTTTTATTCTATAATCATTTTATTAAACAATTCATTTCCAAATTACTATCCGTTCAGTACAAATGTCTATTGATTAATACAATTGATATTCTGGTTGATTATTAATTTCATTTCAAATATATGCATCCAATTATGCCCAATCGAGAAACTTTTATTAATCTAGAAACAAAGTACATTCCAAGTTGTGACACGGTAGAAGCCCTTAATTAATTATATTATTTGGAAAAAAATCCTTCATTAAAATGTGATGAAAAAAAAAAAAAAACTAGAGAGAATTAGTTTGTTTTATGGCACATAGTAGAGATGCAATTGATGCATATAAGTCCTAATCTATGGTCATTTGTCTTGGGAGCGTCCAAATCATTGACTAGGCAGAACATTATTGTCCTTAAAAAGACTTAAATAGCTATACTATTCATCTTAAAAGGACAATGTTCATAATATAAATCATTAGCATATGCAGATTGTTTGGACTATTGAACTCAACTTCCCAAGTGGTCTCACGCTAAAGGTCAAGGCAATCAGCGTTGCACCTAGTTTTCTTCAACGGAATGGCCCGGTGTTGTTTTTGCTTAAGTCTTTTGAACATCTCAGGCTGAGGCAGACATGCTGCCAAAGCTTTTGAATGACCCCACCATGATGTATGTGTTGCATCCATGCCATCCATCCATTTGGCGAGATCATTTTAGGGCATGACACCAAAAATGAGGCAGATCCAAAGCTCAAGTGGACCTAACAAAGAAAATAGTGGGGATTAAACACCAACCATTAAAAAAACTCTTGAGGGCCACTTGAGCTTTGGATCTGCCTCATTTTTTGGTATTATACCCTAAATGATCTTGCAAAATGAATGGACGGCATGGATACAACACATGCATCATGGTGGGGTCATTCCTACACCCGGTGTAGGTAGCGAAGTTAACTCGTGGGTGTAGCAAAAAATTTCTCACCAAGGATAGATGAATCATGAGAAAATTTTGCTACACCCATGAGTTAGCTAGGCTAGCTACATTGGGTGTAGCTATGAGCCCGCCTTGATGTATGTGTTGTATCCATGGTGTCCATCTATTTGGCGAGATCATTTTAGGGTATGGAACAAAAAAGAGGCAGATCCAAAGCTCAAGTGGACCCCAATAAGTTTTTAATGGTTGGCGCTCAATCCTCACTATTCTCTAAACTAGGTCCACTTGTTCTTTCGATCTGCCTCATTTTTGGTGTCATGCCCTCAAATGACCTGAAAAAATTGATGGACGGAGTGGATACAACACATACATTAAGGTATGGTCATTTCTAAACCCGCTGTAGCTAGTGTCGCTAACTCGTGGGCGTAGCAAAATTCTTCTCACGAAGCATATGATGTACATGGTGTATGATTGGAGTTTATAAAAGAGTATGACAAGTGCACAAGATTTTTTTATTATTATTATTGTAAGTGTATATATATATTATTCACAAAAAAGGAAACACAAGATGGTGGACGGCTGTCCCCTTTTATGTCCTATATGATATAGTACCATACATCGTGGGTGCATGGTGAGATAGATAAGACCCCAGCTAGTCGATGATAACAATGATGATGCATTCAATGATGTGATCTTAGTTAGGAACCCTTCGTTTTTAAAAACCGTTTATTTCATGTTTCCTCGTTCGTGGCTGGAGAGTTAGATCCAAAGTCTCTTGGAGAGACACGTGTACACGTTTACTCAATGCAATTACCATGTTTTCATGTTAGGTGCGGCATAGAGATTATCATCAACTCTTAAGTTTCTACAAGTGGGGTCCATCAGTTGGTGATCTAGATCATTCATCTGATGGGCTCCTTGCTGACGTGGACTCTGCGAATAACTCCCAGACTAGCAGATTATTGCCATCCAATCTGTGGGCTTTTTCTTCCGCTGAACATGGACCCTTGTTGTATTTTCTGCGTAGCCTTACTATTTGTAAGGTTAGCATTATTCCATCTGGGAGACTTTGGCCAACTCCCATCAGCATCGGGTCTGACAAGCAAACGGTGTGGATTACTGATCCGTACGTGGACTCTACTTGTCCAAACTCAAGGGTGGATGATACTGTTGTCCGTCATGGTGGTGGTTCGCCTACGCCTAGCGTTTCAACAGCAAGTCTCAGGTTCGAGTGCTAAGGAGACAGGCTAACCCCACCAGTGGGTGGGTACAGTATATGACTAACCGTGTGGGGGGTGTTGTGCAACTAACAGGTAGGGCTGAAAGTTGGGCGGGTTCAACCTGATCGACCCGTGACCGACCCGACATTGGGTTGGGCTTGGGCAAGAAGCATCGAACCCGATCTCGAGCTTGGGCTATGAAAACATCAACCCGATGAAGTTTGGGTCGGGCTTGGGTTGAGGTCTCGGGTTGCCCGACTCAACCCGAACCCGATCTATATACAAGTTACTTATAGTTTTATTATACTTTAGTGAAGTAAACTTATAATGTTTACTTATATTTTAACTTATTTGTTTAGAAAAAGTGAAGTTCTTTACATAAATAAGTACATGTATAATTAATAAAGTTATAGGTACAAAAAATAAGGCATGTTTTGAAACATAATAGACTAATGTAATTACGAAAATATTAGCATGTATCAACCCGGCCAACCCGATCAACCCGACCGAGCCTGCTTGGGTTGGGCTTGGGTTGAGAATTCCCAACCCGAGGTTGGGTTGGGTTGGGTTAGGGTTGAGGTATAAGAACCTTGGGTTGGGTTAGGGTTGAGCACCAACCCAACCCAACCCGCCCGACTTTCAGCCCTACTAACAGGTGGGTGCCGACTACGATCCAGGGCACCTACTGCGATCAACAAATCCCTCCGACGATCCAAAACACCTACAGCGATCCATTGCACCCGAGTACGATCCAAACCAACTGGTGAGGAAGACGATGATCGACCTCCCACGTCCTCCCTGTGTCTTGGACTTAATGGACAGTTCAGATCACCCAATTGGACAGTTAAGCATGGCCACCCAATGGGAGTTTGGGCTTCTTTTGTTCGAGAAAGATATAAAGTAGATTTTGTTGTTGGTGATCAATCCATTGCGTCCCAGCGAAGGTCCCCCTTTTGGAGTAGCATTTGTAAGATTTTCCCTGTCATAGACTCGCGGGCTTGTTGCTTGGTGGGGCGGGGTGAAGATATCGCATGGTCTAGGCCCTTTGTCCTCTGTGATTCTTGAGCCTATTCCATTCCACCTTCGAGATTTGCAAGTTAAAGACGTCTTTGACCACGAGGGGATTCCTCCTCACTCCCCGCTTCTTGACGTGGTGCCACTTTCGGTCCTACATCACATCTGAGAAGAAGGTTGCTGCACTTCAAACTGGGAAGATTGTTGGGTGTGGCCTTTTTCTTCTTCGGGAAAATTCTGAATCAAATCAACTTAGAATTTGTCCAAGACTAGGGATGAGCGTAAGCTTTGTGCAAAATGGATATGGCCAACGAAAATGCCCCCAAAGATTGCGGTGTTCGTGTGGAAACTCATTCATGGAGCGCTGCCTATTTCCAGCAAAATCCAAGCTAGAGGGGTAAGCCTGGATTCCATTTGTAATTATTGTGGCTTTGATAGCTCGGCGAGCTGCCAATCTGAATCCCTAGATCACTTATTTTTGGGAGGTGCTCTCGTCTCTAAGGTATGGACCCATTTTAGCGGCTTGTTTGAGGTGGTGTGCTTTGGAGGTCAGTCACTGTTGGGGAGGGCCATGAAGACTAAAAATAACAAAAAGGAAGGAGACTATAGAGAGAGAGAGAGAGAGAGAGAGAGAGAGAGAGAGAGAAGAAGAAGAAGAAGAAGAAGAAGAAGAAGAAGAAGAAGAAGGTACAACTGTGTGTGAGATATAGAGAATGAGAGAGATTAGGCTCTAACACTAATCTTTCAAGTTTTATTAATAAGGCTTATTGGCATTTTTACAACTAACCACCTTAGAATAGAAAAGTTACATAAAGACCCGTAATAGAACTCTTACACAAAGGCCCTTATGTTTCAATAGGAAATTCACTGGTGGCGTGAGGCTTCCTAGTCGGACTGTCTCTCTACGTTGAGGGGCCTCCTCCCTAGTTTCATCATGTGAGAGATTTGGAGGGAGAGGAATGTAGCCCATTTCTAAGGGGAGATCCCTTCCCATGCTAAGGTCATTGTCAGGGTGCAGTCGTGGGCGTGCAGGGTCAGCTCTTAGCTTTCTATGACCAAGATCACATCCCCGTTGAGGCTCTTCACCCTCCAAGCTTTGAGTGTCGTTGCTTCTTGTAGGGGGATTTCGAAGCTTCAAGTGGTTAAGTGGTCCAAGCCACGGGATGGTTGGGTTAAGGTGAATGTTGATGGTCCTCTTATGGGAATCCGAGCCAATCGAGTGGAGCGATGTTTGTAGAGGAAGTAGGGGGGGGGGGAGTTCATATTTGCGTTCTCCAAAGGTTATGGGTTCGGCTCTAACATGAGAGTCGAAGCTCGTGCCCTGATTGATGGCTTATCCTTAGCGGTTTCCAGGGGTTTTAAGAGAATTTAAGTGGAGAGTGACTTTAGAACGATGGTCCCCCCCCCCCCCCCCCCCAATGGAACCTTTGGTATTGGAAGGCAAGGTTTGAGACTCTCAGGAGCGGAGCGAAAGTTTAACTTTCCTTTTCGCCTAGAGAAGTTAATTTCCCAGCGGATGGCCTCGCGAGATGGGTAGTTCCTCCCAGTGTGTCAGAAAATTCAGCAATGTTAGCGAACTGCTGAGGGAGATAAGAGGAGATTTGTTTCTTGATAAGGTGGGTTTGGAGAATGTGAGGAAAAGCTGAGGGCTGTGAGGTTTTGGGGGTCTTTTTTTTTTTTTTTTTTTTTAGTTTGTTAGGGTGAGCCCAGTCTTGTGTGGAGGCGAGCTACCCTCTTGAGGTGTTTGTATCTGGTGCAAAATTGTGCTTATAAGATAGGTGAGGCCTGTGTTTTTATTTTTTTATTATTATTATTTTTTTTTTGTAGAGCCCACCCGAATGGTAATGTTTGTAAATCCTTTTATTTAAAAAAAAAAGAAAAAAAGAAAATTGGACTGCAAGTGAAATGTTGCTTTTTTTTAAGGAGAATTTATTGGTAGATAGAAGAATTTACAACTTGGGTGGGCGCCACAAAAAGCTATCGACGACCTCACCTATCGTAAAGCCCAATCTATTTTTTATTTATTTATTTACATTCTAAAGATTTTGAAAACAAAACAGAAAAACTGCTCAAGGAGCAAAACACACACGGGCGGCCCGCCGGCCCCAAAAAGATAACGGGCCGGCCACCTACCAAATTAACCCCCTCTCTGCTACACATTTCTTTCTCAAATGTGGCCGATCCCCACTTTGTCCAAGAGAATAGATCCCTAAATCTGTTTGGGAAGCGCAGACAGAGCCAAAAAGGTCTTCTCAAATTGGGACTCGCTGCCAAGCTTAACCAATGCATCCGCCACACTATTCACAATCCTAGGTACATAGATAAATTGAACCTCGTTGCCTCTCGAAAGAGACTTAATACGGGCCCACCAATACTACCTGAACCATTTGATTGGCGTACCATGACAAAGGGAATCTACTATCACCTTAGATTCACTTTCGATAAAGATCTTCTTAAAACCTCTCTCCAAGCCTTGGGATAGGCCATCCCGTACCGCCCTAATCTTTGCACGATTGTTAGATTCGACCCCATATCCATTCACAAAAGCAAAAACGAAATCCCCATTACTCCCTCTGCAAATACCTCCACCATCCGATGGACCAAGGTTGCCTTTGGCCGACCCGTCCACATTAATCTTGACCCACGTCCATCCTCGGGTTTCTGCCAACTCAGCACCCCCTAAGATGAAGGATGGCGGGGCTTTAGCTGAATCAGCCTCAGATCTTCCCAACTTCTGGCAAGCAAAGAATAGTTCTGGGGGGAAGGAATTGGTTGACCAAACGCATCCAGCCCTGCACACGGGAGATGATCCTTTCTGCCTTCACCTTAGCCCCTTTGAACCTGACATCATTCCTGGCCCGCCAAATCTCCCAAAAAATGAAGCACGATACCAAGCCCCTCAAGGAAGCTAGGCCGTCAGCCTTCGAGGCCAAATGCCACCATTGGGAGGCTGTTTTATCGCCGATTGGCCACCCAAAATGGCTATATCAAATAACAAACTGAAATATTTCCATATCTTAGATGCCCACTCCCCATAAGCAAAGAGATGGTCCCAGTCTCTTTGTCCGGCCCCTACTCCCAACTACAACATTCACACTTTGACGCAATTTGGACGCCCCTGGATTGGATCCCCTCATCAACAGGATTCGCAAGTGAAGTGTTGCTAATTGTAGTGCTCTGAGAGCATTGTAGCATTTCTCGATGATAAGTTCGGCAAATATTTTAAGCTTTAATTTCAAATTTTTATTTTGTTGCTTAACTAGTGCAGGATTATATCATATAAAATATAGACATGTACCTGAAGTTTAAAGAAAGAGTTTCTTGTTTTTATCAAACACAAAACCTCTAAAGCGACGTCTCCGGAATTTGTACATGTGGCTCCCATGGTTTATCCAAGGCATTAACTGATTGACCGTGGGCCTAAAACTTTCCCAAATAGGAAGATCCTAAGCTTCGGATCTGTCTTTTTTTACAATGAAATACGAAAGATTGCCGGTGAAATTTTTCTTAACTATTCATTTATCTGCCATCAATGAAAAAATAAATTAAAGTACATGTAATTGAAGAGACTTATTGCGTATGGTTAATCCATGACGGGCCAAGCTTGGATAAACCAAGCATGGTTCCCCTACCAAGGTACTTCCCTATTTATTAGGATAGTTACACTGGTGTGACATATGCATGATATCCCGTGAAATTTCTGTTGGACCCAATTGACAATCTTGATAGATTCATTGGACTGCCGAAGTGGCCCAATACAACTTGGAGCACTATAACAATAGTACTCCATGACCAATGGCCCAATACAATAGTGAGTAGTCATGCTTTTATGCTTTCATTATTATTAAAAAAATTACTTAAAGTAATAAACATCGAAGAAATTTGAAGGAATGTATGGGGATGCAAAAGGTTTTGTACGTGCCTTGTACTGCCAAGTCAAATCACTTAAAAATCCACATCATTTTGGGTCTCCTCCCAATTCGAAGCCAGTTTCATACGGGTTTTAAGTGCAGTTCAACAAACAGCTATATTAGGCTCATTTCACTCAATTCATCTATCTGTTGTGCCAACTCATGTTAAAACGATGAGCCTAAAAAACAAGGACATCTAATGCTCATGTGAGCCACACAATAAGATACAAAACTCATCAATTGGAAACTACTGGGGCCCACATTTTTCATGTGTTTCCCTTCATCCAGTTGGATGGGAAGGTTTGAAGCATACTATCATGTTGGATAGGAAGGTTTCATTGGTAGGTTTCTCAAGACATCGGTGGCCAACTTAAGTTTTACGCCATCCAATTTCTTGGGCTAACCTATTAAGGTGAGAAACGGCAATCATTGCACGGATTTTGCTGTACCCGCCGTCGTTTTATGAAATTCTCGTCCCTACCAATCCACAAATGGGCCCCACCAGCTTAGACAATTTGGAGAGCCGTGCTTGTATGCCTCGTGGCTTGGCATGTTTTAGGCATGGCTCAGCCTGAAGCAAGTCAATTAACACGATGATACTGTGGTCTCAGCACCATGCCAGTCCTGCGTTTACATGGTTTTACCTGTCTCTGTGTACAGCCATACTCAACCCCACATATGATTCAACAAGCACCATTTCCTTCTCTCTCGCATTCACCAAACTTCCTTTCCGTGGAGTCCTCAGGCTATCACGGCAAAACAGTAAATCCAGCTCAATCTATAAGAAAGATGGTTATGGCGCTGAGCATCGATTTGAGGTAGAGCTGGCCACAGACTTATTTATGACACAAATGGACCGGGCTGCAGACCTATTTATGACATAAATGGACCGAAGGAAGCCCGAAAGAAAGTGGACGTAGTCTGTATGATCTAGGCCCAGTCTTACATGGGGCATGATGTAATTGGGTCCTAGGCGCATCTGGATCAAAGAAAGATTACAATCCAAGGTGTGAACCATGAATTAGCCATGACTTTTGATCGGATTGAATTATGAGACGCATAACCTATGAATTTTGATTGGAATGGGCCATCTGAATCCTTGATTTTTCATGTCCCATGGCAATCTACAATCCATCCAGACCGTCCAGAATAGACGGTGCATTGAGATCAATCGTGTGTAGACTTCTGCGATTATCGTCCTGGTCGTCCTCTTCACCTAGAACCCGCCACCGTTTGGTCGAGTTCGTTTGAGGCTCAGCTGATTCACGGTTACACACAAACATTCAGTCCGTTTGCAACGACGTGAAGAATTTGAAAAACTGAGTTTAGCCTACCCGTTATCACCATTCGAAGCGGTATCCTTGCGCAACCCGGACTCTCAAATCGATGAGAAAGGGTGTGAGTTTTATAAACTCTCTGACGTGAAATAGAGAGAGATCAGAAGCACCGAACAGAAACAGTGAGAAATCGAGAGTTAGAGAGAGAGAGATCGTGAGAGATCGTGAGAGATAAAGGAATCGTGCCGTGATACATCATAGTCGACTGCCGGAGGGTTTCAATGGTGGACGTTTCTGTTCCCACTATTTAGTGTGGTGAGGCACACATGAGTTTTGAATATGCCTGATTTTTATACCACTGACCTATTGTGGTATTTCAAAACTGATGGGCGGAGTGGACTTGTTGTGGAAATCTCTGTGTACCAAACGCAGCTCGGATATATGAGAAACCTTTTAAGAAACGTTTATTTCACGTTTCGTCGTCCGTGGTCGGGGAGTTAGATTGAAAGTCTTTTGGAGAATTCAAAGACATATATATGGTCAAATAAACGATAGATGTGAGCCCACAAAACACGTGAACGTTTGGGCCTACATACAAAACACATGAGCCCCTTTGCTCAAAGCATTTTCTATGTTTACGTGTTTAGGTAAGGCATGCAGATTTATCGTCGACTTTTTAAGTTGGTACAAGTGGAGTTCATGGGTTGCTGATCTGGATCATTCATTTGATGGGCTCCATTGCTGACGTGGATTGTGCCAATAACTCTTAGATTAGAAGATCGTTGCCATGCAATCTATACTTGCCTTGTTGAAAAGTCAATTCAGATAGAGTGCTATAACAGGCCGATTAATTGATATTTGATGAGTAGTGATGCTTATTGTCATTTTATACACAATGGTATTTTCATTATTATAATAAATTTAAAAAAAAAATCATTTAAGCTGAGAGGCATCAAAGAAATTTGAAAGAACGTATGGAGATCCAAAAAGTTTTATACGTGCATTGTTGAAATGTCAATTCAAAAGGCACCAAAATGTGAAAATTCAATTGGTAAGCTACGAATTACTAAAATCAACGTCATTTTAGCTCTCCTGTGCTGTGTCCCACTTGATATTTGGACATGCTTTAATTTTGGGCTCCGGACCTTAAATGGTATGGAAAAGCGGATGAAAAGTGTGGATAAGACACCTAACATTCACGGTGGGCCCCACAGAGTTTACTCAATATGCTATAGTAACTGAGTTACTCGGTGCGTAATGAGCTTCCGGGCCCCCCGTTGTAGGAAATTTCTGTCCCTACCCGTCCGCGAAAGGGGCCGCCAGCTAGATTATTTGGGGAGAGCCGTACATATATGCCATGTGGATTCTCATGTTTTAGGCATGGTCAGCCGAAAGCAATTCAACTAACACGATGATATTGTGGTTTCAGCACCCAGCCAGTCCTGCACGTATATGGTTTTACCTGCCTACATATACTACCATACTCAACCTCACAGAGAGGATTCAGCAAACGCCATTTCCTTCTCCCGGAGAGACGATCACATACGCCATTTTATGCGCGTAGCTTCCTTTTCGTGGAGGACTTAAGACTAGAAATGGCTAGCAATGGCAAAACACTACTTCCAACGCCTTCTCTTGGAGAGATGGTCACAATTCTGAGCATCGATGGTGGAGGTGTGCGGGGCATAATCCCCGGGACCATCCTCGCCTTCCTCGAATCCAAGCTCCAGGTGAGAAGCCCTTATGATCTTTGAGCAATGGTGAATGTAGACACATCCATCAAGTGCGTACCTCCATTAGATGAATGGACAGATGATCCTTCACCACGTGGACGGTCAAGATGAAAACAACATGGAATCATCCAAGGGCCATCGTCAGAGACCCACTAGTTAGGAGTTTCTTATCCCACTCCCCCGGACTGCCATGCGTCACATTTATTGGGTGGGGTTCGAGATATAGTACTTTGTGAAATGTGTAGGAAACGATCTGGACCGTCCAAATTATAATAGAAAGTAGGCCAAAAATCATTGATCAGATGATCCTAACCATGCAAAAAGTGTCCTACAAAAGTTGCCAATTAGAATTATTGGATTTTTGTGCATCCATTTTTTATATGGTCGAGATTATTGGATCCTGCAAGTTTGGCCCATGGCATGTTCGTGGTTGTAGACGATGAATGAAATTTGTTTTACTGCAGGAACTAGACGGTGAGGATGCGAGGCTCGCAGACTACTTCGATCTGATTGCAGGAACGAGCACAGGTGGGCTAGTGACCGCCATGCTTACTGCTCCGGACAAGAACAACCGCCCGCTCTTTGCTGCCAAAGATATCAATGAATTCTACCTAGAGAACTGCCCTAAGATTTTTCCTCAAAACAGGTAAACAAAACAGAAATTCTTAGGCCATGATGGCAAGGATTTCCAAGTGGACTTGACTTGTCTTGAGTCATGACTCGTCCGAGTTTAGGAAAAAATGACCCACTTTTTCATTACGGTCTGCTTACAAAACGTTTACCCAAAGAGTTTTGGGTCTCCTTCACGTCATACCTTCCGCATAGGAGGTACAGTGGTTTGCATCCATAAAAAGTGAAGCTCAGTGGGGTGAATTGGCCTGACACAGCTGAGTTGGGGTTGACTCATCTGGTGTTGAAGTGTATCGGATGGTCGACCAAGTCCAAGTCGACTCCAGTATGAGAGATTGTGGTTCATTTTATTACTGAACCCTAAACCCTAACCCTCACGCCAATTGTGTGAGCATCTCTCAGCTTAGGAATTACCCACCCCATGTATTCGAACCTATTTATGTGGGTAATTGAAAGATTATCAGTACTACGAATTCAGTAAAAAATTGATTACTGAACCCGTAAATTCCTTCAATCAAACTGATCTCAGCCGCATGATCAATCTACGGTGGGTTGAATTTGACAGCTTAATTTAAGATACAAGTACTCCAAATAACACACTTGATGTGCTCTATGTGCAGTTCGGGTGTTTTGAGTTCTATAAAGAGCTTCTTCGGTGCAATCTCTGGGCCCAGGTATGATGGCAAGTTCCTACATTCCAAACTGCAACAACTACTGGGCCAAACCAGGATCCAGGACACTTTAACGAACATCCTTATTCCCACTTTCGACATCAAGCTTCTTCAACCGTCCATCTTCACTACCTACGAAGTAGAGTACCACCTTTCTTCCTTCCCCAATGCGTTCGCCATGATTCAATTTCATTTTGAAGGAAATGCAACTCATTTCTTGAATGTGTTGTTTGTTCAATAATAGGCAAGAAGTGATGTTCCGATGAATGCCCTTCTATCGGATATCTGCATAAGTACATCTGCCACTCCGACGTATCTTCCTGCCCACTACTTTGAAACTAAAGACACCCAACATAAAATTCGAAGCTTCAATCTCATCGATGGTGGAGTAGCTGCTAATAACCCAGTAAGTTGCACTAATGGGCTTGTAAAGTTTCCCACTTGTAAGAATGCTACCAAATTTACTATATGTATGCAATGTTAATTATGCCTGTATGAATGTGGTTATATACAGACGTTAATGTCCATTAGTCATATAAGGAAAGAGATTCACATGGATAACATGGATTTCTTTCCAATGAAGTCGATTGACTGTCGCAAACTCCTGGTCATCTCTTTGGGAACCGGAGCAGGCAAGCAAGAACAGAGATACAGTGCAAGTAGTGCCTCCAAATGGGGAGTGCTTGGATGGTTGTACAATGGTGGCGGTATGCCTTTGATTGATGCTTTCCGCCATGCAAGCGCCGATGTGGTTGATATCCACACCTCCATTCTCTTCCAAGTGCTCCAGGCCGAAAAGAATTTCCTTCGCATACAGGTGTAGTTCTCTTGACAAAAATATAAGCACTTGTGACCCACCTGATGTGTGCACCACTTTAATTTTGGCCGAAACCATGTTCAAATAGGCCCCACCTGATCAATGGCTATGTCATTGCACACATCTTCCAAATTGGCCTCAACTAGGGTGATGCATGACTAGATTCACCATCGTTGTTTTCCACAGGAGGACTCATTGACTGGGGATGCGTCATCGGCCGACATTTCGACCAGGGAGAATTTGGAGAATCTATTGGAGATTGGTAAGAAGCTTCTGAAGAAGCCGGTGTCGAGGGTGAACTTAGAAACGGGCTTGTCTGAAGTGGTGAAAGGCGAGGGAACCAACGAAGATGCATTGGCTCACTTCGCCAAGCTTCTCTCCGACGAACGAAAACTCAGGCTGGCCAAAATTCCTGTCCATTGATGTATCGTCCATCATTGATGCTCTTCCTCAAGTGAATTCGCTGCTCATAATTTTTTTTTTTTTCAAACAAAAGAAATATTATTAACAAAGAGGGCCGCAGCCGACATGTACAAGCAGAGATGACTCCAGGCTGCCATCTGCACAGAAAAACAGAGGCTGCCTATAGCTGCTCATTATGTTGTAGCTAGCTAGGGTTTCTCAAAATTCAAGATGTTTGCTTCGTAACTCTGAACCAAGTGTTGGAATATGCCTTTTTAATCTCGTAAATTATTTATCTTTCCTTCATTAATGCTTTATTTATTGCCTTTTGTTATTGCTATAATGTATTTATAAAACAGATATGAAATGAGGCAGATTTTGTTGGGAGATTTCTTTCATGTCTGTAGGTCCTTAGAGAATTCGTGGGACAAATTGGATGTAAGGTACATTGTGAGGCCTAACTTGATCAATTATTCATAGGCTAAAATACTGTCATAGCTAATGAATGAGTTGTGATAGTTAAATCCGTGCATAGTGCCCCTGTCTAAGTATCAGCTTGTACTTTATATGCTTGTTATGGTTATCCTCAAACTTGAGAGGACTTACAATCCTAGTGAAGACTTAATTAATTGCTTTGCTTCAACATCATGCGAGCCTTTTAGGTGGATCACGGTAAATTGGGTAGTCGATCTCGATTCTCGTTCACAAGGGGACTAAGAATCTCAACAAAAAATCTATAGCCTCTATGAGTTTAGCTTTATAATAGAAATCAGAATGACTAATCAAGTTGGCCAACCAAACTTGCTTTTGTAATTGTTTTATTGAACAATTAATTTTGAAACATATATTAGTTTGATTTTTTATTCCATTGCAAGGATATGCATACAAATATGTGCCATTGAGAAGCTTTTGATCTTGGAAACAAAGTACATTCTAGGCTGTGGTTTGGCAAAAGTCCTTAATTATATTCCCCATGAAAAAAATTGTTGATTAAAATGTGAAAAATTAAAAAGAGTTAGTCTGTTACATGCATGGCACATAGTAAAAATGCAATTGATGCGTATAATTACTAATATGTGGTTCTTTGTCTTCGAAGTGTTCAGATCATCAACTTGGTGGAGCATTGTGCTTCTTCAAGCACTCCAATAGCTTTAGTGTTCATGTACTGCATAACTCTACGCAGAATTGAGAAGTTTTGGTAGTATATCTGCCTTGCCCCGAGGCATTTAAAAGAACTTTGGCAGAAAAAAACACAGGGCAATTCAGTTGGAGAAAATCAAGGGCAACACGGATTGCCTTGATAGTTCTAGGGCGGGACAATCTCAGGAGGTTCAGTTCAATAATCCAAACAATCTGCAGAGCCATTGCTTGATGCTCAGGATGGTTAGTGGGGAGCCCCCCATTACAGCCATGAACACTCAACATTGTGCCACTGATCAACTACTCAAAGATGATAATTAAGCTCAGGCCAAACTATTAGTACTTAGACAAATTGCGCAGAGCCACCTCTGGGAATTGAAAGGCTAATGAAAAGCCACATTTTATGATGAGTTATGATTCTTTAGACTCTCATTGTCACATTGTCCAGAGCTTTTGCATAGAGAGGAGGAGAAAGCTTTGGGAAGGGTCTGGAGAGTTGTAAGGCAATCTCAGAAGTCCAATCGCATGAGTTGTGCATGAATTCTGAAAATAATGACCCACAGGGAATTAATTTATAGTGAATGGATGGGTCATTAATTTATAGTGAGTGGAGACTGTTATTTTCCACCTTTGAGCAGATTACACAAATATTTTATGTATTAAAGTAACTTATAAGCAGTCATGGACGTGTTGTGCTGCCATCAGATAATTCAGAGTACTTTCCATCAGCACGTTGGATGCGATTTGCCGGATGTGATCCTGTTGAAGAGACGGATATCATGCTGCCTATAGAGAATTAGTAAAGTGCGACATTTCATTCCAATGCTGCCCCAAGATAGTGAGTTTAGAATGGACTTTGGTTTCTTGAAAATTACCTATTTTCATCTTGTGCCACCCCTAGATAGTGAGTGAAGTAGTCACTAGAGGACCTGTCTCGCCTTCTCCGTTGGCGCAGAACGTGTCAAGAGGTTTTGTTTTTGTTTTTGTTTTTGTTTTTTTTTTTTTTTTTTGTAATGGCTAAAGTTAATCAACGCAGAGAGAGAGGGAATAATGGATCTGTGTTGGACTTCATCGATCGTTGGAGTGGAATGCTACTGATGATCTCACGTTGAGTTTAGGTCATTCAAGATCTAAACTCCTTCGAGTCTATAGACTATATGAGAGTGGACCATCTTGCGTTGGCCACTGATGGTTAGCACAAATTGAACTTAACCAAATTTTGATGGCAACACCATAATATGCATTCTTTTGTAAAATCAACAATTTTGATTTATTTTTTTATGAATCAATAATAGTCATAGGATATGGGGGGCCTACGAAGGAGGGTTTGAAGGTAATATTATATGAAAGCATATGTATATAATAGCATGACATAGGGTGATTACATACATCCTTATATAACATATATGAGAGTTATTTTGTATTCTTAATTTTATTTTTTTTATTATTATTTTTTTTTAGAGGGGGGGGGTTAGTACACACACCCTAGAGAAACATTTTGCTACACCCACCACCAGGTGTAGCAATGACCCCACCATGATGTATGTGTTGTATCCATACCGTCTATCTATTTGGCGAGATCATTTTAGGGCATAAAACAAAAAATGAGGTAGATTTGAAGCTCAAGTGGCCCCAATAGTTTTTAATGGTTGGCATTCAATCCCCACTATTTTCTGTGTTGGGTCCACTTGAGATTTGAATCTGCCTCATTTTTGGTGTCATGCCCTAAAATGATCTCACCAAATGGATGGATGGCATGGATACAACACATACATCATGGTGGATCATTGCTACACCCACCCAGTGTAGACTCGTGGGTGTAGCAAAACTTTTCTCCACACCCCTCTGTTAGTTAAACTGTAATAACCCTAAAATTTCGGTAGGAAAAATTTTCTTTTAGGAGCAAAAATGGGTTTAGCTAAATAAATTTAAGATGATAAAGAAAAGAAAAGCATGGACTGATTGGTTAAAGCCCTCTTAAGTGAGAGGGAAGACCAGGTATCGAGTCCTATCACTAACAAGAATTTAATTTTCTTTTTTTGCTTTAAATACGAATTTTGAAATTCAAAATTAATCTTATCTTATCTCAACCAACCCATCTTATACGAGATGGTTTTCATCCATCGTAAAAGAAAGGAAATGAAAGGAGAGAAGGAAGGAGGAATAGAGGGATCTTGCGGCTGATCAAGTAGGTGTTCTTTTTATTTTATTTAAGTACGCCAGATCCAGCCAATGAACGGGTCGGATCGTCCGTCTGTTCATTGTACTGATCTAGGGACCTTATCTTTATCTTAACCCTTGAATATGTGATCACGATTGATGGGGACCATTTGGGTGGGCCAGGAATCGATCTGGATGGGTCATAATGACCATATGGCCAAAATGTACATGGGCCTCAAAATTCAGATCGAATGAACCTTCAGATGGGCCACATCAATTAAATGAATGATAGCCTTTAAAATTTGTTTTGTTATTGTTTTATTTAATTAGTAAATTAATTCTGATAAATTATATTATTCCAAAACATTATTGGGCCACAATGAGGTGGCCGACCCAATGGTCGGACCAGATCTCTCGTAGACCCCACATACACTTTTTAATAGTAATAATAATAAAAGAAAAAAAAAAGAAAAAAAAAAGAAAAAGGAAAAAGTGGCTGGACGTCCAGCGTCTCTAACGCTGGAACGTCCAGCGTTGGACTTCAAACAAGGGTGACGTGAGGGCCCCACTCATGGGACCCACCTTGATGTATTTTGTACATCCACTCCGCCCATTTAATTCTCTATTTCATTTTAGGATGGGGCTTCAAATTTGGACCCAAACTGAGGTCCGAATGGGCCACACCATCTGAAACAAACTAATGGTGAAAACTTATAAAATAAAAATGAAATTTAAAGAGGTAGAAATTCTGGGCGTGGACAGCGGTCCACTCATGGACCCCACTAAGATGAAATCAGTAGATCCAAGCCGACCATATGTTTTAGTATAATGTTTTACAGCTTGGGTCCAAAAATCAGATAAATCCGAATCTCAGGTGGCCCACACCACTTAAAATATTAATGATAACAACACACATGGTTGAGGCAGTCCGATTTTGGATTGCTGTCCACTTTTGGGACCCATTTGATGACATTTTAATAAAAATCTAATCCGTCCAATATCTTAATAAATAAGTTTTCTAGTTAAGGACCAAAAATGGCCCGTACAGGATATTCCAGTGGGCCATACCAAGATAAACAGTGGGGACAACACCTGTCCACTGGTTAGGAGCTTGTGGGCCCCACTGTGTAGTTTTTGAAAAATTCGATCCACCCAATCTCTGGAGTAATGAATTATTAGTCTTAAGACCAAAAATCAGCCCAATCAGAGTTCCAGGTGGGCCATGCCAAGTGAAATAGTGGGGAGGCACGGTATGGATTATCATAAATGGACCATTTTAGGATATCCTACGACAAAATCCTTGCAAAATATAATCAATCATATTTGGTAGTGTACCATTGGGGAACTTGTGACCAAGTATAGGATGACCCACCAGTCAAGTGGGCCGTACCATCAGAAAATTGTAAAAGGGGCCATTCCTTTTGGAAACGTGGGTCACAATAATCAAATCTGGACCGTCCATTAAGGAACCAAAACTCAATAAAGTATAATCCAAATTGAAAATAAGTATATTAAGGTTAGATTGGTGGTTTATAAATATAAATTACATTTATTGTAGATTCAGGACCGATTCTACTCAGGACGTGACACAATTAACAAAGTAATCGCCACTATCAACAGGTGAGTACATCCCAACACGTTTCCTAGTCATTTTAATTAAGTAAGTTGTGTGATGGATGCAATATGTGATATTGATTAATTTGTGCTTGTTTAAATATTATTTAAATAATTTCTATTTATAAATGTCATGAAAGATTGCCTCTCAAAATGAGAGATGAAATGTACGGACGTGAATTATTGTATGGCTGTAAATTATTGCATGCATTATGAATTATTGTGCCTGGAGTTCGACTCTGGAAGACCGGTAGGTACTTAAGTACCCGGTTACCCAGGGACCATCCTGGAAGCCCACTAATATGTGGAAGTCCGCCCTACAAGGAAGGAGGAGCCGATTGATGGGATCCAATCGAAGCAAGTGGAAGACTGAATATATGCCCACTTGATGCATCATTTCATTCATTATTGCATTAATTATATGTTACCTATATTTGATGGCATGTGTTTATCCTGTTTAATTGAAATGCATGTGAACCGTATTGGGTTACTCACTGGGCTTTCCAGCTGACGTTGTGGATTAAAAATATACAGATGATGTGGACGCTGAACCTTCAGAGAATGCCCCTGATAATGAGATGGGACCACTAAAGGAACCGCGGGACTATTGGCCTAATTTAACCGAGGAAGAAGTGGCGGCCCTGAACCAAGACGTTTAGAATAGTTTCTTTTATTTTATTATTTTCAATAATTAGTAGACATTTAATAAAGTCCCAAATGGGTGGACTTGGTTTATAGTTGAATACTTCATGAATAAATGATAACTTAGTATTTCATCATTTTATGCCTCTTAAAGTTGTTTAACGTTATAAATGCACTTAGTGCACCAGTTATACCCCGTAAACTGGGCCGGAGGGTGCACACTCTGAGTCCGGATTTCGGGGCGTGACAGAATGGTATCAGAGAGAGGCTTTTCTTAAAAACCTAGTTGACCTGTAGGTTATGACCCCACTTTTCTACATAAATGGTAGACCCCTGAAAATTAGAAAACAAACTTAGGACATTCCCTAAATGATCGGGGTAAATATAGAGAACTTAGAAATCAAAATTAGGGATCGAAAGAAAAAAATAAATAAATAAAATTAAAAAAAAATGAAAAGTACTGCTCATCTGAAGTCCAATATAGACTCAAAGTGCTTATTGTTATTGATAATGGAATTATAGTTCATTTTATAGCAATTAGGTATTGTTAGATGATTTTATAACACACAAAACCTGCTGGACAGCAATGTCCATCAGAATTATTGATTTTTGTAAAATTCATATCTATTAATATACAGCTCCGATCAGTGTGATTTAAAGGCCTGATCGTAGCTGGGTAAGGTTAGTTTAATATAAAATTTGTATAAAAATATGAACCCATTAGTGACTGTAACGAATTAGTAGATTCCTACAGACTAGTCAGAAATGTTCCAAATACCGGACATATTATAATGTACGAATTTTATAAAATTTTGTACTTCTTAGAACAGGTTGAAATTTTATAACAAATAAGTAGACATATAAGGTAATCTACATAAATTTTTTTATGTAAAAATATATTTTATAAAGTAGTGGATCAGTATTAAAATTACCCTGAACATTATTCTGCTGGACAGCAACGGACAACAGAATTAGGGTTATTATAAAATTCGTATCTATTAAAGTACAACTCCGATCTAGGTGGTTCAAAATCTTAATTGTAGCTGGACAAGTTTAGTTTAGAGTAAAAATAGTTAGAAAATTCAAAAATATCATATACTATACAGATTTAGCAAATTTACGAAGACTGGTCAGAAAGTACCTATTTCTGGACAGATTACACCATGGGAATTTTAGAAAATTCTATAAATAGCAAAAAAAAAAAAAAAAAAAAATCTGAAATTTTACAGTGATAAAGTGAACTCATCTAGAAAGTCACATAAAAATTTTGGTATAAAAATATAACCAATAAGATAATAAATCAATGCTGAAACCAACCATGAATGAACATCAAGTAAATTATTTTGATGTCTACCCTCAATGTTCTTCTTATTTAAGTACAATAAACCCCTTAGTGGCTCATGGGCACTAAATTTCGTTATTCCTCTTAGGTGATTATGGCTCCTAGGAAATAAAAAAGCCTTCGTGATATAAGACCATCAACAAGTGTAACTGTGGCCCAAGGACCAGTAGTGAATCCTACAGTGGTGGTAGAAGAAGAGGCGTCAAATAGAGAACAAGATGAAAATTATATGGAGGAAGAAGAAAACTTTGAGGAACAACAGAATCTTGCACCACCTCTACCGGCAGCAAATCAAAATGAAGCGGGGCCCAGTACTCGGTTACCATTGTCTCCTAGGACAACGCAAGCGAATCCTACGGGACCCAACATTCAACTCTTGGATGCAGCATTCGGATTACTTCACCAAATGGCGGCAATGATGAAACAACAACAGGAACAGTTTGCTGCACAATGGGCTCACATGACTCAAGCACCACGTGGAAATCGACAGACAATGCCAATGAGATCGGAACAACCACGAGAGGTGGACTTGCTGGAGAAGTTCACCAAACTCAGGCCTCCGGTGTTTCAGGGCGCCACAAATCCAACTATAGCGGAGGATTGGTTGGTCCAAATAGAGAAGGTATTAGAAGCAATGAACTGCCCTGACAATCAAAAGGTTCGATTGGCCTCATTCATCCTCCAAGGTGAAGCAGATGTTTGGTGGCGTGCGGCAAAGCGGGTGGTAGAAGCTAATCATGAGTGGACATGGGCAGAGTTTGAGAAGAAATTTCGTGAGAAGTATTTTCCTCGGGCCTACAAAAATCAGAAAATGGCCGAGTTCACTAAGTTAGAACAAGTCTCAATGACTGTGGCTCAATATGAGGCTAAGTTTGTAGAATTGTCCAGATATGTTCCGAAAATCTTGGAAGATGAAGAATATAAAATCTCTAAGTTTGATGAAGGACTTCGTCAGAATATTCGAACAAAATTCTGCACCGACACTATTAAAAGCTATGCTGAGATAGTGGACAAAGCGTTCAAGGCTGAAATGGATAATGAACGGGTCCAGAAATCCCGCACTCAAATAACTGGAAGTCAGTCTAGGTCTGCACCAAGTCAGCAACAATCATTAGAGAAGAGGCAAAGGGTTAATGTGCCAACTTTCGTGGCGAACAATCAGGACCAGTTCTTTGCTGGAAACTGTGCTCACTGCAATAAGTATGGACACAAAGCAATACACTGTCCGACTCGACTTCGCGACATGGGTTTACTACCTTCCTTACCTTCCCGTGTGCAGTCCCCTGCTACAACTCAACAGTCAGGCATGACATCTTAGGCATCGCGGTCAGCAAATCCCTATCCTCAATCTTCAAAGTTGTTACCTCCCAGGCCGCAACAGTTCCAACAAAATCGGCCCCAGCAGCCAGCTCGACCTACGACTTCTCAGAATCGAGGAGGACAACAATTTAGATAACAACCTATGCAAGGAAAAGTATATGTGATTGCACCAACTACTGAGCCAGAGGTGGACAACAATGTGGTGGAAGGTATGGCGAATGTTCATGATAAATCTGTTACTATTCTTTTCGACTCTGGTGCTAGCTTATCTTTCATATTAACTGTTGTAGTGGAACGCTTAGGCCTTAAACCAGAACACCTTAGAAAAACAATCTCAGTTGAGACACCTATAGGAAAGGCAGTAGTCTTGAACCAAGTGAGTAGAGCATGTCAACTCAATATTGGTGGTGTACTTATGCCAGCAAATTTGATTGTGATGGACATGCCAGGGTATGATGTAATCCTAGGTATGGACTGGCTTACCTCGAATCGAGCTAAAATAGATTGTCATGATAAGTCGGTCACTTTCTCTATTCCTGGCAAAGAACCATTCCAAATGCAGGTCATAGAGAAGGATAAAGAATTTATACATATCATGGTGCTAAAGGAAGGTGAGTCACAAGAGCAGACCTTGGATCAAATTCCGGTGGCGAGTGAGTATCCCGAGGTTTTTCAGGACATTCCTGGATTACCACCTCGACGGGACGTTGATTTCGGTATCGATCTCTTACCAGGTACTGCACCAATCTCTATTCAGCCATACCGAATGTCGACAATGGAATTAAAGGAGTTGAAAGATCAGCTGGGTGAATTAACAAAGCAAGGTTTCATAAGACCTAGCACATCCCCGTGGGGTGCGCCAGTAATTTTTGTAAAGAAGAAGGATGGTAGTATGCGATTATGTATTGACTACCGTCGGCTGAATGAGGTGACCATCAAGAACAAATATCCATTACCTCGTATCGACAATTTATTCGATCAGTTGAAGGGTGCTTGCTATTTCTCTAAAATCGATTTAAGGTCGGGATATCATCAGCTACGAATTAAGGAAGCAGATATATACAAGACGGCGTTCCGAACACGATATGGGCATTATGAATTTTTGGTTATGCCTTTTGGGTTGACCAATGCCCCAGCCGTGTTTATGGATTTGATGAACAGAATATTCCAGCCATATCTAGATCAGTTCGTTATCGTATTTATCGATGATATATTAATTTACTCGAAGACTAGTAGAGAGCATGAGACGCATTTGAGGACAGCATTGCAAGTTCTGACGGATAACCAACTGTATGCAAAATTTTCGAAGTGTGAATTCTGGGCAGAGAAAGTTCAATTCCTCGGCCATGTTATCTCCAGAGAAGGAGTAGCAGTGGACCCGGCAAAGATTGAAGCAGTAGTCAAATGGGAACAACCCACTAATGTGTCGGAAATCCGAAGTTTCCTTGGTCTGGCTGGATATTACCGGAGATTCATTAAAGACTTCTCCAAAATTTCCGGCTCGTTAACCAGCTTGACTCGGAAGGGTGTACCTTTTATATGGACCGAAAGCTGTGAAGAAGCATTTCAGGAGTTGAAAAGACTTCTAACTACTGCCCCTGTTCTTACCCTTCCACAAGAGGGTGCGAAGTTTATACTCTATACCGATGCATCTATCCTAGGCCTAGGTTGCGTTTTAATGCAAGAAGGTAAGGTGATAGCATATGCTTCAAGGCAATTAAAGAATCATGAACGTAATTATCCTACACATGATTTGGAATTAGCAGCTATTGTATTCACCTTAAAGATTTGGAGGCATTATTTGTATGGCGAGCGGTTTGATTTATTCACCGATCATAAAAGCCTACGATATTTGTTCTCTCAGAAGGAGCTAAATATGAGACAGCGAAGGTGGGTGGAATTTCTGAAGGATTACGATTTCGAATTATTATATCACCCTGGAAAGGCAAATTTAGTAGCAGACGCTCTCAGCAGGAAGCAATATAAGCAGCAAATCATGGCAAATCTCATGGTTCACGAATGGAAAATGCTTGATGATGCAAAGGAATTCGATGTAGAATTATTATTCCGTGATCATGAGTGTGTTCGGTTGGGAAATCTCAGGATAAGACCAACCTTAGCTGACAGGATCATAGAAGCCCAAGGAAGTAGTGAATGGTTACAGCAGGTGATAGTTAAACATCAAGGGAAAGAAGCTTCTGAATGGAAGATATGGGAAGACAAAGGTATTCGGTATCGTAATCGACTATGCGTACCGAATGTACCTGAATTAAAAGAAGAAATTCTGAAGACAGCTCACCGAACAAAGTTCACGATTCACCCTGGGAGTACAAAGATGTACCAAAACGTGAAGCAGCTGTATTGGTGGCCAAATTTGAAGAAGGATATCGCAGAATACGTGTCACGGTGTTTTATCTGTCAGCAGGTGAAGGCTGATCATCAAAATCCGTCCGGACTTCTTCAGCCGTTGAAGATACCTGAATGGAAGTGGGATTGTATATCCATGGACTTTATAGTTGGGCTACCCGTGACTCAGAAGAAGCACGATTCGATTTGGGTGATTGTTGATCGATTAACGAAATCGGCTCATTTCATTCCCATTTGAATAAATTATTCGATGGATGTCTTAGCCAGACTATACATCAAAGAAGTAGTACGGTTGCATGGTGTACCAAGTTCCATCGTCTCAGATCGTGACCCTCGATTCACATCACGGTTCTGGACAAGTTTACAAGAAGCCATGGGTACGACTTTGGACTTTAGTACAGCTTATCATCCACAATCAAATGGGCAGACAGAAAGGGTGAACCAGATACTCGAAGACTTGTTACGTGCATGTGCTCTCGATTTCAAAGGCAGTTGGGACGATAATCTGCATTTTGCTGAGTTCGCCTACAACAACAGCTATCAAGCTAGTATTTGTATGGCACCGTACGAAGCATTGTATGGGCGACCTTGCCGAGCACCTAATTGCTGGACAGAAGTGGGTGAGAAGAGTTTGATCGGTCCCGACATTATTCAGGAAGCTTCAGTAAAGGTTGAACTCATTCGGAAGCGTCTTTTAGCAGCTCAAAGCCGTCAAAAGAGTTATGCAGACAACAGAAGACGAGACTTACATTTTCAGGAAGGAGATCACGTTTTTCTCAAAGTTTCACCAATGAAGGGATTAATGCGATTCGAAAAGAAAGGCAAACTAGCTCCGCTTTTTATCGGTCCATTTCAGATTATAGAGCGAATAGGAGCTGCAGCGTACAAACTTGCGTTACCACCTCAACTTGCAAGTGTTCACAATGTATTCCATGTGTCTATGCTACGAAAGTATGAAAGAGATGCTTCGCATACTATAGATTGACAAGACTTGGAACTTCAAGAAGACGTCTCTTATGTAGAAAAGCCGACTCGTATCTTGGACCGGAAGGAGCATGTACTACGAAACAAGACTGTGCTGTTAATTAAAGTGCTGTGGAACCATCATGGAACAGAAGAAGCATCATGGGAGCAAGAGTCGGAAATTCACGAAAAATATCCTCTGCTATTCGAATAAGAACCCAGGTAAATTTCGAGGACGAAATTTTATTAGGGGGGGTAGAATGTAACGACTCTAAAATTTCGGTAGGAAAAATTTTCTTTTAGGAGCAAAAATGGGTTTAGCTAAATAAATTTAAGATGATAAAGAAAAGAAAAGCATGGACTGATTGGTTAAAGCCCTCTTAAGCGAGAGGGAAGACCAGGGTATCGAGTCCTATCACTAACAAGAATTTAATTTTCTTTTTTTGCTTTAAATACGAATTTTGAAATTCAAAATTAATCTTATCTTATCTCAACCAACCCATCTTATCCGCAACAAATTTCCAACAAACGTCTCTTTAAAAAGAGAAAGAACGAGATGGTTTTCATCCATCGTAAAAGAAAGGAAATGAAAGGAGAGAAGGAAGGAGGAATAGAGGGGTCTTGCGGCTAGATCAAGTAGGTGTTCTTTTTATTTTATTTAAGTAGGCCAGATCCAGCCAATGAACGGGTCGGATCGTCTGTCTGTTCATTGTACTGATCTAGGGACCTTATCTTTATCTTAACCCTTGAATATGTGATCACGATTGATGGGGACCATTTGGGTGGGCCAGGAATCGATCTGGATGGGTCATAATGACCATATGGCCAAAATGTACATGGGCCTCAAAATTCAGATCGAATGGACCTTCAGATGGGCCACATCAATTAAATGAATGATAGCCTTTAAAATTTGTTTTGTTATTGTTTTATTTAATTAGTAAATTAATTCTGATAAATTATATTATTCCAAAACATTATTGGGCCACAATGAGGTGGCCGACCCAATGGTCGGACCAGATCTCTCGTAGACCCCACATACACTTTTTAATAGTAATAATAATAAAGAAAAAAAAGAAAAAAAAAAAAAAAAAAAAAAAAAAAAAAAAAAAAAAAAAAAAAAAAAAAAAGAAAAAGGAAAAAGTGGCTGGACGTCCAGCGTCTCTGACGCTGGAACGTCCAGCGTTGGACTTCAAACAAGGGTGACGTGGGGGCCCCACTCATGGGACCCACCTTGATGTATTTTGTACATCCACTCCGCCCATTTAATTCTCTATTTCATTTTAGGATGGGGCTTCGAATTTGGACCCAAACTGAGGTTCGAATGGGCCACACCATCTGAAACAAACTAATGGTGAAAACTTATAAAATAAAAATGAAATTTAAAGAGGTAGAAATTCTGGGCGTGGACAGCGGTCCACTCATGGACCCCACTAAGATGAAATCAGTAGATCCAAGCCGACCATATGTTTTAGTATAATGTTTTACAGCTTGGGTCCAAAAATCAGATAAATCCGAATCTCAGGTGGCCCACACCACTTAAAATATTAATGATAACAACACACATGGTTGAGGCAGTCCGATTTTGGATTGCTGTCCACTTTTGGGACCCATTTGATGACATTTTAAGAAATCTAATCCGTCCAATATCTTAATAAATAAGTTTTCTAGTTAAGGACCAAAAATGGCCCGTACAGGATATTCCAGTGGGCCATACCAAGATAAACAGTGGGGACAACACCTGTCCACTGGTTAGGAGCTTGTGGGCCCCACTGTGTAGTTTTTGAAAAATCCGATCCACCCAATCTCTGGAGTAATGAATTATTAGTCTTATGACTAAAAATCAGCCCAATCAAAGTTCCAGGTGGGCCATGCCAAGTGAAATAGTGGGGAGGTACGGTATGGATTATCATAAATGGACCATTTTAGGATATCGTACGACAAAATTCTTGCAAAATATAATCAATCATATTTGGTAGTGTACCATTGGGGAACTTGTGACCAAGTATAGGATGACCCACCAGTCAAGTGGGCCGTACCATCAGAAAATTGTAAAAGGGGCCATTCCTTTTGGAAACGTGGGTCACAATAATCAAATCTAGACCGTCCATTAAGGAACCAAAACTCAATAAAGTATAATCCAAATTGAAAATAAGTATATTAAGGTTAGATTGGTGGTTTATAAATATAAATTACATTTATTGTAGATTCAGGACCGATTCTACTCAGGACGTGACACAATTAACAAAGTAATTGCCACTATCAACAGGTGAGTACATCCCAACACGTTTCCTAGTCATTTTAATTAAGTAAGTTGTGTGATGGATGCAATATGTGATATTGATTAATTTGTGCTTGTTTAAATATTATTTAAATAATTTCTATTTATAAATGTCATGAAAGATTGCCTCTCAAAATGAGAGATGAAATGTACGGACGTGAATTATTGTATGGCTGTAAATTATTGCATGCATTATGAATTATTGTGCCTAGAGTTCGACTCTGGAAGACCGGTAGGTACTTAAGTACCCGGTTACCCAGGGACCATCCTGGAAGCCCACTAATATGTGGAAGTTCGCCCTACAAGGAAGGAGGAGCCGATTGATGGGATCCAATCGAAGCAAGTGGAAGACTGAATATATGCCCACTTGATGCATCATTTCATTCATTATTGCATTAATTATATGTTACCTATATTTGATGGCATGTGTTTATCCTGTTTAATTGAAATGCATGTGAACCGTATTGGGTTACTCACTGGGCTTTCCAGCTGACGTTGTGGATTAAAAATATACAGATGATGTGAACGCTGAACCTTCAGAGAATGCCCCTGATAATGAGATGAGACCACTAGAGGAACCGCAGGACTATTGGCCTAATTTAACCGAGGAAGAAGTGGCGGCCCTGAACCAAGACGTTTTTAGACTAGTTTCTTTTATTTTATTATTTTCAATAATTAGTAGACATTTAATAAAGTCCCAAATGGGTGGACTTGGTTTATAGTTGAATACTTCATGAATAAATGATAACTTAGTATTTCATCATTTTATGCCTCTTAAAGTTGTTTAACGTTACAAATGCACTTAGTGCACCAGTTATACCCCGTAAACTGGGCCGGAGGGTGCACACTCTGAGTCCGGATTTCGGGGGCGTGACATAAACTGTCAATAGAAAATTGTTTTAAATACTTGTGGGCGGTTAAGTTAACAATGGAAATTTCTCTTGTAGTGCTTTTGAGATAAAACACAATTTTATTAAGGAACAAAGCTTTTTTATGTTTTAAATGAAGTATATCCAAAAGGATACTTTCATATAAATGCTCATCCTTAAAGTCCATTTCTCAAAAACTGCCTACTTCAAAATTTATTTGAAATAAACACTTTTTAACTTTGAATGCTCATCCTTAAATTCTGTACATGGAGTTGAAAACCAACAATTTTAACTTTGAATGATGAAGAGTTAACCAAATGGACGCTAGCAGCTGCTAAAAATACTGTTTTGCTTCTGATTTCAAAATTACAGACCATTTTCACCTTATACACTGTTTACTGTTGAAATTGCATGGCTCACCTTGATGTTTCTATCACATCCATGGCGTCCATTCGTTTTTGGCTATACATTTTAGGACATGAGTAAAAAAAATGAGGTAGATTCAAATTCAAGTGGGCCAACAAGAAGGTAAATTGTGGTGTTTATATTTGATTCAAACCACTCAGACGACACACCAATAGTAGATCAACTGTACAATGCGCATGGTGCATGCATGATTGTGGTTTGTGGTAGGTACCCTAGCCCATAGGTGGACATTATAGGATGGCTTTTTTGTTTTTTTTTTTTTTTTTTTTGTTAGTCATGCAACGCACCCACATAGTTAGTCACATGATAGGACCACCAACCGGTGGAGTTAGTGTCTCCTTAATTAACACTCAAACCTGAGACCTGCTTTTGAAACGCCTAGGCATCTTTCAGGACAGCTTGCAAAAGCTACTATGGATGTTATGGTCATGAATGTACCCTTGTATGTTGGATGTGTATGCACGGGAACCATTTGACCAATGGCCTTTAATGTCACTGGTCCACATCGGCTTACAAAATTGATGGCTATAGAGAATAAGCCAAGAAATATAGACTGATGGCCTATAATGGTAGGAGAGCATTAGAGCATTTTTCACAATTAAAATGGTTGAATTTAGTATAATTTATCTTTAACAAAATGTTTCCTCAAAAGCCTATCAAGTGGTCTCAAAGAGTCTTCACAAGTTTAAGCCGAGGCTGGTCAAGTGTCGACTTTTCCAGCAACTCGGCTCCAAATCTCAGGCCGAGTTTCGAGTCCAGCCAGCGAGTTTTGAAACAAAGTAAGCTTGGATAACCTTTTATCAGGGCCAGCAAATTAATGTTCAAAATCATGAAAGATTAACCAAGGACGGGTATGGCCTGTAGTCGGAGGCTACGCGGGGCCCATGGAGATTCCCGTCACAAATCCACTCCGTCCATCAGCTTTGCAATAAAAAATTGTACAAAAAAAACTAAATTCAGGCAAATCCGAAACTCACGTGGGACACACCACATGAAAAAGTTGGAATTGAACGACCACCATTGGAAGCTTTGTGGGGACCACAGAAATTTTGTATCAGATAACATTTATGCCTACAATTTATCTGACTGGTAATAACACTATGAACGGTTTGGATAGAATGAAAACCTCATGGTCGTCTCCAGGATTGTTTCAACGGTGTACGTTTCTGTTCCAACTCTTTCGTGTGGTGTGTAACATACATTAGTTTTGCACCTGCCTAAATTTTATAGTACCCTCCTATTTGGCTATTTCAAAACTGATGGACGGAGTGGATTTTTTATTGGCATCTCTGTGGCCCCACACAGATTCAAGTCACGTTCTCGTTCTGAAACGTAGGTTAGCTCGGATGAGAACCCTTTCAACCAGCGTATGTGGAGGATTCTCATTGGTTGAAAGGGTGCGCGCTTACTCAAAGCGTTTTCCATGTTTTCATGTTTAGGTAAGGCATGAAATTCATGGGTTGCTGATCTAGATCATTCATTTGATGGGCTCCTATATATGCTGATGTGGACTCTGCGAATAACTCCCGTATTAGAAAATCATTGCCATCCAATCTGTGGGCATTTTCTTCTGCTGAACATGGATCTGGATCTTGCTGTATTTTCTGCATAACCTTCTATTTAAAGGGTTAGGATTGTAGCATATGGGAGACGTTGGCTAACTCCCATTTCCGTGGGTCTGACAGCCAAACGGTGTGGATCACTGATTTATTGACTCTACTTGTCCAAACTTAAGGCTAGATGATACTGTTGTTTGTATAATTAAACGAGCTCTAAGCATATTTTAATAAAGAGGTCTCATGCCCAAATGGTTGGACCATAGTTTATGGTCCACCCACTAAATAACTTCCAACCTATCCTGTGCGTGAGTAAGATCCAACTATTGCAATTGGCTATATTGTGCAAACATGAGCCACAACCACTAATCAAGTAGATTCCACTTGTATTTTGTTATTTATCAATGGCTAGAAATTATTCCATGTTGTGTGTGTGGCCCACATGATGAGTTGATATGGCTGATTTTGGCACAAGGTGATCCTCATGGTGAGGCCAACCTATTGGAAGGATTAGATGTCACAATCATATGATAGGTTGAAGTTATTTTGCTGGGAGAACCGTAAAATATGGTCTAACAACGTTGGACTTGACACTAACTCATAAATTAGATTAATATGAGAAGGAGAAATGCTCCTGTACTTCCAATGCACTGTAAGTTATTGCGATCTTATAGTTCCATTAATTTGAACACTTAGACAGTCCAATCCATTGATCTAGACTGTTCATTGGGTTCAACACTCATTTCATGGACTGCCATGAAAACATGGCACTGATTTGACAAATATTAACCATTTGATCAATGGCTTTTCATGTGAATATTCATATAATTTTCAAAAAAATAGTTCCAATGACCAATTTGATCTACCAATTTTGTACATTCATAATAGATGGCTTATAATTCTAAAGAATTAATTTTGTTAGTCAATCATAACCATGTCATCCATGGCTTAGTAATTGAAAGGATATATAAAAAAAAAAAAAAAAAAAAAAAAAAAAAAAAAGGCTAAATCAAGGATTTTTGTTGGATCATATCATGGTGCAGGCATAGACGTGATGAGATTGATCACCATCTCTCTCAATAATAACCACTCCGAATCCATAGAGCAACTGGGATTCCTCAATCAGGTTTTCTCCGAATCCACGAAGTAGAACCTTATTTTATAAAATAATGAAGAAGATGAAGCGAGTATATATACTCCTAAATATTAAACATTAAAGAAACTCTAAAAACGAGATTAGAAAGAGTTTGATTCAAAAACAAAAACTAACTGTGTGACTGGTACGCAAAACTCAAAACTGTGGAACCAACCAATCGGTCACTATAGGGGTCGGCGACTACTGGTCCCATTGGACCGTTGCGATTTGTGACCGTTCATTGGATAAATGAAATCAGTTGACAAGGGGTTCCAACAGTCCAGCGACTCCCAGCCTACTTGAGATCGCTCGCGGCTGAAATTTGACCGATCACTTGGGACATGCGACCGGTCGCTTAGAGGGCTGTCAACTGGTAATTTTTCTAACTTTCATATCCTTAATTCCTTCTTTGCTCTGGTCAATCAGCAACATGTATGCTTCAGTGGTCCCCTCTACATCAAATCTATTGCAATTTTTGTATTAGAGTACTGTAAGAAATGTGTTATGGGCCAGCTTAATGGACCGTTCAGATCGCTCAATTGATCTGCCTGAGTGAACCAATGCGACTAGGAGCTGCACTATGAATTATAGTGCTTTGGATCATTTCTCAACGGTAAGTTGGCAAATATTTTAAGCTATAATTACAAATTTTTATTTCGTTTATTTAGAAGGATTGCAGGATTATATGTATATAAAATGCTTGACATATACATGTAATTTAAAGAAAGAGTTTCCTGCTGTTTGTGTCTAACAGGGAACTTCTAAAATGACGTGTATGGAATTTGTACACGTGTTCCTCATGGTTTATCAAGAATTTGTACACGTGGTCCCCATGGTTTATCCAAGGCATTAATCCGATCGAGTCATCATGGATAGAACATGCCTAAAATTAACTTTCCCAAATTAATAGGAAAATCCTAGCCAGCGGATCTTGTCTTATTTCTAATCTTGAATTTACCTGCCGGCAGAAGAAAAAAAAAAAAAAAAAAATAGAGTTAAAGAGTAAATGAAGAGCGCGTGGCGCTTGTATGCCACGTGGCTTCTCATGTTTTAGTGATGGGCTCAGCCCAAAGCAAGTCAATTAACAGAATGAAGAGGTGTTTGGTGCATGGACTTATGTGGGATGGAATTGGGATGAAGGTAATAATTAAGGGGCGTAACGGGTTGACGGTGAATCCGATATAACAGGGATAATATAGGACTGCAAGTTTGGAATGTATGGTTTTGGCACTGTCATGGAGAGATAACAGCTGTGCCCATTCCGCGTGAGTGCCGCACACCACCCACCTCTGTGGTGTGTCTATGTCATCACCAAGTTCTATGGCTTATCATGATGTATCTGTTATATCTACACCGTCACTTCATTTGATGAGATAAGTTTAGGCAATGAGCCCAAAATAAGGCATATCCAAAGCTCAAGTGGACCACACCACATAAAGCAGTGGGAACAATGTTGAAATCTTAATAGGGCCCACCATGATATTTATTTTTCATCCAACCTGTTCATGAGATCACATTGACCTGGATGAAGGAGAAAAACAAATATCAGATTGATCCAAGATGATTTCAATGATAAAAGTAAAATCCACACTGCCTTTTGAGGTGTGGTTCACTTGAGCAACAGATCTGTTTCTTTTTTGGGCCCATACCATAAAATGATCTCATAAAACGGATGGACGGTATGGATATGATACGTTCATCATGGTTGCACACAAAGTAATAAGTCACCAAAATTTCCTCCCTGAACTATCCTTTGCTAAATATGGCGCTGGATATAGCCGTGGATGTTGGGATTAGAAAGTCTATCCAATCTAAACCCTTTTAATAGATGCACCAAACACGCATCAGCACCATGCCAGTCTTGCGTGTATATGATTTTCCCTGCCTATATATACTACCATACTCAAAACCCACGGAGCATTCAAGAACAGCTATTTCCTTCTCTCTTATCTGTGAATCTTCCTTTTCGTCTACTACTCAAAGAGTATCAACCGAGAAATGGGTAGCAATGGCAAAAGCGTAAAGCCAACGCCTTCTCTCGGAAAGATGGTAACGGTGCTGAGCATTGACGGAGGAGGTGTGCGGGGCATAATCCCTGGGACCATCCTCGCCTTCCTCGAATCCAAGCTCCAGGTCAGAAGCCCTTATGATCTTTGTGTAATGGAAGACGCGTGGCAGTTGAGTAATGATGGATGTAGACACATCCATCAAGTGGGTCCACATGATGAACGGACACATGATCCTTCACCACATGGACGGTCAAGATGAAAACAGCATAGAACCAACCAAGGACCATCTGTAGAGGAGACCCACTAGTTGGAGGTTTCTTATCCCACAATAATTTTCGTACTCCCGAGTTTATATAGTACTTTGTGATATGTGTACGAACCGTCCAAATAGTATAGAAAGTGCGCAAAAAATCATTGATCCAAGGATCCTAACCGTGCAAAAAAATGTCCTACAAAAGTTACTAATAAGAATTAAGTGATTTTTGTACTTCCATTTTTTTTTTTAAATGGTCAGGATTATCGGATCCTGCGAATCTCGGCCCCATGACATGTTTTTGGTTGTACACACTGAATGAAGTTTGTTTTACTGCAGGAGCTGGACGGTGAAGATGCGAGGATCGCAGACTACTTCGATCTGATTGCAGGAACGAGCACAGGAGGGCTAGTGACCGCCATGCTTACAGCTCCGGACAAGAACAACCGTCCCCTCTTTGCTGCCAAGGATATCAATGACTTCTACCTAGAGAACTGCCCTAAGATTTTTCCTCAAAAGAGGTGAACAGAAACAGAAGGATTTCCGATTCGTCTTGTCTCGAGTTGAAAATCATGCAGATCATGTGTTTCAATCAAACTGATCTCAGCCGCATGATCAATCTACCATGGGTCCCATGAATTGGACAGCTTTAAATTTGAGTTACAAGTACTCTAGATAACACGCTCAATGTGCTCTCTGTGCAGGTCGGGAATTTTGAGTTCTACAAAGAAATTGCTCGGTGCAATCTCCGGGCCCAAGTACGATGGCAAGTTCCTACGTTCTAAAGTGCAACAACTACTGGGCCAGACGAGGATCCAGGACACTTTAACGAACGTCCTTATTCCATCTTTCGACATCAAGCTTCTCCAACCATCCATATTCACTACCTACGAAGTAGAGTACTACCCTTCTTCCTTCCATGATTCGATCTCATTTTGAAGGAAATGCAACTCATTTCTTGAATGTGTTGTTTGTGCCATGATAGGCAAAAGTCGATGTTTTGATGAATGCCCCTCTATCGGATATCTGCATAAGTACATCTGCCGCTCCGACGTATCTTCCTGCTCGCTACTTCGAAACTAAAGACAACCAAGGTAAAATTCGAAGCTTCAATCTCATCGACGGTGGAGTCGCTGCTAATAACCCAGTAAGTTGCACTAATAGGCTCGTAAAGTTTCCCAATTGTAGGAATGGTGCCAAATTTATTATATGCAATGTTAATGACTGTGCGAATGTGTGAATCTATGTAGACGTTAATGGCAATTAGCCATATAAGCAAGGAGATTCATGTGGAAAATATGGATTTCTTTCCGATGAAGACAATCGACTGTCGCAAACTCCTGGTCATCTCTCTGGGCACTGGAGCGGGCAAGCAAGAACAAAGATACAGTGCAAGTACTGCCTCCAAATGGGGTGTGCTTGGATGGTTGTACAATGGCGGTGGGACGCCTTTGATCGACACTTTCAGCCAAGCAAGCTCTGATGTGGTTGATATCCACACTTCCATTCTCTTCCAAGTGTTGCAGGCCGAAAAGAATTACCTTCGCATACAGGTGTAGTCCTCTTGACAAAAATATAAGCAATTGTGACCGACCTGAACTTTTAATTTTGGCCGAACCAATGTTCAAATAGGCCCCACCTGATCAATGGCTGGGACATTGCACACATCTTCCTAATTGGCCTGAACGGATCTGCTCATGCATAGTGTTTCTATCTGCTAATTGTTCCTAAACTAGGGTGATGCATGACTAGATTTGCCATCGATGTTTTCAGCAGGAGGACTCATTGACTGGGGATACATCATCGGTCGACATTTCAACAAGGGAGAACTTGGAGAATCTAGTGGAAATTGGGAAGAAGCTCCTGAAGAAGCCGGTGTCAAGTGTGAACTTAGAAACGGGCTTATCTAAAGAGGTGAAAGGAGAAGGAACCAACGAAGATGCACTGGCTCGCTTCGCCAAGCTTCTCTCAAATGAGCGCAAACTTAGGCTGGCCAAAATTCCTATTCATTGATGAATTGTCTATCATCGCAGCTTTTCCTCATGCGAATTCGACACACACTATATTCTAGTTAAGGCTTCTCAAAATCAAGATGTTTGCTTTGTAACTCTGAACTACGTGTTGGAATACGCCCATTTAATCTAATATATATATATATATATATATATATATATATATATATATATATATATATATATATATATATATATATTTTTATCATTCCTTCATGATCAATGCTTTGTTTATTGCTTATTGTTGTTGCATATAAATAAAATAAAGTAGGAAATGAGATAGATTTGATTGAGAGATTTCTTTCATGTTTCTGTATCCTTAAAAGAATGAAGCAGGACAAGCTCAATATAAGATACATTGTGAGGTATAACTAGTTTGATTCTTCATAGGCTAAAATTTTGTCATGGCCCATGAATGAGTTGGGATAGCTTAATCCATACATGGTGCATCTATATGGAATTAGCTTGTACTTTCTACCCTTGTTATAGTCATTTACTTGAGAAGACTTATGGTCCTAGCAAATATTTGACCGATTCCTTTGCTTCACTACTATGCTAGCCTACTAGGTGAATTATGGTAAATTGGGTTGTCGATCATGTTTGTAAGGAGATCAGGGGTCTCAACAAAGAATCTATAACCTTTATGAGTTTAGCTTTATATTAGGAATCAGAATGATTGATTATCATGGCTGACCAAACTTGCTTTTATTCTATAATCATTTTATTAAACAATTCATTTCCAAATTACTATCCGTTCAGTACAAATGTCTATTGATTAATACAATTGATATTCTGGTTGATTATTAATTTCATTTCAAATATATGCATCCAATTATGCCCAATCGAGAAACTTTTATTAATCTAGAAACAAAGTACATTCCAAGTTGTGACACGGTAGAAGCCCTTAATTAATTATATTATTTGGAAAAAAATCCTTCATTAAAATGTGAAGAAAAAAAAAAAAAACTAGAGAGAATTAGTTTGTTTTATGGCACATAGTAGAGATGCAATTGATGCATATAAGTCCTAATCTATGGTCATTTGTCTTGGGAGCGTCCAAATCATTGACTAGGCAGAACATTATTGTCCTTAAAAAGACTTAAATAGCTATACTATTCATCTTAAAAGGACAATGTTCATAATATAAATCATTAGCATATGCAGATTGTTTGGACTATTGAACTCAACTTCCCAAGTGGTCTCACGCTAAAGGTCAAGGCAATCAGCGTTGCACCTAGTTTTCTTCAACGGAATGGCCCGGTGTTGTTTTTGCTTAAGTCTTTTGAACATCTCAGGCTGAGGCAGACATGCTGCCAAAGCTTTTGAATGACCCCACCATGATGTATGTGTTGCATCCATGCCATCCATCCATTTGGCGAGATCATTTTAGGGCATGACACCAAAAATGAGGCAGATCCAAAGCTCAAGTGGACCTAACAAAGAAAATAGTGGGGATTAAACGCCAACCATTAAAAAAACTCTTGAGGGCCACTTGAGCTTTGGATCTGCCTCATTTTTGGTATTATACCCTAAATGATCTTGCAAAATGAATGGACGGCATGGATACAACACATGCATCATGGTGGGGTCATTCCTACACCCGGTGTAGGTAGCGAAGTTAACTCGTGGGTGTAGCAAAAAATTTCTCACCAAGGATAGATGAATCATGAGAAAATTTTGCTACACCCATGAGTTAGCTAGGCTAGCTACATTGGGTGTAGCTATGAGCCCGCCTTGATGTATGTGTTGTATCCATGGTGTCCATCTATTTGGCGAGATCATTTTAGGGTATGGAACAAAAAAGAGGCAGATCCAAAGCTCAAGTGGACCCCAATAAGTTTTTAATGGTTGGCGCTCAATCCTCACTATTCTCTAAACTGGGTCCACTTGTTCTTTCGATCTGCCTCATTTTTGGTGTCATGCCCTCAAATGACCTGAAAAAATTGATGGACGGAGTGGATACAACACATACATTAAGGTATGGTCATTTCTAAACCCGCTGTAGCTAGTGTCGCTAACTCGTGGGCGTAGCAAAATTCTTCTCACGAATCATATGATGTACATGGTGTATGATTGGAGTTTATAAAAGAGTATGACAAGTGCACAAGATTTTTTTATTATTATTATTGTAAGTGTATATATATATTATTCACAAAAAAGGAAACACAAGATGGTGGACGGCTGTCCCCTTTTATGTCCTATATGATATAGTACCATACATCGTGGGTGCATGGTGAGATAGATAAGACCCCAGCTAGTCGATGATAACAATGATGATGCATTCAATGATGTGATCTTAGTTAGGAACCCTTCGTTTTTAAAAACCGTTTATTTCATGTTTCCTCGTTCGTGGCTGGAGAGTTAGATCCAAAGTCTCTTGGAGAGACACGTGTACACGTTTACTCAATGCAATTACCATGTTTTCATGTTAGGTGCGGCATAGAGATTATCATCAACTCTTAAGTTTCTACAAGTGGGGTCCATCAGTTGGTGATCTAGATCATTCATCTGATGGGCTCCTTGCTGACGTGGACTCTGCGAATAACTCCCAGACTAGCAGATTATTGCCATCCAATCTGTGGGCTTTTTCTTCCGCTGAACATGGACCCTTGTTGTATTTTCTGCGTAGCCTTACTATTTGTAAGGTTAGCATTATTCCATCTGGGAGACTTTGGCCAACTCCCATCAGCATCGGGTCTGACAAGCAAACGGTGTGGATTACTGATCCGTACGTGGACTCTACTTGTCCAAACTCAAGGGTGGATGATACTGTTGTCCGTCATGGTGGTGGTTCGCCTACGCCTAGCGTTTCAACAGCAAGTCTCAGGTTCGAGTGCTAAGGAGACAGGCTAACCCCACCAGTGGGTGGGTACAGTATATGACTAACCGTGTGGGGGGTGTTGTGCAACTAACAGGTAGGGCTGAAAGTTGGGCGGGTTCAACCTGATCGACCCGTGACCGACCCGACATTGGGTTGGGCTTGGGCAAGAAGCATCGAACCCGATCTCGAGCTTGGGCTATGAAAACATCAACCCGATGAAGTTTGGGTCGGGCTTGGGTTGAGGTCTCGGGTTGCCCGACTCAACCCGAACCCGATCTATATACAAGTTACTTATAGTTTTATTATACTTTAGTGAAGTAAACTTATAATGTTTACTTATATTTTAACTTATTGTTTAGAAAAAGTGAAGTTCTTTACATAAATAAGTACATGTATAATTAATAAAGTTATAGGTACAAAAAATAAGGCATGTTTTGAAACATAATAGACTAATGTAATTACGAAAATATTAGCATGTATCAACCCGGCCAACCCGACCGAGCCTGCTTGGGTTGGGCTTGGGTTGAGAATTCCCAACCCGAGGTTGGGTTGGGTTGGGTTAGGGTTGAGGTATAAGAACCTTGGGTTGGGTTAGGGTTGAGCACCAACCCAACCCAACCCGCCCGACTTTCAGCCCTACTAACAGGTGGGTGCCGACTACGATCCAGGGCACCTACTGCGATCAACAAATCCCTCCGACGATCCAAAACACCTACAGCGATCCATTGCACCCGAGTACGATCCAAACCAACTGGTGAGGAAGACGATGATCGACCTCCCACGTCCTCCCTGTGTCTTGGACTTAATGGACAGTTCAGATCACCCAATTGGACAGTTAAGCATGGCCACCCAATGGGAGTTTGGGCTTCTTTTGTTCGAGAAAGATATAAAGTAGATTTTGTTGTTGGTGATCAATCCATTGTGTCCCAGCGAAGGTCCCCCTTTTGGAGTAGCATTTGTAAGATTTTCCCTGTCATAGACTCGCGGGCTTGTTGCTTGGTGGGGCGAGGTGAAGATATCGCATGGTCTAGGCCCTTTGTCCTCTGTGATTCTTGAGCCTATTCCATTCCACCTTCGAGATTTGCAAGTTAAAGACGTCTTTGACCACGAGGGGATTCCTCCTCACTCCCCGCTTCTTGACGTGGTGCCACTTTCGGTCCTACATCACATCTGAGAAGAAGGTTGCTGCACTTCAAACTGGGAAGATTGTTGGGTGTGGCCTTTTTCTTCTTCGGGAAAATTCTGAATCAAATCAACTTAGAATTTGTCCAAGACTAGGGATGAGCGTAAGCTTTGTGCAAAATGGATATGGCCAACGAAAATGCCCCCAAAGATTGCGGTGTTCGTGTGGAAACTCATTCATGGAGCGCTGCCTATTTCCAGCAAAATCCAAACTAGAGGGGTAAGCCTGGATTCCATTTGTAATTATTGTGGCTTTGATAGCTCGGCGAGCTGCCAATCTGAATCCCTAGATCACTTATTTTTGGGAGGTGCTCTCGTCTCTAAGGTATGGACCCATTTTAGCGGCTTGTTTGAGGTGGTGTGCTTTGGAGGTCAGTCACTGTTGGGGAGGGCCATGAAGACTAAAAATAACAAAAAGGAAGGAGACTATAGAGAGAGAGAGAGAGAGAGAGAGAGAGAGAGAGAGAGAAGAAGAAGAAGAAGAAGAAGAAGAAGAAGAAGAAGAAGAAGGTACAACTGTGTGTGAGATATAGAGAATGAGAGAGATTAGGCTCTAACACTAATCTTTCAAGTTTTATTAATAAGGCTTATTGGCATTTTTACAACTAACCACCTTAGAATAGAAAAAGTTACATAAAGACCCGTAATAGAACTCTTACACAAAGGCCCTTATGTTTCAATAGGAAATTCACTGGTGGCGTGAGGCTTCCTAGTCGGACTGTCTCTCTACGTTGAGGGGCCTCCTCCCTAGTTTCATCATGTGAGAGATTTGGAGGGAGAGGAATGTAGCCCATTTCTAAGGGGAGATCCCTTCCCATGCTAAGGTCATTGTCAGGGTGCAGTCGTGGGCGTGCAGGGTCAGCTCTTAGCTTTCTATGACCAAGATCACATCCCCGTTGAGGCTCTTCACCCTCCAAGCTTTGAGTATCATTGCTTCTTGTAGGGGGATTTCGAAGCTTCAAGTGGTTAAGTGGTCCAAGCCACGGGATGGTTGGGTTAAGGTGAATGTTGATGGTCCTCTTATGGGAATCCGAGCCAATCGAGTGGAGCGATGTTTGTAGAGGAAGTAGGGGGGGAAGTTCATATTTGCGTTCTCCAAAGGTTATGGGTTCGGCTCTAACATGAGAGTCGAAGCTCGTGCCCTGATTGATGGCTTATCCTTAGCGGTTTCCAGGGGTTTTAAGAGAATTTAAGTGGAGAGTGACTTTAGAACGATGGTCCCCCCCCCCCCCCCCCCCCCCCCCCCCAATGGAACCTTTGGTATTGGAAGGCAAGGTTTGAGACTCTCAGGAGCGGAGCGAAAGTTTAACTTTCCTTTTCGCCTAGAGAAGTTAATTTCCCAGCGGATGGCCTCGCGAGATGGGTAGTTCCTCCCAGTGTGTCAGAAAATTCAGCAATGTTAGCGAACTGCTGAGGGAGATAAGAGGAGATTTGTTTCTTGATAAGGTGGGTTTGGAGAATGTGAGGAAAAACTGAGGGCTGTGAGGTTTTGGGGGTCTTTTTTTTTTTTTTTTTTTTTAGTTTGTTAGGGTGAGCCCAGTCTTGTGTGGAGGCGAGCTACCCTCTTGAGGTGTTTGTATCTGGTGCAAAATTGTGCTTATAAGATAGGTGAGGCCTGTGTTTTTATTTTTTTATTATTATTATTTTTTTTTGTAGAGCCCACCCGAATGGTAATGTTTGTAAATCCTTTTATTTAAAAAAAAAGAAAAAAAGAAAATTGGACTGCAAGTGAAATGTTGCTTTTTTTTAAGGAGAATTTATTGGTAGATAGAAGAATTTACAACTTGGGTGGGCGCCACAAAAAGCTATCGACGACCTCACCTATCGTAAAGCCCAATCTATTTTTTATTTATTTATTTACATTCTAAAGATTTTGAAAACAAAACAGAAAAACTGCTCAAGGAGCAAAACACACACGGGCGGCCCGCCGGCCCCAAAAAGATAACGGGCCGGCCACCTACCAAATTAACCCCCTCTCTGCTACACATTTCTTTCTCAAATGTGGCCGATCCCCACTTTGTCCAAGAGAATAGATCCCTAAATCTGTTTGGGAAGCGCAGACAGAGCCAAAAAGGTCTTCTCAAATTGGGACTCGCTGCCAAGCTTAACCAATGCATCCGCCACACTATTCACAATCCTAGGTACATAGATAAATTGAACCTCGTTGCCTCTCGAAAGAGACTTAATACGGGCCCACCAATACTACCTGAACCATTTGATTGGCGTACCATGACAAAGGGAATCTACTATCACCTTAGATTCACTTTCGATAAAGATCTTCTTAAAACCTCTCTCCAAGCCTTGGGATAGGCCATCCCGTACCGCCCTAATCTTTGCACGATTGTTAGATTCGACCCCATATCCATTCACAAAAGCAAAAACGAAATCCCCATTACTCCCTCTGCAAATACCTCCACCATCCGATGGACCAAGGTTGCCTTTGGCCGACCCGTCCACATTAATCTTGACCCACGTCCATCCTCGGGTTTCTGCCAACTCAGCACCCCCTAAGATGAAGGATGGCGGGGCTTTAGCTGAATCAGCCTCAGATCTTCCCAACTTCTGGCAAGCAAAGAATAGTTCTGGGGGGAAGGAATTGGTTGACCAAACGCATCCAGCCCTGCACACGGGAGATGATCCTTTCTGCCTTCACCTTAGCCCCTTTGAACCTGACATCATTCCTGGCCCGCCAAATCTCCCAAAAAATGAAGCACGATACCAAGCCCCTCAAGGAAGCTAGGCCGTCAGCCTTCGAGGCCAAATGCCACCATTGGGAGGCTGTTTTATCGCCGATTGGCCACCCAAAATGGCTATATCAAATAACAAACTGAAATATTTCCATATCTTAGATGCCCACTCCCCATAAGCAAAGAGATGGTCCCAGTCTCTTTGTCCGGCCCCTACTCCCAACTACAACATTCACACTTTGACGCAATTTGGACGCCCCTGGATTGGATCCCCTCATCAACAGGATTCGCAAGTGAAGTGTTGCTAATTGTAGTGCTCTGAGAGCATTGTAGCATTTCTCGATGATAAGTTCGGCAAATATTTTAAGCTTTAATTTCAAATTTTTATTTTGTTGCTTAACTAGTGCAGGATTATATCATATAAAATATAGACATGTACCTGAAGTTTAAAGAAAGAGTTTCTTGTTTTTATCAAACACAAAACCTCTAAAGCGACGTCTCCGGAATTTGTACATGTGGCTCCCATGGTTTATCCAAGGCATTAACTGATTGACCGTGGGCCTAAAACTTTCCCAAATAGGAAGATCCTAAGCTTCGGATCTGTCTTTTTTTACAATGAAATACGAAAGATTGCCGGTGAAATTTTTCTTAACTATTCATTTATCTGCCATCAATGAAAAAATAAATTAAAGTACATGTAATTGAAGAGACTTATTGCGTATGGTTAATCCATGACGGGCCAAGCTTGGATAAACCAAGCATGGTTCCCCTACCAAGGTACTTCCCTATTTATTAGGATAGTTACACTGGTGTGACATATGCATGATATCCCGTGAAATTTCTGTTGGACCCAATTGACAATCTTGATAGATTGATTGGACTGCCGAAGTGGCCCAATACAACTTGGAGCACTATAACAATAGTACTCCATGACCAATGGCCCAATACAATAGTGAGTAGTCATGCTTTTATGCTTTCATTATTATTAAAAAAATTACTTAAAGTAATAAACATCGAAGAAATTTGAAGGAATGTATGGGGATGCAAAAGGTTTTGTACGTGCCTTGTACTGCCAAGTCAAATCACTTAAAAATCCACATCATTTTGGGTCTCCTCCCAATTCGAAGCCAGTTTCATACGGGTTTTAAGTGCAGTTCAACAAACAGCTATATTAGGCTCATTTCACTCAATTCATCTATCTGTTGTGCCAACTCATGTTAAAACGATGAGCCTAAAAAACAAGGACATCTAATGCTCATGTGAGCCACACAATAAGATACAAAACTCATCAATTGGAAACTACTGGGGCCCACATTTTTCATGTGTTTCCCTTCGTCCAGTTGGATGGGAAGGTTTGAAGCATACTATCATGTTGGATAGGAAGGTTTCATTGGTAGGTTTCTCAAGACATCGGTGGCCAACTTAAGTTTTACGCCATCCAATTTCTTGGGCTAACCTATTAAGGTGAGAAACGGCAATCATTGCACGGATTTTGCTGTACCCGCCGTCGTTTTATGAAATTCTCGTCCCTACCAATCCACAAATGGGCCCCACCAGCTTAGACAATTTGGAGAGCCGTGCTTGTATGCCTCATGGCTTGGCATGTTTTAGGCATGGCTCAGCCTGAAGCAAGTCAATTAACACGATGATACTGTGGTCTCAGCACCATGCCAGTCCTGCGTTTACATGGTTTTACCTGTCTCTGTGTACAGCCATACTCAACCCCACATATGATTCAACAAGCACCATTTCCTTCTCTCTCGCATTCACCAAACTTCCTTTCCGTGGAGTCCTCAGGCTATCACGGCAAAACAGTAAATCCAGCTCAATCTATAAGAAAGATGGTTATGGCGCTGAGCATCGATTTGAGGTAGAGCTGGCCACAGACTTATTTATGACACAAATGGACCGGGCTGCAGACCTATTTATGACATAAATGGACCGAAGGAAGCCCGAAAGAAAGTGGACGTAGTCTGTATGATCTAGGCCCAGTCTTACATGGGGCATGATGTAATTGGGTCCTAGGCGCATCTGGATCAAAGAAAGATTACAATCCAAGGTGTGAACCATGAATTAGCCATGACTTTTGATCGGATTGAATTATGAGACGCATAACCTATGAATTTTGATTGGAATGGGCCATCTGAATCCTTGATTTTTCATGTCCCATGGCAATCTACAATCCATCCAGACCGTCCAGAATAGACGGTGCATTGAGATCAATCGTGTGTAGACTTCTGCGATTATCGTCCTGGTCGTCCTCTTCACCTAGAACCCACCACCGTTTGGTCGAGTTCGTTTGAGGCTCAGCTGATTCACGGTTACACACAAACATTCAGTCCGTTTGCAACGACGTGAAGAATTTGAAAAACTGAGTTTAGCCTACCCGTTATCACCATTCGAAGCGGTATCCTTGCGCAACCCGGACTCTCAAATCGATGAGAAAGGGTGTGAGTTTTATAAACTCTCTGACGTGAAATAGAGAGAGATCAGAAGCACCGAACAGAAACAGTGAGAAATCGAGAGTTAGAGAGAGAGAGATCGTGAGAGATCGTGAGAGATAAAGGAATCGTGCCGTGATACATCATAGTCGACTGCCGGAGGGTTTCAATGGTGGACGTTTCTGTTCCCACTATTTAGTGTGGTGAGGCACACATGAGTTTTGAATATGCCTGATTTTTATACCACTGACCTATTGTGGTATTTCAAAACTGATGGGCGGAGTGGACTTGTTGTGGAAATCTCTGTGTACCAAACGCAGCTCGGATATATGAGAAACCTTTTAAGAAACGTTTATTTCACGTTTCGTCGTCCGTGGTCGGGGAGTTAGATTGAAAGTCTTTTGGAGAATTCAAAGACATATATATGGTCAAATAAACGATAGATGTGAGCCCACAAAACACGTGAACGTTTGGGCCTACATACAAAACACATGAGCCCCTTTGCTCAAAGCATTTTCTATGTTTACGTGTTTAGGTAAGGCATGCAGATTTATCGTCGACTTTTTAAGTTGGTACAAGTGGAGTTCATGGGTTGCTGATCTGGATCATTCATTTGATGGGCTCCATTGCTGACGTGGATTGTGCCAATAACTCTTAGATTAGAAGATCGTTGCCATGCAATCTATACTTGCCTTGTTGAAAAGTCAATTCAGATAGAGTGCTATAACAGGCCGATTAATTGATATTTGATGAGTAGTGATGCTTATTGTCATTTTATACACAATGGTATTTTCATTATTATAATAAATTTAAAAAAAAAAATCATTTAAGCTGAGAGGCATCAAAGAAATTTGAAAGAACGTATGGAGATCCAAAAAGTTTTATACGTGCATTGTTGAAATGTCAATTCAAAAGGCACCAAAATGTGAAAATTCAATTGGTAAGCTACGAATTACTAAAATCAACGTCATTTTAGCTCTCCTGTGCTGTGTCCCACTTGATATTTGGACATGCTTTAATTTTGGGCTCCGGACCTTAAATGGTATGGAAAAGCGGATGAAAAGTGTGGATAAGACACCTAACATTCACGGTGGGCCCCACAGAGTTTACTCAATATGCTATAGTAACTGAGTTACTCGGTGCGTAATGAGCTTCCGGGCCCCCCGTTGTAGGAAATTTCCGTCCCTACCCGTCCGCGAAAGGGGCCGCCAGCTAGATTATTTGGGGAGAGCCGTACATATATGCCATGTGGATTCTCATGTTTTAGGCATGGTCAGCCGAAAGCAATTCAACTAACACGATGATATTGTGGTTTCAGCACCCAGCCAGTCCTGCACGTATATGGTTTTACCTGCCTACATATACTACCATACTCAACCTCACAGAGAGGATTCAGCAAACGCCATTTCCTTCTCCCGGAGAGACGATCACATACGCCATTTTATTCGCGTAGCTTCCTTTTCGTGGAGAACTTAAGACTAGAAATGGCTAGCAATGGCAAAACACTACTTCCAACGCCTTCTCTTGGAGAGATGGTCACAATTCTGAGCATCGATGGTGGAGGTGTGCGGGGCATAATCCCCGGGACCATCCTCGCCTTCCTCGAATCCAAGCTCCAGGTGAGAAGCCCTTATGATCTTTGAGCAATGGTGAATGTAGACACATCCATCAAGTGCGTACCTCCATTAGATGAATGGACAGATGATCCTTCACCACGTGGACGGTCAAGATGAAAACAACATGGAATCATCCAAGGGCCATCGTCAGAGACCCACTAGTTAGGAGTTTCTTATCCCACTCCCCCGGACTGCCATGCGTCACATTTATTGGGTGGGGTTCGAGATATAGTACTTTGTGAAATGTGTAGGAAACGATCTGGACCGTCCAAATTATAATAGAAAGTAGGCCAAAAATCATTGATCAGATGATCCTAACCATGCAAAAAGTGTCCTACAAAAGTTGCCAATTAGAATTATTGGATTTTTGTGCATCCATTTTTTATATGGTCGAGATTATTGGATCCTGCAAGTTTGGCCCATGGCATGTTCGTGGTTGTAGACGATGAATGAAATTTGTTTTACTGCAGGAACTAGACGGTGAGGATGCGAGGCTCGCAGACTACTTCGATCTGATTGCAGGAACGAGCACAGGAGGGCTAGTGACCGCCATGCTTACTGCTCCGGACAAGAACAACCGCCCGCTCTTTGCTGCCAAAGATATCAATGAATTCTACCTAGAGAACTGCCCTAAGATTTTTCCTCAAAACAGGTAAACAAAACAGAAATTCTTAGGCCATGATGGCAAGGATTTCCAAGTGGACTTGACTTGTCTTGAGTCATGACTCGTCCGAGTTTAGGAAAAAATGACCCACTTTTTCATTACGGTCTGCTTACAAAACGTTTACCCAAAGAGTTTTGGGTCTCCTTCACGTCATACCTTCGGCATAGGAGGTACAGTGGTTTGCATCCATAAAAAGTGAAGCTCAGTGGGGTGAATTGGCCTGACACAGCTGAGTTGGGGTTGACTCATCTGGTGTTGAAGTGTATCGGATGGTCGACCAAGTCCAAGTCGACTCCAGTATGAGAGATTGTGGTTCATTTTATTACTGAACCCTAAACCCTAACCCTCACGCCAATTGTGTGAGCATCTCTCAGCTTAGGAATTACCCACCCCATGTATTCGAACCTATTTATGTGGGTAATTGAAAGATTATCAGTACTACGAATTCAGTAAAAAATTGATTACTGAACCCGTAAATTCCTTCAATCAAACTGATCTCAGCCGCATGATCAATCTACGGTGGGTTGAATTTGACAGCTTAATTTAAGATACAAGTACTCCAAATAACACACTTGATGTGCTCTATGTGCAGTTCGGGTGTTTTGAGTTCTATAAAGAGCTTCTTCGGTGCAATCTCTGGGCCCAGGTATGATGGCAAGTTCCTACATTCCAAACTGCAACAACTACTGGGCCAAACCAGGATCCAGGACACTTTAACGAACATCCTTATTCCCACTTTCGACATCAAGCTTCTTCAACCGTCCATCTTCACTACCTACGAAGTAGAGTACCACCTTTCTTCCTTCCCCAATGCGTTCGCCATGATTCGATTTCATTTTGAAGGAAATGCAACTCATTTCTTGAATGTGTTGTTTGTTCAATAATAGGCAAGAAGTGATGTTCCGATGAATGCCCTTCTATCGGATATCTGCATAAGTACATCTGCCACTCCGACGTATCTTCCTGCCCACTACTTTGAAACTAAAGACACCCAACATAAAATTCGAAGCTTCAATCTCATCGATGGTGGAGTAGCTGCTAATAACCCAGTAAGTTGCACTAATGGGCTTGTAAAGTTTCCCACTTGTAAGAATGCTACCAAATTTACTATATGTATGCAATGTTAATTATGCCTGTATGAATGTGGTTATATACAGACGTTAATGTCCATTAGTCATATAAGGAAAGAGATTCACATGGATAACATGGATTTCTTTCCAATGAAGTCGATTGACTGTCGCAAACTCCTGGTCATCTCTTTGGGAACCGGAGCAGGCAAGCAAGAACAGAGATACAGTGCAAGTAGTGCCTCCAAATGGGGAGTGCTTGGATGGTTGTACAATGGTGGCGGTATGCCTTTGATTGATGCTTTCCGCCATGCAAGCGCCGATGTGGTTGATATCCACACCTCCATTCTCTTCCAAGTGCTCCAGGCCGAAAAGAATTTCCTTCGCATACAGGTGTAGTTCTCTTGACAAAAATATAAGCACTTGTGACCCACCTGATGTGTGCACCACTTTAATTTTGGCCGAAACCATGTTCAAATAGGCCCCACCTGATCAATGGCTATGTCATTGCACACATCTTCCAAATTGGCCTCAACTAGGGTGATGCATGACTAGATTCACCATCGTTGTTTTCCACAGGAGGACTCATTGACTGGGGATGCGTCATCGGCCGACATTTCGACCAGGGAGAATTTGGAGAATCTATTGGAGATTGGTAAGAAGCTTCTGAAGAAGCCGGTGTCGAGGGTGAACTTAGAAACGGGCTTGTCTGAAGTGGTGAAAGGCGAGGGAACCAACGAAGATGCATTGGCTCACTTCGCCAAGCTTCTCTCCGACGAACGAAAACTCAGGCTGGCCAAAATTCCTGTCCATTGATGTATCGTCCATCATTGATGCTCTTCCTCAAGTGAATTCGCTGCTCATAATTTTTTTTTTTTTTCAAACAAAAGAAATATTATTAACAAAGAGGGCCGCAGCCGACATGTACAAGCAGAGATGACTCCAGGCTGCCATCTGCACAGAAAAACAGAGGCTGCCTATACCTGCTCATTATGTTGTAGCTAGCTAGGGTTTCTCAAAATTCAAGATGTTTGCTTCGTAACTCTGAACCAAGTGTTGGAATATGCCTTTTTAATCTCATAAATTATTTATCTTTCCTTCATTAATGCTTTATTTATTGCCTTTTGTTATTGCTATAATGTATTTATAAAACAGATATGAAATGAGGCAGATTTTGTTGGGAGATTTCTTTCATGTCTGTAGGTCCTTAGAGAATTCGTGGGACAAATTGGATGTAAGGTACATTGTGAGGCCTAACTTGATCAATTATTCATAGGCTAAAATACTGTCATAGCTAATGAATGAGTTGTGATAGTTAAATCCGTGCATAGTGCCCCTGTCTAAGTATCAGCTTGTACTTTATATGCTTGTTATGGTTATCCTCAAACTTGAGAGGACTTAAAATCCTAGTGAAGACTTAATTAATTGCTTTGCTTCAACATCATGCGAGCCTTTTAGGTGGATCACGGTAAATTGGGTAGTCGATCTCGATTCTCGTTCACAAGGGGACTAAGAATCTCAACAAAAAATCTATGGCCTCTATGAGTTTAGCTTTATAATAGAAATCAGAATGACTAATCAAGTTGGCCAACCAAACTTGCTTTTGTAATTGTTTTATTGAACAATTAATTTTGAAACATATATTAGTTTGATTTTTTATTCCATTGCAAGGATATGCATACAAATATGTGCCATTGAGAAGCTTTTGATCTTGGAAACAAAGTACATTCTAGGCTGTGGTTTGGCAAAAGTCCTTAATTATATTCCCCATGAAAAAAATTGTTGATTAAAATGTGAAAAATTAAAAAGAGTTAGTTTGTTACATGCATGGCACATAGTAAAAATGCAATTGATGCGTATAATTACTAATATGTGGTTCTTTGTCTTCAAAGTGTTCTGATCATCAACTTGGTGGAGCATTGTGCTTCTTCAAGCACTCCAATAGCTTTAGTGTTCATGTACTGCATAACTCTAGGCAGAATTGAGAAGTTTTGGTAGTATATCTGCCTTGCCCCGAGGCATTTAAAAGAACTTTGGCAGAAAAAAACACAGGGCAATTCCGTTGGAGAAAATCAAGGGCAACACGGATTGCCTTGATAGTTCTAGGGCGGGACAACTCAGGAGGTTCAGTTCAATAATCCAAACAATCTGCAGAGCCATTGCTTGATGCTCCGGATGGTTAGTGGGGAGCCCCCCATTACAGCCATGAACACTCAACATTGTGCCACTGATCAATTACTCAAAGATGATAATTAAGCTCAGGCCAAACTATTAGTACTTAGACAAATTGCGCAGAGCCACCTCTGGGAATTGAAAGGCTAATGAAAAGCCACATTTTATGATGAGTTATGATTCTTTAGACTCTCATTGTCACATTGTCCCGAGCTTTTGCATAGAGAGGAGGAGAAAGCTTTGGGAAGGGTTTGGAGAGTTGTAAGGCAATCTCAGAAGTCCAATCACATGAGTTGTGCATGAATTCTGAAAATAATGACCCACAGGGAATTAATTTATAGTGAATGGATGGGTCATTAATTTATAGTGAATGGAGACTGTTATTTTCCACCTTTGAGCAGATTACACAAATATTTTATGTATTAAAGTTACTTATAAGCAGTCATGGACGTGTTGTGCTGCCATCAGATAATTCAGAGTACTTTCCATCAGCACGTTGGATGCGATTTGCCGGATGTGATCCTATTGAAGAGACGGATATCATGCTGCCTATAGAGAATTAGTAAAGTGCGGCATTTCATTCCAATGCTGCCCCAAGATAGTGAGTTTAGAATGAACTTTGGTTTCTTGAAAACTACCTATTTTCATCTTGTGCCACCCTTAGTGAGTGAAGTAGTCACTAGAGGACCTGTCTGGCCTTCTCCGTTGGCGCAGAATGTGTCAAGAGGTTGTTTTTTTTTTTTTTGTAATGGCTAAAGTTAATCAACGCAGAGAGAGAGAGAGAATAATGGATCTCTGTTGGACTTCATCGATCGTTGGAGTGGAATGCTACTGATGATCTCACGTTGAGTTTAGGTCATTCAAGATCTAAACTCCTTCGAGTCTATAGACTATATGAGAGTGGACCATCTTGCGTTGGCCACTGATGGTTAGCACAAATTGAACTTAACCAAATTTTGATGCCAACACCATAATATGCATTCTTTTGTAAAATCAACAATTTTGATTTATTTTTTTATGAATCAATAATAGTCATAGGATATGGGGGGCCCACGAAGGAGGGTTTGAAGGTAATATTATATGAAAGCATATGTATATAATAGCATGACATAGGGTGATTACATACATCCTTATATAACATATATGAGAGTAATTTTGTATTCTTAAGTACACACAACGTAGAGAAAAATTTTGCTACACCCACGACCAGGTGTAGCAATGACCCCACCATGATGTATGTGTTGTATCCATACTGTCTATCTATTTGGCGAGATCATTTTAGGGCATAAAACAAAAAATGAGGTAGATCTGAAGCTCAAGTGGCCCCAATAGTTTTTAATGGTTGGCATTCAATCCCCACTATTTTCTGTGTTGGGTCCACTTGAGATTTGGATCTGCCTCATTTTTGGTGTCATGCCCTAAAATGATCTCACCAAATGGATGGATGGCGTGGATACAACACATACATCATGGTGGGTCATTGCTACACCCACCCAGTGTAGACTCGTGGGTGTAGCAAAACTTTTCTCCACACCCCTCTGTTAGTACAACTGTCAATAGAAAATTATTTTAAATACTTGTGGGCGGTTAAGTTAACAATGGAAATTTCTCTTGTAGTGCTTTTGAGATAAAACACAATTTTATTAAGGAACAAAGCTTTTTTATGTTTTAAATGAAGTATATCCAAAAGGATACTTTCATACAAATGCTCATCCTTAAGTCCATTTCTCAAAAACTGCCTACTTCAAAATTTATTTGAAATAAACACTTTTTAACTTTGAATGCTCATCCTTAAATTCTGTACATGGAGTTGAAAACCAACAATTTTAACTTTGAATGATGAAGAGTTAACCAAATGGACGCTAGCAGCAGCTAAAAATACTGTTTTGCTTCTGATTTCAAATTACAGACCATTTTCATCTTATACACTGTTTACTGTTGAAATTGCATGGCTCACCTTGATGTTTCTATGACATCCATGGCGTCCATTCGTTTTGGCTATACATTTTAGGACATGAGTATAAGGTGTTTATATTGTGGTGTTTATATTTGACTCAAACCACTCAGACGACACACCAATAGTAGATCAATTGTATAATGCGCATGGTGCATGCATGATTGTGGTTTGTGATAGGTACCCTAGCCCATAGGTGGACATTATAGGATGGCTTTTTTGTTTTTGTTTTTTTTTTTTTTTTGTTAGTCATGCAACGCACCCACACAGTTAGTCGCATGATGGGACCACCAACGGGTGGAGTTAGTGTGTCTCCTTAATTAGCATTCAAACCTGAGACCTGCTGTTGAAACGCCTAGGCATCTTTCAGGACAGCTTGCAAAAGCTACTATGGATGTTATGGTCATGAATGTACCCTTGTATGTTGGATGTGTATGCACGGGAACCATTTGACCAATGGCCTTTAATGTCAATGGTCCACATCGGCTTAAAAAATTGATGGCTATAGTGAATAAGCCAAAAAATATAGACTTATGGCCTATAATGGTAGGAGAGCATTAGAGCATTTTTCACAATTAAAATGGTTGAATTTAGTATAATTTATCTTTAACAAAATGTTTCCTCAAAAGCCTATCAAGTGGTCTCAACGAATCTTCCCAAGTTTAAGCCGAGGCTGGTCAAGTGTCGACTTTTCCAGCAACTCGGCTCCAAATCTCAGGCCGAGTTTCGAGTCCAGTCAGCGAGTTTTGAAACAAAGTAAGCTTGCATAACCTTTTATCAGGGCCAGCAAATTAATGTTCAAAATCATGAAAGATTAACCAAGGACGGGTATGGCCTGTAGTTGGAGGCTACGCGGGGCCCATGGAGATTCCTGTCACAAATCCACTCCGTCCATCACCTTTGCAATAAAAAATTGTACAAAAAAAACTAAATTCAGGCAAATCCGAAACTCACGTGGGACACACCATATGAAAAAGTTGGAATTGAACGACCACCATTGGAAACTTTGTGGGGACCATAGAAATTTTGTATCAGATAACATTTATGCCTACAATTTATCTGACTGGTAATAACACTATGAACGGTTTGGATAGAATGAAAACCTCATGGTCGTCTCCAGGATTGTTTCAACGGTGTACGTTTCTGTCCCACTCTTTCGTGTGGTGTAACATACATTAGTTTTGCACCTGCCTAAATTTTATAGTAGCCCCCTATTTGGGTATTTCAAAACTGATGGACGGAGTGGATTTTTTATTAGCATCTCTGTGGCCCCACACAGATTCAAGTCACGTTCTGGTTCTGAAACGTAGGTTAGCTCGGATGAGAACCCTTTCAACAGCGTATATGGAGGATTCTCATTGGTTGAAAGGGTGCGCGTTTACTCAAAGCGTTTTCCATGTTTTCATGTTTAGGTAAGGCATGGAATTCATGGGTTGCTGATCTAGATCATTCATTTGATGGGCTCCTATATATGCTGATGTGGACTCTGCGAATAACTCCCGTATTAGAAAATCATTGCCATCCAATCTGTGGGCATTTTCTTCTGCTGAACATGGATCTGGATCTTGCTGTATTTTCTGCATAACCTTCTATTTAAAGGGTTAGGATTGTAGCATATGGGAGACGTTGGCTAACTCCCATTTCCGTGGGTCTGACAGCCAAACGGTGTGGATCACTGATTTATTGACTCTACTTGTCCAAACTTAAGGCTAGATGATACTGCTGTTTGTATAATTAAACGAGCTCTAAGCATATTTTAATAAAGAGGTCTCATGCCCAAATGGTTGGACCATAGTTTATGGTCCACCCACTGAATAACTTCCAACCTATCCTGTGCGTGAGTAAGATCCAACTATTGCAATTGGCTATATTGTGCAAACATGAGCCACAACCACTAATCAATTAGATTCCACTTTTATTTTGTTATTTATCAATGGCTAGACATTATTCCATGTTGTGTGGCCCACATGATGAGTTGATGGGGCTGATTTTGGCACAAGGTGATCCTCATGGTGACGCCAACCTATTGGAAGGATTAGATGTCACAATCATATGATAGGTTGAAGTTATTTTGCTGGGAGAACCGTAAAATATGGTCTAACAACGTTGGACTTGACACTAACTCATAAATTAGATTAATATGAGAAGGAGAAATGCTCCTGTACTTCCAATGCACTGTAAGTTATTGCGATCTTATAGTTCCATTAATTTGAACACTTAGACAGTCCAATCCATTGATCTAGACTGTTCATTGGGTTCAACACTCATTTCATGGACTGCCATGAAAACATGGCACTGATTTGACAAATATTAACCATTTGATCAATGGCTTTTCATGTGAATATTCATATAATTTTCAAAAAAATAGTTCCAATGACCAATTTGATCTACCAATTTTGTACATTCATAATAGATGGCTTGTAATTCTAAAGAATTAATTTTGTTAGTCAATCATAACCATGTCATCCATGGCTTAGTAATTGAAAGGATATAAAAAAATAAAAAAATAAATAAAAAAGAAGGTTAAATCAAGGATTTTTGTTGGATCATATCATGGTGCAGGCATAGACGTGATGAGATTGATCACCATCTCTCTCAATGATAACTACTCCGAATCCATAGAGCAACTGGGATTCCTCAATCAGGTTTTCTCCGAATCCACGAAGTAGAACCTTATTTAATAAAATAATGAAGAAGATGAAGCGAGTTTATATACTCCTAAATATTAAACATTAAAGCAACTCTAAAAACGAGATTAGAAAGAGTTTGATTCAAAAACAAAAACTTAACTGTGTGACTGGTACGCAAAACTCAAAACTGTGGAACCAACCAATCGGTCACTATAGGGGTCGGCGACTACTGGTCGCATTGGACCCTTGCGATTTGTGACCGTTCATTGGATAAATGAAATCAGTTGACAAGGGGTTCCAACAGTCCAGCGACTCCCAGCCTACTTGAGATCGCTCGCGGCTGAAATTTGACCGATCACTTGGGACATGCGACCGGTCACTTAGAGGGCTGTCAACTGGTAATTTTTCTAACTTTCATATCCTTAATTCCTTCTTTGCTTTGGTCAATCAGCAACATGTATGCTTCAGTGGTCCCCTCTACATCAAATCTATTGCAATTTTTGTATTAGAGTACTGTAAGAAATGTGTTATGGGCCAGCTTAATGGACCGTTCAGATCGCTCAATTGATCCGCCTGAGTGAACCAATGCGACTAGGAGCTGCACTATGAATTATAGTGCTTTGGATCATTTCTCAACGGTAAGTTGGCAAATATTTTAAGCTATAATTACAAATTTTTATTTCGTTTATTTAGAAGGATTGCAGGATTATATGTATATAAAATGCTTGACATATACATGTAATTTAAAGAAAGAGTTTCCTGTGTTTGTGTCTAACAGGGAACTTCTAAAATGACGTGTATGGAATTTGTACACGTGTTCCTCATGGTTTATCAAGAATTTGTACACGTGGTCCCCATGGTTTATCCAAGGCATTAATCCGATCGAGTCATCATGGATAGAACATGCCTAAAATTAACTTTCCCAAATTAATAGGAAAATCCTAGCCAGCGGATCTTGTCTTATTTCTAATCTTGAATTTACCTGCCGGCAGAAGAAAAAAAAAAAAATAGAGTTAAAGAGTAAATGAAGAGCGCGTGGCGCTTGTATGCCACGTGGCTTCTCATGTTTTAGTGATGGGCTCAGCCCAAAGCAAGTCAATTAACACAATGAAGAGGTGTTTGGTGCATGGACTTATGTGGGATTAAGTGGGATGGAATTGGGATGAAGGTAATAATTAAGGGGCGTAACGGGTTGACGGTGAATCCGATATAACAGGGATAATATAGGACTGCAAGTTTGGAATGTATGGTTTTGGCACTGTCATGGAGAGATAACAGCTGTGCCCATTCCGCGTGAGTGCCGCACACCACCCACCTCTGTGGTGTGTCTACGTCATCACCAAGTTCTATGGCTTATCATTATGTATCTGTTATATCTACACCGTCACTTCATTTGATTAGATAAGTTTAGGCAATGAGCACAAAAATAAGGCATATCCAAAGCTCAAGTGGACCACACCACATAAAGCAGTGGGAACAATGTTGAAATCTTAATAGGGCCCACCATGATATTTATTTTTCATCCAACCTGTTCATGAGATCACATCGACCTGGATGAAGGAGAAAAACAAATATCAGATTGATCCAAAGATGATTTCAATGATAAAAGTAAAATCCGCACTGCCTTTTGAGGTGTGGTTCACTTGAGCAACAGATCTGTTTCTTTTTTGGGCCCATGACATAAAATGATCTCATAAAACGGATGGACGGTATGGATATGACACGTTCATCATGGTTGCACACAAAGTAATAAGTCACCAAAATTTCCTCCCTGAACGATCCTTTGCTAAATATGGCGCTGGATATAGCCGTGGATGTTGGGATTAGAAAGTCTATCCAATCTAAACCCTTTTAATAGATGCACCAAACACGCATCAGCACCATGCCAGTCTTGCGTGTATATGATTTTCCCTGCCTATATATACTACCATACTCAAAACCCACGGAGCATTCAAGAACAGCTATTTCCTTCTCTCTTATCTGTGAATCTTCCTTTTCGTCTACTACTCAAAGAGTATCAACCGAGAAATGGGTAGCAATGGCAAAAGCGTAAAGCCAACGCCTTCTCTCGGAAAGATGGTAACGGTGCTGAGCATTGACGGAGGAGGTGTGCGGGGCATAATCCCTGGGACCATCCTCGCCTTCCTCGAATCCAAGCTCCAGGTCAGAAGCCCTTATGATCTTTGTGTAATGGAAGACGCGTGGCAGTTGAGTAATGATGGATGTAGACACATCCATCAAGTGGGTCCACATGATGAACGGACACATGATCCTTCACCACATGGACGGTCAAGATGAAAACAGCATAGAACCAACCAAGGACCATCTGTAGAGGAGACCCACTAGTAGGAGGTTTCTTATCCCACAATAACTTTCGTACTCCCGAGTTTATATAGTACTTTGTGATATGTGTACGAACCGTCCAAATAGTATAGAAAGTACGCAAAAAATCATTGATCCAAGGATCCTAACTGTGCAAAAAAATGTCCTACAAAAGTTACTAATAAGAATTAAGTGATTTTTGTACTTCCATTTTTTTTTTTAAATGGTCAGGATTATCGGATCCTGCAAATCTCGGCCCATGACATGTTTTTGGTTGTACACACTGAATGAAGTTTGTTTTACTGCAGGAGCTGGACGGTGAAGATGCGAGGATCGCAGACTACTTCGATCTGATTGCAGGAACGAGCACAGGAGGGCTAGTGACCGCCATGCTTACAGCTCCGGACAAGAACAACCGTCCCCTCTTTGCTGCCAAGGATATCAATGACTTCTACCTAGAGAACTGCCCTAAGATTTTTCCTCAAAAGAGGTGAACAGAAACAGAAGGATTTCCGATTCGTCTTGTCTCGAGTTGAAAATCATGCAGATCATGTGTTTCAATCAAACTGATCTCAGCCGCATAATCAATCTACCATGGGTCCCATGAATTGGACAGCTTTAAATTTGAGTTACAAGTACTCTAGATAACACGCTCAATGTGCTCTCTGTGCAGGTCGGGAATTTTGAGTTCTACAAAGAAATTGCTCGGTGCAATCTCCGGGCCCAAGTACGATGGCAAGTTCCTACGTTCTAAAGTGCAACAACTACTGGGCCAGACGAGGATCCAGGACACTTTAACGAACGTCCTTATTCCATCTTTCGACATCAAGCTTCTTCAACCATCCATATTCACTACCTACGAAGTAGAGTACCACCCTTCTTCCTTCCATGATTCGATCTCATTTTGAAGGAAATGCAACTCATTTCTTGAATGTGTTGTTTGTGCCATGATAGGCAAAAGTCGATGTTTTGATGAATGCCCCTCTATCGGATATCTGCATAAGTACATCTGCCGCTCCGACGTATCTTCCTGCTCGCTACTTCGAAACTAAAGACAACCAAGGTAAAATTCGAAGCTTCAATCTCATCGACGGTGGAGTCGCTGCTAATAACCCAGTAAGTTGCACTAATAGGCTCGTAAAGTTTCCCAATTGTAGGAATGGTGCCAAATTTATTATATGCAATGTTAATGACTGTGCGAATGTGTGAATCTATGTAGACGTTAATGGCAATTAGCCATATAAGCAAGGAGATTCATGTGGAAAATATGGATTTCTTTCCGATGAAGACAATCGACTGTCGCAAACTCCTGGTCATCTCTCTGGGCACTGGAGCGGGCAAGCAAGAACAAAGATACAGTGCAAGTACTGCCTCCAAATGGGGTGTGCTTGGATGGTTGTACAATGGCGGTGGGACGCCTTTGATCGACACTTTCAGCCAAGCAAGCTCTGATGTGGTTGATATCCACACTTCCATTCTCTTCCAAGTGTTGCAGGCCGAAAAGAATTACCTTCGCATACAGGTGTAGTCCTCTTGACAAAAATATAAGCAATTGTGACCGACCTGAACTTTTAATTTTGGCCGAACCAATGTTCAAATAGGCCCCACCTGATCCATGGCTGGGACATTGCACACATCTTCCTAATTGGCCTGAACGGATCTGCTCATGCATAGTGTTTCTATCTACTAATTGTTCCTAAACTAGGGTGATGCATGACTAGATTTGCCATCGATGTTTTCCGCAGGAGGACTCATTGACTGGGGATACATCATCGGTCGACATTTCAACAAGGGAGAACTTGGAGAATCTAGTGGAAATTGGGAAGAAGCTCCTGAAGAAGCCGGTGTCAAGTGTGAACTTAGAAACGGGCTTATCTAAAGAGGTGAAAGGAGAAGGAACCAACGAAGATGCACTGGCTCGCTTCGCCAAGCTTCTCTCAAATGAGCGCAAACTTAGGCTGGCCAAAATTCCTATTCATTGATGAATTGTCTATCATCGCAGCTTTTCCTCATGCGAATTCGACACACACTATATTCTAGTTAAGGCTTCTCAAAATCAAGATGTTTGCTTTGTAACTCTGAACTACGTGTTGGAATACGCCCATTTAATCTAATAATTTTTTTTTTTTTTTTTTATCATTCCTTCATGATCAATGCTTTGTTTATTGCTTATTGTTGTTGCATATAAATAAAATACAGTAGGAAATGAGATAGATTTGATTGAGAGATTTCTTTCATGTTTCTGTATCTTTAAAAGAATGAAGTAGGACAAGCTCAATATAAGATACATTGTGAGGTATAACTAGTTTGATCCTTCATAGGCTAAAATTTTGTCATGGCCCATGAATGAGTTGGGATAGCTTAATCCATACATGGTGCATCTATATGGAATTAGCTTGTACTTTCTACCCTTGTTATAGTCATTTACTTGAGAAGACTTATGGTCCTAGCAAATATTTGACCGATTCCTTTGCTTCACTACTATGCTAGCCTACTAGGTGACTTATGGTAAATTGGGTTGTCGATCATGTTTGTAAGGAGATCAGGGGTCTCAACAAAGAATCTATAACCTTTATGAGTTTAGCTTTATATTAGGAATCAGAATGATTGATTATCATGGCTGACCAAACTTGCTTTTATTCTATAATCATTTTATTAAACAATTCATTTCTAAATTACTATCCGTTCAGTACAATGTCTATTGATTAATACAATTGATATTCTGGTTGATTATTAATTTCATTTCAAATATATGCATCCAATTATGCCCAATCGAGAAACTTTTATTAATCTAGAAACAAAGTACATTCCAAGTTGTGACACGGTAGAAGCCCTTAATTAATTATATTATTTGGAAAAAAATCCTTCATTAAAATGTGAAGAAAAAAAAAACTAGAGAGAATTAGTTTGTTTTATGGCACATAGTAGAGATGCAATTGATGCATATAAGTCCTAATCTATGGTCATTTGTCTTGGGAGCGTCCAAATCATTGACTAGGCAGAACATTATTGTCCTTAAAAAGACTTAAATAGCTATACTATTCATGTTAAGAGGACAATGTTCATAATATAAATCATTAGCATATGCAGATTGTTTGGACTATTGAACTCAACTTCCCAAGTGGTCTCACGCTAATGGTCAAGGCAATCAGCGTTGCACCTAGTTTTCTTCAACGGAATGGCCCGGTGTTGTTTTTGCTCAAGTCTTTTGAACATCTCAGGGTGAGGCAGACATGCTGCCAAAGCTTTTGACTGACCCCACCATGATGTATGTGTTGCATCCATGCCATCCATCCATTTGGCGAGATCATTTTAGGGCATGACACCAAAAATGAGGCAGATCCAAAGCTCAAGTGGACCTAACAAAGAAAATAGTGGGGATTAAACGCCAACCATTAAAAAAACTCTTGGGGGCCACTTGAGCTTTGGATCTACCTCATTTTTGGTATTATATCCTAAATGATCTTGCAAAATGAATGGACGGCATGGATACAACACATGCATCATGGTGGGGTCATTCCTACACCCGATGTAGGTAGCGAAGCTAACTCGTGGGTGTAGCAAAAAATTTCTCACCAAGGATCGATGAATCATGAGAAAATTTTGCTACACCCATGAGTTAGCTAGGCTAGCTACTTGGGTGTAGTTATGACCCCGCCTTGATGTATGTGTTGTATCCATGCTGTCCATCTATCTGGCGAGATCATTTTAGGGTATGGAACAAAAAAGAGGCAGATCCAAAGCTCAAGTGGACCCCAATAAGTTTTTAATGGTTAGCGCTCAATCCTCACTATTCTCTAAATTGGGTCCACTTGTTCTTTCGATCTGACTCATTTTTGGTGTCATGCCCTCAAATGATCTGAAAAAATTGATGGACGGAGTGGATACAACACATACATCAAGGTAAGGCCATTTCTAAACCCGCTGTAGCTAGTGTCGCTAACTCGTGGGCGTAGCAAAATTCTTCTCATGAATCATATGATGTACATGGTGTATGATTGGAGTTTATAAAAGAGTATGATAAGTGCACAAGATTTTTTTATTATTATTATTGTAAGTGTATATATATATTATTCACAAAAAAGGAAACACAAGATGGTGGACGGCTGTCCCCTTTTATGTCCTATATGATATAGTACCATACATCGTAGGTGCATGGTGAGATGGATAAGACCCCAGCTAGTCGATGATAACAATGATGATGCATTCAATGATGTGATCTTAGTTAGGAACCCTTGGTTTTTAAAAACCGTTTATTTCATGTTTCCTCGTTCGTGGCTGGAGAGTTAGATCCAAAGTCTCTTGGAGAGACACGTGTACACGTTTACTCAATGCAATTACCATGTTTTCATGTTAGGTGCGGCATAGAGATTATCATCAACTCTTAAGTTTATACAAGTGGGGTCCATCAGTTGGTGATCTAGATCATTCATCTGATGGGCTCCTGTGCTGACGTGGACTCTGCGAATAACTCCCAGACTAGCAGATCATTGCCATCCAATCTGTGGGCTTTTTCTTCTGCTGAACATGGACCCTTGTTGTATTTTCTGCGTAGCCTTACTATTTGTAAGGTTAGCATTATTCCATCTGGGAGACTTTGGCCAACTCCCATCAGCATCGGGTCTGACAAGCAAACGGTGTGGATTACTGATCCGTACGTGGACTCTACTTGTCCAAACTCAAGGGTGGATGATATTGTTGTCCATCATGGTGGTGGTTCGCCTACGCCTAGCGTTTCAACAGCAAGTCTCAGGTTCGAGTGCTGAGGAGACAGACTAACCCCACCAGTGGGTGGGTACAGTATATGACTAACCGTCTGGGTGGGTGTTGTGCAACTAACAGGTAGGGCTGAAAGTTGGGCGGGTTCAACCCGACCGACCCGTGACTGACCCGACATTGGGTTGGGCTTGGGCAAGAAGTATCGAACCCGATCTCGAGCTTGGGCTATGAAAACATCAACCCGACGAAGTTTGGGTCGGGCTTGGGTTGAGGTCTCGGGTTGCCCGACCCAACCCGAACCCGATCTATATACAAGTTACTTATAGTTTTATTATACTTTAGTGAAGTAAACTTATAATGTTTACTTATATTTTAACTTATTTGTTTAGAAAAAGTAAAGTTTTTTACATAAATAAGTACATATATAATTAATAAAGTTATAGGTACAAAAGTAAGGCATGTCTTGAAACATAATAGACTAATGTTATTACGAAAATATTAGCATGTATCAACCCGACCAACCCGATCAACCCGACCGAGCCTGCTTGGGTTGGGCTTGGGTTGAGAATTCCCAACCCGAGGTTGGGTTGGGTTGGGTTGGGTTAGGGTTGAGGTATAAGAACCTTGGGTTGGGTTAGGGTTGAGCACCAACCCAACCCAACCCGCCCGACTTTCAGCCCTACTAACAGGTGGGTGCCGACTGCGATCCAGGGCACGTACTGCGATCATCAAATCCCTCCGGCGATCCAAAACACCTACAGCGATCCATTGCACCCGAGTACAATCCAAACCAACATAGTGGTATCTACACCACCTACAGCGATCCATAGTACCATAGTGCGATCTACACCACCTACTGCGATCCAAATCACCATAGTGCGTTCTACCCCACCTATTGCGATCCATTACACCTACTGCGTTCCACATTACCTACTGTGATATCCATAGAATCTACGGTGAGCCACATCACCTTAGTGCGATCAACACATCCCTTCGGCGATCCAAAGCACCTACTACAATCCATTGCACCCTGTCCAAACCACCATATTGCTGTCTACACCACCTATAGCGATCCACAGCACCATAGTGCGATCTACAACACATATTGCGATCCACAGCACCATAGTGCGATCCAAACCACCATAGTGCATTTTACAGCACCTACTGCGATCCAGGGCACCTACTATGATCTTCAGGACCTACGGCGATCCAGAGCCCATACTGCAATCTAGAGGCAAATAGTCCAATCGACACCACCTACGGCGATCTACAACACCTACTGCAATCCAGGGCACCTACTGTGATCCACAACATCTACGGCAATCTACATCACCTTAGTGCAATCGACACATCCCTTCATTTATCCAGAGCACCTAGTGCAATCAATTGCACCATATTGCGATCGAAAGCACCATAATGCTACCTACACCATATATAATGATCCACAGTACCATAGTGCGATCATCATCGCCTATTGCGATCCACAACACCATATTGCGATCCAAACCACCAAAGTGCGTTCTACACCACCTGCTGTAATCCACAGCACTTACTGCGATACATGGCACCTATTGTGATCAAAGGACCTACGGCGATCCAGAGACACATAGTGCGATTGATACCACCTACGGCTTACCACAACACCTAATGTAATCCAGAGGACCTACTACGATCCACAGCACCTACTACAATCCATAGCACCTATGGTGATCTACACCACCTTAGTGCGATCCACACATCCCTTCGGCGATCCAGAGCACCTACTGTGATCCATTTCACCATAGTGTGATCGGAAGCACCATAGTGCGTTCTACACTACCTATTGCGATCCACATCACCATAGTGCGATCTACACCACCTACTGCGATCCAAGGAACCCTACGGCGATCCAAACCCATATTACGACGATACAACTCGCCATGCAATACGCGTGGCACAAGATTTCTATAAACTCGCTCGCCATGAAGTACACGTTTCACATATCCCTTCCATTGATCTCAAGTATATTACGAAAAAAATATATTAAAAATGTAAATTACTATTTTAATACAAAAAATAACAATAAATTGGATTTAATTCGCCTTCCTCTTCTTTATCGTCTAGGGTTTAGTAGTTGCCGCTCTTATTAGTTCTTAACTTCTCAGGATATTTAAATACCCATTAAACTTTGATTGTATGCAAATATAATTATATGCAATCGTTTGTCGTTGGGCTTGAATATCAGCCTGCATTTTAAAATAACAGTTAGTATATTTTGTTAGAACTTACATAATGTATGATTCATTAAATGTAGAGGTAGGTATATTTTGTAGTGGAAACATACTTGTGTGAATGACGATATATTCTTCCTATTGCATAGGAAGTCCATGAATTTCATACAAAAGACACCACAATCATTTTTATTATCTTGTTTTGGGATGCCTTGGACCATTTCAAACCTTTATGACTCCTCCCATAATGGATTCCCATTATCACTAGGGCTGTACATCAAGCCAAGTCGAGTCGAGGTGGGCCAAGCTTGGCTTGACTCGTTTGTACTCTCCTCGAGTTCGAGCTCACCCTTAAGCTTACCAATGGAGCTTGCCTTGTTTGCTAAAACTTTTGAGGCAAGCTAGTGGATCAAGTCGAGGTGAGCTGGCCTCGAGTCGAGTCGAGCTTGCTCCTACCTCAATTTATTATATTTTATGCTACAAAATACAAATTAAAAGTCAACAACATTAAGTTCAAGAAGTCACACATATATTAGACGAGAATAGTATTTCTACAGGTGGGACCCCACCAGTTTAAATGACCTAGCTAGTTCTAATCGATTTTTTCTTTGGCCAGGTCACACATGCATTGAATGCAGACCACTAGTAACATTTTCTGAACCATAGATTAACACAGTACATGCATAGCTCACCACATAAATGGACTGCCCTGATTATTGTGTGGACCATCTTCATGATGAGGCCCAACTGATTCATGGATCAAATGCACCACCTCCCTCGTAAAATTACAATCAATAGCTGTATATAGTGTTTAGTCTTACCATAGCCCTTGTTTTGTAAATGTGTATGGTGTGTGGTCTCACTGCAACACCTGTTTTGTGTAGCGTGAAAACAAACAACCACTGTGTGCTCACCATGTTTTGTACTTGAAATTACTCAATCCATCAGGTATGCTCAACAAGGAATGTTCTTACCTGAACAAAATAGTAGGATTAACAAACGCCCCCAACGTGTGAGGGTTTTATAGTCCTAAGCTTGGACCCCCAATGTGTGTGTGGGGGAGGAGGGGAGAGAGAACCAAGAAATAAAAATATTATGGTTTTTTTTAACAAATATCCATATGAAACGAGTCGAGTCGAGGTCGAGCTGAGTCGAGTTTCGAGTCGAGTGACCTAGTAGCCGAACTTGACTCGATTTCTGACTTGAGCTCCTAAATGAAGTTTGGGTTAACTTGTTCTACTTAGTCGAGGTGAGTTTTTTCGAGTCGAGTCGATCGAGTTTCTCGAGCTGACTCGGCTCATAACCAACCCTAATTATCACATACGTCGAACATCCAACATAGTGTCTCTGTAAATTGTTTTATTTCAGGCTAATAATAACAAGAATCACTGTGTAGGCTATCATACAATCTAACCTCCTTACTCTTTGGTTCTACCACAAATAGTACCCAATGTTGATCGCGGGCACAACTGGGAAAGTATGTCTACATGAAACATTAGGAGTATTGTGAGTTATTTTGTTTGGGGGTCAATAAATTGGTTTCATGATGAGAAGATATACAACTTACCACATCATATTTCCACAGAGACTTCTTTGATCCCTCCCTTTCTACATAAGTCACATTTAACTCTTTTTCCTTTTTTTTCTTTTTTTTTTGCTATGTATGGATTTTCTATATTTTCGATTTCCTTCTCCATATGTGCACAAAACATTGACATCTAACCTAAGGAATTACTGCAAACACAATGAAACAAAGCAAGTTAAGTATTCATTAATTTCAAAATCCAAGAAGTCATTATTAATATTAACATGACGTACCTCAAAAAATGATGGTACAAAATAATAATCCTGAGGATAGAGGTGAGGAAACTGTTTCGCTCTGTCTCAAGAAAGAGCAGTACATATCCATACCCTACACGAAATGAAATTTCAGTAAACTTTACAAGACTTGTTCATTAATCGGGTAGTGATCAGTTACTTACCCCAGAGTCAATCCATTCATCCTTACCACAGATATCATCATCGAGTGCAACAACGACTACCGCATCCTCATCATTAGCCAGCTACCTCAACGGGTTCACCCAGCCCATTTCATTAGCAACGTCGACTGAATCTGCAGTCAGAAGGACTGTTTGTACATATCTCCCTCAACCAGCGCACCAACCATTGCTCGTTCCACAGCAGTAGATGGGGGGGGGGGGGGGGGGGGGGGGGGGGGCGGGGGGAGGGGGCTGATCAACTAAATGCTCTGCAGACCCAAGAGCATCTTGGATGCAAAACGTTCTATTAGTGTATGTTCTTAACTCATAATAACATTAACCAGCGAAGTAGAAATAAAAATTTATAAATAAAACTATCTTTATTTCCTCATATAAAACCATTAAAGATTTCAATGCTTTGTTAATTTCTTTATTTTTTACCTTCAAATGGGCATTCTCTGCTGTTATTTGGGCATAAGCTACCCTTATAAGGGCATTCTCTGCTGTTATTTGGGCATAAGCTACCCTTATAAGGGCATTCTCCTCCCTTATTGCTTTATTCTCCTCCCTTATTACTTTATTCTCTTCGATTATTAATTTATTCTCTTCCCTTATTACTTTATTCTCCTGTCTTATTCGTTGAATCTTCTTATCTACTTTAGTATCTTTCCCCTTCGGCACATGAACCTCACTCCATCTCCCCGCCTCCTCCCACTCCCTTCACTTGCCCTCCCCTCCTCCCCTCTCCCTTCATCAGCCCTCATTTCCTCCTCCCTCTCATCCTCATCTCTCCCTACATCACATCCCTCTTCACCCACACGTGTGTGGACTTCAATAATTGCAGTAAATGTCTCTTCTGCTAGGGTGGGGATGAGTGATCCTCGCTTGCCAAAATCTGCAGTTAATTATGCATGAAGTCAGGTGCAATGAAGAAGGTAATGCTAGTTATGGTAAAAAAAATCATGTACCAATTAAGCTTACCTTGCCCCTACACATTTTATCAATTTTCTGAAGCCAAGCATATTTTATCACCTTCGTACTCCAATTCAATATTCTTAGAATCCTAATTATGGGGTTTCTATTGGCGAAAGCACTTAGGGCCACAAAATTAAGGGAATATTTCATATGCCCATACCTGTTGAATAAGACATATATATATATATATATATATATATATATATATATATATATATATATATATAATGATCTTTGAAAAACCACAGAGATACAGAATGCACAAAATTTATGGTAATTTACCTATAGGGCATATGTGTAACAACAAAAATTATAACGCTAGGGATATTTCTGCTTTATGCATGTATTAGCTTGTGCCTTCAGAATGTGATAACCCTCACTGCCCCATGGATAACTATCAAAGGCATCTATATCGTTGGTCAATTCAAGATGCTAGTCATCAATCTTATTTTTTGTGGCCCGCCAATGATGAGATTGTCCACGCACAACAGCAAAGCTAGTCTGATTACATCATCATTATCCTCGTCAGTGCATTCCATACTAAGAAATGCAGACAACAGGTCTTCCCTATCTACGAATTCCAAATTGTTGAAATACGTCATCTTCAGTCTGTTGTCAATTTTCTCCTTGTTCACATGATGATGTCCCCATTTCAAACCCATTATTAGGGTGAAATCAATCTCCCTGAATTGGCGGATGGTACCAGTACTAAAGCCAAAGTGAAGATGACCTTTGTGCTTCTGCATTAACCAATGTAGGATGTGCCCCTGGGAATTCCACCTTTTCTCATCGAAATTCATCAGGTAGCTAATTTGTGTTTTCTCAAACCTTTCTATCCTTACCTACAAATTTCTAAAGTTCTCCATCACACGTTCTAAAAAAACTCATAGAACACTTCGCTAAAACTTTCGGATCGATGCAGTCCATACAAGGACCAAGCTTTCTGGGTTGTGAATCACAAGCTGCATGTATAAAGGAATAACAGTATAGATGAAGGGATTAGAGACAGAGATGTGAATGAGATGGATGAATGAGAGCGAGAGACAGGTAGAGATGAATGGGAGAGGATAGCAAATTATAAAAGTGGATCGCAAATTCTAATAGAGGATCGCTGATGAATACAGTGGATCGCTGGTGAATACGGTGGATCACTGTTGAACATAATGGATCGCCGATGCACACAGTGTTCATTAGCGATCCACTGTATTCATCAGCGATCCTCTATTACAATCCACGATCCACTTTTAGAACCTACGATCCACAGTATGAATCTGCACTCCACGTTACGAATATGTGATCCAATCAATAATTATTCGATCGACTCGATGAATCTGCGATCCATCTCACCCAGGCTGAAATCCAACTATTCAATCCGACTCGAGTTGCATTTCAACTCTTCCAAATGTGTGCCTCGCTTGCTAGCCCAGCTGGAAGACGCCTAGGTGTTTCAACAGCAGGTCTCACATTCGAGTGCTAAGGAGACACATTAACCCCATTGGTGGGTGGGTGCATTATGTGAATAACCAAGTGGGTGTGTTGCCCAGCTAACAGGGTGGGTGCGTTGCATGACTAAAACTATCACAGATGCACTCCAACTATACCAGCTGTGTTTTAACTAACAAAAATGGCAAGTCTCTACCAATCTCATTTCGATCTTTAGATGAATGAGAGTAAGATTCCAATAAGAGAGGTCCATGGACCACGCGGAACACGACAGAAGAAACAAACAGACCTCATTTGCTGCATTCGTCTTCCATTACTTGTACTTCCAAAACTCCCTTCACAGCTTGAAGGAAGTGGTTCAAGAGGGTGGGAGTTGTCGGAAAATCCAAATGCATTGTATCTTGGTGGTCCCCTAGGGTTTTTGTGGTACCACAGCCTAGTGGTCCCACCAAGAGAATGGGAGTTGCCAGAAAATCCAAACGCACTGTATCTTGGTGGTCCCCTAGAATTTTTGTAAGACTCGTACCTTGATTTGCCCTCCGAACGTTTAGTTTTCGGTGCCGGTACGTCCCGGATGGACCAGATTAGCGAGCCTTAATCGCGACCCTATTTTAGTACCACATCGACCTAAGACCTATACCTCGGCAACCGCATAGGCGCTACGATTCCAACGCGGCGTAGCACGCCCCATTGTGATACCCGGTGTGAAAGTTGTGATCATTTGCGCAATCCGAGACAGGCCGCGCAACACGCGTGTGGCGCGGGCCCCACTTGCACAAATCCCAAGAAAGGTTAAATCAATCAATTAATCACCATCACCCTCACCCTCACTCATACCCCTCTCATCACCCTAGTCTACACACACCATACCAACCCCATCCCGCTCTCACCTCCAAAGTCAACACAAACCATACCTCCCATGCCCCCTCCCATGTTAGCCATCATCACCCCATGCTCCCTCCTCTCTACCCATACAATACCATACGTAGGAAGGGGGGGGGGGGGGGCTTTTCATTCCATTTTGCAAAGAAAGAGAGAAAGGAGAAAGAAAGAGAAGAGAGAGAAGTAGAGAGAGATTTAGAGGGAGATCAAGAGAGAGAACTTAGGGTGTTGGGGGATTAGAGGAATTGAAGGAGTAGATCAAAGCTTAGAGGGGCCCCAACCATCATCCGGACCGTCCAATCGACAACCCGACCCAATCCAACCGTTCATATTTTGAGGTGAGTGCAACGGGGGCATAAAGTTTCCCCTTTTTCTCGTTTACCTTTCATTTTCTTTCCTTGGGCCCACCTTGCGATGGGCAATGAGATGGATGGGCTGGATTGTCCATGAATGGGCGCCACAACCTATGAATAATTATTATTATTATTATTATTATTATTATTATTATTATTATATAAATAAAAGAGAAGGAGAGGTTGGCCGCTGGACAAACAGGACGCTGCTGCCAGCAGCGCCTGGGCTAAAGCCCTTTTGGGCGTTGACCATGGCCCCACTCGTGGGACCCACCTTGATGTATGGATTTAATCCACACCATCCATCTGTTTCTCCAGCCCATTTTAAGGCTGGGTACCAAAAATTAAGTAGATCCAGATCTCAGGTGGACCACACCATAGAAAACAGTGGAAACAATAATGTCCACTGTCAAAACTTCTTAGGCCCACCGTGATGGTTGTGGACCTGTCCGCTGCTCAATATGGGACCCATTGGGTCCCCCATGAGATGGGGAACATGATGAATGAAGTGGATCATACTCATGTGGGCCCCACTTGATATAAACCAGAGAAAGGAAAAAAAAAGGAAAAACAAAAAAAATATAAAACGTCCAGACGCTGGACGTTCACAGCAACGGCTGAATGGGGTCCCCACTCGTGGGACCCACCTTGATGTGTGTGTTGAATCCACACCGTCTATCTGTTTTCCCAGATCATTTTAGGGCCAAGGCCCAAATATGAAACCGATCCAAATCTTAAGCGGACCGCATCACAGGAAACAGTGGAGAACATGATGTTCATTGTCGAAACTTCCTCGGTCCATCTTGCTGTTTGTAGACCAATTCACATACCCAATATTGGGCTCGTTGGGTCCCCCATGAGCTGGGGAACCTGATTAACGAAGTGGATCATCCTCATGTGGGCCTCACTCGATAAAAACCAAAGAAAAACAAAAAAAAGGAAGAGAGAGAGAGAGAGAGAGAGAGAGAGAGAGAGAGAGAGATCGAAGGGCTCCCAGGGCCTCTGACGCTGGGAGCACCCAGCTGACAAGTCGAGTAGCTATCTCACTACTGCAGTGACGTCACCAACTTCCATGGGGCCCATCGTGTTGTACAGTGTTATATCCACACCGTCCATCCATCTAGGGGAGATCATTTTAAGGCATGATCTCAAGAATGAGATAGATCCAAATATCAGGAGGGCCCTACCAAAGAAAATAGTGGGGACAGTGACCAGACCATTGAACCTTCCTACGGCCCACCATGATGTTTATTTGCGATCCAACCTGTTCATAAGTTCACACGTGCATGAGAGAAGGGAAAGCAAAAATATCAGCTTGATCGAAAGCTTCTATGGGCCAACTTGATGAGAAAAAAAATAAAAAATTAAAAATAAAATAAATAAATAAAACAAATAAAAATAAAAAATAAAAAATAAATAAAATAAAAATAAAAGGGGCACTGGCAGCAACCAGCGCCGTGGGCTGGTTGGGCTGCCCAGCAGGTGGCCCACTCGTGGGACCCACCTAGAATGTATGTGCTTTATCTTTTCGTCCATATGTCTTTCCAGCTCATTTTAGTGGCTGAGCCCAAAATTTAAGCATATCCAAATTTAAGCATATCTCTATTTTTCTTAAATGTGATTTTGAGCACATGGGTGTGAGGAAATAGTTGGTTTTTGTAGAGATTTTTTTGGTAGAAATTAAAGGGGTGGGACAGGGGATTCAAGAGGTGTTTTGAGGGATGAGGAAATCGAAGAAAGTTATATTTGTTCCTATTTTGATTTCACCCCTTTTAGAAGAGAGAGAGAGAGAGAGAGAGAGAGAGAGAGAGAGAGCTTTTAGGGTTTTACTTTTGGGGTTAGAGGGAAATGTGAAAATAGAGAGCGGTTTTTCTTTTGGGGAGGAGGGAAATGCAAACAAGAGAGGTCGGCGGGCTCTTTTTTTGCGCGGGCTCTTTACCCACATCGGAGCAAGACGGACGGTCCTGTCAAGGGCTCTCATGGGGCCCACCGTGATGTATGTGGTTCATCCACTTCGTCCATTCATTTTGAAATATTTTTTAGGGCATGATCCCAAAATGGAGGCAGATCAAAGGCCCAAGTGGACCACACCACCAATCAATGGTATGATCTTAAATCTCTACTATTTTCTATGGTGTGGTCCACTTGAACGTTTGATCTGCCTATTTTTTTAGGCTCATCTTCTAAAATGAGCTTTCAAAATGGATGAACGACTTAGATAAAACACACACATTGTGTTGGGGCCCATAGAGCCCCTTATCAAACCATCAGGCTATTGGTGGTGCCTTCCTTCACTGACGGCTTAATGTGATTTACCAGTGGGAAGAAGCCATCAGTGACGCCGACAACTAAAAGCCGTCAAAGAAACCACCATACGATCGTCGGCTTTGGTCCTTTTTTTTGTAGTGATTGAACCCTCTATTGCCAAACAGTGGTAGGAGCTCTTTAATGGACTCGACGACACTAAAGGTCTTGGGAGTAGACAGCCTAGGCCCAATCCGGGTGGTTAAGCATCAAGAGGTGAAGTGGCGGAAGCCAGGGAAAGGTTGGGTCAAGCTAAATGTAGATTGGTCTTCGAGAGGTAACCCGAGCGAGGTCGAGGGAGGGGGGGTGTGCAAAGATAACCATGGGAAAATAATGTTTGTGTTCAACAAGAACTACGGCCGAGCCTCAAAGAATGTTGCCGAAGCACAGGCGCTGGAGGATGGGTTGGAGATTTGTTCTAGCTAGGGTCTGTCTAACATTGTGGTGGAAATAGACTCCGAGGTAATTGTGACGCAGGGAGGACGTGGTAGGTCGATCACCGTCTCCCTAGTTTCTCGAATCCATGAGAAGAAATAAAAGATAAAAAGAGGAAATTAATTCCGAATGAATAAAAAACGGAATTACAATGTATATAAATAGGAAACTAACCCTAGGTAAAGTATCAGAATCCAACTCTAACTTAAACTCCTAGAAAATGCAACTTACTATAAATAGTAAACTTACTATTTATAGAAGTCGTTCAATCCTACTAGAACTCTTGGTTTTTGGCCAAAAATAGAAAGTTATCAAACGGCCTCAACCACGTCGTTCTACTAAATATTCTAAGCCCTTTTCATGTTGGGCACTAACTCCAAAGCCCTACAGATGCAAAGTTATGATCGAATTAAAACTTACTATAAATAATAAAACTGAAAATAAATTAGCCTAATGACCGTCGATACGGTCGAATCTCAGTGATTCCGGCCTGGGCAACCCGGCGTAGCGGGTTGGTTGGCTAAAGTAGCTCGAGCTACCTCAAATTGATATATTATACGTCCCGTAACTTAGTCCAGATTGTGAGATACGGCCGATTTACGATCCTGACGGCCTGGATCACTTTCGACCTGACCAGTCTTCTTCTGCTCCATTTGGGCCATGAAATAATCAGCGACCCGTTCTACATCAAATTGTGGAGGTGGTAAGGAACTCGTGCATTTATGGCCCTTGGACTATCTGGTATATCCTTGATAAAATTAAGGAGAAGGTTGCCCAACTCAACCTGAGCCTCTCTCACATTTTTTCGTAAAGGAAACTCGGTGGCTGACAGGCTAGCTAGGCTAGCAAGTGCTGATCAGTCTGATAGAATTTACTCATCTAGAGATGAGCTTCCGAGGGACATTAGAGGTGCGCACGCTAGTTCTAGACAGAGTCAAAGTCGGGAATGTGAGGAAGCGAACATAGTCGGGCTGAGTTTCTTTTGTCTTTGGGCCGTTTGATGTTTAGTTGAGTTTTTTTTGTTGGAGTAATGGGCTGTTTATCTGTTTGTACATAGTCATGGGATAGGTAGGGCCTTGATTTTTTGCGAGGCCTTGCCTGGATGGATGTAACTGTTTCCGGGCCTTTGGGCCTGGCAACAATGAACAGAGTCGAGCTTGGCACAGCTCATTTTAGGGCTTTGTCCCAAAAATGAGGAAGATCCAAATCTCGAGTGCACCACACCACCGGGAAAAAAGTGGTGATTTAACGCCCACCATTAAAAACTTCTTAAGGGCCTCGAAAGTTTTGGATCAAACTGATAATTGTGTTTTCCCTTCATCCAGGTCTATGTGACCTAATTGCCAACAGGTTGGATGGCAAATCAACATTATAGTGGGCCCTGGGAACATTTTAATGGTGGGCGTTCAATCACCACTATTCCTATGGTGTGGTCCATCTGAGATTTGGATCTGCCTCATTGTTCGTCTCATGCCCTAAAATGAGCTGGAAAAAATGGATGTGCCAAGTAGATAAAACACATACATCATGGTGGGACCCACAGATTTTGCCAGCACAGGAGGGGCACTGCCTAATCCCATTCCTATTTTTATTGCTTTCCGAGCAGAAAGCGATTTTTCCGAGTTGATTCTCTCACTGCATATTGTGTCGTGATTCAGCTCCATCGTTGAAATGATCAAAATCGCCTCGATTGTTAGGAAAAATTACCCCAGATACCCTCTTAATCCATTTCATGATGGATGGAACTGATGTGCATTCCACCGTATTTTTCCGTGACTCAATCTGGAAAAGTCGATAGTACGATCGTAAATTTGGACCGTCACTAGACTCATAATGCATCATCTCTCTACCGTCCATTTTCCATCCCCTAATCTAAACGGTCAACGTAAGAGAATGGGAATGCTCATCTTATATTGTATACTAAATTACAAGAATACACGTTTATCCAGTTGCTTTCATGAATGATCTGGCAATCTGATTACAAGAATTACAAGTCTTATTAGAATAAGATTGCTATCTTAAGTGGCATCAAATATATAAGATTTACAATCTTTCTTTCTTTTTTTTAATATTTATACCAATTATTTTCAAAACAGGCTACGTCTACGGAATTTCGAACTTGTAATCTTTATTTATACCACTTGTTCTGCGAGGAAAGAAAAATTATGAGCCGTGACTGATCAGCTACTTGATTTCGTTATGAGTGGGCCACAGAGCTAAAAGTCATAGCTACTGGATGATCCCAACCATCCCTTGCAGCTTCACTGGCCATACAAAATATTAGCCTAATAAAAAAACTCTGATCTACCACACTAATGCCAAAAATGTAAACTTGCCAAAACCTGAGTTTTGGATCAGAATCATTTTTTATCTGCCCTTCATTGTAGGTTTTTTTTTTTTTTGTTTTTTTTTTTGTTTGGGTTAGTTTATACATCACAATGTTAGTACACACACCCACACTATTAGTCACCTTCCAATGTTGGTCACCCCACGTTGGGATTCGATACCTTGACCTTAGTTCCGAGACGAGATTAATTATCTTCACTCTTTGTACCACTGTCCAAAGGTGTGGGTGTTATGTGAGCCTTCTTAGCTCAAAGGTTAAGAATATCGTATGACCATTCGATTCAATAGCCGGCTTTTTGACCCACACATAAACATATGGTTGGCGTCTTATCCCATCATTCCCTGTTGTGTGACCCATGTAAATTTTTGGCACTATGGCCCTTGGCATCAAGGAGGGTGCCTAATGGACTGAGTGGATTTCACATATAAAAGATGTTGAGACTTAAGTGAGCAGGCTTTGTCTGTATAATGGTGCCGGGCCCATATAGTTTGGTGATCAGGATTGTTGCTTAGGGGGGCCCACAGTTGATCAAATCCCCCCAAAATACCAAGTTGGAAGATTGTAGAAATTCAATCTATGGCTTAATATGTTAAATTTGATGTGGACCACTCCTGCAATTTTTGTACTTTAATATGCTATAGAATCGATAGTAGGGTGGATTATCCCATTGATGAGCGACAAATTTTGCTACACCTACGGCTTGCCCCCTACGTACGCAAATCTCAGCCGTGGGTGAGATCCATATCTAGAAGGGATTTTAATGCCGCAAGAGGGAGCCTCGCTCATGGTTTCTCTCTCTTTTTCGGGAATCTCTCCAAATAGCAATCCAAAGGGACGCGGACTTTTGGCCGAATCCTTTCGCAGGAAGTTAGAACCTAGGTGGGGCCCACCATGATGTTTGTCAGAAATCCACCCTGTCCATCCTTTATGTTATGACATTTAGAAAGTGAGATAAAAAAAAATGAGCCTGATTCAAGGCTCAAGTGGGCCGCACTAGAGGAAAAGGTGGGTAGGGAAATTCCTACCATTGAAACATCCATGGGTCTACAGTAATGTTTATATGCCACCCATACTGATCATAATGTCATTCCTACTGGGATGAACTGAAAACACAAATATTAGCCTGATTCAAAACTTCTGTGGCCCCACGAATATTTTAACTGTAGAATTTTAATCCTCACATTTTCAGTCCACTTGAGTCATGGATCTGGTTATTCTTTGTCAGACGTCCTAAAATGAGCTCACAAAACGGATGAACCGGGTGGATTTCTCATAAGCATCATGGTGGCCAAACCTAAGTTCCCCGCGTAGGAAGGCTTCCGCCAAAATTCTGCATTCCATGCTTGCAAATGGGTACTCTTTTATTGTACTGAGTAAACTCAATTAGGCCCACTGTTAATGTATATGGTTTATCCACACCGTCCATCCATTTGCCAGCTCATTTTAGGGGTTGAGCCCAAAATTAAAGCATATCAATTAAGTAGACCATACCACAAGAAACAGTGGGAATAATGATTTCCACCATTGAAACCTGATGTTTACTTATCATACAAACTCTTCATAACATCACAAAGACATTGATGAATGGCAAAATACAAATATTAGCTTGATCCAAAACTTCTGTGGCCTCTATGAATTTTTCAATGGTATATGTTCAATTCACACAGCTTCTCCATGAATTTTTCCATGGTAGATGTTCAATTCACACAGCTTCCTGCGGTGTGGTCCACTTGATCTTTGGATATGCTTCACTTTTCAGTCCCTTAGAAACATGAAACAATGCTCAAGTCCTGTGTTTGCGCAGTTCTCTTTAGTCTCAATTCATATAAGTGGGGTACATGATTCAGTGATCCAAACCATTGATATGGTTCAAGATCCCTTGGTTGAATTCTAACGGCTATTCTTCCTTAACCGTCTATTTCCTGTCCACCTACGGAACAGTTAAGATCATTCCAATCCATCTATCATTTGGTGCAAGGGTTATCCATGGTGAGGAACATCATTTCAACTGTTTGGATTACTGAACAATGAAACCTAGCATTCTAATGTGATGATCATCTGCAACCAATTATAGGTTAGCATACAAACCCATCCATGTGCCAACGTCTCAAGTGTGCACCACATCTCAGCCATGAAAAATGTGGGCCTCATCATGAAAAATGTCATCCAATCTTCGGACAGACCACCCTGTATAGAAACAAAGGACAGTTTAGATCAGACTGACCAACACTTTTGCGTACAAATGTGGCCCCACCTCATAATCGTAATAGCCTGATCTAACCAATGCACCGGACATCTTGCATGCCACACATGCCACACGTACACATTAGCATATATGAGCAGGAGAAAATTCAACAATAGGAATTTCGCTACCCACCTTTTCCTCTAGTGCGGCCTACTTGAGTCTTGAATCCAGCTCGTTTTTTGTCTCTCGTCCTAAAATAAGCTCACATAGAGGATGGATGGGGTGGATTTTTAACAAATATTACAGTGGGCCCTACCATGTTTCAGCAGTAACTTCCCGCTAAAGGCTTTTTCAAAAACTTTCGCATCTATTTGCTTGCCGGTCAACAGATTCTCAGAAGAGAGAGAAAATAGAAGAGAGGCTCCCTGGAAGTATTAAAATCTCCTTGAGATGAGGATCTCACCTAGGCAAGCCAAAGGTGTACCAAAAATTTTCTCCATTGATGAAATCTCTAATTCCCTATATTATGGTGGGCGTATAAACAAGCCCTATTATATATTAAACACATGTGGCTTAGCTAATCTCAATATTCCATTGATAGATTTTTTTTTTTTTAAAAGAAAAATACCATATCTTAATCAAGCAAGGCCGAGAAATCCCAACATTCGAGGCGGGCCCAAGCTCCCAAAAATTAACCTGGCCCCTTTATGGTATGCGTCTACCCTAAACAACCGAACTCCTGCCTAAGTTTTCGGAATGACTCCTAAGCCCACCCGGTCGAGGAAACACCTACACCTGAGAATGGGCAGCAGCTCCCTTGACAGGCTCAAATCCATTGAAAGATTAATTAATATGTATTTTATTAAATATAATATCATTGAAATTACCACTACCTGACTTGATGGACCAGTCCGATGTACAAATAGGGTTGTCAACGGCACGGATCATTATCCGTATCCGATCCAGATATGCTCCGATTTAATCGGATTCAGATCAATAATCGGATTATCGGGTCGGATACAGATACCCAAAGATGATCCGTTTAATATTCGGGTCGGATTCTGATCAACCTTGATCCAGCCCGTTAATGACCCGACCGGATTTAAAAAAAAAAAAAAAAAAAAAAAAAAAAAAAAAACCAGCCATCTCCTTCGTCTCTACTCTCCACGCACGAGCATCTCTCTCTCTCTCTCTCTCTCTCTCTCTCTCTCAGATATCGGGTCGGATCATAATCGGATCTGTTTCTCTCTCTCAGATATCGGGTCGGATCATAATCGGATCTATTTCTCTCTCTCAGATATCGGATCGGATCATAATCAGATCGGAAACAGATTTCAAAAAATTTAAACGAGTCAGGTTCGGATCATATACTTGTGATCCGAATTGGATTCAGGTCGAATTGATCCAGCCCGTATCCGACCCGTTGACAGCCCTATATACAAACGGTCTAGAAAATTGGACCCAAACCCATATTCTTCTACCGTTTATGCAGTGGGAGTGACTTCAGATGTTGTATATATAAAAACAACAGTCCTTTCTTAAACGGTACCTTAACTAACTAATTAATTGGTATTTGAATATCCATGCCTGTTGTCATTTCGTACACAAGGATATTTTCATTATTAATAAAGAACAGGAACGTGCAAACAACAGCCATTTAATCTAATAGACATCAAAGAAAATTGAAAGAACGTGCAGGGATGCAAAAAGTTGTGCACGTGCCATGTTGCAAAGTCAATTAAAAAAAATCCAAAATGTAATAATTCAATTAGTAAGGTACTAATTTATAAAAATCAACGTCATTTTGATGCTCGAACAAATTTCCTACAAAAAGCCCAATTGGGCTCACTACTCAGGCCCACTGAAGTTTGTAATCAGGTTGACATTTGTGTTTTCCATTCATCCGGGGTGTGGGACTTTCCTTATGAACGGCTCTGAAACATGTTATCTTGTTGGGCCTAGGGAGGTCTCATTGGTGGGTGTCCCCATCCTCACTGTTTCTGGTAGCATGTATGGCCCACTAGGAAATTCCCGTCCTACCCAGGTGGCCCACGAGTATATGTACGCCACGTGGCTTCTTAGTTCTTATGTTTTAATCATGGGCTCAGCTGAAAGCGAGTCAACTAACAAGATGATATTGTGGTATCAGCGCCAGGCTGGTCCTGCGTGTACATGGTTTCACCTGCCTATATATACTACCATACTCAACCTCACAGAACCTTCAACAAATGCCATTTCCTTCTCTCTCTCTCTCTCTCTCTCTCTCTCTCTCTCCCTCACATTCGTGAAGCATCCTTTTCGTGGAGTACTCAGACTATTTAAGCGAGAAATGGGTAGCAATGGCAAAACCGTAAATCTAACGCCTTCTCTGGGAGAGATGGTCACGGTGCTGAGCATCGACGGTGGAGGTGTGCGGGGCATTATCCCTGGGACCATCCTCGCCTTCCTCGAATCCAAGCTCCAGGTGAGAAGCCCTTATGATCTTTGTGTAATGGAAGACACGTGGCAGCTGAGCAATGGTGGATGTAGTCACATCCATCAAGTGTGTCCATTGATGAACTGACCATTGATGAACTGACACATGATCATTCACCACGTGAACGGTCAAGATGAAAACAACATGGAATCAACCAAGGGCCATCTGCAGAGACCCACTAGTTGGAAGTTTCTTGTCCCACTTCACAACTGCCACGTGTCAGATGTGTTGGGTGGTAGTCGAGACAATGATTTTCGGCTCATGACGTGTTTGTGGTTGTAGACAATGAATAAAGTTTGTTTCAATGCAGGAGCTGGACGGTGAGGATGCGAGGATCGCAGACTACTTCGATCTGATTGCAGGAACGAGCACAGGAGGGATAGTGACCGCCATGCTTACAGCTCCGGATAAGAACAACCGTCCGCTGTTTGCAGCCAAGGATATCAATGAATTCTACATAGAGAACAGCCCTAAGATTTTTCCTCAAAATAGGTAAACAACAGCATAATTTCTTAAGCGATTTAATGGCAAGGATTTACGAGCCGACTCGCATTGTCTCGAGTTGAATCATGACTCACCCGAGTTGGGGTGAATTAGCCTGACGCAGCTGAGTTGGGGTTGACTCAGCTGGTGACTCGTAGTTGTAAACCGTATCAGGTTCGACCAAGTCCGAGTTGACTCCTATATGAGAGTCTGGCTCATTTTCTTACTGATCGCACATCTTTCTCATTTACGCTCTGATGAATGACCTGGATGTCCCACAAATAGGTCCCTCCTAGCTACTGGCCTGGATGTATCAGGAGTGCCGTGTGCAGGTGATCTCTTTGATCTAAACTCACACGAATTGTGTGAGCATCACTTTGCTTGTGAAATATCATCATGCAAACCATGTATTTGAACCCATTTACGTGGGTACAGTGCATGGTATTTGTTGAAAACATAGTTTAAGGACTTGAAAAAAACTCTCCTCCTGAGTCAACTCGCTCGACGAGATTTCAGCAAAGACGCGAGAAGAGCTCAGTCAGGAAACAACTCGGTTGAAGCTCGAGAAAAACTCGATTCAAAAAGAAGAAGAAGAAGGAAGAAGAAGAAAGAATGAATGAAAATTAACTCAACAAAACTCGACATAACTGGGTTTCGAGTCTGAGTCAGGTTTTCACGTCTTTAACCATAGTTGAAATTCTCACGTGAGAAAGACTTGGGCGGATCATCAACCAAAACTAAAAAATAAAAAATGCAAATAACCAATTTTGTAAACAATTGATTGGTGGGCATCTAGACGGTTAGATTGAAAGATCATCAGTCCTACAAATTCCTTGAAAAATAAATAAATAAAAAGTCAACTACTAGGTGCTGTTTGGTAAAACTTAATTACACCACTTATCATTGAAAATTCTCATTTTCAGTGATTTTGAGAATTTAGACCGTTTGATAAAAACAAAAGCTTAAGCACTTAATATTAAAAATTACTTAAAATCAGTGGATTTTTTTTCAGTCATAGGCTTTTGGCCCTATCAATATTTTGAGAAGACGTTATTATCCTCTTCACTTCCAAGTGTATTACAACGTCATGATGTGGGAAAGTTCTATAAGCCCTACCATGATACATGCATTATATCCACACTATTCATCCATTTTTTTAGACCACTCTAGCGCATGAGCCAAAAAATGAGGCAGATCCAAAGATCAAGTGGGCCACACCAAAAAGCAGTGGGGACAATGACACCCACCGTTAAAACCTTCTTAGGGCCCACCGTGATGTTTATTTTACATCCAACCTCTTCATAAGGTCACATGGACCTAGAAAAAGGAAAAACCTAAATATCAATTTGATCTACCCAAGAAGTTTTAAATGGTAGATGTTCCATTGCCACTATTTTTTGTGGCGTAGACCATTTGAGCTTTGGATCTACATCCTTTTTAGTTTTATATCCTAAAATGACCTAAAAAGTAGATGGATGGTGTAGATATCACACATACATCATGGCGGGGCCCATAGAATTCTACCAAGTTAAGTAGATATGATGGATGTATCGTGTTTTACGTAACATAATCCTTAGGGCTGTAAATGGTCGGGTTCGGGGCGGGTTTAGCCAAAACCAGACCCGCCCATTTACTAAACGAGTTTGGGTCCAAATTTTAGACCCAGACCCTTTTACTAAATGGGCGAGTTCAGGTCGGGTCCGAGTCAACCCATCAGACCCATTTATAAATGGGTCCGGGTCTGGTAGAGGGAGATCCACCCAGACCCATTTATAAATGGGTCGGGTCCAATGGGTCCGGGTCTGGATCAAGTATGCAAGCATTTTACAAGGCTTAAAACCGGGTCTGGACAGGTCTAGGCTAGACGGGTCCTTTGAGACATAGACCAAACCCGCCCACTTACTAAATGGGTTCGGGTCGGGTTCGGGTCAGGTCTAATATAAAGGAAAACAGACCCAGACCCGTTTATTAACTGGGTCTGTTCTTGGACCCAAACCCGTACCATTTAACAAACGGGTCGGGTCTGGGTCGGGTCTAAATGAGTTGGGTCCGAGTACCCCATCGGGTCCACTGACCCATTTACAGCCCTAATAATCCTAGTAAAAATGAGCGATGAGGCATTACCTGGCTAGACGTTAGTTGGTGTTGTCCTAACCATGGGACCCCACTTAGATGTATGTGATATATATCCAACCTGTCCATCAATGTTTCTTGATCATTCTAAGACATGATCCAAAAAATGAAGTAGATCCAAATCTCAAGTGGACCACACCATAGGAAACAATGGTGATTAACCATCCACCATAAAAAACTTGTTGAGGGCTATAAAAGTTTTCGATGAAGTTAATATTTGTGTTTTCCCTTCACTCAGGTCCATGTGACCTAATCAACAAGTTGGATAACAAATAAAAATTACATAAGGTTGGATGACAAATAAACATTACATAGGACCCTAAGAAGCTTTTAATGGTGGGTATTCAATCACCATTGTTTCGTGTGGTGTGGTCCACTTGAAATTTGAAGCTACTTCATTTTTGGATTCATGTCCTAAAATGGCCGGAAAAAATAGATGGATGACATAGATATAGCACATACATCATGGTTAGCCCACAAAACTTTGCCCTGTCAACATGATACCAATTAGGTATGGTGGGCATTGTGAGTAAAAACGGAATAGCCGTAGTTACAAGGTAACACGTTTGTGGGTGTTGCCCTCACCATAGGCCCACCTTGATATATGTATTGCATATCTAAGTTGTCCATCAATTTTTCTGAATCATTCTTAGGTATGATCCTTAAAATGAACTTAAATCCAAATTTCAAGTGGACCATACCATAGGATCCAATAGTGCTTGAATGCCAACCATTAAAAACTTTTTTAGGGCCATAAAAGTTTGGATGAGGCAGATATTTGTGTTTTCTCTTTGCCTAGGTTTTCGTGACATGATCAATAGGTTACATGGAAAATAAACACTACAGTGTCCTAAGAAGTTTTTAATGGTGGCATTCCATCAACACTATTTCTTGTGGTGCGGTCCACCTGAGGTTTGGATCTGCCTTATTTTTGAGCTCATACGCTGATATTAGTTCGAAAAATGGATGGGCAGACTGGATAAAACACATGCATCACGGTGGGTCCCACATCTTTTCTTGCACGACTAGTACCAAAGTGGGTGCAGGCTGTCACTACAAATATGAGCCTATCTATAACATAGCACACATGTATGTAGTGTTGACATAGCAAATTTGAAGGAATGATAATAATAGGTTACCATTCATATTCAACAAAAAGTAGGAATTAGGGTAACATGGGTAAATATAACAAATTCTCAATTTTCAGACGTTTGTGATTAACTTTTACCAAATAAGTTTTTGCAAAAAAATTACTTATTTTCTGACATTAAGACTTTTTTTCATAAATTACCAAATAGATTTTTTCAATACTTATAATTACTAAAATTAAGCACTTTTAAGCTTTTTGTACTTAAATTAATTTTCAGCACTTATTTTCAGTTTACCAAATAGCACCTACGCCATTAAATTCGTTAAATAAAACTGATCCCAGCGGCATGATCAATCTACTATGGGTCCCATGAAATGGACAGCTTAAATTGAATTACAAGTACTCCAGATAACACACTCAATGTGCTCTGTGTGCAGCTCGGGTGTTTTTAGTTCTGTAAAGAGCTTGTTGAATGCACTCTCCGGACCCAAGTACGATGGCAAGTTCCTACATTCCAAAGTTCAACAACTATCAGGTCAAATCAGGATCAAGGACACTTTGACAAACATCCTTATCCCCACTTTCGACATCAAGCTTCTTCAACCATCCATCTTCACTACCTACGAAGTAGAGTACCACCCTTCTTCCTTCTCTAATGCCCCATGATTCGATTTCATTTTGAAGGAAATGAAACTCATTTCTTGAATGTGTTGTTTGTGCATTAATAGGCAAGAACTGATGTTTCGATGAATGCGCTTCTATCGGATATCTGCATAGGTACGTCTGCCGCTCCGACATATTTTCCTGCTCACTACTTCGAAACTATAGACACTCACGGACAAAATTCGAAGCTTCAATCTCATCGATGGAGGAGTCGCTGCTAATAACCCAGTAAGTTGTATCAATGGACTCATCAGGTTTTACAGTATGGAAACTCTTCCAAATTTACTATATGCAATGCTAATGACTGTGTGAATGTGTGACTCTATACAGACGTTAATGTCCATTAGTCTTATAAGCAAGGAGATTCATGTGAAAAACATGGATTTCTTTCCTATGAAGTCGATCGATTGTCACGAACTCCTGGTCATCTCTCTAGGCACTGGAGCGGGCAAGCAAGAACATAGATATAGTGCAAATATTGCCTCCAAATGGGGCGTGCTTGGATGGTTGTACAATGATGGTACAACACCTTTGATCGACACTTTCATGGATGGGAGCGCCGATGTGGTTGATATCCACACCTCTATTCTCTTCCAAGTTCTCCAAGCCGAAAAGAATTACCTTCGCATACAGGTGTAGTCCTCTTGACAAAAATATAAGCACTTGTGGCCCACATAATGAGTGCACCTCTTTAATTTTGGCCTAACCCATGTTCCATTAGGCCCCCACCTGATCACTGCCTGGGAACGTTGCACACCTCTTCCTAATTGTCTTTAACCAATCTTCCTTTCATGATCTCCATCTTTCTATTTACTGATTGTTGCGAAATTAAGATGATGCATGACTTGATTCGTCATTGATATGTTTTCCACAGGAGGACTCACTGACTGGGGATGCATTATCGCCCGACATTTCGACGAGGGAGAACTTAGAGAATCTGGTAGAGATTGGGAAGAAGCTTCTGAAGAAGCCGGTGTCGAGGGTGAAATTAGAAAGTGGCTTGCCTGAAGAGGTGAAAGGAGAGGGAACCAACGAAGATGCACTAGCTCGCTTCGCCAAGATTCTCTCCAATGAACGCAAACTTAGGCTGGCCAACCTTTTCCATTGAAAAATTGCCCCTCGATTGTTGGTCTTCCTCAAGCGAATTCACCACTCACCATGTTTTAGTTACAGTTTCTTGAAAGTCAAGATGTTTGCTTTGTAACTCTGAAGTAAGTGTTTGAATATGCCCTTTTAATCCAGTAAATTATTTACCTTTCTTTCATCATTGCTTTGTTGATTGCTCATTGTTATTGTGTATACATTTTAATAAAATGGATATGATGAAGCGGATTTGGTTGGAATATTTCCTTGAAGGAAGACAAGTTACGAATTAGACATATTACCTGGCCTAACTTGTTGGACACGGATTTCCTGTTAGCTTGGGAAGGAAGTTCCTGTGCTGGGATGTCAATCCATTTTGTGACCTCATTTTAGGACATGAGGCCAAAAATAAGGCGGATCCAAGACCGAAGTGGGCCACATGAGAGGAAACAGTGTGGGGATTAGTGACCACCGATGAAACATTCATATAGCTACGAAAGTTTTGTATCAGGATGACTTTTTTGGGTTTTCACTTCATCCAAGTGGGAATGACCTTCTAGAGGGTTTATATAGCATATAAACATCAAGGTGGAGCCTAGAAGGTTTCAATGGTAGGAATTTCTTTCCCCACGTCTCCCTATGGTGTGGCTCACTTGAGTTTTGGATCCACCTTATTTTTTACTGCATGTCTTAAAATGAGTTAAAAAAAAGATGGACAGGGTGGATTTATCACAAACATCACAGTGGGCCCCACCTAGCATCCCAGCACAGGAACTCGTGAGAAAGCCTTTGGCAGGAAATCCATGTCCTAACTTTTTCGATTCTTCAAGGCTTAACTTTGTCTATAAAGTAGACAGATGATTGACCAGAAGCATTATAGTACTTCAAAGGGACGCAGATTTCCTATGAAAGCTTTCGCAAGGAGTTCCTGCGTTGGGAACCTAGGTGGGGCCCTCGTGATGTTTGTGAGAAATCCACTCCATCCATCTGTTTTGTGAGATCATTTGAGGGTATGAGACCAAAAATGAACCGGCTCTAATACTCAAGTGGGCCGCACTAAAGGAAAAGGTGGGTAGGGAAATTCCTACCATCAAAATGTTAATATGGCATCCATACTGTGCATAACGTAATTTCTACTGGGATGAAATGAAAACACAAATATTAGCAGAGTGCGGATCATCTGTGTTGAAGGCACAAGAAATTCCAGCGCCGTTGCTTCTCATTAGTACACGTCATTTTCGATGACTCCATCTACCAATATACGACCGGATATTTCTCCCGCGTACATGGTTAACTACACAACCAACTTTTAGCGTGTGAAACTTTTTCTTAGTCCCACCATGATTTTTTTGTTAAATCTATACCGTCCATTAATTTTTCCTGATAAATCTACAGCACGATCCCAAAAACCAGGTACGTCCAAACATCAAGTGGATCACACCACATAAAACAGTGGGGATTGAGCAAACTTCTGTTGAAACTTTTCTAGGGCTAACATCGAGGCTTATTTTCCATCTGACCTATTCATAAGATCACACATGCCTAGATGAAGTCACACATGCCTAGATGAAGTTAAAATAAAAATACAAGCTTGATAAGAGCATTCTATGGCCCCAAGAAGTTTTCAATGGTAGAATCAATTCCTAATGTCCTCAATGATGTGGTCCGCTTTAACTTTGAATCTTCATAGCCTATAATGATCTGAAAAAATGAATTGACGGTGTGCATCTAATAAATACATCATCGGGAGCCCACACAAATTTCACACATCCGGTCCTTGCTGTGTGATGAGGGGAGCAGATTAGGTGAGACTGGGCATCACCCAAGAGGGTGCAACCCTTACCATGGGGCCCACCTTGATTTGTTTATTCTATATCCAATCCGTCCATCTGAATTTTCAGACCATTTTAGATCATTCTACCAAAATTTAAGAATATCCAATTATTAAGTGGACCATACTCTACTATTAAAAACTTCTTAGGGATCACTTTAATGTTTCTATGGTTTTTATTTGACATCTAATCTGTTGATAAGTTCACATAAGCCTGGATGAAGAGGAAAAACATATATCAGCTTGATACAAAACTTTTGTGGCCCCTTATTGGTAAGTCACCACTGTTTCCTATGGCATAGGTAATAGTAAGCCACCACTGTTTCATTTTTTGGATAATTCTTTAAAATGATCCGTAAAAACACGGATGAACGGGGTGGATATAGAATACACATGTCAAGGTGGGCACCACTGTAAGGGCCGCACGGTCTTGGGTGAGGCCGGGGTCTCATGCTCCCGTGGTGTAGCACATTCCTTTGAGAGAAGAAAATCGAAAGTATTTACACGTGAAACTTAGGTGGGCCGTATTATGATGTATTTATCAGATCAACACTGTCCAGCCATTTTTTCATACCAATTTATGGAACTAGACAAAAAATGAGGCAGAACCGGGCCACATTACAGAAATAGTCTGAAGTGAACGCCTACTGTTGAAAACTTCTTGGGGCAATAGGAGGCTTTGATCAAGCCTATATTTGTGTTTTCCCTCCATGAAGGTATTTGTAACATTATTAAGAGGTTAGATAGCAAATAAACGTAACATTAGACCTTAGGAAGGTGTCAATGGTTTCCATTCAATCTTGGCTACTTTCTTTGACGTGGTTTACTTGAGCTTTGTATATGCCTAGGTTTTGGGATCATGATCTAGAATCATCTGTGAAAATTGATGGACGGTATGGATATGAAACATAAATCATTGTAAGACCCAACGAAGTTCCACACGTTCAAAGTGATGTTGTGTAGCACGCCATGTACTTGGGAGAGAGAAATCCCGCGTATCTCGTCAGCAAGAGACGTGGACCAATGAGAAGCAATGGCACTGAAATTTTTTTTGCCTTCAGCACAGACGATCCGCACTCATATTAGCCTCATTCAAACCTTTTGTAGCCCCACGAATATTTCAACTGTGAATGTTCAATCCTTACATTTTTGGCCCACTTGAGTCTTGAATCTAGCTTATTTTTGGTCTCATGCCCTAAAATGATCTCACAAAATGGATGGATGGAGTGGATTTCTCACAAACATCACAGTGGGCCCGCCTAGGTTTCCAGTTCCTGTAGAAGGTTTTGGCAGGAAATCCGGGTCCACTTCAAAGACTTAAAAAGCCTTAGTGGTCATATATTGTATAGCTCTAGAAAATTCAGAATTTTTTATAGCATATCTGCCTCGAGACGTACAAAAGACCTCAAGCATAACAACACTAGCCCTTATATATGCTGGAGAAAACTAGGGGCAACGTGAATTGCTTTGACGGTTTCCATGTGACCACAACCTGGACATGTACTTCCTAACGTGGATCTTCTGGGCCCCAACGTGGACGTGTACTTCCGAAAATCTCCACTACTGGGCGATGTTAGCCATCCTATCTTTGGGATATCGTCCGTTGAACATGGACACAATCAGCTTACATGAAATTGATCTGTCGGCCCAAAAGTCAGGCCCAGGCCCAGAGTTTTCAGTAATTTGTAGGGCTGAAAGTCGGCGAGTTGCGTTGGGTTGGTGCTCAACCCTAACCCAACCCAAGGTTCCTCAACCCTAATCCAACCCAACCCAGGCGGGCTCAGTCAATTGATCAGGTTGGTTGGATTGATACTTGTTAGTATTTGGTTATTACATTAGTTTATTATGTTTCAATACTAGCCTTACTTTTTGTAACTATGACTTTATGATTATTATTACTATTATTATTATTATTATTATTATTATATTGTAAAGAACGTCACTTTTTCTAAACAAACTAAAATATAAGATAATTACTCTTTTAACCTTCAAGCATATCAAATTTCAAATGTTATAAGTTTATTTACTAAAGTAATATAAATTAATAAGTTTACTTAACTGAAGTATAATAAAATTATAAGAAACTTGTATATAGATCGGGTTCGGGTTCGGGTTCGGGTTGGGTTGGGTTGGGCAAACCTAGACATCAACCCAAGCCCAACCCAAGCTTTATCGAATTGGTGTTTGCATAACCCAAACTTAAGATCAGATGCGATACTTCCTGCCCAAGCCCAACCCAATGCCGGGTCGGTTGGGTTCAGCCCTAGTAATTTGGCTATTGGTTTCACTACGAGGCACGCCCATTAACATCTAAATGGGAAAGTTCTTGGAGGGCCCAGTCGACTGGCAATAGAAAATTCTTCTAAATACTTGATGGACGGATGAGAATTGCCTGTAGTTGCGTTAGCAATGAAAATTTCTGAAAAGCATTCTTAGTAAAGACCAAAAGCCTTTTTAAATTCAAAAAGGAATTTTTTTTTTTTTTTTTTCATATAAATGCTCATCCTTTAGTTGATTTCTGGAAGACCGCCCGCTATAAAAATTATTTGAAATAAACACCCTAACTCCTGCTCAAAAAACCAACAATTTTGACTTTGAATGATGAAGAGTTAACCAAAAGGGACACTAGCAGCTGCAGAAAAACTGTTTTGCCCCTTATTTCAAAATTACAGACCATTTTCACCTTAGAAACCATTTGTTGTTGAAATGGCATGGCCCACCTTGATGTTTCTATGACATCCATGGCGTCCATTCGTTTTGGCTATACCTTTTAGGACATGAGGGAAAAAAAAAAATGAGGTAGATTCGAAACTCAAGTGAGCCATACAAGAAGATTATGTATATTTGCAGTGTGAACCAACATATCAATGGTCTGGATCATTGCAAATAGGTCCACTCGTTGAAACTTAAAACTGGAGGATAAGGTCAAGGATCCTGTAACTCCACATGCATTATAGCCCATGAGGATCACATCCCTCCCTCGTGTTCTGATTTCTTGGGACTCGTTGTTTCATGGAAGGGGTCGATGACTAGGAGAGGCAATGGGCCGGACTTGGTTTGGCCCTACTCCTACCCTAGTTCCCTAAGCCTAGCCCTGGCGCTAGTGAGGCTGAAAAGGCCCGCCTGGTCCACTTTGAAAAAGATTAAAATGATCAAAAGTTTGAAAATATTACACTCAAAGAGCTTCTTTTGGGTTTCCTCCATCAGCAAGAGTCTCGTCTGTGAATTGTTTGGAACATTGAAACATGAGCTGGATCCAACACACATTTGTGGTAAATGAGAACAGCTCATAAATGTCTTTAAACCGTCTATCCTTTTTGGATAACGATGGCCCACTCGATGACTGAACAGGGCCATTCATCATTGGCCCCAGAGCGTCTCGACACCAGGCCTAGATTTCAAGCCCAGGCCTGGTCCTCATGTTAAAAGGACTTTCTGCACAGTATTATAGACCATTAGCATATGCTTAGTTTAAAGCCTTTGTTTGCAGTATATGTGTGGGACGCAGCAACCATTCAATCGGTTAGATTTGAATTTACAACACCATTGGCCGTCTTCTTGGGATGATGAACAGCTCTGATCACAGAGGACCTGGGCTCTTGAATCATCAATCTTCCTGGCCAACCAACGAACTCTACATTGGAGATTGAGAAAGTCCACATGAGACATTGATGTGAAGTTGTGCCTTTTCACAAACAATGTTTCATTTTCCAGCCAATTCGTCACTTGCATGGAACATCGGAGACCCACACAGTAGAAAAATCATGACGGTCTAGTCGTTAGGCAGGCTACACTATCAAAATCAATCTTCATCGGACGGTCTCACTCAAAATACGGTGTGACCCACCTATTCTGTACGTTTGTCTCGTTTTTCGCCACAAGTTGTATTAAGGGTGCCAACCATCTCCTGCACAGCTCACTTGTTTGACAAGATGCCAGGAAAGAAAACATTGTGTGCAAAGGGATTGGGTACTGAGTAAACTCAGTAGGCATTTTAACACTCCCCCGCACGTGCGGGGTGAAACTCCGCACGAGAACATATTGGGCAAGGGTGGAGGGATAATTATAACTCACACCATAAATGGCCTCCCGTGGGAGAATATATCACGGGTGGCATATTTGCTACTTCCGAAATTTGAACACAGGACCTTCCGCTCTGATACCATATCAAACAACCACTTTCTCTAAAAGCTCGAACTGTTAGAGGATGGTGTATCAATGTATATTGAGGGACTTTAACAATACAGACATGGATGAAGACAAGAGAAAAAATCAGCTTGATCCAAAACTTTTGTAGCCCTGAAGAAACTTTCAACAGTAGGTGTTCAATTCACACTTTCTCGTGTGGTATGGTCCATTTGAGAATTTTGAGCTCATGCCGAAAATGAACTGTTAAAATGGATGGACAGTGTACATAAGATACATATACATCACGGTGGGCCCCACATGGTTTACTCAGTACGGGATCTCCTTCCGGTGCAAAAGCTGTTAGTAACATTTCTCTTCCTATGATTCCACACACACATACACATTGGTACTGTTATCATACGTTGCATCTTTGGTTGGGCAATAATTCATAGGGGCCTTTTCACGAGTCAGTACCTACTCAGTGGACAAAATGTGGTCTAATGGTGTGGGGAATGTGCTTATGATCCACACCGTCAATCAGGTGTGCTGCCTCGTGTACACCCAAGAATCCAAAATTCAGGCTCATACAATATTCAAGTAGACCACACCATCAGGAATAGTCGAGATCAGACACCCATCACTAATTGAGTGTGAGGCCACTATGTTGTTTATTTTCGATTCAATCCACTCATATGACCCACCAATAGTTGAATTATATAATGTACATAGTGTATGATTGTGATTTGCCCAATATAGTGGACAGCTAGCAAAGCCACTATAGATGATATGGTAGTAGTAGTGAAGGTCCCCTTGTATGTTGTTCATGAACCTAGGCACATGATATATCATCATATACACCGTTGATGCATGGTGAAGTTAGCTAGCTTTATTATAGACCCCCAGCTAGACCATGATAACTATGATATTGATGTATTAATTTAGTGATGTGATCTTTGTTACGAACCTCCTAGTGTTTAGGTGCAAGATGTAGCTAATGGTTTAGATGCAGCTAAGGGTTCTCACAATGTATAACCTAGAACAGTAGAAGCAGGTCTATTAGATCATTATGCATGACATCTGATCATACACTAAAATTTTAATTTACATTAGTACATTTCTAAAGGGTTCCAAAATTCAGGGACTCTCTGATTCGGTTTTCACAGTAGGAACGGATTAGGTGCGGCTGGCCTCACCCAAAGACGGTGCAGCTGTTACCATGGGGCCCACCTTGATGTTATCTGTAACATATACATGTTGTCCATCCAGTTTATGGTATGAGCCCAAAAATGAAGCAGATCCAATTATGAGATGGACCATGTCATAGGAAACAATGGTGATTGACCATTAATGGGTCACATAAGTTTTGGATCAAGCTGATATTTATTTTTTCCCTTTATCTAGGTTTACGTGACCTTATCGACAGGTTGGATGGCAAATAAATATTTCGCCGGACCCTAGGAAACTTTTAATGGTAGGGCATTCAATCACCATTGTTTCCTATAGCATCATCCACTTGAGAATTATATCCGCTTCACTTTTGGGCTCATGCCCTAATGCTCAGGCAAAATTGATGGACATAGAATAAATACATCAAGGTGGGCCCCATTGTAAGGGCGCACCTAATCCGCTCCAAATTTAAGTGATAGTTAGTCCATTTTAGGACATGTTCTCCTCTTTAAATGATGTATTTTGTTTCTTGGTAGAAATATGCCCGTGCTACCCGGCACACTTAAGAAGCGGTATGTATGGATTGGAAGTAAGAGTTACAAATTTGCCCACATAAATTAGGCCATGTGACATGTACTCTTCTTTGGAGGCATAGTTTCTTGGTCAAGTAAGAAAAAGGATCATGTTGCCCAGTACAAATAAGGAGCAAAATATATCATTTGTACGAACCATGTATGTCATCTAAGTAAATAAACTGATGGAACATATTCTCTTATTTTGAGGAGGTATTGTTTCTGGTTAGGTAAGATTATTGTTGCCCAATGGATGAAGTCAGTCTAATAAACTTGTAGCATGAGAGGTGCAATTTCTTTTGGATACATTAGCAGAGTTGGATCACATGTGTAAAATGTACAAATTAGGATTAGGGTTTCCCCTATCCCCCCTTATTATTTATATTAATAAAATTTGGAAATGACAGGCAGTCTACCGGACCATCCTATAAAACATACCCTTACAAGTATATAGATAATAAAACAAAAATCATTTGCTAGTTTGAGATGGGAATTGGCAATGATTTTCACCTCGAAAATTGGCTTGGAAAGAACCTTGTCAGTACTAATTTAAATTCGTAGCTCCCACCATGATGTATGTGACTTATCCATGCTGTGCATCTGTTTTAACAGCAAATTTTATGGCATTAGCCCACAAATGAGGCAGATCTAAAGTTCAAGTGGACCACACCTTAGGAAATAGTGTTCTTCAATACGTCCACCATCGAAAATTGTTTCCTCCTTGGGACCCACTGTGATGTTTTGTCATCCAACCTGTTGGTAAGGTCACCAATCATGGATAAAGGAAAAACAAAAATATCAGCTTGATCCAAAACTTCTAGGCCCCAAAGAAGTTTTCAACTGTAGTTGTTCAATTCTCATTGCTTCCTATAGTGTGGTCCACTTTAGCTTTGGATTTGCCTCATTTTTTTCGGCTCATGCCCTAAAATGATTTGTCAAAAGGAATGGCCGGTGTGGATAAGACACAAACATAGTAGTGGGCCTCACAATTTTAAAGTTTTCCTCATTGGGTTAGGTGACGAAAAGTTTTCAAAGACCGTGCCTATCAATATCACCTTGGAAAGCCAACCGTAATTATATTTGAAAAAAATTATTTCTTATTTACCTATGATGTAGAGTGGGCCGCTGACTTATTCTTAGCATAAATGGACTGAAAGAGACTTGAATGGACACGGATGTAGTCCATTAGATTTGGGCCTAGTCCTACGTGGGGCATGACGTAACTGCAGTACCCCAGGTGTGTTCAAATTGAAGAAATTTATTTCGGATTGAGAGAAATTGTCATTTGAAGTGCGAAATATAAATCGGCCATAACTTTTGATCCAGGTATCGTTGTAGGACGCACGACCTATGAATTTTGACTGGAACAGCCCATCTGGAAAGCTTATTATTCAAAATCATTGGTTTACAAAAAAAACTTACAATTTTAGGTTGATCGTATCTGTTTTACCTTAGAATTTTAGTATGTGATGTCTTCTTAAGATTTATTTTTTATCATATTAGAAATTATTTGAAAAAAATTGAATTAAGACTCTTTTTTAGTAAATTTTATTATTTCGGGTAAGTTTTAATTTAGCCGAGTTAAGACTCTTAATTAAGATTTGCGTTTTATTATTTAATGCATTATGATTTCATTTTAGAGCCATTAATAAAAATATCTAAAATTTTCTTTTATTTCTTATAGATTTAAGAGCCATTACACCTTGTCAATTCAAGATTCATATCATGTAGAGGAAACGGTGTTCTTCTTCTATTTGTTTTACACATCTTCCCTTGGTCAACTTTGGATTACAATTAAAATTAGAAAATCAAACAACCTAACAAAGAGAGAGAGAGAGAGAGAGAGAGAGAGAGAGAGAGATTTAAAACTTTAGCTCTAAGATGTTAAAATGTAAAGATTAAGATTAGGGCTTCTCATCTCCCCTCTTATATTGTTATTAATAAAATATGAAAAAGACCGGTAATATATGAGACAACCCTATACAATATACCCTTACCCTTTAACAACATGCACTATGATGATATAAGTGTATAAAGTGGAACTAATAACTTAAATATAGATCATTTAGCCATATGGATTTGGTATGAATTGGAATCCAAATCACAATTAACATGGAAGCTATGTGAATCGGAATCCTTGATTGTGCAAATGGATTCAATGTGAATCCAAAATTTGCATTTGGCAAGTTCCCTATGTATATGATACAGATTCTAAGGATTCTCATATGTGACCCATTTTGATGTTTATGTGAGATCTACCTTGAGGTGTGTCACTCCATTTTAGTCATAGGGTCCAAAAATCAACCTAGTCGATGATTCAAGGTAAACCATATGATTGAAAACAATAAACGAAGCATCATTCTCCCAATTGTTTCCCTTCATAAGGCCCACCTAAACCTAAATTACAAATCGGGCTGAATGAATTTTACTTAAACATCACAATGGGGCTTACTAATTCTTAAAGTTAAATTAGAGCCATTTTCATGCAAAAGTCACTGAAGCCAACATATACAAGTGTAAACAAAATTTCTCACACACAGCCTGCCTTAGTATTTATGTAAAATCTACCCCAATCATCAGACGCGTGTTACTCTATGTTAGCCATAGGGCCCAAAATTAAATTAACCCAGTCTGTGATTCAAGAGGACCATGCGATTGCAAATTATATGTGGGCATCCCTCTCCCAACAATTTCCCTTCATATGGCCTACCTGAATGATGGACTAGACTTAATTTTTGGTCCTACAACTAAAATGGGATGGCACACTTGGTGATCAAAGTAGATTTCACTTAAATGTCATAGTGGGATCTACTAATTATTGAAGTTTAATTTATGTTATTTTCATATAGAAGTCACTAACGTGAATCCATGCATGCTTAAAAAATTCTCATATATGGTCCACCATGATGTTTATGTAAAATCCAATCCAATCACCAAGTGTGTCACACCATTTTAGTCCTAGGTCCCAAAATTCAGCCCAATATGTAATTTAGGTGGGCCATATAAAGGAAAACAAAAATCCTTTCATGTGGTTACTTGAAACAAGGATGGGCTATAGGTTTTTTTTATACCAAATGCCTAAATTTTAGTTTTGAATCTTATAATTGGAGTGGATTTTATATAAACATCACAGTGGACCCTAAAAAAAATCAAAGGTGGGCATCCCTTTCCTCAATTGTTTCCCTTGTAATGGCACTCAAAATCGTGGATAGAATTGATTTTTGGGCCCTATAGCTTAAATGAGTGATGCAGTACCTGGTGGTGATTAGGGTAAATTTTATTTAAACATCATGGTGGGGCCCTCTAATTATTGAAGTCAAATTTACTTTGATTTTCATAGCAACATAATCTATGGTGAAATCACTCCTCAGCCTAAGAATTTCAAAACATGTTAATAGGTGGTAAATGTTCGTGGTGCTAAATAGATTTTTATATTTTTTTTTTTTTGCTTTTACTACTTATTACCATCGATTCCATGCTGCTAAATGACCCCCAAGATAACTCTAAGCAAATATTGTTATTAATCTTATAGAGTGTAAATATGAAATATAATTTTCAAAATATATATTTAGTTGAACTTGGAATGCCTAAATCATTATATTCTGAAGAATTTAATCATACAACAAAAGATAAATACATGAAAACAAAAACAAAAATCATTATGATAAGAAAAGAAAAAAAGGTTACCTTTGGCTGAAATTTTTAAAACTTAGAATATTAAGTTTTGAGCCTAACATGAGTCATGACAGGCAAGCCATCCATTGTTGCATTTCCATAAAAGGGTGAAACCATTATGGGCAGTTAAACCTCATGCTGGTGTGGAGTCGCAATGTATAGACTCCAAGCACAGTCAAAAAGATCACATGACTAGTTTGCACATGTGGATGTGGATTATGGTAATATTGAGAGAGAGAGAGAGAGAGAGAGAGAGAGAGAGATCTGATTGCAAGAAAGAGCAGATAGAAAAATCTGATTGCAAGAAAGAGCAGAAAGTTTTTCTATCCGAAACATCAACAACATGAAATAGAGCAGGAATCGACAAAACTCGTTGAGTCATCTCGTTAGCTTGATTGACCTGACGCGACTCACAGTAACTCAGTGCTTAATGGGCTAGTAAGAACAAAAACAGACACTGAGTTCTCCAAGCTCGTAAACTTCCATTATCAAAGGAGCCACCACAAAGCCCTGCATTTGCTTGATGGTGATATTTATACTATTTAAAAAACAGAAGGTCTCAAGTCTAACCAGTTGGATCACAAGTTATGGTCCACTCAGCAGACGACTTCCAACATATTGAGTGCATGCTACATTCAACCCGTCTAATAGGTTGGCTCTACTATAAAAATAAATTCCTGTGAAAATCAGCCATATCGACTCATCAAGTGGACTACACTATTATTTGTCTATTTATCAACGGTAAAAGATGATTTTCTATGGTGCGGCCCACTTGATGAGTAGACAGGGCTGATTTTTTGCATTAGGTGATCCTCATGCCGAGCTCAACCTATTGGAAGGACTGGATTTCACAAGAATGTAACAGATTAATTAGAAGTTATCTGCTGGTGGACCGGAACTTTGCAGTCCAATTATTTGGACTTGGGATCTCCCTTAAAAAAATGATAAACTTTAAAATATTCATATCTATTATTGGGAAATGCACATATCCGACCAGTTGGACATTAATAAGTTACCATCCCCCCGAAAAAGAATGATGATATTTTTAAATATTCACCTCTATTATTAGAAAATACTCACATCCAACTAGTTGGATAGCTGTGTGTCGCCTGCTAGCCAGCTGGAAGGCATTTCAACAGTGGTCTCATGTTCAAGAGCTAAGGAGACACACTAACTCTAATAGTGGGTGGGTCCATCGTGTGACTAACCAAAGTGGGCGTATTGGGTGGGTGCGTTGCATGTATATCATATACATAAGACATCCAAACCATCCAATCAGTTAGCCACGAGGACCACCTTGTGTAAAAAATCTGCCCATCCACTGATTAGGTGGACTACATTTGTATTTTATTATTTATCAGGGGCTATAAATTATTTTCTAGTGTGACCCACCTGATGCGTGGCTGTGCTGATTTTTGCAAATGGTGGTTCTTACTCTGACGCGAATTGCCCGGGCCCACGGCCAAATAAGTTTATGTGGTTGGAAGTTATGTGGGGCCCACAAAGATTCCCTTGAGAATCCACTCTATCCATCTGTTTCTCAAGTTCCAGTACGACAGGAATTCAAAAAATCAGGCGGATCCAAAACTCAGGTGGGCCACATGACAGGAAATACTGAGAACATAAATGTCGACTTCTGAAACCTTCATGGAGGGGACCATGATGCTTATATGCCATCCAAACTGTTCATAAGGTTATTACCACTGTGATAAACTCTAATCACAAACATCATCCTGATCTAAAACTTTCGTACCCCACAAAGTTTCCAATGGTGGGCGTTCAATCCCCGCTGTTTCCTGTAGTGTGGCCCACCTGAGTTTTGGATCTGCCTGATTTTTTTAGTCCAGTCCCATTGTGAGCTTTAGAAACTGATGCACGGGATGGATCATCTATGTGAGCCCCACATAGATTCCAACCAGAGGTGCGCTGACATCTTATTGGATGGGGGTGCATGTTGCACGCAGGCAGTAAATTGGAAGTCATCCGCAGGTGAACAGTAACTTATCGTCCAATCCGTTGGATGTGATTATCTCTAAGTATTTTAAATAAATTTAATTTATTATTAAATACCCAGTTGAGTCAAGTGAAGACTAGATACAGTATTCTTCTCCAACCCGGCCAGAGATTGTGTCGGGTCAAGTTTTCGGATTCGGATCCATAAAACATGATGGTTACACCCAATATCCGATTGTAGATCATTCCCATATTTCAAATTACAACATCCACAAATTCCAAAGCAAAAAACCCACAAGATGCTGTTTCATCTTCATTTAATCGTATTCAGCAATTGCTCGCCGATGATTTACTTTCCAAACAAATAACTACAAAAGGGGAGAAGAATTAAAAAAAAGAAAAAAAAAAAAAAGAAAAGAAAAGAAAGAAAGAAAGAAAAAGAAAGGAAGGAAGAAAAGCGATGTACTGGATTGAATCAGCCAACCGTCTTAGAGAACATGGAAGTCATATACTCCCTCACCTCTCTGGCAATCACCTCTTTCATCACTTCCAAAAGCCCCATCTTCGAAACTTCACTAGATTTTGAGTTATCTTCTTCATCTGATTGTTTGGAAGAACAAGGAAACTGGGCAGGTTCTTGCATTCTCAAAAGAGGCGATCTACATTCCGTCGCGTGTGTCAGACCGAGAGTGAGCGTCGTCGGTGGGTCAGACGAAAAGGCTCGAAATGCCGACATCCGCGGCCGCTGCTGCTTCCTCTCTCCATCGTCTTCCGCTGACAGCGTCGTTTCTTCTACCTTTCTCTTGAGCGTAGAATTCCAATGGTTCTTCACCGCATTGTCTGTGCGCCCGGGAAGGAGCTTCGCTATCGCGGCCCACCGATTGCCGTGCTGCGCATGGGCGGCTATGATGGCTTCGTCCTCGGCTGAGGAAAATGGGCGGTGGTGGACATCGGGGCTGAGCTGGTTGCACCATCGAAGCCGGCAAGACTTTCCGGATCGGCCCGGTATGCTGCGGCTTATGAGGGACCAGTTACGCGGGCCGTGGCGGTTGACGAGGTCGGTGAGCGTTTCGTCTTCTTGGGGACTCCAAGGGCCTTTGATTTTCTCCGTTGTGGTTGTTGTTGTGGTTGTTTGGGAGGATGAAGAGGAAGAGGAGCTGGTGGTTATGGTTTCCATGATAGAGGTGATGGGAGCAGATGGGATGAGAGTGAGAAGAGTTTCCCTTGGGATATTTATATGGGGTGGGGAAATGTGGGAATTTTGTATTTGTTTGGGGTTAGGATGGGAAGAGACGTGTATGGTTTCTGGATTCGTCGGTTTCTTAGAAAGTTGCCCATTTGGGGGGTTTTAAACTCGTGGCCTCTTTCGCTTCTTTTCTTTTCTGTCTCTCGGGGAACATTGTCTGTTTAAAAGTCTGCTGATTGCTAACCAGCGCCGTGGGTGTAGCGATGACCCAAGTAGAAAACGCTTGAGTCCCACGCCTGGTTAGTGGTTACGATGGGAGCGATTGGGTGAGAACCCGGACTCACCCAAGTCGGTGCGGTCCTTACCGTTGGGTACTTGATGTATTTATTCTATATCCATGCCGTCCATCCGTTTTTCCAGATCATTTTAGGTCTTGAAACCAAAAGTGGAGAATATCCAAATCTCAGGTGGACCATACTTTGAAACAGTGATGATTGGACGCCCTACCCTTTGAAAGTTCTCAGGGCGCACCTTAATGTTTCAGTAGTGTTCATTAGCCATCCAATCTGTTCATAAGGATTACATAAGTCCAGATGAAGGGGGAAAAACAAATATCAGGTTGATTCAAAACTTTTGTGGCCCATACAGTGGTCTGCCTGATAATTGGATCTGCTTCATTTTTTGGATTACGCTCTAAAATGATATGGGAAAAAGGATGGACGGCGTGGATACAGAATAGATATATCAAGGTGGGCCCCACAGCAAGGGTCTCGCCTAATCCACTCCGGGGTAGATGGGGACTCGGGTTCGGTAGTGAGGCCTCCCGTTCAAAGTCGGTACTGGTCGGTGTGTGGGCCCCACAACGATGTATGTGTTTTATCCATGCCGTACATCCATTTTTCCAGATCATTTTAGGGCTTTAGAACTAAAAATGCGGCAGATTCAAATCTCAATTGGACCACACCATCTGGAAACAGTGGTGATTGGACCCCGCCATTAAAAACTTTTTGGGGCCACAAAAGTTTTAGATCAAGCTGATATTTGTGTTTTCCCTTCATCCATCCAGTTATGTTTGACCTAATCAACAGGTTGGATGGCAAATAAACTTTAAAGTGGGTCCCGAGAAGTTTTTAACGGTAGGCGTACAATCACCACTGTTTCCTGTGGTGTCGTTCACCTGAAATATGGATGCGCCTCGTTTTTTGTACTCACGCCATAAATGAGCTGGAAAATGGATGGACGGTATAGATAAAACAAATACATCATGGTGGGGCCCACAGCACCGAGACCTCCGTACGTACAGGAGGGGTTACCACCGAATTCGACTCCCCCTTGGTAGTACGGGAGCGAATTAGGTGTTACCCCGGGAACAGCTTAGTGGGTGTTACCCCCATCGTGTGGCTCACATGGATAGTATTTTGTATATCCACGCCGTCCATCTATTTCTCCAGCCCATTTAGGATGGTATTCCAAAAATCATACAAATCCAAATCTCAAGTGGACCATACCACTGGAAATAGTGCCGATTAAGAGCCCACCATTAAAAATTCCAAAGAGCCCGTCGTAAGGTTTTGGTAATGTTTATTTACAATCCAAGCTCTTCATAATGTCATAAAGGTCTGGATGAAGGGAAAATTTAAATATCAGCTTGATATAAAACTTTTGTGGCCCGCAAAATGCCTTTAATGATTATTCATCACTCTTTCTATTGGTATGGTCCACCTGAGATTTGGATCTTCTTATAATTTTGGATCTCATCCTACCATTAGGTGTGACAATGGATGGACGGCATAGATATACAAAAAATACATCAAGGTAGGCCCCACACTGTAAGGGTAACGCCCACTAAGGTGTTGCCAGGGTAACACCTAATTCGCTCCCAGGTAGTACCGGGTTCACTTTCCTGACGTGTAAAACGGTTCATCGTTCATGAAATCCTCCCTGTCCATCTGGTACACTACCCTTTGTTTGACCTTGATCTAGAAATCAGGCTGATTTGGCAGTCAGGTGGGCCACTCCATAAAATTATACCTAAAGCCTCTAGATCAAGTGGCATGGCCTACTGAGTTTTGGAGTACTGTGATTGTTAGGTAATTCTTTCATACGGATAAGGCGCAACAAATGAATGGACTGAATGGCATATAAGTACTATGATGACCGTTACACAGAACTAATCATGGGCGTCCCATCTCAACTGTTTCTCATGGTGTGGCCCACCAGAGCACTTAATCATAATGATTTTCCGGTTCCATGGTGAGCATGATGGGAGTGTACCCGATCGACAGGTGGATCATATGACGTGGCTCTCCATTAGTCAAATTAAGCTAATGCAAGGTACATGGTTCAAGCAAGTGGACAAATACGATTGGATGGACCACAAGCCAACGAGCTACGGACCTGAGAATCGTATGAGGTAAACCCAATCCAATTCCGTTGGCTGTGGGACTCAATATAACAGAGAAATTGTAGAACCAACGACCACCTGAAATCCCAAGAGAACCATTTGTACATCATCCGTGTAGGATCCTCTAAAGTGTCCTGATGCTCAGGACATGATGCATCCTGGTGCATCAAGCATAAGTGTGGCAGTGGTCCGCGTGATCTAGACCGTTAATTTCATGGTTAATGACACAAGTGTGGATTTAGTAAAATCTCCTATTTTGAAAGATCCTAGGCATACAAAATTCACCTAGTATCCAATCCGTCCATCCGTTTTTCAAGATCATTTTAGGTCATCTGTTCAAAAAATGAATCAGATTCAATTACCAGGTAGACCATACAATAAGATACAGTGGTGATTGACTGTCTTACTGTTGGAAACTTTTTAGGCGCACATTAATGTTTCCATAGTGTTTGCTTACCATCCAATATGTTGATAAGGTCAAATAAGCCTGGATGAAGGTAAAATACAAATATCAGACTGATCCAAAACTTTTGTGGCCCATTAATGGTCAATAAACACTGTTTCCTATGGTATGGTCCACCTAATAATTAATCTTCTTCATTTTACGTATAATGTCATAAAATTATCTGAAGAAATGGATGGACGGCGTGGATATATAATACATACATCAAGGTGGGCCCCACTGTAAACCAACGGTAAGGGCCGCACCGTCTCGTGTGAACCGGGATCTCACCTGATCCGCTCTCCTAAAGGGGGAGCAGGTACCGCACGCATGGTGGCTATTCGTAGCCAATACAGCTGACATCCATTTATGGAACCCTGACCGTCCAAATAACAGTGCACACTTCAAGTAAACGGCAGCTCACATCAGGAAGTTTTCTCCTGTACACCCCCCGACAGATTACAGTGCATCGGGACTATATCCAAGCCGTTGATCTCACCAGACGTGTCACTGAACGTCGCTGCCTCAAAATTCTTGAAGGCTGAGAAATCTTAGGCTTTTGAACCAATGGCAGGGATAAAGTCCCAGCCAATGTTTATGATATTCAGAAATCTTGGGGGTTGTTTGGAGAAACAATTTTCATTACAATTTAAAAATAACAAAAACAGAAAATAAATGTAATTTGATTTGATTCTTTTAAGCTGGTGTGATAAACACATTTGGACGCCGTGCAACCAACCCTACGCCATAGCGTAGAGAGAGAGGGGGGGGATGCTTGAATGGTAGTCAAGTTATTATTTTGAGGCCGTATGTGGTACACCTAAGGAGGCTGGTTGGGTTTGTACTTAAAAAAAAAAAAACTAACCGGAGTCAAACCTATGTGCCATGATGTATGTGTTTTATCCACGATCGCCATCCATTTTGTCACTGGTTTTAGAGCAAGAGCCTGTAAATGAGAAAGATCCAAAGCTCACGTGGAACACAGCACAGGAAATGATGGGGATTGAAAGTTTACGTTGAAAACTTCACAGGGGTTACAGTAGTTTAGATTAAACTGATATTTGTATTTTCAGTACATGCAGGTCTGTGTGATCTTATGAACAAGTTGGATGGTAAATAAACACCCCTGTGGACCTAGGGAAGGTTTTAATGGTGGGCATCATTATCCACGCTGTTTTTATGTGGTGTAGTCCAATTGAGCTTTGTATATGCTTCAATGTTATGTTCATGCCCCCACAATGAGCTCGAAAAAAAATGAAAAGAATATTAGATAGAATGCATACATTGTGGTGGCCCCCACGGAGCTTTGACACCAGCTCGCTGGCGGGTGTTGGGTCACCAGCCAAACCCCGTCCGTTATATTCTACCAGGGATGCAGTGAAGCCTACCAGATGAACGGCCCGGATCATGTGTAATCATGTGAAGATAACGCATGTAAGATTTGGATGGCAGAATTAAGGTAGTTTGCTACTTTAAAGCCAGGAAACATCCTAGAAGCCGTTCTCGCACTAGAGTTCATTTCGCTTCTGACGAGATGGTCCTATGATTTGAACGGTCCATATTATCTCTACCACATAAATAATTTATTGCCTTAAAATAATGCTTTAATAATAATCCTAACCTTTGATCTTGCATAGTTGAATGTGAACCATTGAAAGTTCTTTTTCGTTGTTCTGAATTCATTTAACAAAAGATCACGGGAACATTCATCATGTGGGTCCCACCGGGCCGCAACAAACGCTTGATCAGGAGTCGCTACAGGGATGCTTTTTTCTTGAGGAACCGCTCGGCAGTTACTTTGGCAAACTGAGAGCCACTTGGATTAAACTTTCATGAGATCCAAGCCGTCCATCAGGCATGGTGCGTCATGTTAACCATTGAGCCCCAAAATCATGTTAATCCAAGACTAACGCAGGCCACAACATAAGAAAGAGGCGGCTGGAATGCCCACTATTAGTTTTGCGTTGGGCCCCGGCACACAGTCCAACCCATCAGGATGAAACAAGTGATGGTGTGGCTGATGGACGGCTGGATTTCAAGCACGTTAGTTCGATTGCCCACGTGAGCGAGGTACGGAAGCGTTTTCCTTTTCCCGAACGGTTGAAAGTTCAAACTCGAGAGTCCGAATGTGTTGGCGTTTTAAACATGACAGTTAATAGAAAGCTGTTAAGAGCGTTTCTGTACGACAACTGGGGCCCTCGGTTTTCGAACTACCTTCAGACTTACAGCTGGAGTCGAAAGCAACGGCACCGCTCCCCTCAAACCAACGGCCTGGATGACAACATCCCATTCCATGACAATATAAAAAGGTGAACGAGATTAACATCGCCCCTCATCCACGGCAGCTGGGGCCCACAACCAGGCTGGAAGAATCTCACGTGATAGGCTTTGAACAGTTGACTGGTGCTTCACGACAAACGATGCAATCATTCTCGGCCGCCCACGTGGCTGCCCTTCCCGATTTTCGGCCGCGGTTTCTTAATTATCTGATGGACGGATTTTCCGGGAAACGGAAGCAGTTGGGCAGTTGGAGTGGGAGCTGTTTTGTCGCTTTCCTCATCCTCACAGCTGTCAAGCATTTCCATACACCGACTTGCTTTTCGTGGGGCCCACTTAAAAGCGGGATTTCTCTTTCGTGATAATATTTTCCCGCGTGGAGCTGCCGACGTCAAGAAATCCGATTGCGTACTCAGTTACTCACTACGCAATTATCCTACTGAGTAAACTCTGTTGGCCTACCTTTAATGAACGTGGTTCATCCACACTGCCCATCCGTTTTTTCAGCTCATTTTAGTGGATGGGCAGAAAATTGAACCATATACAGCGCTCAAGTGGACCATACCAAAGGAAACAATGGGTATAATGATTTCCATCGTTGAAACCTTCCTAGGACCCACAGTGATGTTTATTTGTCATCCAACCTCTGTTCATAAGATCAAAAAGACATGGATAAAGGGGAAAAAATATCAGCTTGGTCAAAAACTTCTATGCCCCAAGAAATTTTCAAAGGTAGACGTTAAGTTCACAATGTTTCCTGTGGAGTGGTCCACCTAATATTTTCTTAGTATTCATTTTTTTATTTTAACCGCTAAATTGTCTGCTAAAATGGATGGACGGAGTGGATAAAGTACATATATCACGGAGGACCCCACAGAATTTACTCAGTACGCTTAGCGTTCCGAGTTACTCAGTGCGCAATCCGTTTCCCGACTCCAACATGTGACATGGCAGTGCTAACTTGGGACGCGGATTAGCTACTGACATGCTGAGTAGCGATCTAAGCTACTGAAGTGACGTCACTTACTTCTGTGGGCCCTACCATGATGTATGTGTTGTATCCACACCGTCCATTCATTTGGAGAGATCATTTTAGGGCACGAACTAAAGAATGAGACAGATCCAAATATCAAGTGAACCCCACCAAAGAAAACAAGGGGGACAGTGAAAAAAACCGTTGAAACCTTCCTAGGGCCCACCATGATGTTTATTTGAGATCCAACCTGTTCATAAGTTCACAAAGACATAGAAGAAGTGAAAAACAAATATCAGCTTGATCGAAAACTTCTGTGGCCCCAAGAATATTTTAATGGTAGGAGATCAAGCCCCACTGTTTTCTTTGGTGGGGTCCACTTGAGCTTTGGATCTGTCTCATTCTTTATATCATGCCATAAAATAAACTCTCCAAATGTTTGGACGGTGTGGATACAACACATACATCATGGTGGGGCCCACAGAAGTTGGTTACGTAACTTCAGTAGCTAGATCGCTACTCAACCTGTCAGTGGCCAATCCGCGTCCGCTAACTTGTCAAATAAGTCCGCTGTAGTCTGCAGCCACATGTACGGCACTTGTCCAGTTCATACCGTACACGGTTTGGCTGGTGTCAAAACTCAGTGGACCCCACCATGATCAACGTGTTTTATCTGCACCGTTATTCACTTTCCCAAATTTTAGGGCAGGAGCCTAAAAATGAGGCGAAACAGCTGAGATTGAACGCTTACCGTTGAATAGTGTCTGGGCACAAAAGTTTTAGATCAAGCTAATATTTATGTTTGTGTCCCGTGTGGCGTACATGGATGATATTTTGTATATCCACTCCGTCCGTCCGTTTCTATGACTCATTTTAGGATGAATTTCCAAAAATTATGCAGGTCCAAATCTCAAGTAGACTATACCACTAGAAACAGTGTAATTAAGTGCCTCATTATTAAAAATTTCAAAGAGCCCATCGTAAGGTTTTGATAATGTTTATTTGCAATCATATATGAATATCAGATTGATCCAAAACTTTTGTAGCTCATAAAACGTTTTTAATGGTCATTCATCATTGTTTCTGGTGGTATAGTAGACCGCATAGATATATAAAAAAAAATACATCAATATGGGCCCCACAAGTTAGGGATAACACCCACTAAGCTGTTTCCCGGGTAACATCTAATTCGCGCCAGGAAGGCTTTCAGCTGTGGACGTCACTGTCTTCGCAGTTTTCTGCTGTGTGGTCTTTTCTAACCGTTAAAATGAGCTGACAAAATGGATGAATGGTGTGGATAAAACACATACATCGACTACGTAGCTTTGACACCAGCTAGCCGCATGCGGTATGGTTCACCAGCCAATCCGTAGCTGATTCGTAGGGGGCGCGGGTTGGATGGTACCCCCCTGTCCCCGAGATCTAGACAAGCTAGGCCTATGAGCGGCCATCGTGATATATAAGTTTTATCCACACCGTCCATCCATTTTTCCGTATCATTTTAGTTGACTAAACCAATAATGAGACAGATCCAAGGCTCAAGTGGACCGTAAAGCAGGTATTAAATGATTACCGTTGAAAACTTCTTAAAGGTGATAGAAGTTTTGGATCATGCAGATATTTGTATTTTCCTTGGTCTATATGACCTTATGAAAAGGTTGGATGGCAAAAACACGTCGCGGTGGGCCCTAGGAATGTTTTAATGGTGAGCTTCGTTAGCACCGCTGCCTATGGTGCCGTCCACTTGAGCCTTAGAACTGCCTCGTTTTCCGTCTAATAACCTAAAATGGTATGGAAAAATGAATTAGACAGTGGGGACAAAATCCATACATCATGTTGGACCCTCATAGACCTAGCCTGTCCCGAGCTCGGTACAGGTGGGGATGGTACCAATACGTGTCTGACTTGTAGTGCGTGATCATAGCCGTTTATTATCAGTATAGTTCGCTTCAAGTTTTTGTTTGCAAACTACCAATTTGATGGCTGGGATCGAATGATTGATATGATATAGTTTCTGGAGATGGCCCAGCAAAGCTGGCCTTGCTAGATGGATAGACCGTAGATCACAACTTGGGCCCACTTGATCAGTGGGAAGCACAGTGTCCACGCAAGACTAAAACACATCAGTACAAAATTTTCCATTCTGTCTAACCAGTTAGCCGTCACCATCATGCCAACGTCATGGTCGTCTGTTCATGAATCAAGACAGCAATCCGTGGGCCACACCAGATGGGTCACAGATTGACCAGCTGTGCTTCCATCCAACCTAAAGAGAGCTGGTCACTTACAGGCAAGGAACCACATCTTGCGTACCGTACAATCATTCCTCCCCAGCACGCCTGGGGAGCGAATTAGCTGTTACCCTGTTAACACCTTAGTGGGTGTTAACCCTACCGTCGTGTGGGGCCTACCTTGATGTAGTTTCTGTATATCCATGCCGTTCATTTGATGGTATGGTCCACTTGAGATTTGGATTTGGATAATCTTTGGAAGACAATTCTAAAATGGGCTGGAGAAATAGATGAACGGCGTGGATATACAAAATACAATCCATGTGGGCCACACGGTAGGAGTAACACCCACTAAGCTGTTCACGGGGTAACGCCTAATTCGCTCCCGCATGGCTGCTTGCGTAGTACATCCGCTTTCCAGCTTTCGAATTTTAGTAGCAATGGTCTTCCGATCTTGGGGACTTTTGGAAGGTGGCCATCCATGATGGACGCAGTCGATAAATGGTCTCCGTTAAAGAGCCATTGGCCCCACTTTACGAACTATGGGTGCTGGCCATGGTTCAGTAATCCAGTCCATTGACGTATCAGGTGTCCATTGTTGAAGTATTTGCTAAGAAAATCTCCGTCCTTTGCAAATAGACGTTCAGGGAGAGAATTAAAGCAACGGTCCACCTTCAAATGATTCTGACCATTCGGACGGATTTACAACATGAAAAGAAAATTACCAACGGTACACATTGAACTCCAAAAGTCAAAGGCGAGGATCATCCTTTAAAAATGGTTATTTGTTAATATCTCATCAATCATAGAACCAATAGGATAGACGGTTCAGATCATCGGACCAGCTCTGCATGTGGTCACGACGCATACTGGCAATCCTGAGAGACATCAGCCCAAGCGAACTTGGCTGGAGCATTGTATGAGGGGGATTTAGTTGATACTCTGGCAGAGCATGGCTCTTCATACGCAGGCACTCAGGAATCGTACAATTGGCAATACATTCATTCAAATTAAACCGATAAAACGTTGAAAGCCGCTCTTGATAAGAGAGAGTCATAAAATCAGATTTTTTTGAACAATCCTAACCTCGGATTCTTGGACACTTGTTTGTTGAAATACCGCCCTTGGATAATTTTTCCTGTGAGCTCGATCCAAAACTTATGTGGATCCCAAGAAGTTGACGTTCAGTCTCCACTGTGTGGTCCACTTAATCTTTGGATCTGCCTCATTTTTTGAACCGTATTCTTAAAATGAACTGGAAATGAATGAACGGCGTGGATAAAACCCATACATCACGGTGGCAACCACAGAGCCCCGGCCTGAACCGATTCTGTCCAGGCTGTGTCCAGGCAGGGGCAGGACGCGATCTGCTTCTGGTTTTTTTACTCGCTAAGAGTAATTCTTCGAGTCTATTAGCGACTCGCCCCACTTAGGGGGAGAAATGTATGGGACCTCAAGCGTATCAAAGTTCGGCTCAGGCCCGGATTTTTAACTGGTCCGACTGGGTCAATCAGAACGTACCTATCCAAGACATAGATTTGTCTGGCCCAGTCCAGCCCATTGGGTGTGTCAAAAAACTGGGTCTCAAAATTCATCACTCAAGCTCAAGCCCAAGCACATTTCATCAACCTGGAGCGCCATACCAAATCCAGCCCAAATGGGCTCAAAACGGACCGCACATGGTCCATCATGGACCACACCCCTAATACATGAGTGTGACACAAGAGTTTGACCATAACTAGGCATGGAATTTTTTGGGACTAGGAGTCATCATTTAAACTACTCAGGCAAGCACGTCGAGCTTGGCTTAATAAAAATGAAATTGGCCCATCAAGCCCAGTCCTATGCCAGCCCAGCCCATAGAAGGTCAAATTGCATATAATCTGTAAAGCCGTCCACATATATTAAATCACGGAGTACTTTCCAAATTCCTGGTTAACAAACGTCACTTAACACCGGGTGATTTCCCCATTCTGCATTCCTTAATTTTTCTTATTGTTAACAAACAAGCCCCTATTATTATTCCTACAGAGCAAGTGGAGGAATCAGATTAGGTAGTGACCCCTCCAGTACTGAGCTGGTACTGGAAAAGCTCAGTGGGCCCACCATGATGTATGCCAAAGCGGATTGAATAGTGAGTAACTCAATACGCTAAGCATACTGGGTAAACACCGTGGGGTGCACTGTGATTTATGCTGTTTATCCACTCCGTCCATCCATTTTACCGGATAATTATAGGTATTTCTACTAAAAATTAGGCATATCCAAAGTTCAAGTGAACCACACCACAGGAAACAGTGTAAATTGAACATTCACCGTTGAAGAATTCTTAGGAGACACAGAAGCTTTGGGTCAAGCTAATATTTGCTTTTTGCCTTCATCTATATTTGTGTGATCTTATGAAAAGGTTGGATGACAAATAAACATCACTGTGGGCTCTAGCAAGGTTTCAACGGTGGAAATCGTTATTCCCATTGTTTCATGGTCCATTTCAGCTTTGGATATGCTTCAATTTTTGGCTCAACCACTGAAAACCTTTAAAAATGGATAGATGGTGTGGATAAACCACATACATTCACGGTGGGCCAAACAGAGTTTAAAAACATAGTGAGTAACCCAATACGCAATGCAATTTGGATGCATGTGTTTTATCCACGCCGTCTATACACACATGTTGCAAGCTTATTTCAGCGCATGAGCCTCAAAACAAGGCAGATCCAAAGCTCAAGTGGAACACATCACATAAGGGAGTAGGGATAGTGACACCCACCGTTGAAACCTTCCCAAGCCCCACCGTGATGATTATTTGTCATCCAACCTGTTTATAAAGTCACATAAACCTATATGAAGGGAAATCATAAAAATCAGCTTGATCCAAAACTTCTGTGGACCACAAGACGTTTTCAATGGTAATAATTCAATCCCCACTGCTTCCTGTGGCATGGTCCACTTGAGCTTTGGATCGGCCTCATTTTTGGGATGATAACCTAAGATGAGATGTCAAAATGGATGAAGAGCATAAAACACATACATCATGGTGAGGACCACAGAGCTTCGACCTGTACGGAGAAGTCACTATGGAATCTGAGTCCTAAGTGGCTGGGAATCTGCTACAACAACGGTTTTACCCCATGAATGAAAAACCTGAAAACTCCACTTGACTTGATATTCAGCCAGCCGGGTTGACTCAAAGACTCGACTGGAATGAACTCCAGATATATATATATATATATATATATATATATATATATATATATATATATATATATATATAACAGCTAGCAGTAGATACAAATCCATTACTGTGCTGGTTGAGAGTGTCAACTTCTTGTCTGGGGGTTTAAATCTCGCTTACGTCAATTCATTCATGTCTTTTATGAAAAAAAGCAGACTGTGAGTGATTGACTCAGTTTGAGTCATGTCGTTGCCTGCCATAACGATGACTTATCCAAAGGAAACACGACTAACACACAGAAAATGGACATTGTTGATGGATGAAACATACAAAATTAACAATAAGATAGTGGTTTAGCTATTATTGTTGATATGTAGTGGCCGACATGGTTGTAGAAGACACGTCGAATTTTCTGATCAATAAGTGTCAACGTCGATTATGCACGCATGATGAAGCACAGGAAGAAGAATATACACAGAATGTTATTAATGGGGCCATGTTTTTAGACAACTTTGTCTCTTCACATACAGGTGAGTTTATTGATTTACAGTAATCTATTTGGACATTTTTAAGACATGATTCTTAAAATAAGTTTAGTTATTTTATTTTCTTTGTCTTTGATTATTTGAATTCCTATGGCATAAAAGCTTTACCAATATCTTTTATTTCGAACTGTGTTCTGGGCCATTTTTTTATTTTGATTTTTTATTTAAAACATTATTCATTAATCATATATTATTTACATATAGTGATAATATAACGAACCACTCTTACTATCCAATGATTATATATTCTTGTTATGATAAAAGTTTACTTTATGACAACATTGTGAAAAGTTATGAATCATAGTCTAGAAGATTACTTGAGGGCATACAAATATTTCTTTAATTGGTGTACTTTGTTTTTATGTCATTCTATTGTACGTATATCCTTCAGGTTGGTCATATAATTAAATATCTTCTTTAAAATTTTCATTTAGAAAAGACTATTTAATATGTATTTGATATTATTTTAAGTATAAATCAGGAATAATAGCTATTATTATTCTAAAATATATGAACCTAACTACAAAGGAGTATGTTTTATTATACTTTTATTTGTTAATTTATTTATAATAGTAATAATTTTTATTTACCAATCTTGCTTTATATTTATTTATTTGTTGCCAATATGATTTTCATTCCTTCTTTAGTACCCACTTGCATTCCATGGTTTCTCTGTCATTCAGTAATTTGAATAATCCTTATACTTTATTTTTAATATTGATTTTATTTTTTCATCTATTGTTTTTTATCATTCTATCGTACCTATGAATTTCATGACTTCTTTATAATTTATAGAAGTAGGTTCAAATGATTTTTCATTAAGGTATAAAAGTCTTTCATACACAATGGTAGATTTTTTCTTTAATATTCTACTTTTTGTATCTTCTTTAAGTTGAGATTGCACTATAATTTCTTCTTCGATTATATTATTTTTATCTTTAGAAATTTTAAATAAGCCTACCAATTTATTTTGGACATTAGGGTCCTAAAAGAATCTAGTGTGGGAATTAATTAAGGAGTGGTAACCTATGATCTAACTAAAATTATGGCCATTAATGGAGTGATACGGCAAAAAAGGATTAATGTAATAGACCGTAATTAGTTGGGAGAATGCTTAGATGATAACAATGATATTAGGCTTCTTCGCTATTATTGGTGTTTTCATGTATATGGAACTCACTATTACATGTTTATGGGATTAGTTTTTTAATGATACATATATGTCTCGTCTCATCTACACATGCACATAAGAGCAATCACACATGTATATACGTTAGGATACTTTCTTTTCAAGTTATGGGTTGGATTGGGTCATGTCATTCGACCTGAGCCATCAATTAAACAAATGGATGGGTTGGGTTGGCTTAACCCAAACTTGACCCATTAATTTAAATGGGCTACTTTTTTTGCCCAAGCCCGAGCCCAACCCCAACCCACCAATTTGACTTGCCCTGAACCTGGCTTAGATGTGGGTCGGGCCAATTGACCTGTGGGCGTACCCGACCAATATTGCCAACCCTAGTGCCTTCTCGGGGATAAAATGACCAAAATGCCCTTTTTTATTTTTATCTTATTTTAAGTGGTAAAGTCAAGAGTTATGAGGCCCATATAGAATGTGTATGCATGACATCTATCCCATCCCACAAATGTAACTAATTGTGATAATCAAATGAATAAAAATCTGGACATGCAGTCCAGTCATAAAGTGGCCCATGTCAGATAAACCAATGTAAACCACCAAAAAATATCTAGGTTCATGTGTAGCTCATCCGCATGATTTGAATGGCCAGGTTTTTGGTTCGTCTGATCATCACGGCAGGGTGCATATGTCGGATGTGTTGGATGTTATACACGCCACATGGACCCCATAATTCTCAACTTCACCACATTTTTAAGAAAACAAATTTTTTATTGAGGTCATTTATGTACTTCCTCCCCCCTTTAAAACTTGCTAATAATTTCGATTCGTGTAGGGGCATTATTTGGAGGATAGACCTTGGACATTTAGAGTTTAGCCAACTTAGAAACCAAGAAAAACAGGATCAAAGACCTTTGAATGTGGAAAAATGGCCCTAACCCAAAACACAAAGTCATGGGCTACTCTACCCACCGCTTCTATCATAATTGATATGGCATGTATACCATTTCCAATGTTGGAGGAATAAAAGTACCCATAGCAACCAAGATTGTGGCATTCTAACAACAGCAACAGCAACAACAATCCTAATTGATTTGCATTCACCCAACTCCCATTCTGAAATTTGGAATACAACCATATGTAAATCAATGAGTCTCCAACAAGAGCAAGGATAGCAAAGAGAAGGCAAAGAGAGTTATTTTATTTTATACTCCGGTGGGCACTCATGGTTGATAAGTGGTCACTCCAAATTTGTACTCATGGCATAGATTAACTCTAAGTTAAGCTGTCTCATATATAAGATCTAGTGTAAATAGATAATCCATCTTAGATTAATGGAAATTTGTTTGTTGCGTTATAACAATCTACTAGTTTTAATCTCCACCGTCCAGTAAATGTTCACCAATCTGCCAGTTTGGAAATGGAATTAGTTTTACTTTTAGTTTTCCATCCATATAAATCGGGGACCACTATTTGGATGGTTTGATTTGAATATTTCATGACACGTTTGACATTTTTTGGTGAACGTATATCAACCATCACACTCCGCCAGAGTATGGAAATCTCGGGAGATCTAAAAAATCGCGATTAATTTGCAATATCATCCTGATATGAAATAAAAAATAGTAAAAAAGTTAACTAATTGTTATGCATTTAAATATTTAAATTTTAAATTTATTTGTTAATTTAAAATAAAGATTTCAATATTTTTAGTTTCAGCAAGATTTTCCCTGTAATATCTGGAGAAAAACTTATAAATTTAATATTATTCCGAGAAACTTCCATCCGAGAAATTGCCGAGAACAAGATTTGTGAGTTATGAGCGGAGGTTGCCTTTTCTTTCTCTTTTATGGTTGTGTGGCCTTAGGTATATCTCACTTTCTTTCTATTCACGTGATTTGTTTCCTGGAAAGTGATAGGAACTCACTTCACAGCCTGATACATCATTTTACATTATTGGAGACACGGGCTGTCCAGTCAACAATCTCGGCCCATGATCTGAAAATTGGGTGGGGATTGGCTAATACCCCCACCAGGACCTATCTAGAGATGGACGGTCCTGTCGGGGGGCTCTGTGGGGCCTACCGTGATTTATGTGTTTTATCCATGCCGTTCATCCATTTTGACAAATCATTTTAAGTGATGTGATCAACAATGATGCAGAAAGGATGCTCAAGTGGACCACACAACAGGAAACAGTGGGATTGAATGCCTACCGCTGGAAACCTCTTGGGGACCATGGAAGTTTTGGTTCAATTCTACCTTGATCCAGGTCTACGTGACCTTATGAACAGGTTTAGATGGAAAATAAACATCATGGGGGACCTCGAGAAGGTTTCAACGTGGGGTCATTGTCACCACTGATTCCTGTGGTGTGGTCCACTTGAGCCTTTGATCTAACTCCTTTTTGGGATCATGTACTAAAATTATCTTTCAAAATGGATGGACGGCTTGGATAAAACACTTATATCACAGTGGGCCACAAAAACCACAGGACCGTCCTTCTCTAGGGAGCCGATTAGGTGGGACCCCTTACTGTGGGGCTCACAGTGATGTAGGCGCCTTAAATCCACACCGTCCAACCATTTTGAAAGCTCATTTTAGGGCAAGATCCCAAAAAATGAAGCTGACTCAAATCTTAGGTGGACCACACCACAGGAAACAGTCTTGATTGAATCCCCGCCATTAAAAACTTCATGGATTCCACCGGAGAGTTTATTTGCCATCCAGCCTGTTGATAAGTTCTCAAACACCTGGACGTAGAGACCACACAAATATCACCATAAGAAGTTTTTAATGGTCAATCACCCCTATTTCATGTACTATGGTCCATCTTTTGGATCATGCCCTAAAATGAGCTTTCAATACGGATGGATGGCATCGATGTAGTCAAATACATCACAGTGGGTCCCACCCACCTAGGTGGATCCGGGGTCTCACCTAGACCGCTCCCCCCGTCTAGGTAGGTCGTGGTGGGGGTAGCACCCAATCCACGCCCCTAAAAATCGCTCTAATTAGACAATCACAGCTGGAACCGTCCAATAGGTAGAATCGTATGCCATAAGTAGCCTTTCATTTATGATTGTCCGTTTGCAGTCCACACTTCAGAGGATTAAGATTTCCCGACCCATACAAACTTCACAGCTAGCAGTACATCAACCGAAAGGTCCATCTGATGGACGGTCCAGACTGAATCTCGAACCATGCACGTAACAGTTTCAATAGAGTTACGCCAAATGTACAAATGTGTTGCACCAGATTATTGCCCTCGTGTTGCTCCTTAAAAGATAAGCAGCCCAGATGATCGACAGAGTCTGAGGTTGGTGATCAACGGACTGTGTTGAAAACTAGAACATGGTCCACTACACATAAAATACGGTGTGAGATTTTTAATTTGAGATTATGCATCACTAATTACACTCTAAACAAGCATTCTAAGCTTGTATGGTGCTGTTATTGCAACATAAATCAAAGCATCAGAAGGTAGCTGCACCTAAGGGGCTGTGGTGGAGTCAATTTCATACATCCAACTAAGAAGATTGCATGTAATTTACATTTTTTGAAAAGAATTGCAGTAGATTACATTAGGTCCTTACGAAGAAGATGCTTAGCTCAGGCCCACCCGTTCCGTCGGGATTGATCATGTAGAAAGCCTCAGAGTCTTTGATCCTATCACCCTCTCGAACCGGGCTCTAATGTAGGTTAATTCTCCATCAGCAGTTTCCTTTTCGGAGGGACATGGAAGAACACCTGCACCCATTGAAACTCCACGTAGGTGCTGCATGACATGAAGCTCGTCGTCGGATGTCTGCTTCCTCCTGATGGAGTACCCGGTCTTGCGGCCATTGCAATAGACGGCCCACACCAGCTCCTCCAAGAGCTTCTTCTTGTGTGTCCTCGTCTCGCTCTCGAGTGCAATCCTAACCAGCCCAGACGCCATCTCCTTGTGTAATGTGCTTGCAAGCATTGGAAGCTCTATAACGAATGTAGGCGCTTGCTTCGGGTCCTCTTGTATGGCTAGGCTCACCCTCCCTTTACGGTACCCGAACAGCGTCCCGGTTGTGGCATCTCTGGTCAAGAGCGCCTTGCGCGGCCCGCCCAGAAGCGCCACCATCTTGCACCCAGAGGTCAGGAGTGGGAAGAGCTTGAACATGCGAAAGAAACCACCCATCTTGGGTCTCTTGTGGCTGGATGTTTGATGGAGGAACGACAGGATCGCCGGATTCTCCATTGATTGGCATGGATGTTGAGAGAGGACGGAGGACATGAGAGGACTAATAGAGGGTGGAGATGAATTGAGGAGGAGGGGGACTAGTGGGACATGTGAGGAGGATGATGAAGAGAAAGAAAAGGAATTGGAAGTGTATATATAGGTGTTTGATGTGAAGGAGGAGTGATTTGAGGAAGGTGGTTGGGTGTCCTTGGGAATCTTTGAAGTGGGGTGGAGAGAAGGAGAAAGAGACCCTCAAGTTGGTTATAGAGAGAGAAAAAAAAGGCAAAGGTATTGATGTGACCAAGTTTAGTGATGGAAAGATGGGTGGTGAATGTGATAAGATAAGGAGAGGTTGGACCACCAAAACAATAGAAAAGTGGCCCACTTCCTTTGCTTGCTACTTTGGCATGTGCATCTCTGATCATCACATAAGTATCTCTATCAAGTGCTTTTTGCTCTTCCATCCTCCACCTACAAGGCCCTTCTCTAATTATTATTGAAGGTAATGCACCTTTTTTTTTTCCCAAATTCATGCACCTGTTTATCTATGGAGAGAGAATTGTATATCTGTAATGTATCCTCAGGTTGTCATTTTGTACAAGGTGATGATCTGGGCAGTTGATCTAATGAGGCTTATGATGGATGGGCCATGCCTCAAAAATGACCTGAATCAGACAATGTGAACATGCATAGGAGAAAACTGCATGGTATCTCAGCAATGATGTGCAAAGTGTCCTGGGGTTCTCATTTTGTACATGTGGGGCATGTGATATAGTTGAGAAAAATTCATCAACCGTCAATATTCAACGAAAAACAAAAACTAAGGGAAAAGCTTTGATACTCTTGGAGAGTGTGATGGTTGATTAAACGGTCCAAATGGTGAGCCCCACTTTAGATGGATCATAAATCAAAATTTACACTAGTTTGATCATTTAACTACTCGATTGGCGTACACTTATTTCATGGGTGAGATTAAAAAAATCTGATTTTGAGATGATGACTTACTACAGTGGGTCCCACAATTTTGGACAGGTTAATTTGAGGTCATGCTTGAGACGTCTACAATTTCTTAGTGCCAGCGTATCAAAGATACCTCTCTTCTGTAAAACTTCCGACTAATTTTCATTTTTACTCCTTTATTTCCGTTTGATCGAGTTCGTTTGACTCAGGATCTAACATGTGCACCCTCTCTCCATATAGTGCCCACGTGCTGAGTGATCTGATGATCGGAACCGTCCATATTGTGAACTCTATGCTATAGAGGTAACTAAAGGAAACTTAAGTGAAAGGATGACTTTGACCATCAGTATCTGCAGAAGAATCTAAAAAATGAAAAGGAAATTTTCAATGGCTTGGATTCATCTCTAAAAATCAAGGGGATAGGACCATCAGTAGAGTATGATTGTGGGTTAGTGGCTTATTTAGAGCATTAAATATAAAATGAACGGTTCAAATCATCGGACCATCACCGCATGTGGGCCCGGTGCGTAGTGACGCACGCTTGATTGTGCGTCACCACAGAGGCAAAGGAAGCGGATTGCGTACTACCCAGTATATGTGTCTTATCCACACCGTTCATCCGTTTTTCCCTGTCATTTTACGGTATAAAGCTCAAGTGAACCAGATAATGAAAACTAAAGCATATCCAAAGCTCAAGTGAACCAGATAATGACGTCCCTGTTGAAACCTTCTTGGGGCTTAAAGTGATGTTAATTTTTCATCCAACCTGTTCACAAGGTCACATAGACATGGATGAATGGAAAACCCAAACATCAGCTTGATCCAAAACTTCTGTGGCCCCCAAGGAGTTTTCAATGGTAGCCGTTGAATTCATACTGTTTCCTGTGATGTGGTCCAATTGAGACTTTTATAGTTTAAAATTTTGTATTATGCCATAAAATGAGCTGGTAAAACGGATGGACGGCGTGGATGAGACACATACATAACGGTAGGCCACACAGATAGCTGTAGTGGACTGAGTTACTCATTACAGGCAATCTGCTTCACGAGTAGGCTTTTCTTCTGTAACCAATCGTACTGGTTCCGTTTTTACCGTTCAACAACTCTTTATAGGGTTAATAGCATTTATGAATAGGCTTTTCTTCTATAGTGCTTTAACCACAGCCAAACGCTAAAAGACGTTGTTTTCATGGGGCCACGGTACAAAACAGAAAAACATGGGTACAGCCAAAATCACAAGGGGAGATCATAAAGCCCATGGCTGCTACGATCCAACGGCTCAGATCACTCGGGCTCTAATGTAGAGTTAGCATCACAACTCAAAAGTATCTATATTGGATTTTCTTTTAGGATAAATCGCCATCAATCAGCACTATATGTTGGATGCTTTGTGTTTATCTCATCGTCAAAGTCTTTGATCTTTACACGTGGCAGTGATCTATCTGTCCATTTTTCTATCTTGTTTGGATCAGCTGGAATGGATTTGATGTTTCGAATGAGTAAAAAGCAAATGAAAACGTACGCTTAGATATGGTTGTTGCGTCAAATAATAGGTGCCATTAGTGTTGTGTGGTACATCCATGAGATTTACTATATTGTCGGGTCCTCGACCCGAACCTTTGCTCATTATTCTCGGGTTTTAACTTCTGACAAGTGGGTCCCATCGTACGATTATTCTGAATTCCAGGCCATTGGTATGTTGTGTCCCACTGCAGATCGTTGATGCCTAAAATGATCACCCGAATTGGAAGATTCTAGCCACTAATCTTTGGACTTGTTTTTTTAACCGTCCATTTATAGGCCATAAATCCAGAGGTTAGGATCGTTGCATCTAGGATATTTTTGGGGTGTGGTCTATAAGTGCTCGGATACGACAGATCAATGGTTTGGATTACTGATCCACGGCCGCAGCTGTCAGAACTAAAAACCTGAGTATATTCTTCAGAGCCTCGATTCGGCTCTGTAATTTCTCTTGAAGCAAACATCTATAATTTCAGTCCGTGCAATTAGGGTCCATGATTCAATAATCCAACCCGCCAGCACTGGACCATGACCTAGAAATATCCTAGCCACTTACTTTCGGTCGAATGGGAGCATCGTTGTGTATCCCTTATTAACCGTCTATTTTCAAGCCAGAAACTGAAATTTCAGTATTTGCCTGTAAATGTAGTTTTGGGAAATGTCTATCCACGGAGAGGCCCGACAAACCAATGGTCCGGATCACTGAAAAATAGATTCCAGATAAACAACCTAAAAACTAGAGTATACCGATCCTTGGGCTGGTAATATCTATAGTATCCTCCAGCCCTAAGTTTGTACCACTGGGCCTACTATTTTGGTGATCCAGACCGTTGATGTGATGGATGCACCGTGTATACGTACCACCATGCAGAAATTTCATCAATGGGACGATCCTAAACCCTGAATTGTGGCCTGCAACAGATGGTCAATAAGTATGCCGCAATGGTCAGGATTCATTGGAGATTTTTGGGCCATGATCAATTCACAGCGGGACCATCAAATCAGCAGTCGTGGGCCCTGGGATACGTAAAATATCTTCAGTTCGAGCATCATGTAATTCATCTGATCATAGTTTTACCGTTAGATGTATATTTTCAACCCGAAATCCACCCTTTATTAGGTGGACCAACGAACCAAGAAGGTAGCTTCTTCATATGTGAGGCACTCGACTTAGCAACTCAATAAGATATCCAAGCCTCTGAAAGAGAGGGACATGAATCTTCTATAATACTGGGTGTACGCAGAACATAAAGCACCCAAGACCTGAGCTCAGCAAGTCCACCGTGACATGCATGTGAAATCCACTCCGTCCATCAGGTGTGCCCCTTGAATTTAAAAACTGGAGCCATAACTAAGCGTACTAAACATCTCATGTGGCCCACACCACAGAGAACAATGGAGAATTCATGCCAGCCATAGGTTTGTTTGTGGGGCTCACCAGGGTGTTTATATTTCATCCAACCCATTCATCAGGTGAACTTCACTACTAGGGATCTCAATAACAAAAATCAGCCTGATCCAAAACTCAAACGGGCCACACCGCCTAGACTCGGAAGTTCTAGTATCATTTTACATTGTTATCAATTGTACGGCCCACCTGAGTTTTGGATCGTCTTGATTTCAGAATGTACAGCGAGTGTATGAACTCTCAGCTGATGGACAGAGTGGATGAAACACGATGGGCTAAACAGCTACGGTGTTTCAAAAAGCTGCAGATAAGTTGTTGGAGAGGATTTCAGTCCTCTGAAAAGACACGTTCACATGGACGTAGGACTAACAAAGCTTCTTAGGATGTCGAACCCTCGTAAATATACGGAGAATCCTTCTGACCCATACATCCAACTAAAACATGGCTCAAAAACTAGGATTACAGAACCACTTAATTCAAACTGAGACCATGGATCGAGTGCCCATGTGGTGTAGGTGGGTGTGTGTTGTGTTCATACCTTTATTTGGACTGGTCCAATTAGTTAGTAGAGCCAAAACTTAAATCTAGCTTGCCCAATTAATTAGCATGCTCAAAATTTATGCCTAGGCCCAACCCTCGGGCCTTTCACCTCAGCCCAAAAGAAGGCTGCATGTGGACCTGATCTGGGCCATCCCTGCCCCCCCTTTAGACCCCACATATTAACATGTAAAACGATTCAGCCAACTGGGTGAATGGATTGGATGTTCCATGGAGTGACTATTCACAAGGCGAAAAACGCCGAAAAAATGACCCTTCTAGTGTAGCTAGGCTCACAGGGCTTGATTAATTTGTTAATATCACCTGATTTCTTGATCTGCTTCCTCTATCATGTGTGCCTTGATCAGAAACTTGCATAGGTTCTAAAAAATGGAAAAATCCAAGTTTGGACGATAAAGATATGGCCTATGGAAGATTTGGATGAGAAATGGACCCAGAAGGGGGCCAATCAAATTTTGAGCCTAGTTAACAATCTTGGGCTTGGATTTCGTCGTTATGTTGGGCTTGGACTTGGGCCTACGTTTGGGTGTATGTCTGGGCCTCTTGTGAATATTGGCCTTGCTTTTGGCTTAGACACGTAATGATTAGGAGACCAAAAGAATAGGGAAATGTCGTGGACTAGTGATCTCGATGGGAGATGACCATAGTTAATTTACTTTGTGATTTTCTCGATTTTTCTCATGTTACTACTTATATTTTCAATGGGATTTCTAATCACCTTTCATAAACATCCTATCATCTTTGGTCAAACATCAACTCTTCCAAGGTAAAACAACATTCTCTTCTAACAATTCAAAATAATTAATATTAGTAATGATATTAATACAAATAAAAACCAATTAGAAGCTTGATTAATAAGCTGATGTGGGAGTTGATCTCCACCACAAACGGCTAGGATTAAGAGTGCCTCTTGGCCATTGATCCAACAAGCCCCATAATTAGAAATTAGTGGATTGGTTAGAAAACTTTAGCCAAGTTTCTCAGAGCTTACATTTATTTCACAAAATATGGCCCACCTAACTAATGGATCAATCTAATTCTTAGGCTAGGGCATCAATATAATGGAGCCCTTTTTATAGATGCGAATCTTAGAACCATCAGTCCTTGCCGGGAGGTACATGTGCTTTATTGCACATGCGTGCGGGCTCATCAAAGCTCTCTTACCCAAGTAGAGAGTTTAGCAAAGCATTTGTCAGGTAAATATGTATGCTTGGGTACAGATAAATTGTTGTTATGATTTCAAAAGTGAGTTGAAAGTCTTCGTATGGTGAATTTTCATGGTCAATTATTAGTTTTTCAGCATCATGTAATATAACGAAAACACTTATAACTCTCTCATTACATGCAAGATAAGAGCAATTTTAAGCTCATTGGAAAAATATTCAATAGTCTTTTTACCTGTAAAAATAAAGACCATCCTCAAGATGTCATTAGTTTACCCATAAACTAAAACACCACCTTTTTTATTTAAACATTTGAAGAGATTTTTCTCTAAAATCTCAGCAAGCTCAAGTTGGTTTTTTTTTTTTTAGTTCACACACACCATTGTTGAGAGCGGATTAGGTGACACCTGGGCCTCATGCAAGACGGTGTGGCCCTTACCATGAATTACCATGGGGCCCACCTTGATGTGTGTATTCTATATCCACGCCGTCCATCCATTTTTCCAGATTATTTTAGGGCGTTGTGACAAAAATTAAGAAAATATAATCATCCAAATAGTTGTTATTGATCATTAATGGGACTCAAAAGTTTTGGATCAAGCTGATATTTGTTTTTTACCTTCATTAAGGCTTATGTGACCTTGTTAACAAATTAGATGGTAAATAAACACTACATAAACATTAATGTGCGCCCTAAGAGGTTTTTAATGGTAAGATGGTCAACCACCACTATTTCTTATGGTATGGTCCACCTGATAATTGGATCTGATTCATTTTTTGAATAACGCCCTGGAATGATATGGAAAAACAGATGAACGGAATGGATAGGAATACATACATTAAGGTGGGCTCCACAGTAACCCCACTGTAATGGTCGCACCGTCTTGCGTGAAGCCGGGGTCTCACCTAATCCGCTCTCCCAATTGTTAGCATGCTCACCCACCCCTATTAGTTAGGTCTGTGGGAATCAATACCATAACCTCAGTGTTGAAACGAGGCTATCTTCACTGGGTTGCCACTTGAGCTATGATGGACATGGGTGATGGGTGTCTCAACAAGTTTAAGTTGTGAGCACACCCAGGTCCATAGGTCAAGAGGCAGACTGAATGAAGATATCCTTGTTTCAAGGAGTCATGGTATCATTCTCATAGGGGCGGCTAACATTGTGATGTGACTAACAAAGGTAGGTGAGGGTGCACTAACACTGGAGTGTGCGAACTAAGCCATGAAAAAGAAAAAAAAAAAAAAAAAAAAAAGAGTTCAGAGTTGTGAACACTTCACACCATTTCGCTCTCGTGCAAATGCACGGTGTAAAGTGTTTGCATGTGTTGGAGGAAAAAAAAAAAGAGTGAGGTGGACATCACGCCAAACAAAGAATGACATGTTAATATCATCCAACTGGTGTGATTTTTAATCTACAGTCCATCCAAAATGAACCTAGAACTTTAGTCCAGATACATGCGATAAAGATGTACGATAGATAATGATTCCACAGCTATTTTCTTTTTTAAGTGGGGCCCACAATGTGGTAGATTTAACTTGAGTCACATGCGCTACACATGGGGAATTGACGGGAGCACGCGTATGAATTGTCACCCTCTGCTAGAGTATCAAAGCTTTTATTTGATACACACATTTTGTTTCCACTTTTGGTACCAGAATATTTTACTTTTGTACCATTTGATTGCGAAAGTTACCTAATGGGGGTGTATCGATCAAAGTATTTGGGCATATATCATTTCCCTTATCCAAAACTTTTATAGCCCCCCACCACTTTTCAATGGTGGCCATTCAATCCCTACTATGAGGTCCACTTGAGACTTAGATCTGCTTCATTTCTGGGACCATCCCCTAAAATGATCTGGAAAAACTGATGGGCGGTGTGGATATACAACACATACATCAAGGTGGGTCCCACGGTCACCTAATCCGCTTCCTTTCTCGGGCTTACTTCTGCAACCAGTAAATTTAGACCGTTGCCAATGTCGCGACGTAGGCTCAACACCATGTGTGGCCTCATTGGTGCCCACATGCAGAGATAGTACTCCTGTGACCCAAACCATCCATTTCTTGCACTACCTCAGGAAGCCAGGTGATTCTGACCATCCACAGATGTGAGTGAACGACGGGAAGGAACATTTTAAATGGTTAATAAATTTCAGGTCAGGATCAACCTTTCAACTTAGAATCTTAGATGACAGACCGTACAAAATAGCTCCCAGATGATGGACAGTTCCGCTTATCTGACCATCATTGCATGTGGATCCCATACGAATAAACGGACTAGTAGAGTTTTGAGATAGATGGTCTTCCTTTTATTTATTTATTATCTGTTTTTGGGTGTATATTCCTACACCACACAAATGCCTTAACAACCACAATGTATGATACCACTGTTGAGAACGATGTTGGTGGTCATGGTCATGACTGATAACTCAAGATGTTGAGACTCACCACCGGTTGTCGACCAAAACTTCGTGGTTATATGACCATGATCATGACTCGAGATATTGAGCCTCCCCACCTGTTGTTGTCGCCACAAAAGCCACATCTTAGATATTGAGTGGGACCCATGTTGGATTTTATGTTAAACTTGAATTAATTGATAGAATTTAGCTTGGTTTGTTTTTCAAGTAATTAGAGCTGGTTGTTTGGTTTTGTTACTGGCAAAGTCCCACAATAATCAGGACTTTATTTTGATTATCGAGATTTTGTGTTAAACAAAGAGTCAATATTAAAGTGTTGGGGAGATGTTTGTTTGCTGATTGTGCGGTGTAAGAGCTAGGGTTGTGTATTGAATGATCTTGTGGACTACTATTATTTTCTTTTCTGATATTTTATTAATATAAATAAGAAAGAAGAGTGAGAAAAACACCAATCTTTTTTTTTTTTTTTTTCCTAATTATGCTAAACATGGCATTGGAGCTAACCTAACCATTTTCCCCATCTCCTCAAAAACCCTAGTTTTCCCCATCTTCTCCCTCTCTTCTTCGGCCATTGAAAGTTGTGTATCGATGGGTCTTGCAAACTGCTATTATTTTCTTTTTTTAATATTTTTGTTAATATAAATAAGAAAGGGGAGTAGGAAAAACACTAACCCTAATTTTCTCTAATTATGCTAAACATGCCGAACATAATAAGTGCTCTAATTTTGAATTGAGATAGTTACTCTTGACTGGATTCTGTGCATCTTTAGCAGATTTTCCAAATCCTATTAGTGGTTCGTGTGCGGTTTTATATTTAATAATCGGTATTAGAGAAAAGTTTCCAAATTTAATAATTGTTATCAGAACCAAGTAGTCCGGCTTTTTTATATCATTCTCCTTGTGAATTTGAGATCTATACATTTGTAGATTGAGAATTGAAAGCTCAGATTTAATAGTAGTTGCTATAAAATAGCTGTTTGAGAATGTGTCTTCTGAGAGTGTTAACAACATTAATGTTTGTAGAGACAGAGAAGCTAACAATAGTTAATTACATGACTTTACAAAGCAAAGTACATGTGGATCTCAAAAATTGTGGACTTCTATAATTAACGATGGAAATGAGAAGTCGTGGAATGATTGGTCAAGGACAATTTGAAAACGGGAAGAAACAAAAATACTAGGGTTTTGAGAAAGTATGTCAAGAGGCTCGGAGACAGAATTTGATTTATTCATGTCAAGTTTGAAATGGATTTGAGGAATGTTCTTTGAAAAGTAGACTTTAGTAAGCACCCTGGTAAGTGATTTTGAAGCAGATGATTCATATAAAGATTGAATTACTGAGCTTGATTTTGAAGATGGTTTTATTGGACCGAATGATACTAAACATGAAAATCCTATGCTTTTGGTGTTGTTGATGCCAAATCACATCACCAAATGTTGATTAAAGACCAACTTGTTGATCAGGGACCAACTCGAATCTTTGCCGTCAGATTGATGATTGATGGTGGAGATTTGAGACCTGGAGAACCTGCAAACACCACCAAGGGTTAGGATGGCCGCCCGTGGTTCCGGCTAATGGCCCTCTGATACCTAAGTTAGCGGATATAAGACAATCACTTAAGAAGAATAAGTCTCTGTATTTCTGTATGCATACATTTGATCGTAGCATTGAGGGATATTTATAAGGTATATTATTACCGTATTTGAGTAGGATTCTGCTTGCTGTCAAGATCTATCTCTTACTTAGGATGGGTCACGATCACGACTAGATACGTGATTGCCTTATAGAGGTCAGTAAGATTATCTGTGCAATGTGGATATCTCTCGTATTAGTGGACAAGTGAATCACATGACTCGCAGAACACATCACTTAGTCATAGTCGTTTGGTAAATAGCGCTCAGAAAACAATGCTCGGTCGAACGTATCCAATCGAGGAGTCTGATCGCCAGGGGTCGATTGTGTGCACGAGAGATAAAGACGACTATTCAAATCTGATGCTGGTGGTCGGGAAGTTAAGGAATACCAACCGCTCACATCTAATGTGGTCAGTCGGATACTAGAGAGTACCAACCGTCCGGGCCCGATAAGAACTGAGGGCATTGAAGTACTGATTCAGTCGATTGAACATTTGAGCGCACGGGCGCAAAGATAGAGGATGTCAGTGACACTCATGTATAGCTTTGACCGTGCGGTTTCAAAGCATCCCAAATTTACCCATAACAAGTGTTATAAAAAAGGAAGATATGACTATAGAAAATATGTTGACATTTGAGAGTCTGCCAAAAAGTGCAATATAAGATATTGATATCGAAAATTCCTTTTTTTTATTTGTTTTGGAAAAACATAAGAGTTAATAAATTCTAATTTGTGTAGTTTTGACTAAATTGATTTCGACAAGAAAATGGAAAATGGTAACAATGGGTTATTACAAAGAATTCAAAGAAAGAAGAAAACGATGAGGAAAAAAAATCAACCTGACTTTGAAAGTTTCGCGAATAAAGATGAAGTTATTAATTGATTTTTAGTCTTTAGCATTGGACAAAATATGGTGTCTTAAAGTGTCAAGATATGACAAAGTTTAAGAATTTCCAAAATTAAAGTCAATCTTGAACAGTAGTTTTTTCTTACATTCACGTTGAGACGAAAAAATGAAAATGGAGATGAGAAAATTAATGATTCTTAAAGATCTGAAGAAGGATTAACGAAGTACTAATTAATATTCAAAGTCCAAGGTCAAGATTAAGCATATGAAGTCTCAATTTCATAAAATTTCGATCCAGTATGAATTCGAAGTGAATGATGAGATCACCTGATATTGTCCATACATTATTCTAGATGGCAGTGACAATAGTAACAATTGAGCTAAGTTCAAAGGAGGTTGGAATTTATGTTAAATTTAATTTGAATTAGGTGTGAGGGTTTTGCTTAACTTGTTTTCCAAGTAATTAGAATTAGTTGTTTGGTTTTGTTAATGGTAAGTCCTAAAATAATTAGGAGTTTATTTTGATTGCTGGGAGTTTATATTAAGGGACTAGAAATTTTATGACTAGTGGTACTCGATCGGTAGAGTCACAGTGGTGCCTATATATACAAGTGTGTAGAGACTTTAAACATTTGAATGTGGATGAATAAAATTTTTGTTTTTTAAACTTTTACTCTATCTGTTATTTTGTTTATATATGTGGGACTAGCTATGGGTTTTAGTCATGTACACAATACTCTGTTTGGTTGATAGCCAAGAAAAGATATTACAGTAAAAAAAAAAATGTATTCCGGTCCTAATGCCATGTGACTATCATCTTGACACTCATTGTGTAGGCCAAACATGTGTTTATAACCTTGGGGGTACCAACATCATATTTATGCAACTCAAACCATGCTTTAAGATGAGACTATCAACAATCCACAGATCATATTTATTCAACTCAAACCATGCCTAAAGATGAGACTATCAACTATCCTGCATCTGTGGATATTTTCATCTGTGGATATTTTCACCTTGTTCTGTCATATCCACAACTCTTATTAGAATTGGTTTTGGGTCCCACCCAAGGGTAGTAGCCCTGGGTTAAAACTTTCAAGAAATGCAAAACAGATAGTCCTTATGCATGGCACGTACAATTAGCAAGCTCCTAGCACAAATGCCCTCTTGTATATGGGCTTGTATATGGGCAATCACTAATGGGTGGGTTTCACATGGTTTTTCCTCAAAATATTTTCGAGTGGATACTTCTCTTTTCATTTTCTCTTAAAGTGCAAATTTTGAGATGGAAAAGAAATTGCATGAGGTATTGATAAACCTGATTGCATTCAAACTCTACAATTCTCTCAATACCTCTTTTTATGATAGACACATTTCATACCGGAGAATCCCTAAAAAGAAATAGAGAGAAGAATAACGAGGAAATTCATTGTCCATTAGGCAGCCTTTAGACAACCTAAACCGTTGACCATGTCCAGGGGTTACCTAACATAGGATGAAAGGAGTGATTAGATCATTTACACTTCCACAACAGTTAAGCAAATTGATCGACATAGACCGTTCATCTTTGACTTTGTGCACGTCCTTAAAATCATGTAGATATCATTCGATCCTATGAGCCCACCCATCTAGGCCCTTTCTTGTTTTTTGTTGATCACAAAACCTATGGCAACAAGTTCCAACATCGAACATATGCGCAGTGATCTAGGACACTCGTAGGGTGGGACTTTGACACAGGTATATTCCTTGAAATGATCAGTGGCAAAGAGTAATAGAACCCAAAATAAAAAAACGACCACAGGAGTCAATTTGAGGATAAAACAGTCTTCAGGATGCCGCAAGTGGCTCAATGATGAATGCCCAAAAACCCCCAATTACTTAAGAATCATGGCCAAATCATATTCCTTTAGCGTGCATGTCAGATTAACAAGCGTGATGATAAAAGCTTAACAAGATCAATCAAGTATCTGTGACTTTAATAGAACTCTAACCATTCCTTATTCCTAATCATAATCAATTATTCCTATAAGATAGTAAACAAGATCACAACACCTTCGAAAAAATTATCTTAAATACTAAGAGAAAATTGCCTGCATACAAGACTTCAAAAAATTAGTTATAATTCATTCGAAAAAATGTCTTAAGCTGATTTAAAAGCTAAATCATAGTCATTCAAAGGAGACCAATTTCATGTCGTACCAACATCTTCTCATATCCGATAGGAAGAGAAAATTGGTATCAAAGCCAAACAACTAAACGACAAGCTAAGTCGAACAATGATGTGTGCAGGTCAACTGAAATTGTCATCTCATGGGACCAATTAGGTGGGCGACTGGCCTTTAGATGGTCATGTTCTCGTAAAGATAACGATCCATAGCTGTTTCGTTGAAATTTTGGGCTAACCAGTACCTTGACCATCGGTCACACAGACAACAATAATACTGAGATCTTGGCCTTAATGAGGGTTGCATCATACCCCCAAGTGCCCCTTCACCCAAAAATATGGCTGGCTATTTATCATGTGGACCACGAATGTACAAAGATATGGATGGTTAGATGGTGTGCACTGCGTGGGCCTGTGTCACCCACTTGCTGAGTGGGATGGCCTGGCTTATGTGAGCTGAAGGAACAACTAATGAACAACTAATGGGCATGTGGAACTCACTTGTGAGTAATCTCTAGTGAATGGGTCCTGCCAGATTTTTTCTGATTTTTTAATTCATATTTTCTCTCGTATCCTTTATATGTCCATCTATCCTGTCCCTTGAACAATTTAAATCATAGATCAGAATTCGGAGTCATCTATATCGTAGAACTAGAGGGATGATCAAACCCATCTACTCCTATAGTGGTTAGGCAGACCATTGAACGTGCGTCATTCATCATCAACTTTTGCGAACGTTCCATACCGTATAGATTATCGGATCATGCGGCCCACTGTTCAACGCCGACTTTCAATTTCCATGCTTGAAGATGAGCCGTTTGGAGCATTCGTACAGTTTTGGATTGTTGGGTTGCTCACATTGCTTTTCTTCTGTTCCTTGTTCTAGGTTTGGGCGCACTCGCTTGTCATGTGGAAGTGAGGAGCATGTGTGCAACATTGGAGTCTTGTCAGGCAATCTCCTGGTATGATCATTGGGTTTTCAGGAGATGCGGTTAATTAAATTGACCAATGGCTGATCAACGGTTCGGATTCCATGTAAACACATGGGACCCACCTCGCTTCCATATGTCAGGCAAGTGCGCTTTGGCTGGTTCTCTTTAAGTTCTTATATAATGAATTATCGTACAAGGATTGCATGTGGGTCCGACAGGGTGTGTGCGTGACATTCAATCTGCCTTGCATAATTGGACCACCATGAAAGTCGATTTCCTAGAAACTAAGTTGATCCAACCATTATATGAGCCACCACATGAATTTAGAAGTTTGGGATATCCATTGTTTTCTATGGTGTGGCCCACCTAACGACTGTTGGGCATGTTTTTTTTTCGAGCAACCGTCATTATTATGGGGCTCCCATAATGCATGGGTGGTCCAGCTAAGAAAGCAAGGGGCAACTATCTAAAAACCTCCAAATTCAGCTCACATGATTGAGCCTAATTTTGGGGATGTCTAACTTTTATGATGGGGCACACATGATGAATGGATCGGATGCCATATGCACACCCTGGTGGGCCACGCCCAGCACTTGTAGAATAATGCCTCTTTAAATAGGGAGGATTAACAGAAAAAAGAAGATTTTTCTTCTTCTTTTTTTGTAATTTGACATTTCCATTGTTTGGAGTATAAAAACGAAAATCGTGAATTCCATAAAATGATTGAGATCTTATCCAAACGTGGGCTTATGGGAAATGAATGTTGGTTTGATTTGTGTTTTGAGAAAGCCGGTGCACTTCTTTTAATTTTCTAGGAGGACCACTCAAAATCATGGTTTTGAGGCCTACCATACTTCATGGATGCCATCTTCAGAAACCACTGGATGACCGCACTATGAAGAAAATGAACTTTATGATCCTCGACCAGAGAATATATTCAGCATACTTGAGTGTCACTTCCTACAAATGGGCCCATGGTTCAGCAATCCAGACCACTGGTCAATTGGGCCTCCTATGGATGCACCATACCCAGTACTAGATTGCAAATCCTAGCCACCAACCTTTGGGGCATGGTCCATCAGCCATGAGCCCAACTTGTACAATCTGAAAACCCAAGCACCCTACAGATACTCTTTGGTCGAGAATCCCATGCAGATATTGCACCTATCAGAAGATCCTAACCATTCATTGCTCGTAGAATGTAAGCCATCGACCAATTTGGTTTTAATGGCCCAGTTGTAGGACACTGGTAATTCATTCATGTAGGACAAGCCCCATGTGCAATGGAAGGTTCCATGGGTGGGTCAGGTCTGACTGAATTCATGGCCTCAAAAAGTTGCTTAAAGGTTCACAGCCACATGAGCAAAGGCTAGAGTTTCGAGTGCTACCTTGGCCCACCTACAACTCCATCCATTCGTCAACAGCTCTAGATTATCCATAAGGTCCAAGTCTCATATCCTCCACTTCATTGCTTGGGAATGTCTTGTAGCTAGTTTTAACTTCTGCATTTCTAGTCCATGTCCCATCCAACATGTAGCACCAAAACAGATTCTTTACTTAATCCTTGTAGGTTTGCTAGGCCTAGCTACGTACATGCACATCTACACAGCTACCTCGAATGCGAACATGGCATGTGTGTTTGACATTATAACCGTGCATCAGGTGGACCCCAGTCTGAGATGAACGGATCAAAAGCTGTTAAAACAGTAATCCGTCAATGGATGGGGAACACATACCTGCAAACAAATTAACAAAATATTAACCTTGTATCAGATTTATATGTGTGGCTGTGGTTGAAGGTGTTTGTGGGTCCAGCAGATCTCTATGGTCTGCATTAGTTCCTTGGTCCATATCCAGTGCTAATTGATCTTGAATGGTCAATGACCATCAGATCTGGGCCCATTGAATTTGAAGGAAAGATCTTATCGTGGCTTCTCCACCAGGCCTGAGATATGTGGATGACCCTGGCCAAGCCCAAGACGGCCTATCCCATGGACCATTGTGGCCCTGCTAGTAGGGCTAAAACATAAACCATGTTGAGGCTTGTCCATGCCTGGTCCCTTAAATTAGCACCGAGGTGCCGCTGCCTGGCTAGGTCTGCCACGTTAACTAAGGAACTAGGTCGAAGTCTAGCCCACTACCCAAATACTTGGGTGTGGTAGCAGCAGTAGCAATGAGACCGATGAGGCTGAAAATGCTCTGGCCCCCATAGGACCAGGTCAGGGAATAGATTTACATGATCAAATATTTGTTGAAATGGTCCAACCCGTCTACAAAGATTCCCACAATATGAAACGGTTTGGATCATTGAAAATGAACAGACTATATGGTGAATGGGAGCCGGTCGCCAGTTCTTTTCATAGAATGGTAGTCGCCCTTGATGATTGGACCCGGCTAATGGGTTGGTCTGGGTCATTCATCATTGACGCAGCCCTTCCCAGACACCATGCCTAGATTTCAAACCTTGGCCCATGGGCCAACTTTGGAGGCCCAAGATCTTGCCCTAAAGGGTTGAGATACCTGGCCCATCGCCATCATAGGCCAGTAGTTTTAACTAAACAGGGTCACACCTAGGCCTTTAGATGGCCATATCCATAGACAGTAAAAATATGTTTTGGGCCTGAGGAATCTGTCCCAGGCCCATTTTGTAGTTCGTGGCGATGCTCATCGTGCCCAAACTTTTCTAGCCTCTATCAAAGAGGCCTAAATCTGTGCCCCATGTCATTCTGGACCTCACTGTTTACAATTCAGCCCGTCAATGGGCATAATGAAAAGCCCATCAGGCCCGATGGCCCATTCGGTGTGCTTGTTCAATGCAATACACAGGTCCGCTGGACCATATTAACTGTCCATTTTTTTTTACTGCACAAGTTTGCCCATTTTGAAGAAAATGGCTTTTGTTTTAAACCTAATCATACTTGAGCTGCTTGATGAATGACAAAGATGATTGAGGGTCCCTTCGTAGGAACATCCAAAGAATTTTTGAAATATATCATTCTCTTTTTGCTATATTCCAAATAACTCTCTCTCTCTCTCTCTCTCTCTCTCTCTCTCTCGCCCCTAATAAATTCTGACATTTTTCATATATGGTCATAAAATATTCTATGCTTAACTTTTATCATCTCTAAAAATGACAATTAACCCGAAAAGGTTATCCATCACATTATGATAGTTTTGATAGACGGTTTAGATTATTTGCACCAAATAACATGGATGGTCGACTAATTGACACTCTAGCGTGGCCATGTTGGGGCCAACAATAACAAGCAATTTAGGTCTTGCACCAAAATGGAAATTTCTCTCTTCAAGGACAAAAGTATTATATTATGCAACTAAGGGCTCGTTTGGATTAGTGATTACAGCCCTAATGTGCTGTAAACAGTAATAACTATCATGATTATCATTACCACCGTGGTTGGAAGTAAAATGGATATGCATGTAAAATACGTACTGTAATTAGATATACATGAATGTAAAATTTTTAATGTTTTATGTCCAAACCGTCCATCCATCATGCAATATCATTTAGGGCATGACCTGATTAAGTGGACCACACCACAGAAAACAGTGGGGGCAATGACAACCACTGGTGAAACCTTCCTAGGGTCCATCATGACGGGCCCATATGTAAGGATGGTCATTAGCACGTGAACTCTAAGGTATGGACGATATTTACACTTTCAAGTGTTGCACATGAACCAGCCCTCTCTTACCGAGCTGAACAAGTACCATAAGTGAAACAGCTTTTAGATTCACCATCTAATTGAATTACATTTGTAGTCTACTACTGTGGGCAAATGGCCAAATTGCAAGCATCTTTCTTATTGTGAATGATAGAGGTGTATTTTGTTGGGGTTTTGCCTTCAATTTTGGACACCAGAGGGTATTGGGCGCTCGATGGGTTCGGGTCGGGCGCCCGTCCAAAGACATCTGAGTTTGGCTTCTGAAAGTCTATTTTTACTGAACCATTTTTTGACCTGTAGGGGGCTCAACCATTGTAGGTAGGGTGCCCGATGAATGGTCGGGCGCCCACTAAGGTCTGGGCGAGCATCCGAAATTGGTTAAATTCTTGCTAGAATTCTCTAGACAAATTTTAGATTTGTCAGGCGCCCGAAGGGTTTGTGCTGAACGCCTGACCGTGTGCGGACTGCAAAGTCGATGGCACAATTTTTGTACGATCTTACATAGTTTCTTGCATAAGATATTTCTAATTCAGGTTTCTTCCTATTTAAGCAAGTGCAATACGTAAATTAGGTATTCTAAATGTGCAAGGGTTGAGTGAGAGAATTCTAAGATGGGAGAAAGAGCTTTAGAGGAAGGACTACGTTGGTTTTCCTCTTAAAGAGCTTGGTTTTCACTTGTAAGCTTGAATTTGGTATAAGTTTTCTTTATGCTCTTGTAACTTCTGATTTATAATGTGTTATGTCCAAACCGTCCATCCATTTTGCAATATCATTTTAGGGCATGACCTGATTAAGTGGACCACACCACAGAAAACAATGGGGGCAATGACACCCACCGGTGCAACCTCCCTAGGGCCCATATGTATGGATGGTCATTAGCACGCGCACTCTATGACATGGATGATATTTGCACTTTCAAGTGTTGCAATGAGCCCTCTATTACAGGGCTGAACAGGTCTCGTAAGTGAAACAGCGTTTGGATTCACCATCCAATTGAATTGCATTTGTAGTCTACTACAGTGGGCAAATGGCCAAATTGCAAGCATCTTTCTGATTGTGAATGCTAGAGCCTAGAGGTGCGTTTGGCTCGACTTAGAAGAGCAACCAAATGCCATTTTGGCGTGAATGGCACTAGAGAAATTACATCATTTAGATGGCACGATGTTGTCGACTTGAGATATGGTTTAAGGCCCACTAAAGTAACTAAAAAGACCAAAACGTAGATTGAACCAGCCAAACTAGTCCATTTGGCTCAAACCAGTTCGACCGTAGGTTCAAACTCTTTGAATGGGGCAACCAAAATGAACGTTAGATATATCGGCAAGACCATAATTAAGGTCATCCAATTGAAGTAATCTTAAGATGCATGCGAAAATCAAATACTCACAAAAAATGCGATCGAAACGCTACCTTGAATGTAATCAATGAGGACCGATGGATGTCTGGCCATTGAGCAATCAATTGCACGACCCACATGATGATCCAAATCCATTATAGAGCAGTTCTCCAGATGATCATATCTGGATTATACGTATTTTTGCCCACTGATGGCATGGTAAGAGTCGATCGACTACTTAAAGAGAATCTTGAGAGTTATGGACAATCAAAAGGTGGGCCCACGTGATGGATGACCTAGATGATGATTGGACCTGTTATAAGTACAAGAAATCTAGACCATCCATTTTCCTAGCAGTTGATTAGATGGCCAGCATGGTCTGATCAAAGTGATTCTTGAGAGACACGAGCAGTCAAAGCTGATCACCACATCATGGATGGTCCAGATCCATAGAGCAAACTTTTTCCAAATTCGATTGATTGGGACAATCCATTTTTAGTATTCATTGAATGGTTAGAATCATCCAATAAAAATGATTATTGAGATTCATGGGAAGCCAAGTGGAGGTAGCATGCTTAATGGTCCAAATACATGATACGATATTTTACGGTGTAGTTTGATGGGGTGTTCCTCCTTAGGAGTAGAAGAGAGAGTGCAGCTCAGGGATCATCGGGCGCCTGGCTAGATTGAGCCAGGTGACTAAAAATACCCCAAATGTGGCAGTTGATCTCTGGACTGTCTTGGACAATCTCAAGTAGGGGTGTCAATGGGCCGAGTTAGGGTCGTACCAAACTTTGTCCAAGCCCAGCCCACCCCTCTCAACTAATGCTCAAACTTAGCCCGAACCCGTGATGATCCACAATAGTCTAGCCCAAGCTCGGCCCACGATACAAATGCAGGTTCCGGCCTAAACCCGGCCCCAGCCCAAGCTCGACCTTTTGCATAAAGAAAGAAATTATCCTTTAATCCTGCGCTTTTCCATATATAAAAAAAAATCACCAATACTATAGAGAATAAAAAGAGGTTTGGGAGGGAGATGGATTTTGGCTAAAAAATTGTGTAAAATTAAAATTTTGAAAGGAGGAAAAATATTTTAACTTAAATTTTAAATTAAAAAATATATTTGAGTCGAGCCGGGTTATTGGGCTTTTGAACAGCCTAGTCCTAAGTTTGGTCCGTTTGAAAAACAGGCTAATACTTTAGGCCCAAACCCAACCCGTGGGCCTAATACTCTAGTCCAAGCTCGCCCAATGCAGGCTAGGCTTGAAAGCCCGTCGGGCTAACTAAGTCCATTGACCACCCTAGTCTTGAGCTACCGATGGTTTGGTGATTGGGCGGCCGAAGCTTGAATCAGGCGCCCAACATGTCAGATTGGATGACCAAAATTCAACGTTTTTCCTCTAAAACTCTCTAGATAGTTTGTGCCCTTTATCGAGCACCCAACAATGTTGGATCAGGCGACTGGCGGCACGTAAGACTGCAATACATAGTTTTCTATTTCGGCTCTAATTCTCCCAAAGTGTTATTTAAGCACATGTTAATTGAGATTAGGGAAAGGTAATAAAGACTCCACACATCCAAGGTGAGAGAGAGAGAGAGAGAGAGAGAGAGAGAGAGATAGAAGGCATAGTGCTCGTGACGATTCATCCCCGCAGCAGGCATCGCTCCAAGCCTCTTGTACATCCTCGAATCGGTGAGATCTCTCCATTATCTATCTCTTTGATTGTAATCCACCCTTTAGAATGAAGAAAACCGGATCTAAGCCGGTTTATGCTTATGATCGTTGTGTAATTGTCTTGAATGAGGCCGTGTGCTTTTTATCTCTGTTAAAGGGTTTTTCACGTAAAAATTAATCTCGTGTGTAATGGTAGTTGATTGTTTGTTTACGTTTTCGAATTATAATATCTCATAATTCACGGTAGTTTAGGTGTGAGATCCTAAACTTTTTTGTCCATCGATCCGCCCCAACAAGTGTAGTGTCACACCCAAAGGGTTAACCCGCTAGGTGGGGTGACCCCAAAGTATATGAAGGTCTTTCATTGTCCCCTCCAGCCGATGTGGAACTAACCCAACAACTAGGGCTGTAAATGGTCGGGTTCGGGGCGGGTTTAGCCAAAACCAGACCCGCCCATTTACTAAACGGGTCTGGGTCCAAATTTTAGACCCAGACCCTTTTACTAAATGGGCGGGTCCGAGTCGGGTCCAAGTCAACCCATTAGACTCATTTATAAATGGGTTCGGGTCTGGTAGAGGGAGATCCACCCAGACCCATTTATAAATGGGTCGGGTCTAATGGGTCCGAGTCTGGATCAAGTATGCAAGCATTTTACAAGGCTTTAAAATCGGGTCTGGATGGGTCTGGGCTAGACGAGTCCCCTGAAACATAGACCAAACCCGCCCACTTATTAAATGGGTTTGGGTCAGATCGGGTCGGGTCGGGCCTAATATAAAGGAAACCAGACCCAGACCCATTTAGCAACTGGATCTGTTCTTGGACTCGGACCCATACCATTTAACAAATGGGTCGGGTCTGGGTCGGGTCTAAATGCGTTGGGTCGGGTACCCCATCGGGTCCGCTGACCCATTTACAGCCATACCAACAACCCCCCTCCCATAGCGGATGTGGGGCTCTCGGAACTTGGTCTTGGCTTACCCCCTCACTCGTGGGTCATAGGGCGTGGGAGCCACCATGGCATGGGCCTGGGCGGATAACCTTGCTCTGATACCAGTGTTGTGTCGCACCCAAAAGATTAACCCGTTGGATGGATTCACCCCAGAATATATGAAGCCCTCCAGCCGAAATGGGACTAACCCAACAAAGTCAATATTGGCCACCCATTTTCTTGGTCATTGATTCGGTGGTTGGGATCGTGTGATGATAATGATTCTTGAGAAGGGAGCAGTGCAAAGGACGTTAACAAATATGAAACATATTTCATATTTCATAGGGCTGATTAGATGGTTCATATCATCAAATCAAAGGGCATTTATAAAATCACAAGCAATCAAAGGTGGGCCACATATAACGGACAGTCTAGTCATTTTGGAGGTCATTAATTAAATGGTTTGTATTGTCTTATCAAAATGATTTTTTGAGTTGCAAGCAATCAAAGGTCAGCCATACACGAAGGACAGTCTAAAACAGTGATCGCAACTTTTCGAGTAAGTCAATTCAGACCACCCATTGCTTAACTATTGATAAGATGGTTATGATTTTTAATCAGACTTATTCTTGAGAGTCACAAGCAACCAGCCGCGGCCCACATAATGGACAACCCAGAACAAAAACCTTCTGATGTAATATACTGAAATTTTCAGTTCGAAGTGGACGTGGCATAAAGCATATTATTGTCATTTGGCGATAGGCTAGCCAAACAAATTAAGGGTGCGTTTGGATGTGCCAAATCCACATGAAAATAAAAACTATTTTTCAGCAAAAGAAAAAAAATTCAGCTATTTGAATATATGAATTCAACAAAGTAACAAAATACACTTCAGGCCTGTTTGGATGCTACTTTTCCACTTAAAAGTACTTAATCACTTCAGTTATTTTTTTTAACTTTTCTACTTTTTATAAGTTGCTGAAGAAAGGCATAAGAGAGAAGAAAGAGAGGAGAAGCTAACAAGTATATTGTTTACCAAACATTCTTAACTAAGATAAGTCACTTGTAGCATAAGTAATTTATCTTAAGCAACATATGATCCAAATGCACCCTTAATGTACAATCAAAATTCTTTGGCACAAGAAAGCCAATTTGGATTGTAAGTTGTTTTGCTTAAGGGTCATTTGGGAGTGTGAATCAGTATTAATTGGGATGTTTGGGAGGAGTATATTTAATTTGAATTAAAAGTGGTAAATAGGACGTTTGGGAGGAGTATGTTTAATTTCAATTAAAATCCAATTCAAATCAAATATATCTAAAGGTACATTTTTTAAATCACAATGATACCATGTGATTTTATGTCACATGGCCACCAATTTGCAAGTTAGAATCATCTCTCTCTCTCTCTCTCTCTCTCTCTCTCTCTCTTCTAAGTACATGCTACCAAGCACAATTTGATGATTCCACCAAGATTCAAGTGGATTCCAATTCACATGAATTACCTTATCATTGTCAATGCATATCAAATACGAGCTCCGTAATGATCCCTTAAGCTACTTAAGCTTCAAGTATCTTATATTAGTTTTACTTATTCAACAAATAAGTATATGTTTAATAAATATTTGGTTTTCAATATCATATACAAAAATTTTAAATCTTTTTCATTAATTTCTCTTTATCCTTTCTCTCTTCTCTTCCAATTTCTTTTTAAAATATCTTTCATTAAAATCCCTTTCAATTTTTACTTGTGGTCCACTTTTAACATTAGTCATCTATCATGCAAGGCCAACCTTTGATATGGATCATTTATCATGTTCGGCTCACCTTGGCCTTGTCTTCAATGTGAATTGTCCATCATGTGGGGCTTACCTTTACTTTGAATCATCCACCTTGCGAGGCCCACCTTTGATGTTGGTTATCGATCATGCGCAGCCCACCTTAGATGTTAGTCATCCATCATTGTTGGACCCACCTGTAATGTGGACTGTCCATTATATAGGACCCAACTTAGAATCTGGTTGTCCATCATGTAGAGCCTATCTTAGATGTGAGTCATTCATCATTAATGGCCAATTTTGATGAGAACCATCCATTATGTGGGGCCTACCTTAATGTGGGTCATCTATCATGTGGGGCCCACCTTCAATGTTAATTATCCAATATGTGAGGCCCATCTTCAATGTCCACTACCCACTATGTGGAGCGCAACCTTTGATGTAGACCGTCCATTGTGTGTGCCTCACCTTCAAAGTGGGCATCCATTACGTGGGGTCCGCCTTAGATGTGGGTCATTCATTATGTGGGGTTCACAATCAATGTTAACTATCCATCATGTGGAGCCCACTTTCAACACCCACTATCCATCATGTAGAGCCCACCTGTGATGGGGACCATCTATTATGTGGGCCCCACCTTCAATGTAAGCCTTCCATCATGCGTGGCCACCTTTGATATGGACCCTCTATCATGTGGAGAGATGAGAAAAAGAAAGAGTAAAGAGAAGGGAGAACTTTAAAAAATGTAAAAATTAAAAAAGTAATTTTAATTGTTTACTCCTATGAGTAAATTTAAACTAATAAACAATCTTTAAGAAGATGCTTGCCAAACTAACTTTTATTAAATAAATAGTTTATTAACTACTATAAAACAAAAAAAAACTACTTATAAAAGGGTATCCATGCAACCTCTATCCATAGCTCAAGTGGCAAACTAAGTGAAGGTAACTTCGTTTCAACGTTGAGGTTTAAGTATCAATTCCTAAGTGGGGGTGGCTAACATTGTGGTGTGACTAACAGCGTTCAAAAACCCAATGTAATGTGTGTGGGTATGAGTGTGTGTAAAACAATAATAACGCCATTTTTACATAAATAATTAGTAGATAACCATTATTTTGTTTCATATTTGCCCTTTGTATTCCTATTATCTTCACTCTCTACTTTCAATTCAAGGATGTCAAATATTATTTGAAACTCAAAATAGCACTCCGATTAGAATAATCTGCCCAACCCTATGAAATGGATTAAGCTCCAAATTGCAATTTTATAACTAAGTTGGATTTAAAGGAGTGCAACTACAATTCCAAAGATTTCCTCATTTTGGACAACAGGAAGTGCATCCAAACGTGCACCCAGATTTTAAGAACAAGATTGACTTGAAGATAATGCTTACAATCCAAGCATAAGATCTTTAAAGATGACATGCGTGCAGTTTCCACATTCTTTCAGTTTCCACATTCTTTTAAGAAATGCAATTTGGCATTTCTTAGGCCTGAACTACTACAATGGAACCTTTATAATATATGCTTTTCCAATTGTTCCAAGATAGCCCCATCTGGATTTATCCATGTTTGGCTCTCCTCCTTTTGTTGATTGTGATTTGTGGGTGGCGTCGCATGCACTTTTTCTTTGTGTGCATTACTGCGATGTCACGCAACCATGTGAGTCGCATGTCAAGGACAAAGGACTCTAAAAACTGATCACCTCCACCCAAGGTTACACTACTTGTGGTACCGTGACATCTTTTTCATTGGAATGTCGCTTGCATATGACATCGGTACCATGAAAACGGTACAGCCCACCATGAAGATCACCTGGCACAAAAATCAGGCCGGTCCACTTATCAGGTTGGCCGTAATGTTGGAATCAATGGCAACCTACAGTCTGACTTGATGTACAAGTGTGGCGGACCTCCTAAGCAGTTTGGCCTGATTTTTTAGAAGGGTGATCTTTTTAGTGGGGCCTATTGTTTTAATGGTACTGATTATTGTGGCACTGGCATGTTGATGGAAAAGATGGTACCGTACCACAAGTTATGGTACCTTTAGCTGTAGGGAACAGGTTCTTGACTTTGAGTCTTGAAAAGTGGGGGGCCATAGTTCAGCAATCCATACCATTCATTTTCTGCCCCAGAAATCTCCTCGATAGGGCAATCTGAATTTTTTGACTTGAGGTTTACTGACACAGGGAAGACGTGGTAAAACCCACACCTTTGGGACAGTGGTAGACTGGGTGGAGATAAATAAATAAATAAAAAAAAGGGGGGGGGGAGACATGGTAAGTTCAATGACCGTCTTCCTCACTATAACAGACTCCTCAACTGGATTTTGGCCCATTTAGTAATTACGGATGAAGTCTGAAAATTAAGTATTGAATATAAAATAACTTGTTTGTTAACAAAGTATGAAATGACTTGACATATATGCCCTTATCTCTTATTTGAAGATGTTTTGCATTATCAAGGGTTAATTTTTTATTAAATGAAAATAAAATTATTATGTTAATATTTAAATAAACTAAAGTATTTAATAGAAAATAAAATTATCATTGTCCGATGAATTGTGGGCATTTAATCCCACTATTTCCTATGGTATGGTCTAAATAAGCATTTAATTTGTGTCTTCTTTGGGCTCATTCCCTAAAACCCCTGACAAAGTCGTATGTTTTTTGCTAGGTTGGTGTAGGACATTGAATCCACTCCCAATTTCACAACAGCAATCCTCATGGGAAGCGGACTGCGTCCTAAGTTCCTAACCCCGCACGTGGAGAATCCGTCCGAGCAGGGATTTGTGAGGCCCACTGTAATGTAAACATTTTATCCACGCCGTCCATCCGTATCTACATATCATTTTAGGGAATGAACCCAAAAATGAGGCAGAATCAAGGCTTAAGTGGACCACAAAGTGGGGACTGAACACCCACCATTAAAAACTTCTTGAGAGTTGTAGAAGCCTGGATCAAGTTGATATTTGTGTTTTCACTTCATCCAGGTCCACATGACCTTATGAATAGGTTAGATTGTTAAAAAAAAAAAACATTGCTCTGGCCCTAGAAAGGTTTTTAGTGCAGGTGTCATTATCACCGCTGCCTCCTTTGGTGTGGTCCACCTGAGTTGTGGACCTGCCTCATTTTTTATATCATGCCATAAATTGACCTTAGAAAAGGGATGAACAGCATTGGTAAAACCCTTACAATAAGGTGGTCCCTAAGGGCGTGTTTGGCGCATGGAATTCGGTGGTATTCGGTGGGATGGAAGTCTTTTTAAGGTAATTATTACATTTTGGTGGGATTGGTTTTAATCCCGTGGGATGGTGCATCCAGCGGTAGCCATGTTTGGAAGGGAGATTACAACATGGGATTTGGCATTGGAGTGCGTGGAGTGCTTGGATGTGGATTGGAAGGCAAGGGCTGCTGTCAAAGTTGTGTGGGCCCCACCATGATGTATTTGTTCAATCCACGCTGGACATCCATTTTTCCACCTCATTTTAGGGCATGGGCCCAAATATGAGGCAGATACAAATCTCAGGTGGACCACACCATAGGATACAGTGGCTATGGAACTTCCACCGTTGAAAACTTCTTGGAGGCCATGAAAGTTTTGGATCAAGCTGATATTTGCGTTTTCACCTCATCCAGGTCTGTGTGACCTTATGAATAGGTTGGATCGCAAATAAACTTCACGGTGGGCCCACTTAAGTTTTTAAGGGTGGGCGATCAATCAACACTATTTTGTTGTTGTGTGGTCCACCTGAGATTCGGATCTGCCTAATTTCTAGGGCCCATGCTCTAAAATGAGGTGGTAAAGGGATGGGCAGCGTGGATAAAACACATAAATCATGATCGGGCCCACACGAGATGGTTTTGAGAAATCTCACCATTACGGCCGGAGTTCCAGCACGAGATTCGATGTGGTATTTCAAACGTAACTCACCTCTATCCAAACAGACATGCGGAATTTGGACAATGGGATATCGTAATTCCATCCCACGTAATCCCGCCTAATCCCGTGTGCCAAACACGCCCTAAAGAGCCCTGCCTAGACGGATTATACTCCGGGCGGTGGAAGGACGCCCCTCCTTCGCTCTAGCAACGGAAGGATGCAATCCGCTTCTAGACGCGGATTTCCTGCCAAAGGCAGTTCGCAGCTAGGATGCTAGGTAGGGTTCACCATGATGTTTGTGAGAAATCTATGCGGTCATTCATATTTTTATATAAACTTAGGACCTGCGACAAAAAAATGAGGTGGTTCCAAAACTCCAATGGGCCACAAGAGTGGAAAAACTAGGAATAGTGTTGAAATCTTCCTAGCCCCACCTTGATATTTATAGGCCATCCAAACTGTTTATAAGTTCGTTCACACTGGGATGAAGTGAAAACACCAAAAACTTAGTATGATACGAAAACTTTTGTGGCCATGCAAATGCTTCAACGGTGGTCAATGATCTCCACTATTTCTTCTCCTGTGGCACACTTGAGTTTTGGATCTGCCTAACTTTTTGTCTGATGTATTAAAATTAATTCACAAAATGGATGGACGGTGTGGATAAAACATATATATCATGATAAGGCACACAAATCACTGTCCAATAACCTACTCATTTTTTAGAGCGTACCTTGGCAATCCCCATGAGATCCATGAAGAGGAGAGGGACGGACATGACAAGGGTTATGTGGGGCCTACAGTGATGTATATGGTTCATCCATACCATTCAATCATTTTTTTCATATCATTTTGGGACATAAGGTGGGCCACACTACAAGACAATAGTGGGCATTAGGTGCCTACCATTGAAAACTTTTTGGGGCTACAGGAGGCTATGATCAAGCTAGTATTTGCGTTTTGCCTTAATCCAAGTCTGTGTGACCTTATGGAGAGGTTAGATGGGAAATAAACCTCATATTAGACAATAGGAAGGTTTCAGCGATAGTCATTCAATTCTCATTGATTTCTATGGTGTGGTCCACTTGAGCTTTATATGTGCCTCATTTTTGGGCTCATGCTCTAGAATAATCTGAAAAGGTTGATGGACGGTGTGGATCTAACACATAAATCATGGTGGGGCCCAAAGAAGTTAGAATTAGGTTGTGTATCACGTAATCTATTTTTGAGAGAGAAAATCTCTGCGGCAATTGTAGGGCTCTCAATGGAGCAGGTCAGATCCGAGATCCGATTCACTCTGAATCAATATAATGCGGATTTGGATCTTAAAATAGGTCTGATTAGTTAAATGGACCGGATTTGGATCTTAAAATAGGTCCAATTACTTAAATGGACCGAATATGGATTCACAGGAACATATCAATCTAAGTCATTGTCACTTTACTGTATATTTTATATTCATGCTGGCCATCTATTTTACAAATTATTTTAGGCCATGTCAACCATACCATAGTAAATAGTGGGATATGCATCATTTTTCTACTAAATTAAATATATTATATTATATATTTTATATCATATATTTTTTAAACTTGTAATGGGGTGGATTTGGACCAAGATCTGACCCGAACTCGATGGTTATATGGATTTTGGATCGGAAATGGATCTAACAATTTATGAATGGATTAGATATGAATATCACCTTTTAGATCTGAATCCGATCTGAATCTGTCTACTGGATATACAGACTTGGAGTCGGATCCAATTGGATCCAATCCAGATCCGACCCATTGAGAGCCCTAAGCAATTGTGAGTATGTGTAATTTTAAAAGCTCTACATTCCATATTCACAATTAAGTCGGCTAAACAGAGTCTTTTTAAAAATCCATGAAGGAAAATTAAAACAGGAATAATTCTTAATAAAATTTAAGTAACTTGATTGATCATAAAAATAAACAAGATTCCAACTGTTTAAATAAAAAAATTAAAAAATAAAAAATAAGTCTAGGAAGAGTTCTAGAGTTAGAGTCTAACTCAAACACTCTAAAAACATAACTTGCTATTTATATATCTATTCTTACAAAACTGTCATGGTTTTCAGGCAACATGTAGTTATATTGAAATTAAAACTTACTATTTATAGTAAAAACAAAATTAAATTAGACTTATGATCGATGTTCATATTGAATCTCGCAAATCCAACATTGGTTGACTTAAGTAGCTCCAGCTATCCAAAATCATATATTATACTTCCCATAAATTATCCCGGATTGCTAGATACTACTGTTTCAAGGTCTTGATAATCGGAATCACTTCTGCTTCCGATCAGGCTTTCTCTAGTCCATCTTAGCCATGAAACTATCTACGGCCCACTCTACCTCACTTACAAGTAAGGGACAAAATGAGAAATACAACAAATTGTCCACATTCAATTAGACAAATTGTCCACATTCAATTAGAAAAATTGTCTGGGATTGGCGGCTAAAATCATTTGATTCGGGAAATTTTTGTGACGTGGTCCATCGGTGGGCCGCTTTAGAATGCTGTTAGGACTGAATTCTACGGCCTAGAAATGCCTTTGAAGAGTTTATAACATTACTTCTAGAGTGAGTGGTCTGTTACGAGCGGAGTCTGTGGTTCGGTGATCCTAGCCCTTGACATGATGGGCCCCGCTCAGGATGCTCGATGCACCTCGATGGGACAACTGACCCTTCAACTGGTGACCTCGAGATAGACCATAAAGAAAGAATGCATAGAAAGAATCCACACTCAACTGAAAAGAGACTGGCTAGATTCTCACAGGTGGGATGTTTCCAGTGCGCAGGCCATCTAAGGCTGCAACTTGGGTCCGGGTCAACCCCAGCCAGAACTCAAGTCAGGTTTCTTCGGATGGAAAATGATGACTTGTATTTGGGGGTGTGTTTGCAGGTAGGAATTCGGGTCGGGTTAAGTTGTGGGTTGGGTTGGGCTTGGGTTAACCCTCTACCCCAACCATCTGGACCAAACTGCACCCAAAGGGCCATCCATGGTGGGTCATCATTTCAACGGTTTAGATTGTTGAATCATGGACCCCACTTGTCCACCGTATATAATACATGTGTACCCATGAATTGTAACAGAAGTAACTCTTGTTTTGAGATGCGGATTGCTTGGACACCCAGTGAGACCGATATCCATGGTGACCACTCTGTCGGTCCCATTGTCATTTATGTGTTTTATCTATGCCACAACCATCTTTTTTCTTAGCTAAAAATGAAGTAGATCCAACGCCCAACCGAACCACACCACAAGAAACAGTGAAGATCTTATTTGCCATACAAACTATTCATAAGGTCACGTAGAAACCGGATTACCTATCTTATTTAGTAAACTTTGTTGAGCCTACCATGAATGTATATGGCTTATCATGTTGTCCATCCATTTACATCTTATTTTAGGGGTGGAGCCCAAATTTGAAGCATATCCAGAGCTCATGTGGACCATACCACTGGAAACTGTAAAAATAATGATTTCGACCATTGAACCCTTCTAAGGTCCTACCGAGATGTTTGTTTATCATCCAACTTGATTCATAAGATCACACGGACATGGGTGAAGGGAAAACACAAATATCATCTTAATCCAAAACTTCCATGGCCCCAAGAATTTTTCAACTGTAAAAATGCACAATTCACAGTGTTTCCTATGATGTGGTCCACTTGAGCTTTGGATATACTACGATTTTTTGAGGATTTAATTTGTTGCTAAATCCTTACAAAATTGATCTAATCAGCTTCCGACAACATATACATCAGTAAAATAACAAATATAAACTTGATCCAAAACTTTTATGGGGCCAAGAAGTTTTCAATGGTGGGCATTTAATTGCTACTTTTTTAAGTGGGGGTGGTCCATCTAAGCTTTGGATGTATGGCCGCCCTAAAATGAGCTACGAACGCAGAATAAAACACGTACATTACGGTGTGCCCCAGATAGAGTCAGGTCACCAGGGATCCCTACTGACTGATTCTCCAGGCAATCCGGCGTTCCTTTTTATCTAGACAAGTAATGCGTCAGATTCCACTATTGTCATTGGCAGCATGGACATATCACATACGTGCTAAAGCTCGGCAAGGAAGATGGGTGGATCCGCACCACTGGTTTAGATGGAAGAAAAATAGCCACTAATTTAGGTGGGGCCCACAAAAGCCCTCTCTTCAAAACACACGGTCGAGGATGGGCACACGCGTGAACATGACAAAAGGAAGAGCGTACAGGTAGAGGGGGCACGTGCGATTCACTGGAGGGGTGATGGAATAGGTGGTGGGCCTACAGCTTTTTGTGGGTGGGGGTTGTTTTCAAGTAGTTGAGATTTTCTCCAGCTTTTCTTTATGGCGTTTTTACTTTTCTTTGGGAAGAAGGGATACTTTTTCCATTCGATTTGTGCGCAATTTATCTCCGTTCGTCGCGGTCAAATTCGGTGCTCCCAAGTCAAGAATAATGATTTTCAGTGTTTCCTTGCCGGAAAGAGAGAGAGGGAAAGAATTCCCGTGCGAGGAATAAATTTGGCTATGATCTTCGTACATGGATAGGATCCTCTGGTTTCAAAAGTGGGGCCCACTTTTCGTGATGTGCCTATTCAGCTACAACCGAAGCCGATTGTTTGGTTATCTGCCACCACAGATCTCCATAGTGACCGGACCATGTGGGGCCTACCGTGATATATGTGTTTTATTCGCCACATCTAACCAGGTTGCCCGCTCAAATTAGGGCATCAGCCCAAAATTAAAGTACATCTAAAGTTCAAGTGGACCACACCATGCAAAGCAGTGGAGATTGAACGCCTACCGTTGAAAACTTCTTGCGGGTCGCAAGGGTTTTGGATCAAGCTGGCAATAGTGGGCCGTAAGAAGGTTTCAATGGTGATGTCATTATTCCCACTAGTTGATGTGGTGTGGTCCATCTGATCTTTGAATATGCTTTAATTTTGATCCTAAGGACGGCGTGGATGAAACTCATACATCACGGTGGGTCCCATAGAGTCTGGTCACTGATGGAGGTCCTTGGTGGCAGTGTCACCGGCCATCCTCGTAGGGCTACTAACAACACCGTCCAACCCTCCATGGGCCCACCAGTTGGTGAGAACCTTTATTTGAACCGATAGAAAACTCTAATAGGCCCACCACAAAAAAAATAATGCATAATTGCTGCTAAACATGGTCCACCTAAGTTGTGGCTCTTGATGATTTATTTTTCCAGCTGACTTGAATCAAGGATGGAACCTAATGGACAGGGTAGATGTTGTGGGGCCCACATAGATTGGGTGTAAAGCAGGTTTTGTGAGACACCGGCCTCACCTAAGACGGTGCGGCCCTTACGATGGGGCCCACCTTGATGTATGTATTATGTATCCACGCCGTCCATCCGTTTTTACAGGTCATTTTAAGGAATCATCCCAATAATGAACCAGATCCAATAATCAGGTGGACCATAACTTAAGAAAAAGTGTCTATTGACCATTAATGGGCCACAAAAGTTTTGGATCAATCTGATACTTGTTTTTTCCCTTCATCCAGGATTATGTGACCTTATCAATAGATTGGATGGTAAATAAATACTACAGAAACATTAAGATGCTCCTAAGAAATTTTAACGGTAGGACAGTCAATCACCACGGTTTCTTATGGTATGGTTCACCTGATAATTGGATCTACTTCATTTTTGGGATAATTCCATAAAATGATCTGTAAAAACGGATGGACGGCGTGGATACATAATACATACATTAATGTGGGCCCCACGGTAACCCCACGGTAAGGGCCGCACCGTCTTGCGTGAGGCCGGCGTCTCACCTAATCCGGTCTCGTTTTTACATAGGATTCCGGTCCCACCATGCACCACATGTCTCCATTGGATAATCCTAGCCACCCATTCTTTAGCCTCTCCTTGTTGAACGTGGACCATTGCTGAATTTCTTTTCTTAACCATCCGTTCACAGGCCACTAATTGTGCGCTTGTCTCATCAGTGAGAATTTTGGATCATGATTCATCCACTGAGCGTACCACAAGATGGATGGTCTACATCAGTGGCCCATGCCTTGTACAAGCTGGAAAAAGAAAAGGAATATCACTGCCTCAGGGATCAAACAGTTCACTTGCGTCTGACGCGACTGAGGATCTAACGTGTGTCTCCACAAGCTGGGCCACATGCCAAGATGGTCACATTATTTTGAACCGTTCATATTCTCACTATTACCCTAAATATGCCATTCTCCCATAATCACACATCCATAACGACGCCACAACCATCAACGCAGTGAAAATTTCTTGTGTGTGGCCCATATAGCACAGAGTACACAACATGGTCGGTTCCGATCACCAGACCACTCGGCATGTGGACCACCACGTTGGATCCTGGACCCTCACAGAGCCAAAAACGATTTCAGGATCATGTAGCTTCTCTTCGTGTAGTACTATAATTACATGTTAGTGGGGTTCGCACCGAAAATTACGAGCGATCGAGTGGATGAAAGAAAATTACAAGACATTGCCTCTCCGTGATTTTCAAATTCCATGAGGTGGTGATGCTTCTTTTACGGACTACTGACCAAGTTGTGGACAGTCTCCACCTTTTGGTGGGGTTGCATCTGCAATCAAATCACTGGAAATTCAAAAAGACCACAATATCTGATTTGGAAGGTAGGGTGCGGTTGTGGTGGACCACCTTTGGATTTTATCTATAGAGAATATAAAAAAACATACAACATTCTGTGACAAAAATATTTATTGTTGCATCCTCGATGTATCATCTTTGATGGAAATTGTTCAATGTAGGTCAAAACGGGTCATCACATGCCCCCTCAAGTGCGTGACTCATTTGGGTAGCTACTTTTGAAGGCTAACATGCATCCCATATTTGATTAGGTTTGAAGAGTCCACAACCATACATTACTGATATGATCAAGATGGAAAAGGGCTGATTGTGGGGCCCACAAGCCGGCCGGTGATAGGATCAGGTGGAAAAGCACAAACCCATGAGCGGAATGTCTGGTAATGGTGCAACCAAGTGCATGAGGCCGAAAGGTGGTGTTGAGGATTAAAGTATTGTCCGAAACTGGTATGGAACAGGTTCTCACATAGTGCGGAAACGCCTGCCACTTGTAGAAGCAAGCTACCCAGCGTAGAAAAGCCCTACTAAAGTATGGATTTATCTATGGTTCAAATTTACTGATACACCGTACCATTACTATTATGTAGCTAACAAAAGTATGAAATTTTCACAGGTCAGAAAATATTTAAATAAGATTTTATATTGTATTCTTGTACATATAAGCTTTTCAATTAAAAGTACTTTTATATATTGGATATTAATATTTTGTTGAGGATTAAGTAAATAATAAAATATGCATTTTTTATTTTTTTTATCTCGTGAATTTTCTTTGACACAATGTAGGTATTGAATTATTGTCTCAAGTCATGACCAATAGCCATACTTAAAAGCATGGTTGTGGGCCCCACCTGTGGATGGTCCGACAGATACACGTTACGTATTGGCCAATATCATGAATGGACCATCCACAGTGGGGTCCACAGTATCAACTACAATACCCATAGTCATGATCGATACAGGATATGTATTGGCTGGAAACAGCCAAATGTACGGCCTTATGTCATATGACCCTTTATGGGTGGTAAAAGATATGATACGCTGAAACTGATTCTTAATACTTTGATGGCATCGAATAGGAGTGGAATGTTTTTGGGCGCCAATTTTGAATTCTTCAAGCTGACCCTATTTAATTAGATTTCAGGGGTTTTCTCAGCCCAAGCTTATTTCGGCCCACTTGAAAACAACCACAACCAACACCGAGTCTGTGTGTGTATGTTGGCCTGTGGGTGCAACTGCAATGGTTAGGTTTGGTAAGGTTGGCCTGACAGGAGATCATATAGAGTAAAATTAAAAATTAGAAGAATTATATGAAATGTACACGCGCGCTAATATGAGATTTCAATTCTCACAAGTGGTGGGGCCCATGGTTCAGTAATCCAGACCACTGAGCTGTTGTCTCCCACCGTGGATGGAGAAGGCCCTGAACATATCTTATGTCTGAAGATCCCAGTGACCGCCTTTTTTCATGTCGAATGTACTATCATTGTATTTCTGTATCTAACAGATTGAAAGGTTGGATTGTTCTGTCTAAAAGAATTTTAATTCTAAGGAATAGTCGATCCAGAGCAGGGGCACAAGAGACCAACGGCCTGGATTATGAATGATCAGTCCCACTGGTACGAATTGAAAACTTAATGTGTATGGGAGAAAGATGTGGGCATGTATCATATAATTCCTATCCAGAAAATATTTTAACCCGATTTTCTCACCTAATCTGTTCATGAATGGGAGAGACAAAATGCCATGTTGTCTCTCAGGACAGAATAATGCCAAGAACTACTAATATAAATATATCTAATGACACCTTTCCTAATCCATGCATACTTAATTTCTTGCCCCCTTTTTTAATCAACTGTCTATCTGATCTTATCATTTTCAGCCATCCTCGATCGTGTGTCCCATATGAGATCTTGATTGGTCAAATGGGATTAGCATGACAAATACCAGTCTTAACTGAGAACTATTTCATGTTTCACTCTCTCTTTCTCTAAAATAAAATAAATAAGATTATCACCCCCTTTATATGTATTATGGACTAGTGTTCATACACTAGTCGAGTTGAGTCGAACTTGTTCTTGTTTGGTGCTCGGCTCAAACCCTCCTCTCTATTGCTTGGAGCTCGGCTTGACTTAGTCCAGTCGAGCATGGCCTTGCTTGGTTAGTAAAGGGAGCGAATTGAAGCCAAGTTTGAGTATTTAGTTTTGAGTTGAGCAGACAGGGCAGGGCTAGCGGACAGAGTGAGTCTAAGAAGGGGTGGCCTAGTGGATGAGCTGACAAAGATGAGGTGGGTGAGCACGTGCACACACACAAAGGTGCTCAAGTCGGGCATGCTAAGACTTAGGAATTAGATTTAGGGGTATTCATATAAGTCAAACTATGCTGAGACGAATTGAGTCAGTTTTAACCTATGTCGAGCTGAGTTGAGCATGGCCTTGCTTTGTGCTCGACTCGAATTTATTTGAGCACCAAAATTTGACTCGACTCGGCCTAAACCGACTTTCGATTTGAGTTGAGCTTTATCAACCCAAGTTTAGCGAGTTAATTGAGTTTACTCTACTTAGTCTACAGGTCTATGTATTACGTAGGTCCAAAGGTTGTACAAGTGGGAGGCAATTGGGGTCCATAGTTGAGTGATCCAAACAGTTGATAGTGTGGGCCCCACTGTGGAAGGCCCGTTCATAGAAAAAACTTTTGGGTATTGGAAGATCCCAACCCTTCAGTAAGTGGTGATAAATTGACGGTAAGGGAAGAGCATACAATGATTCGAATTCAATCAAGATAGAGGCCACATAGTATACTGACAGGATCTTCCAATTCTAGATTTTTGGTGCATGTGAAATCCACACCCATGCCTGTTTTATCAACTCTTTGGATGATTGAACCATGGGCCCACATGTACGAACTGAAACATTCTGGACTCTGCATTGTACAGTACCTTTGATGCTTCTCTCCCTCTTGTGCAGTCCATGTCATCTACGCATTTTAACGCGTGATACAAAGCATCCCGCTTTTGAGGCAAGATTCGTGCAGGGTACTACGGTACGACTCATGCAACTTCCTGTTACTCATGGATTTTCGCTCGTCTCGTATGTGTGTGTGTGTGTGACGTACTTTTTCCCACACACCCCTTTGCCTCACCCTTCGACCTGGCACGTGCGAGGGATATCTGACCGTGCATGAGGGGGCACCACATGATGATGACCGTGCTCATCATTCCAGCCTCAGAGACGGATCTATGGTTCTCGAAAGATAATAGAACATTGCACATTTAATGTTTGGGTGTGGTCCAATCTAACAGTTGGGTGTGTGTACTAACCCAAAAAAATGTTTGAGTGTGGTCCAATCTATTAATCTATTATTGACTAAGAGGGGGGTGGGTGTACTAACAGTTCGGTGTGTGCATTAAAAAAAAAAAAATCTATTAAGAGGGTCTCCCCATAATCAAAGTTGGACTCTCTAAAGATTATAAGCAGATTCAGTTATTATTGAGGCTATTACATGAATTTAAGGGTGTTATTTTTTGGATGACCGTCAGTTGTTTTCTATAATATGGTTCACCTAATAAGGTGGAATGGCATTATGTTGGAATAAGAATTATATAGTCCACGTCAATGAGAATGGCTCACCTAATGATTGTATAGGCTTATTCATTATGTTGGATATGGCCCATGAAACTCACTCGTGGACAACCACAGTAGATGGGCCTACACCAATTTTCCTCCAAGTGTTTTTTTACTTTACATTTTTAGATTTCAAAATTAAATTTAAAGTTAATGGAGCTACGATAGGAAAAAAGAAACATAGGATGATATAGCATCCAAACTTTCAATGCCTCTCTATAAAGAGAATATCATCCTTCATTCAATGTATTAGAAATTTTAGTTATAAAGTAAGAGTTTCCAAATAAAAAAAAATAGAACTTTCTTGTCTCTTCGGCATGCAATCATAATCCCAAGAATATCTTAAACTAAAAATTAGAAGGATAATAAGATTCTCTCTACACCATAATGGTTAGGTGAACCGTTAGACATAGACATTACATCTTCAGCTTTGTATAGTGGTTTTGAAGATCATATACGTCCCGTCAGATCTAGCTGCCCTACCCATCCAAGTTGCCTTTCACTCTATACATTCATCACCATAGTGGAGCTCACTTAATTGAGGGGTTGGATGGCATGCAGATAATGCTATGGGCCACCAAATCAACGGTATGCATTCATTCCAACATGCTGGTAATCAGTTTTACGTGCAGGTTACTAACTAGCGGGAGCCAACCTGATGATCGTTTTAGAATTCTCAACTACTCAGTGGGAAAATCCAAATTAATGGATCAGATGATGCACGTTGGTCCATCCACGTTCGGAAACAGAAGCAACGGTCTGGATTACAGAAGCATGCCCCCACTTATCTGAATTGAAAACCCGCGTATGTACTGGGCAGAGGTTTTTTTCGCGTATCCTATAATTCCTCCGGGTTAATTGCCCGCATCCCGCTTCTTGTGACCGACTCATACGCTCTCTGGCAGTATGATGCTTAAATGCTCATGCGCTCTAAAGTTTTACACGTGGCATGCAGATAACTCAAATCAAACCGTTCGAATCGTGTGAAGCACTTTAGATGGGTTGTCCACAAAAGAAATTACACTGATAAGTGTTCTAACTGGTCGAATAATAGAGATCTGAAGTAAATATTCAACGGTCAGAATTCAACAAAAAAATTCTATTACCGAGAAATATATGAGGAGCAATTGAATCCGATAATTGGATTATGATAAATGTACGTTGGAAACCACGATATGGACGGTTTGATTGAGTCACATATATGCCCTGAAATACTTGAGTGTCTGAGTATGAGCGATCCACGCTGCCGAAGTAACAAATGTTTCTCGGTTATATGATAACCAACCAGTCATTTACTAATTACTACCGAGCAAAAGCTTGCTGTCGAAAAAAGTAAAAAAGAAAAGAAAAGCTTGCAGTCCCGCGGTTCAACTGCCGAATAATTACATGCGTTCGAACGTACGGTAATTAACATAGATTATAGCTGTGCGGGGGCCACTCATAATGTGTAAGTTGAATCCAAGCCGTGCATCTGATGAGACTCCTCGTTGGCACTGTGCATCCACGGAATTGTCCCTACGAAATTCTAACACGGAACATATCACAGGGTTTAAAACCCATGTGTTCGCTTGTTGGGTCCCATCCTAAAGTTTGGAATCGCTTGAGTTTCGATGTAACCCTCCTTGGTGAGGCTCACTTGATGAATGGGTTGGATGATATATACAACAACATTGTGTACCTAGCATCCATCCAGAAGTTTCTATGGGGCGCTTCCCGTCTCAATATCCTCTATTGCTTACTTTGGTGTGGCCCACCTAAGTAATGAATCAGGCTGTATTTCCGGACCTGGTCATAATATTCTAGGGCGCATCTGATGGGCCGGTTAGATGGAAATTACACATAAAGATGAGCCCACCTCAGGTCCAAGTCCTGCATCGAATGTAATCATTCCCTCTCCCAATTACCCGATGGCTCACATTGTCCAGAAAATCACAACCATCAAACGATCCGTTCATCTGATGGTTGCCCATGAGCCACTGAGGCAGACTAGAGGAAAGAGGTGTCCTACCTCTTACCAAAATATATCTGCCCCATACAACACGGTGGACCCTCATTGGACTCAATGATGCCCGAAGCTCACGAGCGATGCAAACTGATATATAATATACACAGCTACCTCTTCCCAGTCTTAAGAGTATGCTTGAATTCCACGGATCGGATCAGATGGTTAGGACTATGGTGCATCAAGCCTTGCTATCATCTTGACCGTACATGCATCATTAAGAACTACAGAGAGTGACAACTAGGTATACATGCGGTTGGTAGACATCTGACCAGTCTAAGTTACCGATTGGAAGGTCCAGATTGATCGAGGTGACAGCTAGGAGATCCCCTCGAGACTAGTTGGACTCCAGGACACGAATTAGGATAGTACCGCGAGACACCTGTCACTTTCCAATCCTCTTTAATAAATCAAATAGGAAGCAAAGTAAATGCCCAAACCACATCTACGTTACTCTGTACGCAAACGACTGCCACGTGGCTAACGCCGTTTGTGATCCATTTCTCCCCGAGTTCGTTTTGTGTCCTTCGCGATTTATACTTCAAAGCATGTGTCGCTCGGTGAGGGCTAACATCTGAGATGGTCCAATGATTTGAACGGACAATCTTGTCCAAAATCCTGTAAGAAAGCAATGACCTAATAATCAAGCTTCATTGATGATCCTGAACGTAGATTTTTAAAGTTGAATGCGTGCCATTGAAAATATTACTTTTAGTATTTTTAATTAAACCAAGGTAATTCTCCCACTGATATGAAATAATCTAGAGCATGAACGGTTAAGATCATCATAACATCTCATCCGGTGAGTCCAATAGGGCGACGATCCAGAGGTGTTACAGAGGTAATTCGACGTCCTTCTTACGGACAACCATATTCCGATCAGAAGCTAACCTATCGTAGTTTCCTTTGATATTATCTTATTATCTCCTCTGTCTCTGTCTCTGTTTCTGTCTCTCTCATCTCTCGCCCTTTTCTCCTTTTTTACTAGGGCTTTCAGTAACATCACCCAAACACTCATAAAAGAGAAAAGAAGGAAAACCAAATCCAGACAGCTTCAGTAATAAGAGAGAAGAGAGAGAGAGAGAGAGAAACGAAATCAGATCCGAACACCCAGGAGCAGAGAAAAATAAAGGAGGAGCAAAAACGGAGACTCAGCAGCGGAAAAATGTCTGGGCCAAGAGTTTGAGATAATTACCAAAATGGGAGTCCACCATTCCAAAGCCTCCACCAAGCGCAACCCCTACGCCCCAAGAGACGAAGATCAGAACGAGAATCCAACTCCCTCCTCCGGCAGCTCCAGCAAATGGCGTAGCCCGCGCCACTCCGCAGCACCAGCGGCGAGACGAGCGAGAGATCGGAAAGCGCTCGCCCTTCTTCCATTTCTACAGTCCGAGCCCCGCTCGCTTCTTCTCCAAGAAATCCCCCGCTGCTGCCGCTACAGCTCCGAATGCGAGCTCCCACTCCACTCCACGGCGGTTCTTCAGGCGACCGTTCCCGCCGCCTTCGCCGGCCAAGCACATCCGTGCTGTGTTGGCGCGGAGGCATGGGTCGGTGAAGCCGAACGAGGCGTCGATCCCGGAGGGGAGTGAGGCGGAGGTCGTTGCCGGGCTCGATAAGAGCTTCGGGTTCTCGAAGCATTTCGGGAATAAGTATGAGCTAGGGGAGGAGGTCGGGCGAGGGCATTTCGGTTACACGCGCTCGGCCAAGTTCAAAAAAGGGGAGCTCAAGGGCCAGCAGGTTGCTGTTAAAGTCATCCCAAAAGCCAAGGTTCGACTTGAATTCTCAATTTGCCACTGCTGTCTTTCATTCTTTTCTTCTCTTTTATCAATTAACAGTCGGCAGAGTGAGATCAGTAGACAAAATACGGTCAGGATGTTGATTTGGTTTTTTTTTTTTTTTTTTTTTCTGGTTATTTTTCACATGCTTTTAATTTTGTGTGCTTATGGGTATTTTTATTTGAACGGTTGCGGATGTTAATTGTGTAGATGTTCGTTTCATCATATTCATGATGTGTTATTCTACAATGATATTTCTTCTACTGAAATCTTATGAATTTTTGTATTATTCATTAGCTACAGATGTGTAACGATGGTTATAATGTGTAGAATTGTGCATTAGGTTATTGGTCAATTACGTTTGCACGAAGAAATGTGGTCAATTAAGCTACAATTTTCTGATAGAATTTCTGTACGATCACAGGAAGGAATTGAATGATGAACCCTAGCTTGTCTGATAGGGACTATCATTTTGTGTTATTTGATGAATGATGGCGCCATGATTTTTGGTATCTGTACCTCAAGAATTTGAGATCCAGAGAAAGTTGCTAGGTTGATCTTGTCCTTTTCTTTTCTTTTCTTTTCTGGCTAGGCTCTTGATCCTGATTGGGCCAGGCACTAGATGTTAGCTGCATACATGCAAGATTGTGCGCTGATCATAGGGAAAGAGGAAACCGCATGTACCTGTGTGTTCTACCATTGAAGGAGCTTGATAGAGAAGACAATGGACAGTGCCCCATCATGTATCTTCCCCCTCCTTGTTTGCCCCGTTGCTCATAATCACCACCTGATTGGAAGCCTTGTGTGTAAAGATTACAAGCGGAGTCAGGGACTATGTTCTTAATATAGAAAACTGATTTGAATCCTACCCATCAACAGATTCTAAGATCCATGGTCCATACGCAAGTTGCCTCATTTGTCATGGAGTTCGGTGCATTTGGGCCTATGATAGAAAGGTATGACCACACACCACTGAGTACTCAACTACTCATTCTAAAACTAGAATCATCCATCAATCTGGAAAAGACTACCTTTTGATGCCTGATGGGAAGCCAGTAATTGGAAATATTGATTGAAAGTGAGTGGGTGATCCTAACCATCTGATTAGGTTGCCATCAAATACAGAGGTAAAAGGAAAATGGTAAGTTTTTGCATCTAGTCAAGATCAAGTGAAAAGAAAAATACTACATTGCTGTTTAAAGGCTGTGTTTGGATGCCAAAATGAATTGAATGTTAGAATTCAGTTGAATAGAGGCAATGGCCAAATTGTAATTACGTTTCCGAGTATCAACAGTGAAGAAGTGGCCTTCAAGTTGCAAATACATCCCTTTTCAAGTCCAACTCGGGAGTAATGTGATTGGAATTTGCTACCTACCCCTCAATATGACTACTAATGAAGGTTATCTCAATATAGTCATTTACTCAGATTGAGTTGAATTTAATCCAAACACAGCCTAAAGCTTCCTTGCGTTTCTCAATCTATGTCCACTTCGAGGACACTTAAAGGGATTCCCTTTGAACATCATGGAATGGTGTCATTATGCTCTTTGTCTTGAAGTTTGCTGATTTGCTCTTACCAACCATTATTTGAAATTATTGAAGTTGTGATAAGTAGTTGTGGAAGAAAGTAGCTATATTGCTTGCAAGCATGAAAGGATGCTTGTGATTTTTTCACTCTAGAAGATAAATTGTGTTTTCTTGGAAGGGCCCAAGAAAGGTTGTCGGCTGTATGGTCAACGCGGGGCAGTTGCTTGTGAATGGCTTTTTTATCTGATTTTGGTGCAGTGAGAAAATTTCACAGAGAATCAGTTAAGTGCATAGAGTATCTGAGAACTCCGTTTGATTATTTATTCTGTATACTCTCACATTTATTTATATAAAACGATTCGTGCCGTTGAGAAATGAATAAAGGTTTCTATATGGAGTGTGTATGGAGACAGTGAAAAGGTAACAAAATGTACTTCAGGCAAAAGCAAGATTGAACAAAATACACGTGGCCAAGGAGAGCGTTTCTTAATTGGTGCTTAAGTTTTGCTTTTTTATTATGTTTTTCAGTGTTAGAGGCCTTTTAATTTCTTTTTCACTTTTGCTATTTTCTTCTCTTTCTTCCAAGTAATCCTTAGCTATCGGGAATTCATTATCAATTAAAAATTATTAAGTAGGGAGACTAAAATGCCTCTTATTATCTCTGTTAACGCATAATTCTTGTATTAATTGCTATCATGGCGTTTTCTAGGATGTAATCTGTATAGACATTCCTTTGGTTGCAATGAATAGTTTTCGATCTAAAACTAACTCTTCAAACTCTCATGCAACATCCATCTTGTTTCTTTTAGGATCTCTATTTGTGCCCTTGAATGCATTTCAATTCGAGTTGTTTATTTGGACACAACCATTTTCTTTTCCAACTTTCAATACACTATGATTGCATGAAGCAATATTCACAAATGGTTTTTGCAACTTATTTCTGGTTTACTTTAATGTGGATGTCTGTCCTCTCTTCTACTATCAGTGGTGATCTTTTCCTTCGTTTGGCAGATGACGACAGCCATTGCCATTGAGGATGTCAGAAGGGAGGTGAAAATCTTGAGAGCTCTGACCGGACATAGCAATCTAGTTCAATTTTATGATGCCTATGAAGACCATGAGAATGTGTATATAGTGATGGAGTAAGCATGGAACTCAAAACTACTATTTAAAATTGCAGTTTATAAATTCTATTCATTGCAATTTTTGTTATTGTTTTTTGGAGTGATACTGCACGAGCTCCTTTTATGCTATGGTGTAGAAATGTAGCACTCTGAGAAGATAAACTTTTGAATGACTTTATGGAATACTTGTGATGTTCAAATGATCCATGAACTGAATTAGTGGAATTCCTTCTCATTGTTTTGATTTCCAAATTCTCCTTCCAACACATGTAAGCTGTGTGTTTTGCTGGAAGTAGATCCCAACCAAATTGATTTGTTATGCTGTGAGGCTGGCATGCATTTTTGGTAGAAGCTCTGCTCATTTTGTAATTTATGCATTCATGTCATTAATGTCGCAAGGATTGTATCTTCTTGTATTCGTTTATTGGAGTCCAAGAAGAGCTGCACACGGTTCCTTGCTGAACAAGTTCTTGGTAGATAATCCATGTGGTATTGTGCATCATTTAACATACAACCACTGCTCACTTGGAGTTGCTGTCGTCAATATCAATGATCCAATTCAGTATGAGTGAACCACTTGGTATGGTTAACACGATTCACATGTTGGGTTAGGTGACACAGCTTGCATTGAAAGTGCTAAATATTGACTGGTGGAAGTCGATGCTAATAGATTATCATCACCTTGGAAGTTAGTAGAAACATCACAAATTCTTTCACTGTAGTTGGTGATGTTGTTGCTACATCACCTAGCGGAAGTTTCAAGAAACATCCTAAATTCTTTCATTGTACCTGGCGATGCTGTTGTTTGAGAGGCAAAGATCCATGATCAATGTATCACTGAATCCTTGATGCATACTAGAGGCTATTTCAACAGGGACATGTTGGCAAAAGCAACAACAATCAAGTCTCCTTAAAGGTTGCGATGGCAGCCTAGTAGGAGGAACAAGCATGATAATAAGTTTTTCAGAAACGAGCTACAGTTAAGAGCATAGGTCACCAACGAGAGTTTCAAGTATATATGTTTTGTGTCATTCGAGATATTTATAGCTTCAAAGGTAGTCTAGTAAGTTATTCACAGATTAGGGCTTTCTTAGTGTTTAGACATGATGAAACAATGTTTTATTCTTGTGTTATTTATGTAAAAAGGGTGTTAAATCTAGGATTGAGGTTAATTGAGGATGATCTTGTTGGGAATTCTCCCAAACCTACAGTTCATATATGGGGTTCCCTAAGATAATAAAAATTTCATTTCTGAATGGTTCAGGCTTTTGTTACCACTTGCACGTGTGGATTTTCAACCCCATATTTGTACTGTGCTATGAAATTCATATGATTTAGTGTCCACATGGTGTATGTGTATCCATTATCTCAATAGCATGCACTTGCACATAGATGTATGTGTACATTGTAACTGGATGATGCATATTTGCATGGTTTAAGTGAATGCCCTTCATACATAAACCCCTGAGCTTGCTGCAGTGTAGTCCAAGGCATGTAATTCATCAAGTGAATGCATGCGATTGATGGCAGATGGTGGAACATTTGAACTTGGCATTTGTTGAACTTTAGGTGTCAAACTTCCTATCATTGAAGAGTTCTAACAGGATATATGTGTCACTGAAATTCCTGGCTATTTGAGATCTGATAAATAAACTGGGTAAATTAAAGATGGTAGTTGGAATCCTCATGATTCATTTGTTATATATTTCAGGTTATGTGAAGGTGGGGAGCTCTTAGATAGAATACTTTCCAGGTGATTCTTTGCTAATTATGTTTATTAAATTCTGTCATCATGGTTTCTTTGCATTCAAACATGAACTCAAAAGAACGAAATCCGCTTTTAATAGTTACTCTTTGATAGCTTGAAGCATGTTCTTATGTGTCCTTTCTTTTTCAGGGGTGGAAAATACACAGAAGATGATGCGAAGGCTGTAATGGTGCAGATATTGAATGTTGTTGCATTTTGCCATCTCCAGGGCGTGGTCCACCGGGATCTGAAACCAGAGGTAAAAGCACATTAGACCAATGTAGAGTTTCCACCCTTTTTGTGATTCTCCTGAATAGACCCAAGTCGAAGTAACATATCTTTAGGATTGGAATCTGCCTCTAACCGATATGTATTTGTACCTTACAAGTGATTGTTAACTGAATAAAAGTCCCATGAATCGATGCGTCCCCATTATGTGTTTATCTGCTTCTTGTGGATCCTCTTCAATAATAGCCATCCACTTTCTTTCAAAAAGGAGTGGAGGCATGCAAAACTTAACTAATGATGCTTCCAGAAGTACCTGCCAAAAAATATACCTAGTAATAAAGTTATTAGTTGCAGAAAACTTGCCGAAAGCAGATAAGGATATGGATTCTGTGTCACTCCGCTGTTGAAAAGATATGGATATGTGGATTTGTTTTCTAGAAACTAAGAGTCATTACTACTTATTTCATGGAAAAAAAATGAGTTGCTCACCTCACCTCAAGTCCACAATGTAATTTTATACAACAATCCTCAATCCTACAAATAACTTTAATGTTATCTTGGTGCATATTGGATTTGGGGTTCTGCATTATTTTTCTGTATTATTATCTAAATGGAGCTCTTTGCTTGATCAGAATTTCCTGTTCACAACAAAAGATGAAAACTCCCAATTGAAGGCCATAGACTTTGGCTTATCGGATTTCGTTAGACCAGGTTGGTCCTTATCTGATCAGTTGCAAATACCCAGTTAAGTATCAGTTTGATTTTAATTTGAGGTTTTTTAACTGTTTTCTAATTCTTCAATTGGTCTACAGATGAAAGGCTTAATGACATTGTTGGAAGTGCATACTATGTAGCACCTGAAGTTCTACACAGGTCCTACAGTACAGAAGCTGATGTATGGAGTATTGGGGTGATTGCATACATTCTTCTGTGTGGGAGCCGCCCATTTTGGGCCCGAACTGAATCCGGTATCTTTCAGGCAGTATTGAAAGCTGATCCGAATTTCGATGAACCACCTTGGCCTTCTCTGTCTTCCGAGGCAAAAGACTTTTGTCAAACGCCTATTGATTAAAGAGTCACGCAAAAGACTGACTGCTGCTCAGGCTTTGAGTGAGTGCCCTCGTGAATCATAAAAATGCTCAGTTTCCAGTCTTGTCTTCCTGGAGTACTCATAATTCTCTCTCCACAGGTCATCCCTGGATTAGAAATTACAACGACATAAAAGTGCCACTGGATATTCTCATATTCAGGCAAATGAAGGCCTATATGCGCTCATCATCTCTGCGTAAGGCTGCTTTAAGGGTGTGTACCTAGTTATATTGTGATTATGACAATTTTTGCTCTTACATGAGATTCCTGTTTTTTCTATATTTGTGCTTTTGGAAATTTGTTTTGTTATCCTTTTACTAACTTTAACTAAATTGTATTTATGCTTTTCACAAATTGTTTTGTTATCCTTTTACTAAATTTTATTTATGCTTTTGGCAAATTGTTTTGTTTTCCTTATAGTTTCTGAGTGGCAAATCTATTGCTTAATGTGAGAAGTTGCTCTGTGGGTCACTAGGTCTGTAGGTCTTTAGCTGTCTGCTTCAGTTTGTAATTTTATATGCTCTTGCCTAGAGATCTGGTATTGTTGTTGGTGTGTGGTTCAATGCATTGAAGGGATTCACAGACTTGACCTTGATGACAAATTAAAGAATGGGACTTACCAAGCTGTAGAGGGAGGATGATGTTCTCTAGCTATTAGAACTAGTAAAACGGCCATGCCAAATGCCCATAGAGATAGATGAAGTGGTTTGCAAATTGGGGGGGGGGGATACTGGATCGCTTTACATTAAATTACCTTAATGACCTTTCAACTGGTTAGAAACACTTCTCATGTACTTTCATATGGCATAGTTTAGCTGTATTCACTAATCATTTGAGGGCACTCCTTGCAATTCTTGTTAGATGGAGTAAAGATTAACATATATTTCTTTGTTAGAGGGCCTTTCATAAAATTCTGTTACTCTTCAAATTTTTTTTTTACATATATTTGAACAGTATGGTAAAGATTACATTTCTTTGTTAATTTTTATCAATTGGCCCGGAGAGTTGGTATCAAAAGCTTTTGAAGCTTAACTGGGCAAACATTGTGGTTTCTAGCTTGACATTGCAGTGACTCTTTATTCTGATGGGAGCTATTACCATACTTCCTCTTGTGAGCCTATCATGTTAGTCATTAGCAAAAGTTGATTATCTGCACATGAGTTGCCAATAAAAAAAAAAGGAATCATATTGCGATGATAATTTGATTAGTTTCACTTCCCCCAAAATCTGGTGTATGCCATTTTCATGCAAGAGATGAAGTTCATAAGTAAAGAGTGAAACAAGAAGCCCATGTTTGGGTCTGCATGCCCTGTCCAGTCCCAAAAAAAATGTGATTTCACGGCAATCTGATGGCACTTGCATTGCACCCTATAAGGGATCTCGAGAAGAAAAGTGCGCGCGCGCACAAAGACTAGAAGACCAGCATGCTTGAGCTATACAAATTGTATCATGGAGTTGCAAAGTCCAGCATACTCATTCTATATAAGAACAACATATTGTGCAGATGCTATAAGCATTGAGACTCAAAGACCATGAATGGATGTCTAGAAACCCGGACATAGGTTCTGGCATTCTGCAGATTACATGGTTCTATCCCCTCTTAGCCTGATCAGCTATCATGTATATGTGCAGATGTGCAGTGCCAGACATGGAAACTCAGTATTAGAAACTGCAAACCTTGAGAATCCAAATGCAAACATGGGCTATATGTTACTGTTAGAAGATACAATCATCATCTCCATAGCCTTGTCCTAGCCATTTGTTGTGTGATGTGAAATTATACATGCCTATGTATAGAAAAAATGTTTCTAGTTAAATAGGAATATGCCTAGAACTACATAGTTAGAACTTGGATGGTGCTTGTAAAGGAACAAGAACACGAACTTAGATTTTTATCCTACCAGCTATTTCAATGTCTTTAGCACAGATGTGCAGCTTATGCCCGGGATGGGTATTGTTTGAAAAAGAACATTCTTGTTATATAGACTGGTGGGTGGGGGAAGCATCTAGTACGTAAATTGTAATTAGGTTCTTTTGAAGCATATTCCTTCTTTTGAATTTGAGGCCTTGCTCTGTTCTGGTTCTTCAAGTTTGCATTACTGCATCACCACCTCTTTTTTTTACACACTTAAACCAAATCTGACGACTACAAAGAAACTTTGTCTTAGTTCACTGATTATGTTACATATTTAGATTTTATTTCGTTCGCATTTGCAACAGGCTCTTGCAAAGACGTTGACTGTGGATGAGCTATTTTATATGAAAGAGCAATTTGCACTATTGGAGCCAAATAAGAACGGATGCATCTCACTAGAAAACATCAGAATGGTTAGTTTCTTTTTGTAATATCTAGATTTCTTACTGGGCATGACTACTGTTGGTTGTGAAGCTACAATGCTCAGTTACTGCTGTTGATAATTACTACTGAATATTTTGCCAGGCATTGGTGAAAAATGCAACAGATGCTATGAAGGAATCCCGCATTCACGATTTTCTTGCTTCGGTATCTATTTTACTGTTGACCATCTGGAGTCATTCTTCAATTTCAATTGATTTTGTATGTTTTATAACGATGAACCCATATTCCTTTCTTCTATGACAGCTGAATGCTCTTCAGTATAGAAAGATGGACTTTGAAGAATTCTGTGCAGCTACATTAAGTGTGTATCAGCTTGAAGGGCTGGATAGGTGGGAGCAACATGCCCGTGGTGCTTATGAGTTTTTCGAGAAGGATGGGAACCGGGCTATTGTTATTGAAGAACTTGCTTCGGTATGTTTCTCTCCTTGAACAAAGAAAATAAACTGTGTGAGATTTATCCAAGGGAAGATCAGAGTCTGTGATCTTGAAGGCAAGTTACAAGTCAAAACTAGGGGGTTGCAACAGGCCAGGTTGGGCTGTTCCATGCTAAGCCCGGCCCGCCTAACACATACAAGCTTCAAGGTCGAAGCCGAGCCTGAGCCTGAATGGGCCTTGCATAGCCAGCCCAAGCCTGAACCTGAAAAAATTGGTCGGGCCTGTGCTTGACTCTGCCCAACCTGAAAATTGATCAAATCCTAATTCAAATCCCATTGTTTGGCTCCAATAGTGAATGTTCCTATTCCATCCATTGATCAGGTGGGCTGTATATGCAACAAAAAATAGACATCAACAAACGCAAAAACCAAAGATATAAACATCATCGTTGTCATCATCGGCTATGCCTTTTCCCAATTAATTGGGGCCTGCTACAGAGATGTACACATGAATAAATAAATATACAGTAAGTTGGCTTAAAATGCACATGAAGTAAGGGCCATGCTAGGTCAAGACCAAAATGACCTGAGCCCAAGCCTGGCCTGAAAATTGATTGGGCCTTACATGTTGGGTTTGAGTGCAGCCCATGGGCCCAGTTGACAGATCCAAGCCCTGTCAAAAGCCAAGGCTGTGCCGCCCCTACTCAAAACCGAACAATACTATTCTTTGAGTCAAAATCTAGAATTCCTCTAGGATTCACCTGTTGGCCCCAAAAACCTTTATAATCAGCTTAAGACCTGTTTGAGGAGGCAGACAGAACATAGTTTGCACTGAAGTACTTGAGTGGCATTTTTTTACTTCCTATTCAAACCATAGATCTAAAACTTGATGTGTCGACTCAACAAGATTTCGAGCAGTCTCATGGAAACTCGCTGACTGCCATGACTCGGTCAAGTCTTGGACTCAATACAACTCAGCATGACTTGATTGAGTCACTGACCTAGTTACTTGGCTTTTGTTTTTAAAGTAAAAAAATGCAAGAGGCAAGATTTGAAGAGCCAACTTCATTTATCAAACCCACGTGTTACCACTGTACCACATTGCCAGTTGTGTGTTATCTTGGGTATTGAAACTAATCCATGTTTTTTCATTCTTTTCAACAATTTTAAATGCATCAAATATTATAACTCTAATTAATAAAATATCAAGTCGTGTCAATTAAAGACTCAGTCAAAGTCTTTGAGTTGACCTAACTTGCCTAGATGTTGAGTGGAGTTTTCGAGTTTTTGAACTACGATTTAGACTAGAAAGATGAACAAAAAATTTAAGAATTTTTGGAAACATATTGGTTTTGATGAAAAATTCTATCAGTAGGAGTTTTGCACTCTTATTGCCAAATCCCACGCACAGATAAAGGAGGGTGGCATCAGATTGGCAGCCATGTCAAACTTTGGCCACATCATCTTCTCATGAATCTTGTCAATCTAACATTTCAAGCTCATGCTAGGTTATTCGTGAGCAATGCACTGCACTGGGACGCAATTGCAATAAGAAATGGGCAATGGTTGGTTAGGGCCTTCCTTGTAAGTGTCGCACTGTACTGACACCCAGGTGCAACAGAAAATGGGCAAGGGTCAGCTATGGTGTCCCCTGGAAAGCTGGAAGGAATGAGCCTCAACAATGCCCGATTGTGATAAGACGTAGGGAAAGGTTCTTGTGCTATTTTTGGACGAGTGCAGGTAGAAGAGCTAGTCTAGGAGAATAGGATTCATCTTGTCACGTAGATGTGGGAATGTTAAACAAGTATGAGTAAGAAGTCGATACAATGAAACAAATGAGACTTAACATAGCTTTTGTACAGGAGACCAAGTGGATAGGGGCAAAAACTTGATGAACATAAACTTATTATATAGGAAAAGACATCGATATAAATGGGGTAGGGTTAATGGTAGATCGATTTGAGGGATAAAGTTGTAAATGCTGAGTTAAGTGATATGCCTTTGCTCATAAAGCTTTTGTTAGGAGAGTAGATAATCAATGTCATTAGTGCATGTGCATCGCGGGTATGTTTAGAAGATTGAATCAAGAAAAAATTATGAGAGGACATGGACAAATTATTACAAGGAATTCCAATTGGAGAGAGGATATTTGCAGGAGACTTTTTTTTTTCTTTGAAGAGTAATATTCGCAAGAGACTTAAATTGTCACATAAGAAAAGATAGTAGTGGATATGAAAGGGTACATGGAAGATATGGTTTGGGGAGAAGAATGAGATGGGGATGCTATACTTGATTTTAGTATGTATGATCTAGCTCTAGTGAATGCATATTTTAAAAAGAGAGGTGAACATTTGAAACCCTTAAATACTGGATCATAACTCTTAGTTGGCGGTTCTTCTAACTAGGTGCTGCTCCAGGTTCGAATTGTGCTCCCACCCCCATTTCCCATCTGTTTTTTACTTGAAAACATTTTGAAACATATGCTTCCCCTGCTCCTTAATCCGAATTTATTGCCCCTTCGCATCACAATTGGTGCAACTATAGATCATATGCAAGCTTGATAGATTTCTTTCTACTTAGGAATATAGAATGATCGATATATATAGACTGCAAGTTTATACCGGGAGAGAGTTTGACTATATAACTTAAGTGAATGATTATGGATGTTTACATCGAGAGGGAGGAAGGGAGGGAGGGAGGGAGGGAAATTAATGGATGTCCAAAAATGAGGTGGCAGAATTCAGAAGTAGTGAAAACAATATTATTTAGTCATAAATTGATGGAAGGACTGTTGAGGAAGAAGTACATGTTATTTGGATTGGTGGTGGAATGATGAGGTCCAAAAGGCTATTAGTGAGAAGCAATCATGTCCCAAGGCCTTGGACTGGAAACTAGTAAAACTTGGAAGAATATAGAACCGCCAAAAAGAATGCTAAGAAAGTAACGAGGCTAAACTTAAGGCATGTAATGAACTGTACAATAGATTGGGGAAAAGAGTAAGGTGAGAATTATGTCTTCAAGCTTGCAAAAATGAGAGAGGAAGGGTAAGGGATTTAGATTATTTTAGATGCATTAAGAGTGATGATTGCCAGAGGATATTGAACCCTATATCTTTTGGCATTGGTTATGGACGGGTTAATGAGGCATTTAAAGGAAGAGATCTCATGGTGCATGTTATTTCTGGATTTTTTGATTGACAAGATGAGGGAGGGGGTGGGCGTTAGAACTATGGGGTAATGCTTTCGGAAGGAAAAGTTTGAAATCTGTTGGACTAAGAATGCAATTTTAGTAACAATAGAGTGGCAATGAGGAATTAGTTAAGATTGCTGACCAAGAAGCAATGTTCGAAATATCAATATCGCGTTATGTATTGCATCCTTGGGATATAGATACATATCGGTTATCGCACAGGATATATCATTTGTATCGGGTAATTTATTGCACTTTTTGGGAAACATGGGGGAAATGGTTGAATTTTTCAATTAAACTTTAGGGATTGTTAAAAAAGACCTTAATATGCATTTTTAAGTCATAATATCTCAAAAAAGAAGTGCACATCATAGGTTTCATTTGTATGTGGTCCTAAGCTATGCGCTGTCTAACTGAACTAATGCAATTATATTCAAATTGAATGCATAACATTTATAGTGTATATGATGATCATTTCATCAAACACTCGTAAATACTTCGAAATTAATCTCAATTGACAACTAGTTGAAGGGAAAATTCGAAGAAAAAAAAATATTTTAATAATTTTTAATTAAAAAATGATTTTTGTTTTTCGAAAATTGACAAGGACTTAAAAAATCAGTAGTTCAACCCTCAGTACATGCTTGATTTCATGTTTGGAGCACACCATTACAAGCAATTTGGGAGAAATTGGAATTTTTTTTTTTTTTTTCAATTTTGCCCAAATCAGGACCACTAACACTCAAATTTCGAAATTAGAGTGTTTGTGATGATCATTTCATCAAATACTCCTAAATACTTCGAAATTAGTCTCAATTGACAGTAATTAAAAAATGATTTTTATTTTCCTGAAAATTGACAAGGACTTGAAAAATCAGTAGATCAACCCTCATACATGCTTGATTTCGTGTTTGGAGTACAACATTACAAGCAATTTGGGAGAAATTTGAATTTTGTTTTTTTTAATTTTGCCCAAATCAGACCACCTACACTCAAATTTCGAAATTAGAGTGTGTGTGATGATCATTTCATCAAATACTCCTAAATACTTTGAACTTAGTCTCAATTGACAGCTAGTTGTAGGAAATTTAAGAAAAGAAAGAAAGAAGGATGTAGAACATGAAAAACCAATTGATATGGAAATCAAAGCTCCAACTCCATGGATTTTCATGCAAAACATGAAGAACCAATGATTTGTAACCATTTGACACTAATTTAACATAATTTCAACAAAATAAAAAAGGGATTTGAAATTGAAAATGCTCGCTGGATCAAACATGTGGGATATATCAACACTATCTGTGCGTTTCATATCGCACAGGTGAGATATAAGATATATCGTGGGATATATCGGCCAATATCGTCGATATTTAGAACATTGCCAAGAGGTACCCCAAAATGACCAATTTTGGCATCTTGGGCCAATAATTCGTGAGGGGGGACAGATTGAGAAGAATATTGCTAATAGCATGAGTGTTGGGTGGATGAATTGGAGATGTGCCCCTGGTCGCCACGTACCAATAGAATTGAAGTGGAGATTTTATATGATAGCTATAGGACCAGCCATGCTTTATGGTACAGAATGTTGTGCTGTCATGGAAGGACATGTTCATAAGATGTGTAGCTAAAATGAGGATGTTGAGGTGGGTGAGTGGCAAGATGAGGGAGTATGGAGTTCGAAAGGAGTATATTCGAGAGAGATATGAGATTAGGAAAAGTAGAGTTGCTTGGCCATGCACAATAGAGACCAAAAACTAGACCAGTTAGGAGTAAGTAGGTTCAAGTTGAGGCTGTAAAAGGGCAGGTGCAATGCATGAAAGGTCATTGGTGATAGTAAGAAAAGATTTGATGACCTATGGTTTAATTGAGGATATTATTGTCCTTGATAGAGTGGAACGGCAGAATTTGTTGGGATAAGGTTGGCTGATAATGACATGGATTTTGCGAAAATAGCATTTTCATGGGGAATCCAAACGCACCACCCTTACTGAGATAGCTGAGGTAAGTGTTATTTGATTAGTATTCAGACCAATTAGTTTGCCATTGTCTAAAATGACTTGTGGTCTGGTGTTCGCTTCCCAAGTGTAGGGTTGCGATGTAGTAATAAACTCGGTAAGATCGAGGTCGATCCACAGGGACTTGTGTAGGAATTCACAAACACATCCAATAGTGTCTATTGAAAGCTAACAACCAGATTTTGTATGAATTTGATGTGAGTAACAAAATTGAATTAAATTGAAGGTAAATAATTATAAAAAGGCACTAGGGGTTCAAGGATCCACTTGTAGCAATCCTTGATGTTCAATCCGCTGTGGTTTCTCACTTTCTCAACTAGAATCGATATTAAAATCTATCTAGCCGGATGATAGAGCTGTTAAACCAAACAATCTGTTATATGTAAGTCCAATGCATAGGATTCACTCAATGTAAACTAGGCTGAGCATGCTCAATTGCATAGGTCAGTCCCCATTCCAAAAGGCTCAGTTCACAATCATAACCATCCTCAAGTCCTATCACAAGACAAGGCTAGATCATGATTTGAACTTGATTCAAATCACATGCACAGTCCCTTACATAATTCAGAAAATCAGAAAAATAGAACTTTGGTAGGAAGTCCCCACATGAAGATCATAGTACTAGAGCGTACTCCAATTCCTCGGATCATACAGGTCTAGACTAATACAAAGCAATTAAGAATTTAAGTAATTCTCCCAAACATCCATGAGTCATCATAAGACTAAGAAAAACTACTTAAAACTTGTATAAACTTCAAACCATTGTTCATAAACATGAATTCCAATCTTAAAACCAACTAAATACGAATTGAAACATCTTAGATTCACTACAAGCTTCACCTCTTAGCCCTAGCTAAGAGGTTTAGCTGCTCATGATCCAAGGAAACATGAAACAACTTAAGAAAAGCATAAAACAGTTAACAAACTAGAAGGAGTTGTGGAACTCCGAAATCCACTTCCGTCGCCTTCAACCTTGCTTCAACCCTTCTAAGATACCCTAGGAACGATCCCTAGGTGTCCTTTTATAGTGGGGAGGCTCCGCAACTTCAGAAGATTCGAGAATCTGTGTAACACTTACGCAGTGCGCAGAGAAAATCGGACTGAAAATAGAAAGTCCTGATTTTTCACGTGGCCGACCGGTCGGGCGACCGGTCTGAGTAACTGGCCGACCGGTCATGACCGGTCGACCTCACTGAGAAACAGTCTAAGTGAGCTCTGGAGATGATTTTTCTTCTAGCCGACCGGTCTGGACCAGTCGGACTGGGCTGGCCGACCGGTCACGACCGGTCGGACGGTGTTTGAATTAGTCCAGCGTATGCAGCACATCTGGGAAGGCTGACCGGCCGGTCGCACGACCGGTCTGACCTTCATGGCCGACCGGTCTGACCTTCTTGGCCGACCGGTTTGACCTGTTCTCTTCATTTTCTTTCTTCTTTTCTTCTTTCCTTGCTTCTTTCTTTGGTCCTCCTTCGATCTTCATTCAATGGTTCTTAAAGCGGTCCCTTTGTCATCAATTAGGCGGAGTCCATTCTCATTCCTACGATCATAAAACCATGCATTAGAATAGTCTTTAAACATAAAATCCATACATAATGAGTGATGAATTGGGGTTAGAATATGCACAATTAAGAGCTCAACATCTGGTGGTTTTTATTCAGGTTGGGAACTAGGAGCTTTGAGTTTTGACAGAATGATTTTCTTTTTAATGCCTGCTCTTTCACAAAGAGCTGACTGCTTTTTGCCATGTTTTACCTGTAGTAGGTTTAACCATAACTTTGTTAAATTGACATTCGCAAGCACCTTTTTGTGTGTTTTCAGGAACTTGGACTTGGCCCATCAGTTCCCCTCCACTCGGTCCTCCATGACTGGATCAGGCACACCGATGGAAAGCTGAGCTTCCTTGGATTTGTTAAATTGTTGCATGGCGTATCAACTCGTTCCCTTGCAAAGGCTCACTAAATTGTTGAAGCATGCATGGGTACTCTCAGCTGCAGATCCAATGTGGGGTTAGGTCCAATACCGAGCTGGCAGCTGCAACACTATCGATTGCTCATGTGGATCCCATTTCACGGTGTTCTACATCGGCGCCTGTTTGTCCTGCTATCTGTCCACCATTATTTAACAGAAGCTTGAGCTCATAGGAATTGTTCTATGAGGAGTGGGTTGATTCGGTGCTGTCCCGAATCTGTATTTTTAATCTCTTCCGCTATTGTAACTGTGGAATCCATTGTCATTGTTGTCCGCTGTAAAATGAAAGTGTATCATCGTGCGCTTCGGTTGAAATGCATTTCACTCAATTTGATCCAGCAGGCTCGCAGACCATGGAAATCCCTAATGATTAGCGTGTGGTTTACCAACTAATTAAGGAATCCGCCTGAATGTGCTACGTCTAAAAAGTGAATGGAAATTTTCTATTTATCTTCCATGCTCTTTGAAATGGTCATGAGCACTCCATTGCTTCTATGGAGCAGTAGCTTTTAAACACCGGTTCTTGCTGTTTTTGGATTTACAGTACAGAGCTAGAAAAAACGGCATAGCACTGTTAAAGCGCTGTTATAATGACGAATGGCCACTCTATCAATGCCTGTTATGCAATGAAAGCCATCACTTGAAATAATAGGCTCTTATTTTTTTATCAACAAATGTAACAGAAACGCGCTTCTTATTTATTGAAGCCATTCCTTAACATGATGGTGTTGGCATTTTTTCTTTTTACTTTTATTTCTTATTCAGTGGCGGAATGTTCTCTGTTTTGCTATTTCCAATTTTTCCTTTTTGTAATGGCTGTTGCTGTCATTTGAGAGCAATGCCAGTTAGCTGATATGAGTCATAGCACCAGTTGTTGGACCTTGCTATGGTCGGTCGAGGGTTAAAAGTATTGTCTGAAGCTGGTAGAATTGGCCCTTTATGTGGTGTTACAATATTACCTGGTTTCGGTGGTGACAACCAATTTTCAATCCTTGATTAGTGGCATAAGCAGCGAGGGAGAGGGCTCGTAGTCGCTTGGGTGCTTGTGAAATCCCCAAGAAGAAAATACCCACCATGTTTTTTGAATTGATAATAAAAAAAATGGTGTAAATCATTTACAAGTTGTAAACGGTTTACACCATGTGTTTGAGTTGATAAAAAAAAAAAAAAAATGGTGTAAATCATTTACAAGTTGTAAACGGTTTACACCATGTGTTTGAGTTGATAAAAAAAAAAAAAAAATGGTGTAAATCATTTACAAGTTGTAAACGGTTTACACCATGTGTTTGAGTTGATAAAAAAAAAAAAAAAATGGTGTAAATCATTTACAAGTTGTAAACGGTTTACACCAAAAGTCCCACAATTGCCATGTTTCGATTTACTTATGAACTCTTTACGCGGTCTGTGTTAGTATTTTGCGGAAGTGTGGGCCACCAGGATCCGATGGTCTACACGATGAGAATTTTCGCAAAGTCGAGGATGTACGGTGTGATCTAGCCGTTCGCCTATCTGCTACGGGAACAAATGGGTTTAATCACCCCTCTGATCCTACGGTGAAGATGGTCACCGGATCAGATCTATGGCTCAGATCTGATAGATAGACCAGATAAACTCTCGAAGCTTATTCCTTTCTTTTCTCTCCGTATATCACTTATGGTTTTTCTTTTTCGTGTTTTGTATCGGAAGAGAACTATCCCTTTTATAATACTCATACGAGAGACAAAAGGGATAAGATGGTGAGATAAGATAAGGTTTATCATTATCTTATCTAACCACCTTCGGAATTTGAAAATCAAATTCCTGGAAGGAAAAGGATGCGGTAACTTCCTATGGTTCTCGATCCACTCCCTATGGGTCCCAATCCACAAGTGGTTGCCCACAAGTGGGCCCCCAAAGGTCCACAGCCAACATCTCCCACTTAATCATATTGTGGGGTAGGCACATCATGAGAGTTCATCTAGCTCATCACATAATAATCAAAACCAAAGAATCACGATCAAAAGAATCATAAGCGTGGGACCAGCTGGAACACCGTTATCTTCTCACAGGTGTTTGAGTACTAAGAGACCACCTATCTAGCACTCAATAACCCAATCTTTGCATTGCCTGTCCTAGTCCGCATGACCACACCGGATAGAGTTAACTCCCAATCTGGAGTACTCGGCCAACATACGCACTTATCTAACTTATTGAGTTTATTCTGAAAAACTTGGTTTTCTACAAACATCAATTTGAATTATTTTTAAAGTAATATATATACATATATATTTTGAAAGAGAATATCGTTTGTAAAAGTCTAAGAAAACTCGATACTGCCGGCGGATAAGTCTTCAAGTGCGTATTTATAGTTCTAGAAACTTGGTGTAGCTGTCACGGGATCTTCCCCACGCAGGTGTGTAATTTGGAATTGATCAAGCCGCTTTCCTAGCATAACCGAGTCTAACCAATCAAGGGCCTTTCGTCATCGTATACTAAAGTAGCGACACTCAATCTCATCCCCCTGTACACAAGAGGAGGGTAGCTGAGGACACAAAGAGTCACCTACGGGACTGGCTACTCGCACGTTACAATGATTAGATTGAATCAAAGCAATCTGTAGGTAATAGGTTCAAGCACGTGGCTACAATCCATGCCGTAAAGTAGACAATACTAGGTATCTGTCGGGTCTACAGTACGTAAGTCATCTCACATGAGGTATGACTCATCTCATAACCTCACGACTTGGCTGTGATTCAGGCCATAACATTATCCGCATTATGAGTAATGGTGCGACTATGTTATTCGACTTTGTCAGTCTCATCTTCAATCTTATAGGACTGAAGGCGGATACAACTCATTTGCATCCTCATCCTTTATTATTTTCAATAAAGGGTGGTTCATACCTCAGTGTATGAACATCACCCCAAGTGTATCTCTCTTGTACATTTAGGGTTGGTCAACCTGTGCGAGTGGGTAACCGGCCTGCTGATAATAGTTGAAATCCTACTTGATCTCAAAGAAAATGCTGATGATCTACATACCTAGTGTAACAAGTGCTCAATACTGAATAAAATGAAATTTATTATTCATGAAAGATCAAAGATACGTGATACAAGCATATCAATCAAGCTTTCCTCAATCTCATCTGCCTGACGTGAACCTGAAATAGATCTCTAGCTATAGGTTTCGTCATGGGATCAGCCATCATCTCCTTGGTAGGAATGTAGCTGAGGATAACTTTCTTTTCTTTCACTTGATCACGAACGTAATGATACTTTATCTCAATGTGCTTCGATTTCTGGTGGTGTTTGGGATCCTTTGTCAAGTCAATGGCCGAGGTGTTGTCTATCCTCAACGATATAAGCTCATGTATGCCTGGAACAACACCCAATCCTTGTAGGAATCTGCGAACCCATACACACTCTTGAACTGCAGCACAACATGCAATGTATTCGGCCTCCATAGATGAAAGTGTCGTGGATGTCTGTTTCTTGCTCGACCAAGAGATAGCTCCCCCTTCGAGCAAGAAGACATATCCTGAAGTAGACTTTCCCTCGTCGGCGTCATTACCCTAGGTGGCATTTGAATATCCTTTGAGCTCGAGACTCGCGCCTTCATAACACAGCATTAAATCTTTGGTTCCTCTGAGATAGCGGAATATACGTTTCACGGCTTGCCAATGAGACTGTCCCGGGTTACTCTGGTAACGGCTGACTATGCCAACTGCATAGCTTATATCTGGTCTGGTGCAAAGCATAACATACATTAAGCTGCCTACTGCGCTCGCATAAGGTACTGAGGACATTGCCGATTTCTCAGCTTCTGTCTGGGGACATGATTTCCTGTCTAACTTGGTAGCTTTATCCATAGGGGTTTCAACAGCTTTTGAATTTTTCATCCTAAACCGCTCTAAGATCTTCTGTATGTAAGTAGCTTGTGACAAGCCTAAGAATCTCCTAGAACGGTTCCTGATGATTTTAACCCCTAGAATAAAGTTGGCTTCACCAAGATCTTTCATCTCAAAGTTCGAGAAAAGCCAATCTTTAGACATTATCAACAGTTGCATGTCATTACCAGCTAATAGGATATTGTCTACATATAGTATGAGAAAAGATCTTCCAGACCGTTTCACGTATACACAATGATCTTCTTCACTCATTGTGAATCCAAAAGTGGTGATGGCTAAGTGGAACCTCATGTACCACTGCCTTGAAGATTGCTTCAACCCATAAATAGATCGTAATAACTTGCAGACTTTCTTTGGATACTTTTTGTCCACATAACCTATGGGTTGTTGCATGTAAATATCTTCATCCAAATCACCATTTAAGAAAGCAGTCTTTACATCCATCTAATATAACTCTAAGTCTAAACTTGCGACAATGGACAAGATCATGCGGATTGAGGAAAATTTTGCGACAAGTGAAAAAGTTTCCTCATAATCAACACCTTCTTTTTGTGTAAAACCTTTTGCAACTAATCTTGCTTTGTACTTGTCCACTGTACCATCTACCTTTCTTTTGATCTTAAGTACTCACTTGTTACCAATTGCTTTGCGATTGGAAGGCAGATTTACAAGTTCCCAGACTTTGTTCTTCTCCATGGAAGGCAATCTCCTCGTCCATGGCAGTTACCCAATCAGCCGAATTCGGAGATAATAACGCATCCTGATAAGAATCATGTTCATCATCAACCGCAACACAAGAGAAAGATTGACCATCGATATCGAAATATCTTCTGAGAATCAAACCTCTTTTACTTCGACGCAACTCAGGAGCCTGCTGAGATGTACTCCCACTGTCCTGATGAACTATAGGAGTATCTCCATTTTCAGAAGCAGAACTCCCACTCTCCTGAGATACATCGAAAATTTCAAAAGTTCGGTGGAAACCTTTTGTTTCTTTCGACTGGGATATCTGTCTTCGACGAAGGTGACGTCCCGAGATTCAATCTCAGTCCATCCTCCACGATCCTCATAAACTAGAACGTATCCCTTTGAGTGCATTGGGTACCTGATAAATATGCACTCAATAGTTTTACTATCAAGTTTACTTCTATGCTAAGTAGGCAATAAAACATATGCTAAAGATCCCCATGGACGTAGGTCGGCTAGAGAAGGAATCCTCCCAGTCCACATCTCATATGGGGTCGTAGGAACGGATTTAGTTGGGACTCTATTTAGGACGTAGATGGCTGTAAGAAGCGCGTCTCCCCAGAATGTGGTAGAGAGATTGGCATGAGCCATCATCGATCTAACCATGTCCAATAGTGTCCTGTTCCTTCTCTCTGCAACTCCATTTTGCTGTGGAGTATATGCCATAGTGTATTGCCTGATGATGCCAACGTTTGCACAGTATGATTTAAACGTTTCAGATGTATACTCGCCACCTCTATCAGATCTAAGAATTTTAATCTTTTCCTCAAGCTGATTTTCAACTTTAGCTTTGAAGTTGAGAAAACAATCAAAAGCCTCAGATTTATGTGAGATGAGATACACATATCCATAGCGCGAGTAATCGTCAATAAATGTGACGAAGTATTGGCATCTATTTCTAGCATGTACATTTAAGGGTCCACAGATATCCGTATGGATTATCTCTAGTAAACCCTTTGACCTAGTCACTTTTAGGAATGGTTTCTTAGAAGTCCTCCCGGACACAATGTTTACAAAATGGCAAATCAACTTTGAATAATAAACCTAACAGACCAGATCTAGCTAGTCTTGTCATACGGTCATTTCCAATGTGACCTAACCTCGCGTGCCATTTTGAAGATTCAGATATTACATGTTCATTCGATGTAGCAGACAAAGCAAGAGGCGCATTATCATTTTCTACATCTAGAATAAATAAATCTGAAATCAAATTTCCCCATGCAAAGATGAGGTTATTGAGTCTTAAAGAAACTCTTGTCCCGAAAAAATGAATGTCAAAACCATTAACTAACAATTTGACTAACAATCTGTAAATAGAAATTAAATTCCGGCGCATGCCCGGTGCATAAAGAGTATCATGGAGGGTTATTGTGTGCCATACGCGCATACGGAGATGATAAACACCAATCCCTAGCACGTCTTCAGCAGCGTTATTCCCCATGTACACCCTGTAGCTTCCTATGGCTATAGGTCAAAATTCCTCGAGTCCTCTACGATCTCGTGTCACGTGCTTTGTTGCGCCTGAATCCAAAATCCACTCGTTAGATAGGATATCAACGGAAAGGATCTCAGAACAAACGCCTACAAACAAAGTATCTAGTGACTGAGGAATTACCGTCTTTTTCTGGGCACACTGACGGGCATAATGGCCAGGATTTCCGCAGACGAAACAGGTGATGTTTGTCTTTTTAGGTTTCCTCTTTCCTTTCCCCTTCTTGGGATTTGAAGGAGGCGTTGCGGTCTTCTGTTCCTGATTGTTCTTCTTTGCCTTCTTGCGAGCTTTGAACTTTCTCTTGTTAGCTTTCCGCTTGTGGGTTTCTGCTGTAAAAGCCTTGGCCGAACCTGGCTGAATTGCATTCATTTCAACCTCTCGTACCAGATGGCCACAAAAGTCTCTAAACATTGTGATAGAATCAGTATGGTTTAGAATCGTTTTGATTTGGGCCCATGATTCGGGTAAGGAACGGTGCATAGCTATAATCTTTTGATTTTCAGTTAGTTTGCACCCTACATTCCTCAGGGCGCCTATCATCTGCTCCATCTTACGGATATGATCCTTGATGGGGCAACCTACTGGCATTCTGTATTCTTGGAACTCTAATTCCATAGCCCGAACCTTTGCATCTGACTTCTGCTTATAGGCATTAGCCAGTGCATCCCAGATCCCCTTAGCGGTTTCATGCACTTCATACGTGGGTATGAGTTCTTTGTGCATTGTGCTAATCAAAACATTACGGGCGGAGTGATTTTGTTTACGCCACTTGTTGTAGCGATTCATCGCGGCCCTATGTTCACCTAAATTTCCATTTTCAGCCAATATGGGTTTCTCTTGAACTCCATCCAGAGTGTGCGAAATGTCATCTTCGTCCAAAAGGATTCGCACTGCGCGGGACCAGTCTTCGTAGTTGTTGCCGTCGAAATGTTGTCCTTTTAGTTGATCGGCGATCAATGCTTTAGAGGTCATCTCTACATCGCATCATGTATCACAACTTAGCTATGATCTAAAGTATTGGCACTAATCATCAGAATTTTTACTGGTTATTCAAACTTTTAAGTTGATAAAAGTATGCAATCCATCTTATAAGGGATCTGAAAGCCTACATACCTGTATGGGTAGTGCAGATCAATCAAGTTCTCTAAATAAAATGAAATTGATGCTTTTATGATTATCTATTTGTATAACCTACAACCCACCATTATGGGTTTATGTATCGTTTAGGGAAGGAATGAAACTCCCACTTAGGTTATGTAGAACCTTGGGATTAAGAGTTCTATATTCTAATGAAAGTAAGGCTAAATTTTAATCATATGAAGATTAAAGCCATAATGAATAAATCATTAGATTAAAGAAAACTATCATGACCATTGAACATATATCAGAAGTTATACGATTAAAGGACAATATAATCACCCCATTGATCGTGTCCATTCATGATGGATCTTATCATCACCTTTAATGTTCATCATTGATGATGGATCCTTTCTTCAATGTTGATCATCATAGTTGATGATTGTTCCATTCATTTGTGGACCCGTGATCAATAATGATCATATGAAAAAAAATATCATTCATTTGCACACATATATGTATTAATGCACGCATTGTACATTAAATAAATCATGAGATATTTGGAAAAATCCATAATTTCTTTTATATGCTTTTAGTTTAATACTATACATCGATCATCAGATTAATTTTAGATCTAGACCGTTAATCACAAAAACGGACCATACCATCGGTTAGATCTTGCCGAAAAACCTCAATTCGCTTCCCTTACTTGGTCTAAATCAGTCCATAAATGGCTGATTAAAGGCCCTTTTACAAGATACACTTAATCTTGAAAGGAAGTGAATTGGGCTTCTAATTCGGCCCATCTCAATTTTGGCTTAATATATGATGGTCATTATAGGCTATCCATCCACTTATGGATGTCCAATGATGGTCCTTTCTGTTTTATTGGTCCTCACTAATATTAATTAGTCCTTTTCTTTTATAAGGGACAGGCCCACAATTCTATGAATTAGGCCCAACTTAATTAAAAAAAATAGGCTCACCAGCCCAACCATCAGGCCATGGCCCAATATTCTTAAGCCATGGCCCAAAAGGATAGGCCCATATCCAATTTCAATTTTCAATTTTCAAACCTAGGCTCGAAAAGGCCCATTTCCAAGCTAGGCCAAAAAAAAAGACGGCCCTGTTCCTTTTTCTTCTTCAATTCTTCTTCATTTTTCAAGTTAGACCTAAAAGGCCCATCTCCAATCTCCCATCTAGGCCCTAAAAGGCCCATCTCCTCCTCCTTCTTCATTAGGGTTTAAAGAAGCATTTTGAAGAAAGAGAGAAGTGGCAAAAGGGTTGCCGCTGCTGCTATTGACGGTGGCGGCTTGTTCTGCCGCTGCCGCTTGCTGTGACGATGTGCGATGGCCGGCGCTGCTGCGGCGAAGGCGGTGGCTTGCACTGCTGCTGCTGCTGCGGTAGCAGCCGGCGTGCTGAGAATGGCCATGGGTAAACGGAAAAAGAGAAGGAGAGAGAGAGAGAATCGAGAGAGGTTTGGGCGGCCGTGGCTGCTACCTGCGGTGGCGGTGGCCATGGCTGTCGCTGCTGTTTGTGCGGCGGGCGGCGGCTGGTCACATCTGCCACTCCTACTGGTGGTGGTGGCGGCCATGGCTGCCATTTCTTTTGTATTAATCTATATTTATGGCCTGGCCCTAGGATCCCAATATAAAAGAGAGAGCTGCGATGGGGTTAGATTCTACGTGCGGCGGCGGCGACCATGGCTGCTACCTGCCACTGCTGCCGCTGGCGGTGGCAGTGCCGATTGCAGCTATCGCAGCAAGCTGTGGCGGCGGCTGATTGATAATGGAGAGAAAGAGAGGGCTGGCTGTTGCTATTTGCTGCCACTGACGTAGCTTTAGTGGTGGTCTGCGGCAGCACCACTATTGCAAATAACAGCAGTCATTATAGCTATTTTGTTAAAGCAGCCTCACACTATACTCTCCATTCAAGGAATCGAGTCACCCAGATTTCTATCCGGAACACACAACTCGGCAATTGAATGGGAACGGGCTAGCTAGCATTACAGCTAATAGGCACTACCTAAATTGGGCCTGGCCACTAAACCTTTGGCTTTTTCTTTCTCAAAACTCTAAATAATTCAATTAATAAACTCATTTAGTTTAATCTCCATACCTCAGAGACAAAAGAAATGAGGTTTTGACAAAAAGGAATAACTAAGTATGATAAGTATTTGATGATCGATATATTATTAAAATAAAATTTTAGATTTAATTATGAAATGGTACATACCTCAATGCGATTTTCTTTAATTAATTGGAGAACCGTCGATTAATGCTTTGATACCACTGTTAGTATTTTGCGAAGTGTAGGGCCACCAGGATCCGACGGTCTACACGAATGAGAATTTTCGCAAAGCCGAGGATATACGGTGTGATCCAGCCGTTCGCCTATCTGCTACGGGAACAAGTGGGTCTGATCACCCCTCTGATCCTACGGTGAAGATGGTCACCGGATCAGATCTATGGCTCATATCTGATAGATGGACCAGATGAACTCTCGAAGCTTATTCCTTTCTTTTCTCTCCGTATATCACTTATGGTTTTTCTTTTTCGTGTTTTGTATCGGAAGAGAACTATCGCTTTTATAATACTCATACGATAGATAACAGGGATAAGATGGTGAGATGAGATAAGGTTTATCCTTATCTCATCTAACCACCTCCGGAATTTGAAAATCAAATTCCCGGAAGGAAAATGATGCGGTAACTTCCTATGGTTCCCGATCCACTCCCTATGGGTCCCAATCCACAAGTGGTTGCCCACAAGTGGGCCCCCAAAGGTCCATAGCCAACAGTCTATTCTTCAAATATAGAAGGGCACTTTGTTAATTCACAATAGCAATTTACTGTTTCCCACACTGTTCTTCAAATATAAAAGGGCACTTTCTTAATTCACAATAGCAATTTACCACCCACCAGTCAGTCATGCAACGCACCCACTGGTGCTTTAAGCAGCATGGATTTTCACCACTGATGGGTTTTGAAACGAAGACCCCTTGTTAATACTCCGCAGAGTCTACCAATAAACACAAGACCTGACAAGCACTTTACCAGTTGGCCAAACGTGATAGAATGAAACAATTTACAAAATTTGGAACGTTTCCTTACAGGATTTTGGTTAGCAAACAGGGGCATATTTCCAATTAGAGTAAAGATGCTGTGTGCATGCCATTTATTTTAGAGGTGGGTTCCATTGGTACAGGTACTACCCTAACGCAGATATGGGCCTCAATATCAGATTATCCAAAGCTCTGATGGGCTACTGAACAGGAAAAAAGGACGGGAGATTACGCTTAGCTGTGTTCTCTGGGCCCAACTCAGTTGCAGAACAGCCTATTTTTCTCCCACCCTTCATCCATTATTATGAATCTTGTGGACGGCCGGATTTCGTATACACAACATGGTGGCCTCCAACACAGTTCAAGGGTGAGCATCCCCTCTCAACCTCCCCCTTTCTGTGGCCACCTGAATTTCCGTCTGGCTGAATTTTGGGACAAGGGTAACTTGAGGTGAAACATTGGATGGACGGGTCAGATGTGGTGAATACATTTGATGGGGCTCCGTTTCAATCCGGTACCATCCGTGGTTTAGGGGTATATTATGGTAGTAAAGATACTGCGTAAGTAAAAAAGCTGGGAAGCCAAACAGGATGCATTTCAAATGGATGAGGCCTGGACCCTCGTCTAGGTGGGCCACAGGCTCTTCTAGATTCTTTATTGTGGTAGCTTTGGGTCTTAGCTCATTGACAGCCCTAACAACAGGTGAGCATTAGTTTTCGTCATGTGTCATTCATGATGCTTTAAACATCTACATTTATTTCCACAAAATATTTTTCAAAGAAATCGGGTCACCCACGCATTCATGTTGGTGTGAGGATATGAATGACCTCTCTCTCTCTCTCTCTCTCTCTCTCTCTCTCTCATATTGCACCTTGTTTCCGGTGAATTTCATTAATCTGATGTCGGTTATGATGGTGGGATAGGCATTGTGGCCAAAGGGTACAATGAGGGACACTAGGGAGGGTGACGATCACCGAAGAAATTTCTAGATGGAATATGATGTCCATCGTGTTGTGGATATCTCATTCAAACCCATCCATCAGGTGTGCCCCCACCAAGATGATGGGACCCACCAAAAATCAAACCATTACAAAACTCACGTAGGCCACACCACCTGAAACTATAAGCTTTAACATTGTTCCCACTGGTACATCCACCTGAGTTTAGGATCGGGATGATTCTTGGCACACCAAGCTTGAATGCATGGTAATTCCCACAGGTTGAAGCGTATGTGGTCATTCCCCTCATATCAGGTAGCCATCAGATGGACAGAAAACACGTCCACTGATTAACCCTCCAAAGTAGGGCCCACAATTTGAACCGGTTTTATTGTATGCACATCCCGGCCCCACTAATGTGTGGGGACGTGTGCATGCGATGCACATCCAACGTGTGTTTTGGTTTCCCAAATTATGAGTTCAGTTTACTTATATCATGAATAATAATAAAATATATATACATCTGACTATCGGAAAAGTGGACACTTATTGTACGGATAAAGGAAAAAAAATCGAATGGTTCTGTTTGAACAAACAGGTGTCCACAAATGGGAGGTTAGGATTATTCGAACAAATCTGATTTTGAGATTCTAACTTAGCCACAGTGGGTTCCATAATTTGGTAGGTTTTAATTTAAGTTAATATATTCCACGTGTACAATTTTTGGGTGCCTGTGCATCAAGCTTCATACGCTGCCTGAGTATCATATTAGTCTCAAAATGCTATTGTAGTGGATAGCCCACAAAAGCGAGTGTGTTGGAATATCGACCCTACAGGTAATTGGACCCAAACCGAAAAATAGTGGGTCTGGGTCCAAAAGTTAAGACCGTCCTCTCGTGGGCCCTCACCAGTGGTTGGCTGAAAGCAGCCTTTCGCAGGAAGTTCCTGCACCGGGAACCTAGGTGGGGCCCACCGTGATGTTTTTTAGAAATCCACCCCGTCCATCCGTTTTTTGAGATCATTTTAGGACATGCGAACAAAAATGAGCCGGATCCAAATTCAGCATGCACCTGCGGCTCATCTGATTTGGAGACAAGAATCTGCCCTGTGGATATCGAATATCCAAATTCAGAATATCGACCACCAGAGTTCATTTAGCACTCGACGGATAAAGCTCAAGTAAATGATATGGTTAGCCTCCATGGTGGTACTCGACGTAAGGACAGTTTGATAATCCATCTGGACCGTCCATGGCCCATACCACTTTAGGAGCCATGCCGGCCCAAACAACTCCATAGTACACTAGGCATGCCCTGCTCACGTGATGGGACCCTGCCAAAATTAAAAGTCGATCCTAACCAGCTGATGGATGTCCAGCAAAACGAGTCAGCGAAACTGTATTCAGGAAGAAAAACAAAGAAGCTTCAATCTGGACTGTCCATATGTGGGCCCTACCATGGATTATGATGGCTCTCTCAGAGAACTGACACCTACAGCTGCCGCGTGCTGACTTATAACGCAGCCTACCTTTCCAGCCAAAATGCCCACTTGTTTAGGAAATCTGTACCATTCAAAAAGTAGGGCCCACTATAAAGATCACCCATCTCATGCACAAGACATCCCCCAGATTGAAAGATCCTAACCATCGATCTTTTTGGCCCTTTTTTGGATTGAATGTGGATTACTGTCCTATCTAAACCATTCACATATTAAGGCCCAGGACATTTCCATCTGGGAGATATACAGAGCACCATATCACTTCTACAAAATTTTACTCAACCATAACATAATATCTCGGACATTTGCACTTCACGTCTGATTTTTGCTTTGGGTGATCTTCATGGTTGTGTTTAGTGGGTGATTCTTCTTAAAAAGAACCAATTATCTAACATTGATCCTGTGCAAATTCCTTATGGGACCAGGTGAGTCTGCCTATGATTGCCCAGGACCGTTGGATAGGAAGGGTCCACTGTGGATTGCTCATGAACCCAAATTAACCATAATCAGTTGATCAAAGCTAACCCCATTATGGTAAAGAATAAAAATGGTCCTGCAGTTCGTTTTTTAGACCCATAATCAGATGTCTGTAATCAGCAGGACGTGATGATTTTGGGGCCATGAGCAATCCTTGGTGGAGCTCTCCCATCCATGGTCTTTTGACATAGGTGGGCCCAAAATTTCCCACAGGGATGCCATGAGATGATTCCTGGTGGATCATGGCTCTACCAATAAGGTTTCTACAAACAATGCTATTACGTTGTCAATCAGTGATTAAGTACTTGCATAAATAATTATAGAAGGGATTTGCTGGAGTACATCCTAACTTACTGGGGTACCAGGAGATGTTGGAACGTCAGCCGTTGGATCAGGGTCCTTCCCAAACCACTCATTGATTGGCGATGGTGGATACCCAAAGAAAACTTTCAGATCGAAATGTCATCCCTTTTGATTATTTCAAGCTTATGGATACTGTTCATACGCTGAGGAAAAGAAACATATGATCGATCGGTTGAAACATTCAAAGAGTTTTTTTTTTTTTCATTCTCTTTCTTCCCTTTTGGTCTATTCCGCATCCAAGGTGAGGGTCATCATATTAACGGTTTGGATCATTTTCCCAGCGTATCCGATTGCAGTATGTAGGTGAACTCTAGCAAATCTCCTGGTAGAATTGCGAATTTGCTACCTTGAAGGCGTGGCAACGGCCCGGCTTGAGTAGGGCTGAGAAACAACCCCGACCCACAAACCAATACCCTATGACCTGACCCAACCCACTTAAAAATTCATCGAACCCAAACCCAACCTGATCCATTTAAAAATTCATTGAGTTCATGCCACACCCGAACCACTAAAAATTATCAAGCTCAAGCCTGACCCGATCCAAACTTGCAGAAGAAACTTGGTTTTAAGAATGCAATACGAGGCTAAACGCATGCCCAAGCACTGCACAATTAGTGGATACATACAAACATAAAAACATTGTGCATATGCATTTATATGCATAATATAAATGATAATGTAAACACGTGCATATACACACACACTCCACATGGGCACTTGAACCCATGACCTGTGTTGAAACACAAGCTGTCTACCACTGAGCCATAAATACGTTGAGTAGGGTCAAACCAGAACCCAACACATCAACTTAAACAGGCTACATTTTCTAACTCAGCCCTTGGCCACACCTGCCTCAAAAGCAGGTTGGGTCAATTGATATCAATCGGGTCAACCTGGGTCAACCTGCCTCGTTGCCAGCCCTATCTTGAGGTGCCCGTTCAAGCATCGTAGAAGGTGGTTCTATCAGTACACTGTTCACAATCTTTTCACAATCTTTGAAGCCTTGATTGGTGCAGTTTGCCAGTGGATCCACACCATCCAATTACTGACCCTCTTATCCCTACCACACCCCAAATTGCAACAGATTAGAAGTTCACAACTACCTGATCCATCACCCATTCTTGGGACTAAAAAGAAATGGAGAACTGGTCCAGAGGGATGCAGCTCTTGTTTACCAATAGATCATCCATGAGATGGCCTACTATCATTATAGCAATCAGGATTAATCTGCTCATTTGCAAACCCATCAGCTGTAAGGATGATACCGATTTATCATGCACCAGGGGCACGTGTATGACCCAATACATCATTAGCTTGGATGCATAAAAAAGGACTTCTGATGCCAAGAACATGAATCACTCTCACACCATTTTACAGATGGGCAGACGTCATCGACATACTCCATGTAGTCATGTGTGGGGCACTCTGAACCACTCACCCAGTGAGCCAAAACGAACAGTCCACAGCCAAAAAATTAAGGCAAATAGAGGCAGCAGCCAACAATAAACATGCAAGAAGCCCATTGATTGAATGGTTAGGAATGCCCAATCAGTGCAATTTCAGGCCTTGGGCCATCCATCATACAGCAATGGCAATCATCCAAGAAAGGATTCTCAAGACCCAGAATTTGCTGTTTAACCGAAGACTGAAGATTACTGGGGCAAAAAGGTACCTGAAGAATGGAGATGTGCATAAAAGCTACTGGACTTAATTCCCTTTCAGAAAGCTCTCTCTACAATAATCAGTGCCACAGAAACCAACCTCAGCTGGATGTCATCTGCCCAGTTACAATACAAACAGCCATATCTCATTTTCTCCTCAGGCGCTCTCTCCTGGGCATTCTGGTTATCAATCCTAGAGTTACTCCCATGCGTACTAGTGATGCCAGCAGCATGGCAAAAATCCATATGTATTTTATATCATGGCATACATTATACACAAGATGCCATTGCAACGCTTCTAACTGCTGCTGCTGTTACCTGCATATCAATACAGCATCCATATTAGACACAGGTGCAGCTACAAAGATACTTGGACCATGGCTTTAAGACTCAGACGTGTCCCATGCAGCTTGTCCAAGTCGACTCGGTCTGACCCAATTCAGTTTGACACCATGAGTCGCCGAGTCTTTTAACCATGACCTGGACATGATTACATTCAATTGAAGTTGTGTGTGTGTGTGTGTGTGTGTGTGTGTGTGTGTTGTCCAAGTGGCTGGACCACAGTTTACACTCCACCCAGTGGATAACTTCCAACCTGTTACTCGCTCGTGACATCCAATCCTCCTAATAGGTTGGCCCAATCATAAGGATCACCTAGTGAAAAACGCACTACCCAATCATCAAGTGAGCCACACCATAGAAAACATTGTATAGCCATTGATAAACAGAAAAATACAAGTGTGGTCCACTTGATCAGTGAATAGGGCTGATTTTTGCATGCAGTGTTCCTCATGGTGGGGCCAATCCATTGAACAGGTTGGATGTCCCATGCACTTAGCTAGTTAGAAGTTATCTGCTGGGTGGACCATAACCTGTAGAGCTGGACACGAACCAAGTTTGATCGTTCGGATTGACTCGAATTGACTCAGTAAAACTCTGTTCGAACAGAAAGTCTGTGTTCGAACAAAGGGTCTGTTTGGAAAAAAATTCAAGTCGGTTTCAATCACAGCCCTGTTCGACTCGAATATTGACCGACTCGACTCAACTCGTTCGTTCTACTCGGGATATATATATATATATAGACACACACACACACACACACACACAATATATATATATATATATATATATATATATATATATATATATATATATATATAGACACACACACACACACACACACACACATAGGGAGAGAGAACAGGTTGGATGACAAATAAACACGACTGTAGGCCCTAGGAAGGTTTCAATGGTGGACATCATTCTCCTCACTGTTTCCTGTGGTGTGGTCCACTTGAGCTTTGTATATGCCTCTTCTTCTTTTTTTTTTGCCTCAAAATGAGTTGTACAAATGGATGGACAGAGTAGATAAAACAAATGCAACATGGTGGGACCTACAGAGCTTTGACACCAGCTTGCTAGCTGTTGTTCGCGTCATCAGCCAACTCACGTCCGTGGATTAAGTACTACCAGTCTACCCACACCAGGACCTATCTAGAGACGGACAGTCCTGTCAGTGCTTGTGGGGCCCACAGTGATATATTTGCTTATCCAAGCCGTCCGTCCATTTTTTAAAGATCATTTATGGCATTATCGAAAAAATGAAGTGGATCGAAGGCTAGAGTGGACCACACAACAGGAAACAGTGGGGATGTTAACTATCTATGTTGTGGTTTTTTATTTAGTTAGTTAAAAATTTTAAACCTTGTGATTTGTCATTTGTAATATGTAATTTGTGAGCAAATTGGTATTCACTATTCAGTAGTAGAAAAAATATTTTCAAGTAAAAAAAAAAAAAAACGAACTTGTTCGAAGCGAAAAAAAGAGAAATTGTTCGAACTCGTAAAAATTGTCCGAAATTCATACGTACGAACATGTTTGAACATGGCTGGGTTAGACCAAACCGAGTTTGAACAGAGCCACCATGTTTGAATGTTTGTTCGAACACACCCACTCAAGTAGCCGAACGATCTGATCTGGTCCATGTTCGACTGGGATTGGATCGTTGCCCACCTCTAATAACCTGTGGGGTGTATCTGTGTGTGGAGGGGACTGTAAAAACTGAAGAAAATAAGGTATCTTATGATTTCTCATGTATAATTGCCATCGTCAGCTTACTAGCCTTCTAGTAATTTGGGGCGGCTGAAGTTTTACCATCAGCTTTCCACCAGACATCAACCTCTCTCTTTTATCCGGGCTTTGGAAACAGCCATGGGAGAGGCTCAAATTAACACTAGCATGATGACACAGCCTTGGCTAGTGATAACCCCTGACCCATCTATTACATATACACTTCAAAAGTGCAGGGGCAGTTGCGAGACATACTACTGAATAAATGCCTCGCATAGATAGCAGGAGCCCACTGATAAATGCTAACTAAACACCATTTAATGCATGCCGACAGAGCCATTCAGCACCTTAGACTAACTGTTGCCTAGTGAATTCATGAACAGCTAAGGCCTTGGGTACTCGACAGAGACATTCAGCACCTTAGCCTAACTGTTGCCTAGTGAATTCATGAACGGCTAAAGTCTTGGGTACTCAATGTAAACAAGCCTGTAGAGCCCACACAGAACATGCAGTGCCAGAGAGACTCACTGATTGGGCCTTGGATAAAGAAGGTTCGGCAAAACAAGATTGGCATAGCTGACACCCAAATAATTGGGCATTAGATGGCATCCAAATATAGTACATGAATATCATACATTATGGAATAAAATGCAATGTATAACACATGGTGTTATATATATATATATATATATATATATATATATATATATATATATATATATATATATATATATATAGTATATATATATATATATTGCATGGTATGTATGGCTTCTAATTTGGGGGTCTTCTTATTCATTATCTTAATGAATATTTATAGTTTCTGCTGCTTCTAGTACAAATTGAAGTTGTTGGTCCAAAAACAAAAAACGACATGGTATGAATGTTTTTTTGGAAAGCAACACGGTATGAATTCAATGTTGATAAATTATTGTCACATGATAGCGAAAATAATTAAATCTTTTAGCCACGAAGTTGCATGCTGGATGCGTCTATCCAAATCAATGTTGAACTGACATGATACCCAAGAATCACTAAAGTGAGAATTCTATTGAACTAATGTGATTCCCCTATATGGAAACACATCAAAGCAAGCCTTCAAAGAAACTTCAACGCTAAGACAGGTTTGATGTTCTATTTCTTTGCACAACCTGGGCGTGGACCTTCTCACAAGAATTTAGGGATACAAGATGCCATCTAGTGATCTGGCATTGCTATTTCTGTTTCCTCTGAATGAGATTTTAGACCTAGTGCTACTCATAGTTCAAAAACCTGAAAACTTAACATCTAGCTGGGTCGGGTTGATTCAAAGTTTCGATCCGACTTTATTCAATATTTAATAATTGTAAATTGAAAATATTAAGAACATAAATAGATATTTAAAATACTTTATCAAGCAATACAATGTAAATAAACTACACAGATGGCTCATCAGTCAAGTGTTGTGCTTGCTTTGGTGAGGTTGGAGTTCGAATCACACTCTCCATTTTCTTTATTTTTAATTAAATCTCCACTTGAGAAGTGAGTAACTAGGTTTGAGTCACACCGAGTCATGTCAATTCAATCAAGCCATCAAGTCGACTACACGAGTCTCTCCAAGTCAGGCCCAGTACCAAGTTTCCCAGCAACTCGGCTTGAAATCCCACCGAGTCAAATTGACTTGGTCAAGTTTCGCGTTGAGTCAGCGAGTTTTGGAACTATCCTACTTTGTTATCAAGGGGGGGAAAACGCACACAAAAGAAAAAAAGAAAACCATAAAGAGTGCAGACCCCAATAATTTTGGAAGGTTTGCACATCATCCTCATGGAAATGTTGTTCCAAGGGGACAAACCATTTAGCACAAGAAAGTCATAATCTAGTGATGAAGCACATTAATGATTTTTTTGTAAGAAGTTGGAACAAAGTTAACTCATACAATGGATTAGAGATTGGAATTTGTGTACTAGACACTCAAGTACCACATTTGTCTTGCAGTATCTGAGCTTCTACCCTTGAAGGACAAAAAAGAACTGTCAGCCCTGGATCAATGTGAAGGAGAATCTGAGCTTCCACTGTTAGAGACAAACTGTAGGCCCCAATTGAAAGATTTAACCACCACTTGGAGAATGATACCCCATCTGCAAGTCACCCACATGGGTTTATTAAACACAGATCCAGACTCCATGGCATCTCATTCTCACCCCACAATCACAATATGGGGGATCAGATATTCTAGTAATTGGGATCTCATCTACATTAACAACTTTTAGAAAATAACCGATTCTTTTGTTTTTGCACCCAAAAGATTAATCCAAGGGAACTTTGTTCCAAATCCAAAGAGCCCAGAGGGAACACACTCCCCACCAATACAAGTAAACGAAACATTTAAAACCTGTATCACTCCATTGAAAATATAGAACAACTCCAGCTGGGACCCCAAACTTCTCACCCACTTAATTACATTAGACAAGTTCCCCTCCACAACAACCTGCCCATTAAACCTGCAACTGAAAATGTCCAGCATGTCTCTAAGAGACAGAGCCTCTGCGGCTCTGCCACGTGTTATGCCCATAGAAATGGGAAGTGAAAAAGCCATGTGAATACTAATCCTTTTCATCCCTAACCCACACACACAACCCAAATGGACGCTTGCACAGAGGACACACCAACGCCAACTAGAGGGGGAGAACTGATGCCGGATCGGTAATTAAAGCTAAAATTTCATTTTTAGATCTCAAACTTCTACATCTAGATGAGTAGTTTCAAATTTCTAGCTGTAGGAACTGGTTTAGAGGTTATAGGCATAACTTGAAGCACAAGTTAGGGTTGCAGACTATAGGTGTAAGTATAAAGGATTAAATGGGTTTGGTTGAGAACTAGAAATTAGGGTGTATAGAACTAAAGGCTTGTTTATGAAGAGCATGGGAAAGGAAACATTCTTTCTCCAGAAACCTTATTTCCAGGAAATTGTGGGAAAGGAAACTTTGATTTCCATATTTGTTTTTAAAAAAGATTTTCCTAGAAAAATGGATCTTTTCCCAAATCTATTGTTAAGTAAAATAAAAAGCTTTCTTGTTTTTAAATAAGAATTTCCTAGAAAAATGGATCTGTTTCCAAATCTATTGCTATAAAAAGTTTTCTTGAGAAAATTTTCCTGGTAGTTATTAGCATGTGCCAGATTAACAAGTTACACATATGGGACGCTTGAAGATGGACGATGGCACATGTGGGTGCTTAAGTTCACACATGACACATGAGGGGTGCTTGAAGTTGTATGGTGGCACATGTGACCCATGTGAGACATTAGCACATTTGACATAGGTGGGCACTTGAAGGTAAATGGTGGCACATGTGCATATAGGCACATTGGAACATGTGGCATGTTCTCACAAGTGGCACATATAGAGGAATTGAAGACGGACACGGACAATGGTATGTGTGGCATAGTGGCACATGTGGGTGCTTTGCACATGTGGGGCACAGGCAAAAAATGTATGGTGGCACATGTACAACACAACAGAAGATGGACAATGGAAAGTTGGCACATGCAGCACATGTTGCCAATATTCTGAAATATTAAGATGGACAATGGAAAGTTGGCACATGCAGCACATGTTGCCAATATTCTGAAATATTGATGGATGTTTGGATGGAAGGTTGGATGGTTGGATGGGTGGTTGGATGGATAGATGGGATGGTTGGACTGGTTTCTTCCGACAACACATGCTTTTTTTTTTTTTTGAAAGAGACGACAACACATGCTTTTAGGTCCCCATTAAATGGAAACTTAATATTTATGCATTCTTTTTACAAATTTTTTTTATTCCTAAATATGCAAATATATGTATTTTAGCATCTCCTGAAATTTCACTGAAAAATTCCACTGTTTTCCCAATGTTTTCCCAATGTTTCCCCGCATTTCCGGTTACCAGCGATATTATTTGTGATATCGATATTGTTTTCGTATCTCCGACTAATGAAACTTGTAGCAATACTGATACTTCAAACACTGGGGATAAGTACAGATTGATACACAGAACCAGTGTAAAAGGGTAAGGATTCTGGATTTTAAGATGATGTCACACCTTTCAAATCTAGAAGAAACACCAAAACAGAGGAAAATAACTGATGTTTGCTTCTTCTTCTTCTTCTTCTTCCTTTTTAATTATTCCTGAAACTGGAATACATGGCTGGTATGGAAAGACGTGAATAGATTACAATCCAAATTGTAGAAAACTTCTAAGACAAGTCTATAACAACTGTCTAATGGAAACTAACATTCCTTTTGTAAACTACTGGCAAATTACTAACAACTTTAACCAGTCAAACACCACACTGACTGGACCGTTTGACTAAATTTGATTGGACCTTAACTGTACCATTTGACTAGCCAACAGTGTCAAAATGGTAAAACTTAATTGAAAACTGTAACTGGAGTTTCACCAGTCAGTCTTCTAAATATAGATTCATATTCTTCTTCTTTATACATCTATACACTTTCCATAAAGTGTTTGGATTTGCATCAGAAACCATCTAGCCATTGGTTTTTCACAAACTGGAGCAACCCATGTGCAATTCAACCAGTCCCTGCATAAATATGAAGATACTCCAAAAGACAAGGAAGAATAAGGAGCAGACAATGATGCTTTCCCTTATTTTCTCTTGCAACCTTAGCACTGGCATGTTACATCGTTAAATATGTCATATTTCTTTAGTTCTATATTTCCTGAAACAAAGTGCCATAGGACCTTTCTTCCTCTTTTCTTGAAAGGGCCTTCTCCAAAACTGCTGAAAACCTCCCCAAACTTCTCTCTAACAAGAAATGCAATGCCAATAATGTTGAAAACACCAATCCAAAACTCTCTAGAGCCTAGCCACCAGACAGTGAAGGAATAGGTGATGAACCGTTTCCTCTTTCTCCTTACACAACTATTCGGCAAACTAGAACCCCTACTTCTTAGATGATCAACACTAACTTTATCTTTTCTCACTGTCCAGACAAAAGCAACTGTGCAAGAGAGACCAACCAACTTCCAAACCACCGCAAGAAACATGGATGGTCCATTCTTCACCAACTTTTTGAAGCTAGTAGCTTTCTTGAACAATCAGCGACTTGCACAATCAGAATCCTTCTACTGGTAACCTCATCATGAAAGCACAGCCCTAGCCAAGTCCTAAACCCCTCATCAACCACACATCTCCTTCATAACCCACCTATTTTCTAGCAACAACCTTATTGGGTTAACTGAGCACAAGAACTCCCATTAGACTAATGCAATTCCTCTGCCTTAAAAACAGATCAAAGACAACTTCTGAAGAAACTTCAATTCCAGGATAAGTTCAAGTCCCTTCTTCTAATGATAAACACATCCATGGAGCCTGCAGCCTTACATGGATTCTCAGCATTTTTACGAAATACACCAGGAAGCCTCTTGCATCCAGGATTTATTCTCTTTTCTTCACACTAAAAATATTTTTCCTTGTTCCAACCTCTTAGACCAGCAAATCTAGTAACAACAATGTTGACCAACCATGGCCACTATAAGAATCCATTCAACAGAGTGTCCTCCTCTTAGATGGGAGTCCTACACTCCCCCTATTGCTGAATGTTAGGGTTGTAAATGGGTTGGATATGGTAATATCTGTATCCATCCCACTTAGAAGTCGTGTGATCGGGTAAAATTTTTGAATCAGGTAAAAAATCTCATATGCAAATCTAACTTTCTTGGGTCAGATACAGGTAATTGGGTAAATAGATATCCATTGTCAGCCCTATATACAACCTTTCGGCCTGAGCACTGTATTATTCCATTGTCTAATTTTCGCTGGTGGAATTTGGACCCTAGCAGCCCATTTGGTGGCCCACTGGTTGGATTGTTAGAATCACCCCATCAATGTGACTTGAGGACTCCATCCAAAATGGGACCAAGAAAATTGGCATGCACGTTTGCCAGGTAGGCTCTTCCACTCTGGAGGACTTCAGTGTCCTGATGCACCATGCCTATTGCACTCATTTTATACAAAGTGGCCCAGAATTTCAAGACACTTGATACAGTGATCTAGACCGTTGATATGATGGGCCTCGCTGTAGATGTAGCATGGGTCAAACAATTTCTAGGTTAGCTGATTCTATACATCCGATCCATCACCAATCTATTGCTATTACTATTTAATGTTTTAGTTAAACAAATTATTAGTTCAGTAAATTAAGAAAATATCTTTGGGTGATCCAGTAAGTGGATACAGATATCTGTTTAGAAATCAGATAATGGGGTAAAACTTTTGAATTGGGTAAAAAATCCCAACTCCAAATCCAATTTTCTCAGGTCAGATATGTCAGGTAATCGGTTAAATACATATCTATTGCCAGCCTTACTCAATGTCTTACCCTTTTTTTTTCTTTTTTCTTTTTTCTTTTCTTCTTTTTCCTTTATCTTATCAATATCTTAGCCTCTTCTGTTGAGAATTAAAAGAAAAACATAAAAGCAAAGGTAGAGGCTGTCGGTGCACTTTTCTGTGGCATACTAGTACACCTTATTTGTCAATCACGTGAGTCCATGTGTTGTAATGTCGGTTGAGCCTTGGCAAGCTGAAGACCGAAGATTAAAGTGGACAGGAAGCATCAAAGAAGAGGTAAATGAGATGCCTTGGTGACCCTAATCCTTTAGACCAAAATATTCAAAATCTCTTAGATGACTTGGACCAACTAGGAATACCCTTAGTCATCCTTATTAGCCTTAAATCATATAGAAAAACATGATAAATTAGGTTAATAAAAGAGGTGGAAGCTGCTGTATTCAAACTAGCCCAAACAGCAGTTTTCAATTTATCTTCGATCAATCGAACATTTGTTCCCATGGGACTCCGATCAATCGGACCATTCCCCCAAAATCGGAATTTGTTCTAGAGCATTTCCAAAACTCTCTGGACACATTTCCGATCAATCGGATAGTGTCTCCGATCAATCAAACCATGTTCCAATCAATCAGAAATTGCTCTAGAGAATTTTGGAAATTCACTAGACAGATTTCCGATCAATCGGACAGATCTCCAATCAATCGAATATCACCTCCGATCAATTGGAGATACGCAAATCTGCCCGTTTTTTACCGTTGGAAGAAAATCTATAAAGGCAGGGGATTCATTTTTTGGGCTTAAGAGATGGATTTTGAAGAAAGCCACCATTGTTGAAGACCATTAGAAGCTCTATTCCTAACCCTAACAAGTGATCTTCCTTGTGATTCATCACAAAAATTGAGCATTCCAAGCTCATGATGAAGATGCACATGTTCCTCTTTTGATCTCTAGAGTTTGAATTAACCTTAATAGTTATATTCCTATCCAAAACTCTATGATGAGATCATTGTAGGTGAGATATTCTAGGCAACCCATTCTCATTAGTTGTAGAGATCTCAAACCTATCCTCCTAGCACCTTGGGCATCTCCAATAGAGCATCATATGCAAGGGAGCTGATCTTGGAGCTGGAGCATTAGCAACGCAACGGCATAAAAAATCGGGGGAGCACAAGGGAAGCTGATTCGAGTACGGGAGAGCGAAAAGAAGCAACCCAAAGCGATGCACGACGGGGCTCATATCCGACAAGTAAGGTTGTCATTTGTTAGAGTCCATCCACTCTCTTCCCGTAGGGAATCGAGTGTAGAGTTTGTCTTCAAACTCGATAGGTCCGGTTGTAGGGTCGAATCTAGTCTCCAAGTGAGGAGCCTCCGGCGGAAGTAAATGCTAGGTTCGGTTGTGGGACCTTGGCTTGGTTGTAGAGCCTAAAACGATTGAGGTTCAGTTGTAGGACTTTGACTCATGAGTGGAGTCTAAATTGAGGTTCGATTGTAGGACCTTGGCTTGAGTAAGCCTAAACAAGTCTCCAAGAGGAGCCACCAACATGGGTATGAATGTGTAAGTTGGGAGGAACCTGTAAACTCCCCGGTTGGGTGGATCCGAGTTAAAACACCTTAATTGGGAGGAACTAGATTTAAACTCCCTGGTGAATGCCGGTGTGCTTAAAGGGGTTGAGTACTTGAACCGGGAGTGGAGCAGACCCAGAGTCAAACTACTGTACATCGTTGTATTTGTGTTTGTATTTTAGCACATTTCTTATTATGCATTGTGTTTAATTATTTAATTATGAATGCTTAATTAGAATGTATGCTACGCACTTGATAAGCACATCCACACACACAAGATACTTGTATACTAGGAACTTAACAGGCACATTCATCCTCACAATCTACTTAGGTTGCATAGATTAGGTGCTTGATTAGTTTAATCATTTGTTAATCTATGCATGCTTGGACTAGGTTGCTTATTATACATCATATGCTAGTCTTGTGATTGGACCCACTTAGGCTTGGAAGCCGAAGTGTTCTTGCTTACTTAGTTTAAATTAATAAAACCGTTAAGTAGGCGAAAAGAATTTTAAAAGGTCCTAATCAACCCGCCCCCCGAACTTGGCCATAATTCTAGTTGCTCTCTAAGCTTCCGCACGCATACGCGTCCACAAGTGTAATCAAAGTGACACAATTTCAAAGGCTTCAATGTTGTTGAATGGTGGTCTATGGTGATTCCATCACATGGATGTCTCATGCAAAATTGTAATCATTCGGTGATAATATTTAGCACAAGGCATCTATGCCAATCCACTAGCTGAGAAAAGCAAACATTTAGAAGGCTTGCTAGCCCCTCATGCACCTTCCCTCATACATGGCACACTTTTAGAGTGAGTTGGAAATATGACTATCCATAAGGTAGACACAATCATGCAAATGATAAGGCACAAAAATTGGGCTGGTCATTCATCAGGTGACTGCCCCAATGGTTTGTAATTAAAGAAGAATAAAAAAAAAAAAAAAAAGCATCAACATTTAATGAACTTGCGTGGCCCAGCTGATGAGTGGATTGGCCACTTTGGTACTCACGTCCCATGTGAGGAGTGCTGTGGGTGGGGACAGCTAGGGGTAGTAAACAGTGTACTCAAAGATGCTAGGCACAACTGTCCCTCAAATGCCTAGGTGCACACTTAGAGATTCTTTTTTTAAAAGATGCATACCTAGAGAATCTATGTGCAATTTTTAAAATTTTATATATAATATATATTACATATAGATACATAATGATTTAACAGTTTTAGCTCTAAAAGTAATTTTAACAAAATGAAATAAAACTACTTGTAATGTTGTTATTTATTTTAATGGAGTGATAGTTAGAGACCACCTCCAAAAAACTTGCATCTACTTAAATATTCTAATCAATACACAAAACTCTAGAATTTATAAATTTCCCTAATTCTCCAAACTTAGAAACCCTAATTTCATAAAATTTTGAACTACTTTTGTCTCTAAAATCCATATCCCAGCTTTCCTTACTCCCAATTCTAAACCCAAATTTTCCAATTTCCCAAATCCTAACCCTAAATTTCACCAATTTCACCAACTCCCCCAAATTCCCCAACCCAAAATCGCAATTTTTGCTGAAATCCCTAAAAATCCACTAACCTAAATCTAAATTCTCAATATTCACAAGCCCATTGACCTAAATTTTCCAATTCCCCTAAAACCCCAATTCTTATTCATATTCTATCTCTTGAATGGCACAAATGAAAACTCAAATTGATTTTAAGAAGTCTAATGTAGCGTTTAGAACACTAACAGAAAAAAGAAATCACGAGATCTCATGGGTACATTACAAAAATCCAATAAATTTGGGAGATAATGTATTTTTCATAAATCAAAGCTTTGACCTAAAAGATATGGGGAAAATGTGCTCAACAGAGTTATAAGACGTCCTTAACCAAAATATCATTCTTTTAGGTAACAATAAGGGTACCTCGCAACATTATGCAAGTGGCACCAAGGTGCACGTAGGAGTGCACTGGCAGCTGCGCGCGCACCCCAAGGACAGTGCCTTCCCTAGGGCCCAGGGAAGGCATAGATGGCCCAAAAACCAAAACCCATAGGCATGTGCTCAAATGCCTTTGACTATGCTGTAGCAAAACATCATCATTTGGTTTGTAAAGGCTCCAATGACACCCCTCAACAACTGTAAAAAAATTTAACGAATAATTCATATGAACGGGTTGGACACTGAATTTCGTGTAGTGCACACATTCAAGATTATTGAGCAATGCGAGCTTGAAGAAGTAACTACTTGAACCTAGATTGATAATCCATTTAACTAGCTGCACATGTAGCATGCGTTTAACATCAAAGGCTGTATAAAGATACAAAGTTGTACAACATTTTCATCATGCATTTTGCCTTCTGTGTCTATTATAGATTTCTCGCATTGGATAGCTTACTACAATGAAGGTTTCCCATTGCGAGACTTGTTCAATTACACTAATAAGCTCCTAGGCTACGAGTCATATTAAGAATCTAGGATTACAGCATGAAGTTCTTTCAAACAAACTCAATACATTCATTTTCATTCCATCAGTCCTATTGCCTGCTTCATGTTTGTCACTCATCTTGAAGATCCAACTAAAAGATCTCTGAACCCCCACCAAGCTGCTAAGTCATGAAAGAAGACCACAGCATACTAAAAATCTATATGCATTTTAGTAATTCAATTGTAATTTGATTGAGATGCATTCCAATATTTGAGTTATCATAGAACTGAATTTACAAATGCATCAAGAGCTGCTGAGCAGTGAAAAATCATTACCTTGACGAAAGACGTTGTTGCCTCTCTTGTAGATCATCCGCCATGGCCTGCCTCAACTTCTCCCCAACATAGTGTAACGACTTCTCGCTCTCCAATACCCGTGCTGGTGGCCCCATCTCCTTTGGGTCTTTAAACAGGGCCGGCTCTGGCTCCCCCGCAATCTGGCATATGTTATGCAGCACACAGCACGCGACAATCGTCTGCGGAGCATGGTTAAGGCCAACGTTCAGGTCCTGCAGGATCCGCCACCGCCCCTTCAGCAGCCCGATGGCATGCTCAACTGCCGCACGGCCGCGTGCAAGTGCAGCATCGAACTGGTTCTGCGCGGGGGTGCCGCTGCTGCCACCGTCTGGGGAGGAGAAGGGGGTGAGGAGGAAGGACAGCAGCGGGTAGCGGTTGTCGCCGGTAATGTAGGGGCGTACATGGTGACCACGGACAGTGACGACGGAGTCACGGAGGATCTCGGCAGAGGTGAGGCGCTGATAGAGGAGGCTGTCACGGAAGTGGGAGACGTCATCGGCGGCGCCGGGGGCCTTGACACAGACGTCCCAGAAAATCTTGCGGTGATCGGCAACAGCCTGGAGGAGGACAGCAGGGAAGCCGTGGCGGGAGAGGTAGGCAGAGGGATCAATATCGCTACGGTCGGGGAGGCGGGAGATACGGACGGGAGAGCCAGAGATGGCGCCACACATGTTGGGGAGGGAGGTTAGGTCACGGAAGGCGTGGATGGTCTGGAGGAGGCGGTGGCCCACCGGGATCTTGATGAAGTCAGGGTAGAGCTTGGTGGAGAGGAGACGGGTGACCATGTTGGTGATCTTGGAGACGAGGAAGGGATCGAGGTTGTGGGACCGGGCGAGGCGGGACGGTGGATGGGCGTGGGCCAGACGGGAGAGGACCATAGCTACGGCGTAATCAGCTGGGATGGAGAGATTGGAGCGAAGGATGTGGGGCTTGAGGTGGTCGACGAGGGAGGAGAAGACAGGATAGGAGAGGCCGTAGGAGGAGCGCCACTGAGCGTCGCGGGCGAGCGGGTCCATGGACCAGATCCGGTCCGTTGAGAGGGAGCGGAAGGCGGAGATGGTGACGTCATCTTTGGTGGGGGAGGAGGGGGAGGAAGAGGAGCGATGGAGGAGGGCGGAAGAGGCGTAGGAAAGGACGGAGGCGATGGTGAAGAAGAGGAGTGGAGCGGCAGAGGTGGACGAGGAGGAAGAGAGAGGGGATGACGTGTTCGGCTCCGATAGGAGGGATGTGGTGGGGTCTAGCTGGTTTTGGAGGTGGATGAGGTTTGATAGCATCAGGAGGAGAGATGAGTCCATCTCTCTCTCTCTCTCTCTCTCTCTCTCTCCGGCGATGGGAGGAGGAAGAAAAGGGCACCAGCCCTGCACGTGAGATGAGAGTGTGCCACTCCGGAGTCCCTAACTCCCCCACGGTTTTGAATCCCCCTCGGACGCGGTTTGTGATTACCCAAACCTCTGTAGGATTCACATTGATGTATTTGTTTTATGAATCCATGCTGTCCATCCATATTCTCAGCTCATTTTATGCTCATTTTATGGTATCTTCCCAAAAATGAGGCAGTTACAAAGTTCAAGTGGACCACACCTTTGGAAAGAGTGGGAATAATGATGTCCACCGTTGAAACCTTCCTAGGGCCCACAGCGATGTTTATTTGTCATCCAACCGGTTCATAAGGTCATAAAAACCTTCATGAAGGGAAAACACAAATATTAGATTGATCCAAAACTTCTGTGGCCCCAAAGAAGCTTTCAATGGTGCGTGTTCAATCTTACTTTTTCTGTGGTGTGGTCCACTTGAGCTTTGGAACTGCCCCGCTTTTGGGCTGATGCCCTAAAATGATCTGGAAAAATGTATGGACAGCGTGGATAAAAAATACATCATGGTGGAGCCCACGGAACTTCGACCTTGGCTAGCTGGCTGTGCTGGGGTCACCAGCCAAACCGCGTCGTCCGCCCTGCGTGGGGCGGCGCGTCTTCAGTCGACTCGAACCTACCTTAATGCATGTACCTTAAATCCACGCCGTCCATCCATTTTTCCGGCTCATTTTAAGGTACGATGCAAAAAATGGAGGTGGTCCAAATCACAGGTGGACTACACCACAGGAAACAGTGTGATTGTACATTAAAAACTTGTCACGGACCACAAAAGTTTCGGGTCAAGCTGATATTTGTTTGGTCCCTTCATCCATGTCTTGTGAGATGATCAGAAGGTTAGATGGAAAATAAGCATTCGGATGCCCCAAGAAGTTTCTAATGATAGGTATTCAATCACTACTGTTCCATGTGGTGTTGTCCACCTAAAATTTGGATCTACTTCATTCTTGGGATTATGTATTAAAATGAGCTATCAAAACGTATGGACGGAATGGATGTAATAAAAATACATCAAGATGGGCCCCACAATATGGGATCCACCGAAGCCACACCCCCATTTTCACCGTGGATACTACATATCAGTGCAAGATTTAAGTGTGCCATACCATATGGTGTAAAATCATGCCCGACACCACTAAACCGAGATATTGTGGCTCACGTGACTCTTGGAATGCCCTCCTTTTTGGAGATCCTACTTATGCGTGAGATGAGTGGAATGGATGCATTCAGACACCATGGTGCACCCACGCACAATTTGGACTATTTTAATGGTGGGACTTTACATCTCAACTGCTTACAATGGTGTAGCTCACCTGACTGTCGAATTCGCCTGATTTTTCAACCCTGGTCTAAACATAAGGGTGTGCACCTGATGGATGGAGTGGATCTCATCCACATGAAGTCCTTCAGCCCAACCCAGAGAAAAGTCACTTCCAGTCTGCCTACCCATAGGACGCGGGTTGGCCGGTAAGGTGAACACCAGCCAGTAAGTTGGTGTCAAAGCTACGTAGGTCCCACTATGATGTATTTGTTTTTCATCCACGCCATTTGTACAGCTCATTTTAAGTTATAATATTAAAAATGAGGCTAATACAAAGCTCAAGTTGACCACACCACAGGAAACAGTGACACGTGCCCAGGCTTAATTGACTCAAAATTGTTTAAGCCATGCATGCTAGGCCAAGGCTAACCTACTTGCCAAGCTAATAGGTCTAAAGTCAGTTCGGATGGTCGCTTGACCCTTGCCACCTTAGAGACAGTGACCCATATCATAGCTACCATATGGGAGTATGTTTTCACCTTGAGTTGCACTCTAGATAATGATCTAAAGCCATCATTTTGATCTCAGGAGCATCCAGGAAAGATACATGAAGATAAATTTCAATCATCCAAATGTAATTTTTAATAGCTCATGGCCAAAGCATGATTATAAAATGGCGGTAACAAGAACATCGACGGTTCAGATGGAATTGGGGTTAGAAATACAGGTGGCAATATCCTATCAAAACTTAGTTCCGAGTTGTGGGTTTTTTTTTTTTTTTTTATTGTATATACACCAAAGGTACTGTAGAAGTATTTAAATAACCACCATTTTTAATTTTTATTTTTTCTACATTTCTACATCTTTTTTGAAATTTCTACTAACACCTTTTCTGGAATTTTTTGGAATGAAAATGCCTTACATCAAGCATGTATCCATGAGAGCTCTTGAATTTTCTTTTCTATACTTGAATTTCTTTTACCAGCTTCTCTCCGACTAACTCTTCGTTTACGGTTATACTTTGACGAACTTTTATGTTTTCCAACATTTTTTTGGTATAAACTTTTACCTCAAAAAATCGGTTCTAAGTTTGTTTAGAAAAAAATGATTGGAAAGAAAATTATTTTTAGAACATAAGCTATTCTTCTTGCTTTAAAAAAAAAAATAATTGATGAGATGAAGTTTGCGTTCAATTTTGAAAGATCAAAGGTGTCCAAATGAGATTATTCCATTCCAATTTAAAAATTTATCAAATTATTTTTCTAATGAGCTAAAGATTACTACAAATTGACTTATAGTGAGAGAGTTATGACCATTGTTATAGGATCGAGCGATGATGGGAATGAATAGGACTGAACGCATTCAGTACATGCTCACGTCATTTTTAGCATCGCACGATTTTACAAAAATGATTATAATATTTCGAAAAGATAATTCAATGGCCTTTCAAATGGAACTGAAATCATTTCATTTAGACATCATTTATCATTTTAAAAGTAAGTCTAAAGTTTATAATGACATTCACAAATCATTTGGTCTCATTTCCAGCATTGTGCAATTCTATGAAATGGTCATAACTCCTTTGTTATAGGTCGAATAGGGGCAATTTTGAATTGTTGAAAAAATAATTTGATAAGCTTTCAAATGATATTAGAATTATCTGAGCTAGACACCGTCTAATATTTCGAAATTGGGCCTAAAGTCCATAATGACGTCCACATTCTTTTACAACATCACATAATCTTAGAAAAACATTCATAACCCCTTTGTTACAGGTGGATCAAGAGCGATCTTGGGCTCATTTAAAAAATAATTTAACATGCTTTCAGACGAAACTAGAATCATCCTCATTTAAACATCATTTGACATTTTAAAATTGAGCCAAAAGATCATACCATGAATAGTTTCAAGAAAGAAGAAAAACTTCTAAAAATGAAAAATTCATGATATTTTCTCCTTTCACTTTCTTACGTAATGAACTTAAAACTCATTGTTTTAGGTGAAAGTTTTTGCCAAATAGAATAGTCTAAAGGCACAAAAGATTGCTAGAGAATATTTGAAAAGTATAAAAAACCATCAAAGTATAGTGATAAAAAAAAAACAAGTTAGTTAAAAAGTAATAATAAAAGAAAATCCCAGTATAAATATAAATAGAAGGTCTAAAGGCCTTTACAAATACAAAGATTATACAAGCATTTTTCCCTTAAAATTTTTCAAAATGGCTTAAGAGAGAAAAATAAATATTTAAAAAAGGTGGTTATTTATGTGCTCCCACCCGAATTTGGCACATGGAAAGGAATATTTTCTCCCAAGTTATGAATATTTAGCCTTAGAACCGTTCCGTGACCTCCCTTCACTTTGAACAACACATGGCACGAATTGAAGGGATCAGAACCATCCGACATGGCCATGGTTAAGACAATGATCAATGGATTTAATTCATTTCAATGATGGCTTACAAAAAATACAATGCCTTGCGTTAAATGATGAAATGGCCATTTATTGGACGAGGAGTAAGACAGACAGTACAATCATATAAAAAAAAATTATGGACCAATCAACGGCTGAGCTTAAGGTTGCCTGGCACGGATCAAAATACACATGTGCCAAGTCTACTGTACAAATTCTGGAGGCAAGAAAATGCCTCGACTCCAGAAGCAGCTTATCCGCTGTATCATCGTGTTACCTCAACTCCTGTATAGAGTCGTCTATTATATGGGGCATGAAGTGAATGGTTTTGATCTTCTGACCATCCATTGTCATATTAATGTGTCCGTCCATTTTTTTCACATACACGTGTGGCTCATCTGATGTGTTTAAGTTTTTTTTTTTTCGTAATATCATCTTTATGATGGACCCTTCCAGATGAATGGACAGGATCTTGCACATTATGTAAAGCTGGCATGTTGTCGCAATGAAAACCATCATCCGATGCCAGTGCGTGTGGCCTCCGGTTTCGGCGTTCTTAAATTGTGAGAGTTGGGAATTGGTGAGTGCCTGCTCACTTCAAATGTGGAAAAGACAAATACATGGATCCGATCGGAATCCGGACATCAGGTGAGCATGTCTAAAAAAATCAAGCAGGGCCACACTCATGGATGGAATTAGGTATCTTACTCAGGCTCCTACGGACCGTTGATTGACTTTATGCACGTGTGGCCAGCCTGATGACCGTATCACCATGGATGTCTGTGACCTATGCTAGGGCCTTTTGGTGAGTAATGGAGGTAAATGAAAAATGAAAATGGATGTGAATTGAGAGTAAATGGCTAGGCTAACTCAGTTATGTTTGAATAGAAGTAAATAAAATGCATTTGAAATTCAAATATTATACTTAGATGGAGTAAATGGAAAGAATTGAAATACATTTTAAAATTTTAATATTCCCATGAGAACATATGTGATATCTCAAATTAACTTTAATATCTCAAATTAGTAGTACATATGTTATATTTAATAGAATGATTATAATAAGCCCCATTAAAATATATATACTTCTACTAAAAATGAGAAAATTTCAAGCCTTAGGTGAGCCACAAACATAAGGATCACAAACAAGGAACTTGTCAATGTTTTTTAACTGTCCATTTAGATGGTTAACCTTTGGATGGTTTTAGATTATTCTATTAGTGTAATTTTAATGACGTAGCTGATAGTTGCATTATTTCGAATTATTATTAGTGTGCCATGTGTATGGTGTACATGTGTGTAGTGACACCTTTGTGTACGTGTGTGACTCTCCAAGGGTGCTCAAAAAGGCATTTTATACTTGTCTACTTCCAAATCCTCAATAAATAAAAAAGGATTTTATTTACAAGCACATTCACTTTCATCTCCTTCTATTTTCATGCATTTACTCTCATCAAAACACACCTCAAATACCATTTACCTCCATTTACTCTCATCCAAACGGCCAATATGAGGTCCGTGCATAGTGTGGCTTGGATGAGTCATTGTCAGGAGCCAGTTTTTTCCACCTTCCTAGGTACAACAACATCACGTGCTCCTTTCAAAACTTAGTGTGCAACTTAGTGATAGCTATGCAAGATCCAAACCACTCATCAGGCAGGCTGGTCTACTTAAATAGAAAACAACATTACAATTTTTTCATCTCCTCTTAGTTTAAACTGAGCTTTATGCAATCAATTTGTTAGTGCATCCAAAGCAGCCCAACATGCCTTGTATGCTTTCCCAAGCATTACTTAGATCACGACCCCTTTTGCATATGACACCTAATCGTAGTTAAGCTACCTTAGAGAGAAGAGCACATGAATACTTGAAGGGAAGAGAACTTGCCTTGCATTGAAGAACTCAAGATCTTTCTACTTGTAAGTTCAGGGAAATGAACACTTCTCTCTTTCATAGGGGTTCCGAGAGGATGAAGTTATAGGTTGATTATCCAATGGCTAGGAATACTCTAAAATTCATTTATTCTGCTCCACACTATTTAATTATGATGAAAATTGTTAGTCCCTTGATGTACATTGATACGCCATCTTCTGTCAGTTCGAGCTTTGAGAGAAAGTGGCAATTTGACTTGGTACTAGAGTTGAAGGTCCTGTGACCGAATTTCGGAAGTAGCAAATATGCCACCCATAATATATTCTCCCACAGGGGTAGGGCTGTCAATTGACTGCCTTGGGCCGGGCTTGGACTAGAGTATCAGGCCCGCGAGTTGGATTTGGGCCTAAAGTATAAGCCTTTTTTTCAAATGGGCCGGACTTGGACTAGGTTGTTTAAAAGCCTAACAATCCAGTTCGACTGTAATATATTCTTTTAATTTAAAATTTAAATTAAAATATTTTTTCTCCTTTCAAAATTTGAATTTTACACAAATTTTTGCTAAAAATCAATTTTCCTCCTAAAATTCCTTTTATTCTCTATAAATTTAATGTTTTTTTTTTTTTTTCATATATGAAAAAGTATGGGATTAAAGGATAATTTCTCTTTCTATGTGAAAGGCCGGGCTCGGGCTCAGGCTCGGGCTGGGGCTGGGTTCGGGCTGGACCCTGCATTTGTATCTTGGGCCACGCTTGGGCTAGACTATTGTGGCTCATCACGGGTCCAGGCCGAGTTTGGTCATATATTGAGAGAGGAAGGCTGGGCTTGGATAGAGCTTGGGCCAAATATATATTTTTAATTTAAAATTTAAATTAAAATATTTTTACTCCTTTCAAAATTTAAATTTTACTCAAATTTTTCCTAAAAATTCATTTCCCTCCTAAGACTCCTTTTTATTCTCTATGATATTAATGATTTTTTTTTTTTTTCATATATGAAAAAGCACAGGATTAAAGGATAATTTCTCTCTTTATGTGAAAGTCTAGGCTCAAGCTGAGACCGGACCCTGCATTTGTGTCTTGGGCCAAGCTTGGGCTAAACTATTGTGGCCCTATCACGGGTCTAGGCTGAGTTTGGGCATATATTGAGAGAGGCTAGGCTTGGTTAGAGCTTGGCCCGGCCCTGCCCTAACCGGGCCCATTGACACCCCTACACAGGGCTGTTTATGGTGTGAGTTGTCAATATCCCTCCACCCTTGTCCAATATGTTCCAGCGCAGGGTGGAATTACTTTAAATAAGTCATGTCTCAAGTAGCTTATAGTCTGATGAGCATGTTTTTTTAAACCACCTAGTCCAAGCCTCAGGTGGGCCCCACATTGAAGATGACATGGCTCAGAAATCAAGGAGGGTTACAGCTGGGCATTGAATCACACTGACGAGTGAGTGGACTTGGGCCTGATTTTCGAAATAGCCGATTTCCAGGTGGGACCCATCTTATAAAATGAAAACATTGTGGGTGTGCACGTGAGCGTGGCATGCAATGGGTTGTAGGGGGAACTCTTCCATCACTAATCAGGCACATTTGGACTGAAGCAGACTATGGAATGAAAGAATGATGGTGCGATCACTAACCAACATCAAAATTTTGAATAAGACCAGGTTTCGGCAGTTCTAATGTCGGGTCTAAATAAAATCCAGACCTGACCGTCACCACCGCAAGAGGCAACTAAAGTCTCGTTTATACTAATCTGGCTGATATGCACGTTGAGTTCGCGAATTGCGTATGCTTTCAAGGTTCTTGATATGATCCTCTCTATCCTGATTTCTATAGGCATGAAACATGGGTTGGGCTCAACCCTTACCCGACTGGCTGGGTTCGGTTGGGTTGGGATAGGCTCGAAAATCCTCCACCTACCTGATTGGAACTGCCTCTGTTGTGGACTTCACAGTATAGGGTTCATGCTTAGAATGTTTATGCATTAAGAATAGGGTTTGTGATTGGAGCTGACCTAGTTGGAGGTGTTAACCTCACCTAACCCAAATTGTGGTTGGGTTGAGTAATGAGTAGTAGGGCTGTCATTGGGCTTTCGAGCAGGCTTGTGTTGGAATACTAGCCCTGGTCTGGGCTCAGGCCTAAAATATATGCCTGTTTGATAACAGGCTGGGCTTGGGCATTGTTTTAAGATTTCAAAGTCCTTTTTGTCATATATCTTGCATTATGGGCACGGGCTCAAGACGGATCCGGGCTTGGGCTGTGCATAATCACTTACACGTGCGGCTCGGGCGTGATTATTTAGGGCCGGTCCAAATTCAGGCCTAGGTTTTACTTGTGGGTGGGGCTTGCACAGACCCCAGCCTAGCCCGCTGACATCCCTGGGTTTTGTATTGAATACATTGGGCTGGGCATTGTGTTGGATCGAGCCTCAGTGCCCACTTCTTTTGAGTTTGAGTTGGGCTTGGTTTTGACCCTCAACCTGACTTGACCCACCCGAGTTGCACCTCTAGTTCTTTGTGGTGGAGAATGACAGCTCCACATAGGATTTCAAGTAGGCCATGATGGGCTCACTTAAGCATATTTCAAGTCCTGCTCAGCAGTGAATCACACAGGTCCACACCAAGCCTAACCCAAGAGCTAGGAGCTTGGATGAAGTCAGTTTGGGCCCACAACCAAAATACTCAGCTTAAAACATTAAAAATGTTGAATAGGGCTGTACCTATTTGTTGGGCCATTGGACCACAATAAGCCTAGATACAGCCCAATTAGTTTCGAGCCTTAAACTCGGGCCTGGATCCAACCCACAAACCCTAATCAAACATCGAACAATCATTAGGAACTAGGTCCGATTTTTAATCGGGCTGGGCGTGCTTGCAACTGACTAAAGGCCTGACAATTGAGCCTAGACATGCACTGGCCCGGCTCGGCCCAGCCAATCTGCCACGTGCGACTTCAGGGTTGTTTCTCAGATGCTTTCATCCGGCATGGCTGGCTCATTGGTCAGGTTGGTCACATTTCTGTAGTGAAAACAGATAGTTAAAATACGTATACGTACAAACGTAAGCTCTCTGATGAGCCGGTGGGCCTATAAATCGGACATGTGGTAATGATCCAGACCATTCATGAGGTGGGTGTAAGTCACGGGGAAAAGAGAAAAGGTTTTTTGGACGTATAAACCCATGCCTTCGGAGCTAATACCCAAATTCCCTTTATCTTTTAACTATCGTAAACAACGGTAAAAAAACACGGTAGAAAGATTTACAGATTGTTTCCAACCTTATGGAAGGACCAGATCTCATACACGTGTGCCAATGCTCTTAAGCATGGCTCATTCGCAGCGGGAATTTTTTTACCAACGTTTGAAAAACGAGAATTTATTTAGGAAATGCAGGGGTATTTTCGTATATACGGACGAAAGGCAGGGATTTATATGTTAAAAGCACACTAAAAAAATCAAGAGGATTGATGAATGTTGGCAAGAATAGGCCCACCAAATGTATGGCCAGTATCAGTTCTATCCTCGGGATCCACTGACAGTGGTCCATCCACGTACCAAGTTGGACCCAAACAATGAACAAAAATGGATATCTGCCACGTGTCCAATTCGAGTGCAGTGTACCAGATGACGAAATGCAGCTCGACTATCACGTGAAGTAACGCCTTATGATGTCTAGACTTAGGTAAAAGGTCACTCATTTTATAAAGCTGACTAATGTCCAATCAAGAATGGACATTACACGTGATTTCTGATGGCGATCGCTTTATCCGTGCGAGCAAGGCACACGTGTTGTTAATCTGGAACTAATTCATTGGAAGGTTTTATTTTAGAGAATTTTACAAAATAGTACCTCATCAATATGATATTTACATCTCAAGTTCCTCTTTTAAGTTTTGCATTAACTTACCTCATTAATCAAGTTGCTGTCGAGTGGGTTCTTTCCGTTAGTTTAAAGAAAGTTTTTTTTTTGTTTTTCCTAAAAGGAAAACAATAAATCGATGCCCGCTGCATAGCAGCAGGGATGTGGCTGCTGTCCGTGTTCTGTGGGACCCACCATGATGTATCCACGCCGTCCATTCATTTTTCCTGATCATTTTAGGGCATGAGCCCAAAAAAGAGGCAGGTCCAAGTCTCATTTGGACCACAACAAATTAAACAGTGGTGATTGAACAACCACCCTTAAAAGCTTCCTGGGCACACCTTAATGCCCATCATAATTTTATTTTAAATTTGACCTGTTGATACGGGACACACAGACCTTGTCGAAGGGAAAAAAGTAAATAGCAGCTTGATCGAAAACTTTTATAGCCTAGAAGAATTTTAATGGTGCACGTTCCTCACCAGGTGCTTCCTGCAGTGTACTCCACTGAGATTTTTATTTGTCTCATTTTTTAGCTCATGCTCTAAAATGACCTGAAAAAATGGATAGATGGAGTGGATTAAACACATACATCATGGTGGGGCCTACATAGCACCATATGCAATCTAGGTTAAAGCACTGCTTTGGTGTCAGTTGAAAACAATGTGGGCCCATAGAGATGCCCATCACAAATCCACTCCATCATTAGTTCTGCAAAACCATAATAGGACATGAGCCTAAAGATGAGGATGATCCAAAGTTCATGTGGGCCACGCCACATAAAACAGTGGAAACGGAATGGTACCGTTTAAACCTACCTGGAGTTCGACAATGGTGTTTATAGGCTATCCAACCTGTTCATAGGGTTATTACCATTCAGATAAAATGTAGGCACAAATATCATCCCCATACAAAACTTCTGTGGCCTCCACAGTTTCTAATGGCGGGTGCCCAATGGCCGGTGTAGCCCACAGCCCACATGACTTTTGGATCTTTCTGATTTTTAGATTCCTATCGTATTTTTGTCTTGCAAAACTGATGAAGAGTGAATTTATTACGGTAATATCTTTGGCCCAACACAACTTCCAATTACAATATGTCCCTGGCGTTGGCAATCCGCATCGTCTTCTGAATCCAAAAATTAAGCAGATCAAAATCTCAGCTGAACTAGACCATAATAAGAAACAGCGCTGATTTAATGCCGCCATTAGAACTTTCTAAGGCCCACCTTAATGCTCACCATAATGTTTAATTTCCATCCAACCTGTTGATGAGGACACACAGATCTTAATGAAGGGGAAAAGCAAATAGCAGCTTGATCGGAAACTTCCGTAGCCCACAAAAAGTTTTTAATGGTGGGTGTTCATCACTACTGTTTCTTGAGATGTGGTCAACTTGATATTTGTATCTGTCATTTTTTGGGCTCATGCCCTAAAATAAATTGGCAAATTGGATGGATGGCGTGGATTAAACACACGTTTTGAGGTCCATTGTACGCAACTCGCGTTCAGGTTGAAGCTCCGCAAATGTGGGCATTTTCATCAGTTTAGAAAAACAAACTTTTACTTTAGTGGATATTATTTTGTAAAATTTTCCTTTTTTTCACTCACGGGTGGGGTTAGGGCTTGTTTGATTTCCTATTTACATTGTAAATAGCATATAAATGAACATTTATTAATTACCTTTGCATTTACCTTTTACACAGCTGTATTTTGATTTCATCTGATGTTGAGAGCAAACTTGCTTGGAAAGTTACAAAGGAAACAAAGAAAATAAGATTTTCATGTGTTAATTATCTGTGGGACCCACTATTATATATACATTTGATCCACACTGTCCATCTGTTTTTCCTACTTATTTTAGGGCACAATCCAAAAACTGAGGCCTATCCAAAGATTAAGTGGACCACACCACATGAAACAAGGGGAATTGAACCCTTAGTGTTCAATTCTTGTGGGACATAATAATTTTGGATGAAACTGATATTTGTTATTTCCCTTCATACATGTTTGTGTGAAATGATGAACAGGTTAGATGATAGGTACCATATCCATGGGGCCCTAGTCTCATTTTAACTATCATTGGTAGGTGTTCAATTCCCCCTTTTTGGCCCCACATATTTTACAAGCACACTTCCATACGGTTTCCTATATTTACAGCTTCATGTAATAATTACTGATTTACAATGAAATAAAAATATAAAATAGGCTTTAGCATGTTTCATTGGCATTTTGAACCTGAGACCTTCTATTGAAACTAAGGCTCTCAATGGGTTGGAAGTTGAATCCGTCTCCAAGTCTATATATTTGTAGATAGATTTGGATTGGATTCGGATCCAACTCAGATCCAAAAGGTGATATCCATGTCGAATTCATTTATAAATTGTTAGATCCATTACCGATCCAAAATCCATATAACCATCCAATTCAGTTTGAATCTAAGGACGAATATACCATGTTAAAAATCTAAAAAATATATAATATGTTATATAATATATTTAATTTAAGTAGAAAAATGATGCAAAATACACTATTTATTGTGGTATGGAGGACCTAAGAGTGACATGTCTCAATTTTAAGACATGGTCGAAATTAATCTATAAAATGGATGGCCAGCATGAATATAACATATACAATAAGGTGGCAATGAGTTGGATCTTAATCGGATTCGGATCAAACCTGAATATGTTCTTGTGAATCAAAATCCAGTCTTTTTAAGTAATCAGACTTATTTTATGATCCAAATCCGGTCCATTTAACTAATTGGACCTATTTTAAGATTCAAATCCGCATTATATAGATTCTGAGCGAATCGGATCTCACCGCTCCATTGAGAGCCCTAATTGAAACGCTGAGGCATCTTTCGGATGGGCTAGCAGCCGAGATATTCTAAAACTCAGGCCTTGGCTGTTTTTTGTGAACTGTTCGTCTGTTAAATGTGTGGCCCACACCGCTTCATTTCATATACATTGTATCTACGTAGTGGGAGCAGATTAGGTGTTAAACCAATAACACCTTAGTGGGTGCTACCCTTATTGCGGGGCCTACCTTGATTGTTTTCGTATATCCACGCCGTCCATTCGTTGCTGCAGCCCATTTTAGGAAGGGATGTAAAAAATTACACAGATCCAAGCCTCAGGTGGAACACACCACAGAAAACAGTGGTGATCGAGTGTTTAACCATTAGAAATTCCAAAGTGCCCATCATAAGGTTTTCATAATATTTATTTGCAATCCAACCTATTAACTAATGTCAAAAAGATCTTGATGAAGGGAAAATACAAAGATCAGCTTGATCCAAAGCTTTTGTGGCCCATAAAAATGTTTCTAATGGTTATTCATCACTGTTTTTAGTGGTATTGTCCGCCTGAGATTTGGATCTTCTTAATGTTTGAATTCTCGTCCTAAAATGAGATGTAAAAACAGATAGACGGTGCGGATATATAACAAATATACCAAGCTAGGCCCCACACGATTAGGGTAACACGGTAACAGCTAATCCGCTCCCCTGCAAAGTGGTGAGAGAATAACACGATGAACGAATTGAATATTGAACACTCGTGCATACTTTCTAGGGAGCGGATTAGTTGTTCCCTGGCGTCACCTAACAAGGTGGGGCCCACCCTGACGTATATGAAGTATCTTCAAAGGCCATCTAACCTTTTGCCAGATCATTTTAGGGCAAGGGTAAAATACGCATATCCAAATCTCCGGTGAACCACTGGCCATTAAAAACTTCTTGTGGCCCACAACAATCTTGGATCAAGCTCATATTTGTTTTTTTTCTTCATCCAGGTCTATGTGACCTAATCAACAGATTGGATGGAAAATAAACATCACGGTGGGCTCTAAGAAGTTTTTAACGATGGTCATTCAATTACAATCATATTTTCTATGGTGTGGTCCATCTGAGGCTTTTTCCTGCTTGAATTTTCACATCATGCCATGAAATGATATGAAAAAAAGGATGAACGGCGTGGATATAGAACAAATACATCAAGGTGGGCCCTACGGTCATTGCCGCACCTAATCCGCACCCAATTGTCTACGTGTGTGGCAAATGCACACGTGCAAATTGGCATTTCTTTGGAGGCCGGCCTGTCTGTCCTCCTTTGACTTTTCAACACCACAACAGTCAAATAAAACGGCGAGACAATACCGATGACGTAGTATTGCCGGCCATGTCCATATGTGACAGAGCACCTGCAGAGAAAAGATCTTCCATGCTCTGTTGGAGTGTGATGGATGATACGCAGGCACCTAGAAAAAATATCTAAAAATTGCATAAATGGCGTACAATTAATTTAAATTAATATTTCCAATTTATGGATCAAAATTAACTTAATTTTATTATATGACTAAAGATTGGTGTAAATTTATTGGACAGATGAAAACGAAAAATACCAACGATCGTATTTCAAGTGTCCACGAATCAGAGATTATAGGATTGTTCAACTAATCTGATTTTCGGAATAAAGATAGAAACTGGTCTCTACTATTTAGTCAGTTCAATTTGAGTAAGTATATGACACGTGTACAATATCTGAGTGCATTCGTATAGAGCGCCATACACTGCCCGAGTATCATATCCTCCCCTGCAGTGAAATGCTCGGATCACCCGCTAGAGGACAGTGTACGAGCATCAAACAATCCTTCATTTGTTTCTCAACCGCTCATTTGTTTTGGACGCTAACATCGCAGGACGCGGTTTGGGTGGATCCCGGATCCACGGATCCACCAAGGTCGGTGGATCTCTAACTGTGGGGCCCACTGTAATATATTTTACATACATCCACACTGTTAATACTTTTTCAAAGCTCATTTAAGGGCATGATCCAAAAAATGAAGCAGATCCAAATCTCAGGTGAACCTTACCATAGGAAGCAGTGGTTATTGAATTCCCACCATTAAAAACTCTATGGGCCACGGGAATGTCTATTTGCCCTCTAACGTATTGATAAGGTCATAAAGACCTGGATGAAGTGACCACACAAATATCAGCTTTATCTGAAACTCATATGACTCAACAAGAAATTTTAAATAGCCGATTGCCGCTGTTCCTGTATTATGGTCCACGTGAGATATAAATCTGCTTCATTTTTTTGGATCATGCACTAAAATGAGGTTTCAAAATGGACGGACGGAATGGATATAAGGAACATACATCAAGGTGGGCCCCACGGTCAGGATCCCACTCAATAGATGATATATTGGATGGTTTGATTTTTTAGACAGTGTCTTTACATTGTTGGGATCGCCTGATGGATGGCTATAATCTCAGATGCGAGGTAAGTGAATTTTCAAATACGTGCATGACCGTCGTTCACTTTCAGGGCCAGGCAAGATCGGACGATCCAACTACCTGCCTTGAATGGACGCGGCTTCGGTGAATCCCTGGCTGTGGGGCCCACCGTGATGTATGTGACTTACATCCACGGTGTCCATCCGTTTTGAATCTCATATTAGGGCATTATCCCAAAAAAAAATGGAAGCAGACTCAAAATCTCAGGTGGACCAGACCACAGGAAACATTGTTGATTGACCATCAAAACCCTCTTGTGGACCACAAAAGTTTTGGATCAGGCTGATATTTGTGTGGTCCCTTCATCCAGTTCTTTTTTACCTTATCAACAGGTTTGATGGAAAATAAACCTTCCGGTTGCCCCGAAGAGGAGTTTAATGGTGAATAATCAATCACACTGTTTCCTGTGGTGCGATCCACCTAACACTTGTATATTAATTAAAATTTTGTATTATTCCCTAAAATGAGATTTAAAAACGGATGGACGGAGTGGATGTAAGGAAAATACATAAATGTGGGCTCCACAGTCAGGTATCCACCACCTTTGGTGGATCCGGGGGTCTACCGAAGCCGCGCCCGTCTTGAATCATGCAACTTATTTCATCATGGCGTGCTTGCCAATAACGATATCAATAAATGTCTTGCGCACTTGCTACTCGCTGGCGTACCCTTCATTACTGGTTCCGCTGTGTGAAATCCAAGCCACTCATCAGGTGGGCCCAATCTACTAGATACCGTGCACCAGAAATCCAGGTGGTTGGCCATGTGGTGGCCCAAAAAAATCTACCGAAAATGGACTGGGCCAATATCTTTAACCATCCATTTCCTTTGCGCACGTGGGTTCATAGACAAGCGGACTGGCGTGAACTTTGCTACGAAATCCACATGGTGGGGCCCACATGATGATGCGAGCATGTGCATGAATTATTGGAACAGCTTCGTCTTTTGACGAATACTGACCCGGAGCCCCTTCACACGTAATCCGAAACCTTTTTGAAGGGAGCGGATTAGCTATTACCCGGGTGACAGCTTATAGGGTGTTACCCAAACTGTGTGGGGCCTACTTTGATTTATTTTCAATATATCCATGACGTCCATATGTTTTTCCATATCATTTTAGAACTCGATCCCAAATCTTAATAAAATCCAAATCTTACGTGGACTATACCACTAGAAACAGTGATGAATGGCCATTAAAAAAATTTTGTCGGCAACAAAAGTTTTGGATCAATCTGATCTTTGTATTTTTGCTTCATACAGATGTTATTTACACTATGAGCAGGTTGGATTTCAAATAAAAATTATGAAAACCTTACTATTAGCTCTTTGGAGTTTTTAATGGTGAGGCACTCAATCAACACTGTTTACTATGGTGTGGTCCACCTAATATTTTTTTATTTATTATTTTTGGTAAACCGCACTAAAATGGGCTGGATAAATGGATGGACGGAGTGGATATAAACAAAAAATCAATGTGGGCCCTAGGGTTGGGGTAACACCCACTAAGCTGTCAGACCGGGAACACCTAAACCACTCCCATTTTGAAGCGTATACGTTGCCATGGTAGACTAGAACATATCAAAAGGGAAGTTCCACCGTCAGTACTGTGTGGAATTAGACATGGATGAGATCATCCTATTCATTAGGTGGGCCCTGCAACGGAGGGTCCATACACTGTCCGCATTGCTCCTCATCCGAGTTCCATCATAACAAGGTAAAGATAACCAACGGTCCACATTCGCCCTGACAAGTTCTATACAGAGGGGGAGTACTGCCGGATCATCGGTACTGTGAGATATCGGCCTCCCATCGTTGTGTACGAAAGAACTGTACACGTGGCATACAAGTAATTCAAACTAGACCGTTCAAATCGTGCTCCGCAGTTTAAATGTATCATAAAGAAGAAAAATTGCTTTTGATTTGATTATCTAAAAAGATTCGTGGACATTTAGTGGACGGTTGAAATGAAAAACAGCCAACGGTCATAATCCAACAAACAAATCCCCATTGATCATAACTCAGGTTGGTTCAACCAATATAATTTTAGAACCAAGATTTATCTAAAGTGGGTTCCACAATTTGGAGGGTTCAGTTTAAGTAATGTAAGGCCACATGTGGAATTGCCAAAGTGCCTGTGTATCAAGTATCGCTCTCTCCCAGAGTATCAAATAACTCTTCTAATCTAAGACGTTAGACGAGTTCCTCTCTTCTAGAATACGCCAGTCTTGATCCACTAATTGGACCAGATTTGTGTAATCTTGCAGTTCAGAATGTAATTAAAAAATCGATCTGATTTTCTCGTTTACTATTAGTATATTGAGGAAGTCTGCTCAGCTCATATATGCACGTGTAAGGTGAACACACCACACGTCACCGTATATGTCATCATCGGACATGGTTGCCAGATCCCACAGGTCCATCAGGTGGACCACACAACGTACTTGATCTGTCCCAAATATCAAGCTGGTTCATTAATTATTTTGGTGACAATGTTAAGATCAGATGGACGACCTTTTACAACTTGGGCAAGGCTTTTGGTTCGTTTTGTACATATTGCCCCCGTAATAATAGACTTGTCGGTGGGATCCATCTGATGGACGGCTTGGATCACGCACCAGTCTCCCATGTTAGCAGATGCGGTTGTCCTATTTCACATGGAATCAGAGGATAGGATGGTACAACCGATCTGAACTTGGGACTGTGACTTAGGTACGATGTGTTCCCACACATTCGACCGTTGTACAATTTCTGAGTGCCTGAGCATCAAGCAGCTGGCCTGCCAGAGTATCGAATAGGTCATCATCAACGAAATATCAAAGATAGATGGTTGGGTCCTTTGGAATTTCGATCATCATCACAAATTTTCTTTATTGGAGAATAGTCGTCTTTTGTTTATCATTTATATCAACATACACCTTTAACATCCATGCAACCACTCCCTAAAGAGCCCAAACCGACAAATTCTGCAACATCATGGAAGGGGGTACTATTGCTACGTCCTATCTTTATCTTCATTTTAATATTACAACCACATGCTTGGCTCTCTCTATCACTTGTAGATTAGAGGGGAATAATTCAGTTATATACCGCGTGGACACTCCGTGATTGGTGCCCTTTGGTGGGGTCCACCCACATGTTTAGTAGCTTTATTATTATTATTATTATTATTTGGGGCCACACTACATGTCACCAATCAAGGGCCATCCACCTGGCATCTAAGAAAAAGTATACTAGTCCTTTTTGCCACAGCTTGTTTGAGTGGTTAGTAGGACTCTCAATGGGTCCGTTCTAGATAGGATCCAGCTGGATCCCGCTCCAAGTCCGTATATCGGTAGACAGATTTGGATCGGATTCGGCTCCAACACGGATAAAAAAGGTGACATCCATATCTTATCCATTTATAAATTGTTAGATTCATTTCCGATCCAAAATTCATATAACTATCGGGTTGAATCTAGGTCTTAATACACCCATTACAGATCTAAAAAAATATATGATATAAAATATATAATATAATATATTTAATTTAGTAGAAAAATGATGCAAATCCCACAATGTACTATGGTATGGTCGACAAGGCTAAAATAATTTGCAAAACGGATGGCCAGCATGAAATATAACATATACAGTAAGGTGACAATGAGTCGGATCTTAATTGGATTCGGATTGAACTCGAATATGTTACTGTGAATCTATATGCACTCCATTTAAGTAATCGGGCCTATTTTAAGATTCAAATCCAGTCCATTTAACTAATTGAACCCATTTTAAGATCCAAATCCGCATTATACAGATTCAGAGCGAATCGGATCTTAGATCTGACCTACTCCATTGAAGAGCCCTAGTGGTTAGTATTTATAAAATGGAAAATTAATTAAATGGATTTCATGTGCAGCTGAGGTTGTCTATCTTGAAAAATCCATGTTGTGCATGGCCGCCTCCTTTTTTTCCCCACATAAAAGAGAGAAAATCACGCAGATATCATGTGGACTACCGTCCAACAAGTTCATGGTGTTTCTCTTTTGAAAAATGCCATTACTAGCTTTCCATATTGAAATAAGGATATGGAGATGAATGTGTGGCCAAAAACTGAATAGAGGGAACTTAAGATTTTACATTACAAATTGCAAAGTAATTTCAGCTTCGATGCCATTATTTATGGAATTGGCCAATATTAGTCTCAACCGTAATTAGAAAATTTGCCAAATTCCATACTCATGTGTGGGAGTCATACACATCCACATGCAGGCACATGTGTCATGATGTGATATATGTGTGAGATCTGTGCTTTCAATCAGGTGAGCTAAGATTTAGATCTTATAACATACAAATAAGGCCATTTCACACCTTATGTGGATGGCTAGGTAAATAATTTTAACCCTTAATTTACCTTCCACCTTGTGGCCCACTTGAACAGTGAAATTGTTTGAATTTTCAAGCATAAGATAATAGGCATTTATTTTGACGCCAACCCGCATTCAGTGTGTGGAATTAGCAGATCTACGGCTCAAGTGGGCCACACCACAGGAAGCAGCGGTGATAATGATATCCACATTTGAAACCTTCTGAGGGCCCACCCTGAAGTTTATTTGCCATCCAACCTGTACAGAAGGTCACATAGAGAAGTGAAAACACAAATTTTAGCTTGATCCAAACCTTATGTGGCCTACGAGAGTGTTGGATATACTTCATTTTTAGGCTCATAATCTGAAATGATCTGAAAAAAAAAATGGATGAACGGAGTGGATGAAACACATACATCACGGTGGACCTCACAAGGCCCCCGCCTGTACCTATTTCCGTGAGAGAGGGCAGTACGTAATCCGCTTCCCATTAATCAATTAAAAATTTCGTCCTTCTCCCCTTCCCATCGAAACCGACCTTGTAGAGTGAATTTACAAGCGTCACCTCAGATAATTTATTCCCAAAATGCCCCCGACTGTAACAATCGACCATAATGTTAAAAAAAAAAAGAAGAAATAAATAACTTTATATTCAAGTTATTACAAAAGGAAAATGCAAAGAAGTAAAAACGAATATGGTTCTCTTCCCTTGTGCTATCTTCACATTTGCAACGAAGAAACAAGCACAGGAAGACATTTTCTACAACGAACAAGAACACCCCAATATCATACACGTGGCAAAATAATAGTCATACACGTGTAATTGATTGAAACCCCTTAGCAAGCCCATGAACCGTTGGATTGAATCCCAAGCATCCCAACAGCCCCTGCCTGTATGGCAAGAACGTTTTCCTCCTCATTTCCTCTGAAACGGCCCTTTTCGCCGTGTAATGCCGCTCGTGAGCCGAGACCGGTCCCTTCCTTGAACCGGCACCCGAACCGCCACTGTCGGTCGACCGGAAGCTCGAGTTTTTCACTTCCTCCTTCTTCGGCAGGGCTCCGTATTTCCTCAGCGGGTCCTTGTCCGTCGCCCTTCCTTCCGATGCGCTCCGGAACAGCAGAAAATCCTTCAATCTCCACTTCTTGCTACCGCCCTTCAAAGAAGATGGTTCGGGTTTCGGGTCTGTAACCCGAAACGGAGAGTGAGATCTCGCTGCTCTTCGGCTCGAGCTCGAAAGATTGGGATCCGTGAGCCTTTCTCTCCCTCGCTCTCTTTCCAACCCCTTGTGGGGTTTTCCAGCTGCAGTTGCAAATGGGTTTGTATTTTTCCTCTGTTTCGGCGAGAGGGCGTCGCAGAAGCTCTTCACCGACGACAAAACAGGCTTCTTTGGGGCTTCTTCGTTCTGCAGTTTGGTTGGAGGTCTAAAAGGTCTGATCTTTCCCTGGTCGAAGAGCTCTTCGGCGGCAGTGAGTGGGGCTTTCTCCAACTGGCCGCTGAAATCGAAGGCGAAATCATCCTCTTCATCGTCATCGTCCGCTTCCAAGTGGGGGTTTTGGGTTGATTTGGGTGTGGGTGCCTTTTCTTCCCAATCGTCGAAAGCGTTGTAAATTGCAGAGGATCTAGTGGGACTGGTGGGAGCGCTGAAATAGGAGTAGACAGAGGAGAAGGCTTTGGGAGAGGAGGGAGCGCTGATGTAGGGAGAAGAGCAGGTGCTATCGAAATGGAAATCCATGGCTGGTACTGGAACTACCACCTCCATTTCAGATAGCGGGTGGAGGTTTTCTCGTCTGTTATTTCCTTCTCTCTCTTTTTCCCTTTTCTTCCTTTTTTCGGTTTTGGTTTTGGAGTGAGAAAAGAGATCTCTTTGGTTGGGTTTTATAAGCGACAGAGAGAGAGAGAGAGAAGGTGCTGGGAAATTGCCTGAGGGATAGGGTAGAACTTCTAGCCGCCTTTTAATACCTTCTTCTTTTTTATCATGTGAGTTTTGTCTTTCTGTGTTTTTATTTGAATTTCATATCAAAGAAAAGTCGACCAAGAGCTTGAGAGTATCATCGCGATGAGATGAACGGCTTTGATATCAGTCAACAGAGGACAACAAGTGGGCCTGCCTGATGATGGTGTTGATGTCTAATATTATGCACGTGTGCCAAAAGAAGATTCAGACGCCCGAGTCTGTCTGTTTCTACTTTCTAGGCTAAGCGAGTTATTTGATACTCTAGCAGAGTATGAGACTTGATACGCGGGCACTCAAAATTTAGACACGTGATTAAACCGTCTAAAGCATGGAACCCTCCGAGAATCAGATTAGTTGGATAATCCCAAGTTCCAACCCCTGATTCGTGGACACTTTGTTGAAACAGGACCATTAGACATTTTTCATTTTTAACCGTTCATTAAATGTCCAAAACAATCAGATAGTTTTTTGTTCATGATACATCTGAATTGAGACCCATAATTTAGACACTTCTCGTTTCCACGTATGCAATTTCTAAGCACCTGCGTATAATCCAAGTCACTCTGCCAGAGCATCGAAGTTTTTCTCTAGTTATTACGTGAAGTAGCACATTTTGGTAATAGAAAGGCGGTTGTGATAATCAGGCGACGGACTAGCGCCACAAAACGTACAGACGCGAAGGACGATCGATCTTACGCGATTATGCAGAGAGAAGGGACGAACTCTTGAGTCTGCATGAAACAAGTGAAACAGGGCACGTGTGAGATATCCAGTCAAGGTCATTCATTTACACGCCTTAATCAGACCGCCGTTCACTCATCAGTTAACCCATATGTATACATTGACTGTGGACCGTTGCTTTTTTTTTTTTTTCCCGCAACTTTTGGGGGTAAAACTGCGGCCGGATGATGACTGGGCCGCTCAGAATTTCATGCGAAAACACCCACATAGCTTGGAACGCGGATTGCGTCCTACGCCCGCCAGTCTCAAGCTGAGTAGCCACCGTGATGTATGGGTTTTATCCACACCGTCCATCCATTTCGACGTGGCATGGTATGAAATAGGACCGAAGCAGGTCCAGGGCTCAAGTAGGACCACACCACAGAAAGCAGCGGTGATAATGATTCTCACCGTTAAAACTTTACTAGGGCCCACCGACATGTTTATTTGCCATCCAATCTATTCATAAAGTTATATAGACCTTGATGAAGGGAAAACACAAATATCAACTCGATCCAAAACATCTGGCCCCAGGAAATTCCAAACGGTAAGAGTTTAATCCTCATTGTGTGGTCCACCTGCGCATTGGATCTGCCTAACCTTTGGTCCTGTTGCATAAAATGCAACAGAAAAATGGATGGACGGTGTGGATAAAACCCATACATCTGGCGGGGATCGGACGCAATCCGCCTTCCATAGCTTGGGGTACCAGATGAATTGTATGATCTCGCACATACATGTCATGCTGGAGAGCGAATTAGGTGTTACCCCCGGAACAGCTTAGTGGGTATTACCCCTACCGTGTGGCCCACCTTGATAGTATTTTGTATATCCACGCCGGTCCATCCGTTCTCCAGCCCATTTTATGATGATATTCCAAAAATTATGAAAACAAAAAATTTAGAGTGGACCATACCACTGGAAACAGTGCTGATTGAGTGCCCAACATTAAAAATTCCAAAGAGCCCATTGTAAGGTTTTTTAATGTTTATTTGCAATCCAATCTCTTCGTAATGCCAAGAAAGTCTGGATGAAGGGAAATTTTAATGATCAGATTGATCTAAAACTTTTGTGACCCTGCAAAATGCTTTTAATTGATGATTCAATACTCTTTCTATTGGTACGGTCCACCTGAGATTTTGATCTTCTTATCATTTTGAATCTCGTCATAAAATTAGGCATAATAATAGAGGAATAGAATGGATATACAAAAAATAGATCAAGATAGGCCCCACACGGTAGGGGTAACACCTACTAAGGTGTTACCAGGGTAACATCTAATTCGCTCCCGTCATGCTGCCACGATTGCCGTTAACCCATTGGTCCACCTCATTCATGCCGTACGAGGAATTAAATCAGGCGGGACCAGATATTATAATTCCAAATTATCATCTTCAAGTGCTGAAAACAGACGCACTACACGTGCGAGCATCACACATTTTTAGGATTCGTGACGTTTTTTTGGGTGGTATTGGCCGTTGAAAAGTCCCTCTACTCACTTTATCCGGAAATCAGATTGCCTACTGAGTTAAACTCAGTTGTGCGCACTGTGAATGTATGCAGTATATCCACACTGTCCATCCGTTTTTCCAGCTCTTTTTAGGTGTTGAACCAAAAGTTGAAGCATATCTGAAGCTCAAATAGACCATACCACAGGAAACACTGGGAATAATGAATTTGACCGTTGAAATCTTTTTAGGGCCCACAATGATCTTTCTTTGTCATCAAACCTGTTCATAAGATCACAAAGACATGGATGAAGGGAAAACAAAAATATCATCTTGATCCAAAATGGTCCCCAGGACATTTTCAAAGGCAAATGTTCAATTCACACTATTTCTTGTAGTGTGATCCACTTGAGCCTTGGATATGATTTATTTTTTCGCCCAAACTCTAAATTTATTTGGTAAAATGGATGGAAGGAGTGGATAAAATACACAAATCATGGTGGACCCCAAAGAGTTTACTCAGTACGTACTTGATCAGGGACATGTATGCCATGCACGAATGTACATTGCATGGCGCGGCACAGTCGGTGAGGCCCTGACCACGGGACCCACCTTGATGTACGTGTTATATATCCACACCGTTCATCAGTTTTTCCAGCTCATTCTAGGGCATGTTCCAGAAAAAGAAGTAGATTAAAATCTCAAGTGGACCACACCGCAAGCAGCAATTATCATTGAACGGCCACCATTAAAAAATCCCAGGGCCGACCGTAATGTTTATTTACCTCCAACCTGTCGATGAGATCACACATTCCTGGATGAAGGGAAAACGCAAATACCAGCTTATCCAAAATTATTCTAGTACCTGGAAGTTTTTGATGGTGGGAATTTTATCTCTCCCGTGTGGCCCACGTAAGATTTGGCTCTGCTTCAGTTTTGAAACCCTACTTAAATTGATCTGGAAAAATTAATGATCGGTGTGGATATGAAACAAACGCATCAAGGTGGGCCCCATGGTCAGGGCGTTACCCAAGCTGGAAATTCTCTGCAACACCTGTCAAAATACCGAAGCTTGTGGGGGTCTACCATGCTTATACATAAAATACACTCTGCCTTAAGGGTTTTATCCTCAGTTTAGAATCTAAGAAGGAAATCAGCATGATCCACAGCTGGAGTCGGCCACACTACAGGGAACAATGAAGATGGGATGCCAACCATAGATTTATATGTAGGGCCTCATCAAACCCTTGAATCTGAAGTATCTCACCAGGATGAAGTTAAAATACAAAATCTAAATATTTGACCGGCCAAAGCTTGTGAATTTAGAAGTATTAAGATCAGTTTAGATGGTTCCCATTGGTGTTGCCTGTTATACTTATTTATTGGTTGGTATTTTTTAATTTAGGGTTCAAATAATAGTTCTTACCTGATCGAAGGAGTGGATTTACATACAAGAGATGTTCGTAAGACGATTCCAGTCCTGTCAGGGTTGTTCATCTGCAAAGTATGTATGGACCACATGGCGAAAATTTCATTCCAATATTATAATAATAATAATAATTATTATTATTTTCCGTGCAAAAATGAGACAGAGTCAGTGACCAAAATTCAATATTATTGCGGGTGCATTCACATGGTACATGTAATGCCAACTGGTGCGGACGCGGTTTGGCGACTGACGCTGCTACAAGCCACTGGCTACGATTGGTGCTTTGGGACCTCCACCATGATAAATGTGTCTCATCCACGTCCATCCATTTTTTTCAGAGGATTTTATGGCATGAACCAAAAAAAAAAAATGAGGAAGATCTAAATCTTAAGTGGACCATATGCAGGAAATAGTGATGATTAAAAACCCACCATTAAAAATTTCTTGGAAGCCACAAAGTTTTGGATCAAGCTGATATTTGTTTTTTCCTTTCATCCACGTGTAATCAATAGGTTGGATGTCAAATAAACATTACAGCGAACCACAGGAGATTTTTAATGGTTGACATTGAATCATTATTGTTTTCCTAAGGTGTGGTCCACCTGATATTTAGATCTTTCTCATTTTTGAGATAGAGCCATAAAATGATTTGAAAAAAATGGGTGGACGGTGTGGATAAAACAAATACATCAGGTGGGGCCCACAGAGCACCAACCATTAGCCAGGCAGCCTCACTAGCCAAACCGCGTCCAACTAATTCGTACCACACATCCAGCCTGTTCAATAGTTTTGGCCAACCACTCTGATCACATCACAGAGAACAATGTAATCCAAAAATCTGCAAAGTCAAGTGCTGGGCCCCATTATGACTAGATGGGCCTGATTTCGTTGGTATTCTCCCATCATCGTTGTTTGTAACACTGTTGGACCTGTTGGATGCCATACGGAAACCACTTGGGGCCCACAACTTGAATTTAAAGATCTTTTTGGTGGTTGATGCAAGTTTTTTTTTTTTTTTTTTTTTTTTTTTTTTTTTAAATATCGTGTGGCCCGCTTGAAGATTGGATTGGCCGGATTTCTGTATTGGGTGCACCTCATGGTAGCGGCCAACCTGTTGGATGGTTTGGATGGTAGACGCATACCCCACAGTAGATCAGTGAAATAGCGGGCCTACAATCGGTGCCATGTGACTTACTTTGATGCCTGCGATCCCAAACCATCCACGCCGTTTTCGGCCCACTTTAGTCTTGGATCCGGCTCATGTTTGGTCTCACGTCCTAAAATGAGCTCCCAAAACGGACGGACGGGGTGGATTTATTAGAAAACATCACTATGGGCTCCGCATAGGTTCCCAGCGCAGGACTTCCTGCGCAAGGGAAATCCGCGTCCGTTGAAACCTTCCCAGGGTCCAACTTATTGTTTATATGCCATCCAAACTGTTCATAAGGTCATTCCCATTGGGATGAACTGAAAACACAAAAGCATTTGCTTGATAGAAAACTTATGTGGCCTGATGAATGTTTCAACCGCGGGCGTTCAATCCCCACTGATTGCTTGCTGCAGTGTGGCCCACTTGAATTTTAAATTCACCTCATTTTTTGTCTAGTGTTTTAAAAAGATGAACGGGTGAATTTCTAACAAACATCATGCTACGCCCCACCTAACTTCCATTGTCGGGGACGCACGGATTCCGCCAGCCCACCTGAACAGAACAGGCTCGATAAGGCTAAGGCACGGCCTCTTCGTGAGCGTCCTACGCAAATTTCCGAAAGGATGCACACTAAAAAATGGACGGTTAAGAAAGATTTAGGGCACAAAATCATCACCAATCTACGCTCAACGAGCAAAATTACACCAATAGGAAGGTCAAAGTGACGAATCGCTGGTCTAAATGGAGCTCGACCAGATCATCGGTTTGGATTTTCTCGAATGTCTCCCACGTGTTGGTAACGATGGTGGAGATGGCGAGCCTCCATCTCCAAAGAGGGCGGTGTACCGTCTCAAGCAAACGAACGCAACAGATGCAATTAATCGCGCCTCTTTCTCCGAAGCTCGTGATGGACCGGTTCCGCGATTCGACTTTTGACCGACAGTCGTAGACATCTGCTGGTCTTCGGCCTCTAATTGATACTCTGGCGGAGTGCGATGGACGATAGCCTACACAGACAAATTACTAGAAAATTGCATACGTGGTATACAGTTAATCCATAATTAAACTGTCCATACTATGCATCTCACTGTTAAATGTATCCTGAACCAAATTTTTTGCTTATTTGATCATCTGACCATCGGATATGTGGACTATAATTGGACGGTTAGAAATGAAAACTATCCTCAGATCTTATTTCTACAAATAAGTGTTCACGAATCAGAGGTTTGGATTTGTTAATCGAATTGATTTTGGGCCATTGACTTAGAGACATTGAATCCACAATTTACTCAGTTTAATTTGGATTCACGTATGTCACGTGTACAATTTCTTAGAGCCTGCGTACCAATCGTCATACGCTGCCGGAGTATCAAATGACTCCCCTTAATTAGTTAATTTGATTACCTAAGCAAGCTACGCATCCTTAGAACCGCTCGTTTTCCTCCTGTTTAATGCAGCTAACGTGTAAGTATACGATCCTATGCCCGAGTATATGCAATGTGTACTCTGCTTTCCAGCGTGTATAAGTGGGGTCATGGTTAAATGATCCATACAGTTGGTCTGGTGCGCATCACATCTGATAGACCATGTCTCATGTATCTCTTCGATAAGTGGAATGCAGATAGACTTTTAAGAGCGTTGTACCGTACAACGGAGTAAAGGAGAAATATTGGGGGCTAGGATCGTTCGATCTGGGAAAATTTTCAGGTATTGCCTATCCACAGTCACTCATATCGAACCAATGACTTGGATCACAAAAACAAAGGATGAGGTCGATGCCATTTGGTAGAAGATCATACAATTCGCCCCATAGAGGATCATACAATTCGCCCCAGCCAGTATAAGATCTAGGATTCTTCCATCCAAGAAATTTTCGTATTATAATCCATCAAGGATGAGACCAATCAAATCAACGGTCTGGATTTCGAAATAGCATGTTCAAAAGTACAAACTAAGACGCTGGGATGACATAAACATAATGTGTGGGTAAGGTTCACGTAGTTCCAGTTCATCGCGTATTTCATTGGACCCGAAGCTTCGCTTACGGCGTGTTTGTTTGTTTCTTATCTCTGTGTAATGCATAATATATGAGTCATCAGAACCACCTACCGCCCTATGGAAGAGTAGGAAATGCAGCTGCTTTGACCGCCAGATATCAGCCAATGGGTGTCAGGGAAATTTCGTCGAAATCCTGCATTTCTTGCTCGTGTTACATCTAATCCATCCAATAGGTTGGCCCCACCATTAGATCATCTTGTGGAAAAATCAGCCACATCCTCAATCAGGTAGACCATAATCACATTTTGTTATTTATCTATGGCTAGATACTTTTTTTCCATGGTGTGGCCCATTTGATGAGTGGATAGGGCTGAGGTTTTGCACTGGCTGATCATAATTGTGGAGAAACATGTCCAAAGGTTTGGATTTGGCGCGTGGATTATTGGTCGAATGTTATTTTCTGGGTCGACTATAAATTATTATCCAACCAATGTATTTAAATGTAATTAGCTAATGATAATGGAATAATCAATCTAATCATTTCTGTTCTCCTTGTCTTATGTCTTACGTCTTTTCCTATCTTTGAAAGAACCTTTAACTAGATTAGGAGAAGGTCTCAACAAACATATCTGGTTGGACCATAATGTTACCGTCCAACTAGTACATAGTTTCGCTTCTGGCGTATGTATGATATCCAACGCGTCAAACAGTTGGACCCACTAGGAAGACCAGTTAGCACAAAAATCAGACCGATCCACTCATCAGGTGGTCCACACATGTAGTTTTGATCAGATTAGCGGTTTTCTATTATGTGGCCCACTTTATGACTGTCATAAAATGATTTTCTCATCAGTTTGTTCTTTGTGATGGGGCTGAGGTTTTGGACTGGTTGGATGTTGTAGAAACTTGACATGTTGGTATTTTTGAGCTTGTTGGAAGATATATAACACTATTCGTCCAACTAGGTGTTGGAGAGACCTCTTGAATTATAGGTATTAAGTATTTCACGCACGCGAGTTTGACTACGTACTGATTTATCCAATGTTTTCTGCTCCCTTCACATGCACTAGACTCCGATGTTAGTTTTGTACCATTTAAAAAATGGTGGTGATTCATCTTCATCACACGTGGCGCTGATGTACAGATATCCAGACCATCCAAATTGGGGTCCGATTGTGTATGAACAGTTTCTGAGATCAGACTGATAAGACAATCTTAACCATCCAATTAGTCGCTCTCAAATATATGGTTAAAAGTAAAATAGTGAGTGTCCCAAATTTGAAGAGAGTTAATAGTATTTTCTCAGTGCAAAGTTTCAGCTACGCTCCATCCATAGTTGGGTCTGCAATTTGGACCGTCTGTGTTGCCGGTATGTCTATGCCACGGGTATGTTTGAAGAGTCACCGCTTTTTTTTAAATGGTGTAAAACGAGCATAGGAGTCTATTGAAGTCACATGATCTTTGTAACCCAACAATCGGTAGGTTCGACCGTATTTCTCACATGGGTGTGGACCATGTTACAGTTCACTGGACACAACCTCTGCATGCTTACATATTTTGACCGTTCAGTAAATGTAATACCTTTAGGATTTTCTGCATCCCTAAAATTTCAATGAATGGATGATCCTAGCCATTCGATCTATTCCCACCCTTTTTTGTAATTTTGAACAGCTTACAACTTTTGTAATGACATTTTTGGAAGGCTGGCCCATCCAAGACGTACATGATCTGGTGAATGGACTAGATTGATGAGGAGAAAACTAGCGGCAAGGTTCGGCTAGTGGAGAAAACTGGCGGCAGCATTACCATCCATGTATCTGCTTACGGTAGTATTATAGTACGGATAGCATGCATGTGTCTACCTGATGCTAAACCGTCCAAATTGTGGGACCCTCCATGGATAAATCATCATCTAAAAATCATAATGTTCGTAAGTATCCTAACTGGCCTGTTGGTGTGTGTCCATTGGATGGTTGATGATAGAAGTACTCAACGGTCCAAATTCAACAAAAAAAAAAAAAAAACCCACTTATCAGTGGTCAAAATCGTTCGATCAATTCGATTTTGAACTAATGCTGCAGATAGAGTGGACCCTACCATTTGGGTGGTTTAGATTTAGGCATGCGGTGTGCATAATGGTTGAATGCATGCATACAGCTCTCACGCTCTACCAGCGTAGCAACTCTTCTGGCTCAGGCTTTTATTGGCCGGGCGCGACTTTCCTTTGCCGCCGCCATCGCCATTGAGTCCCTGGTGGCGGAAGCTCTGTGGGGCCCACCAAAATGTCCGTGAGATATCCACTCCATCCATCAGTCTTGCCAGATCACTTTAGAACTTCTGACAAAAAATGAAGCAGATCCAAATCTTCTATAGTGCCACAAAGGTTTTGATAGTGGCCTTCAATCCCCACTCCTCGGTGTCTCCCATGTGAGAGTTTTCGCCATCTCATTTTAGCACGTGAGCGCAGATCCAAAGCTCAAGAGAAGTAAATCACCGGAAACTGCAGGGATTGAATGCCCACCATTAAAACTTGTTAGGGCTCACAGAAGCTTTCCACCAATCTGAATTTTGTGATTGCCCTTCATCCAGGTTGAAGTCACCTTATAAAGGTTTGGATGACATATAAAGGTCATGATGCGCCGTAGAAAGATTTTAACAATAGGCATCTTTATCCCCACTGTATACTGTGGTCTAGTCTACTTGAGCTTTGTATGTGCCTCATGTACGGAGTGGGATAACACATACACCACGGTAAGGCCCACGGAGCTTCCTGCTTCCAATTCAAGCTCCTGTTGGCAGTGTGGCATGGATATTCGTGCCTTCTTTACAGCATACTCCGCCCCCTCCCCCCCCATCGTACATAACCTTGTTGGCTGTTGCGGAACTGTACGTTTCCGTGCAATGTAATTTTGAATTCAGTGTACACCCATCTTTGCTCAGCATCAACAAGAGCTGCCGACATGGTCAGATACTGGAATGATCTGAATCGTCCATCTTCTGGCATCCAGCATCACCCATAATTCAATTATAACACTGAAGAAAGATCTCGACCATTGATTTATGGACGTGAAAATTATCCATAGGAAAAATTCAACTGTCGACGTTCAACTTACATGGTCAGAATCATACGTTCAGCAAGAGTGTTTGATTTTGGCCCATCTAGTATAGTGGCCAGACAATAGTGGTTCAGATCATCCAACTTTGTGCATACGTGGGCCACATGGGGTGTACGGTGAGCCTTAATCACCACATTGGCCAAAAAGCAAACTCTTGAATGTGAACGCTGCAGGCAATAGCGATTGTCGGTGATCTGCCGACGTAATCTCCCTCCCTCTAAAATGTGACAGCCACATGCGATGCTCTCCATAAGAGAACACTTCCACCGCCCATTTTCCATGTAATCAAGATCGATGATGGGGAGTGGGACCCATCATGGCAACAACCACGAGGGCCTGTCCTATATCTGTTGGATTGTCATCCAACGGTGGGTCATGATTGACGTAGAACATCTTGCCCTATTTTGTCCATTTTCTGCCATCTCCCCATTACAGCAGCTGAGGTCTTTCTTGATCCATGCGGATGATCTGATGGTCCCGACTGTAGATAGATCATGTCCCGATTATAGAGGTAAGATCTGCACCGTCAGAGTGTAAATACCAACACTTTGATGAATATTCCTTACATCCACGCCGTCCATACGTTTTAACAGCTCATTATAGGGCATGATACCAAAAATTAAGCAGATCCAAATCTCAGTTAGACCACACCACAGGAAAAGGTAGGTGATTGACCATAAAAAACTTATTGTGGGCCAAAAAAGATTTGGATCGAGTTGATATTTGTGTGGTTTCTTCATACAGGTACTTGTGACCTTGTCCAAAGGTTGGATGGCCAATAGGCATTCCGTTGGCCCCCGTGATGTTTTTTAATGATGGGTGTTCAATGACCACTATTTTATGTGGTGTGGAGCATCTAATATTTTGATCTCTTCATTTTTTAGGATCATTCCCTAAAATGAGCTATCAAAATGGATGGACTACATCATGTTGGCCCCCACAGTCTCCGAACAGATTTGCAGTGTAAAGTTGTTCCAAGGGTTAGATTTCAATGCATGGAAAGTAAATTTTGAACCCATTTGTAAAGAACTGATAAAACAATTACAAAAGTGAAAGTGATATGTTTTCTAATTCTTAGAGATTTAGGATTATATTATTTTACTTGTGGTAAATTATTATATTACCATATTTCAGTAGTTTTAGGGACCCAAAAAGTCTAATATCTTTTGCTGGGTGATCTAAGAGAGATTTTAAGTTAGTTTAAAAGTCTTTTATTATTTTTAGAAAGTTTAACATTTTAAAAAAGTTTACTATTTTAGGTGATTATAAGTTTAGGAATTATATAAGCCATTTAAATTGTGTTATAAAACACTAATTTTCTTATCTTTATAAACTTTATTCCCATTTTAGATTTTTTTTTTTTTTTTTAAAACCTTGTGCATTCAAGGTTTATTTTAGGGAAAATGTGTTTTTTTTCCCTTCTTCTAATTTTGGTTCTTTTAAACTCTATAGAGTTTCAGGTCCATTTTCATAGGATGATCTGGCTGTGCATTTTTTTTACTCTGTGAAGTTTCAGGTCCATTTTCATAGGATAATCTAGCCGTCCACCTGATGGTCCTTGTTAAAGTCCTTTGATATGCATGGATACCCCATCCTCAAACAACTTGAGCTTTTAGAGAAAGTAGTGATTTGGCATAGTATCAGAGTGAAGGTCATGTGTTCGAATCCCAGCCACAACTAATATGGGCCTACACAAAGGACAATTTAGATCATCAGTCCAAATGGAAACATGGTCCCATCACAGATGGATGAAGCATAGCAATTGGGTCCGCTTGAGCTTAGCATTTCCATGATCATTAGGTCATAACCATTTGATAAAGGCCATTCAATATGGACCTTTGACCCTTTTTCTTCACCCAACAGATTGTTGAATCGGTCCAATCAATCTGATTACTATACTATGCTCACACTTTAATAATTTTCAAGACTTGAATAATTTTCAATGGCATCACACTTTAACACTTTAAAAATATGGAAGACTTGACTCAACTTAAAACCCAGTGGAGTCAAGTTGACTCTAGGGGCTCCATTTGGAATCATGGAAATAAAATCCTAGATTTGAAATCCAAAATTTTCACTTTCGTTTACCAATATGGATTTCCGAAATCCTGATTGCATAATTATATTTGGGAGTTTGAATTTCGACTTTTGAATTCTAAAAATTATTGTGGTATATTCACAGAATAATTAATATGATGAATTAAATACTCTTAAGTATTTTAAACATAACAGACATATAAAACCTAAGATGATCAGCACATTGAACCCTTCGTAAGATAACTCTCATCTAAAAATAAGAAAATTCCAAGCACTGTAATTCATTTTTAAAACTAAATTTTATATTTTTTAAGTGACTGCCAAGTTTTTTATGTTGTGGGCACATAAGGATTGTAGCAGCTTAATTTTTGTACCACCCCATTATCAGTATAAATCAAGTGAGATATTCACAATGTGAATAAATATGAATAACTTAACAAAAGAGGAGATGGTAGTTATGGTCCCCAAGGATGAGCCCAAAATTCTAAATTTTGCAAGCTAAAGGTCTCTCTTAGCCTCGAGGAGTGGCAACCCCTACAAATTAAATGTGTGTGTGTGTGTATATATATATATATATATATATATATATAAAAGAGGGAGGGAGAGATCTATAGAGAGAGAGAGAGAGAGAGAGAGAGATTATTTAATATAAATAAAGTACAAATAATAACTCTACTTCTCTAATATATATTGCATTGGTTTGGGATATTTGTGTCTTCATACTTGATCTTGCATTAGTTTTAAAATATGATTGGCATCTCAATCAATGTAGAGACAAATCTCATTCTCTGGAATTTCTAGGGAAGTTTTTAAATTTTGGGGTTTTTCTCATGGTATTATTGGAAAAATCTCGCTAAAGATAAAAAAAAAAAATAGTATAAATTAATAAATAATTTCAAAATGAAAAATTTATGTGATGAACCAGTGAAATTTTAAATAATTTTGCCCTTAATAGGGGGATAGTTTCATGAAAGATTCAAAATTGCTGATTTTTTAAAATATCACGATATTATTGTGAAAATATTGTTGAGTTTATTTTCAGCAAAAATATCGCAAGATTTTCAAAATCTCGACGAGATTTGTCACACTGCCATCATATGTTGGTACCCCAGTCTTCCCAAGCGAGTAAACATCAGCTAACCGTCCATTTAGAGGCTAGTGGAGGGGTCATCTGATCCGTAGAAAAGCCAACGGTTCCCTTTTGAATTGCTTGAACATACACTTCACTAACCCACCAATCCAAGTCAAGGCAACATGGAAAGCTAGACTTCATCGTTGAAATGTCGGTCGTCCATTGCCAGTAAAGCAAGTGGTCTTCCATGACCCATCCCTCCAAATCAAACATTGACCATGTTGACTAGCCATGTGTGAAACTGGCCCATGGATGTATCCATGTTGACTAGACACGTGTGAAACTGGCCCATGGATGTATCCATGTTGACTAGCCACGTGTGAAACTGGCCAATGGATGTATCCATGTTGACTAGCCACGTGTGAAACTGGCCCATGCATATATCCAGGCAGGAGAAATGCCAATTGCACTGCCCTAGCCACACAAGTGGAAAACGATCACACGTGTGCCAACTTCAATGTGTAGATATCATGCATCTCAAAACCCAGCACGTTGGATATCCTAATTGTAAGTAAACTGTATTTAGTAAAATCAGATTTCTTCATTTCTTCTTATATTTCTTCTTATAGTTAATTTAAAATTAGGTTGTAATCCTATTATAAGAGGACAATTTCTCCTCCCATGAAAGTAACAGAAAATACATATGACTTTACACAGGAAGTGGAACAAGTTGATATGGGCAGCAACTAAAGAAATAGAATCATTTACCGAACCATGCTCTAGATCTAGACCACCCTGCAAGTGGCACAAGAAACGGATTGACGAGGACTTCATAACAAGAAAATTACAAGTTGAACAATCCTAACCTATGATTCGTGGACAATCATTTGTTGGAAATAGGACCATTGGATATTTTTTATTTCCACCCATGCAATGAGTGTCCACCAATCCGATTATCAGATAAATAAGTATAATTTTTGGTTCATGATACTTTAAACTAGAACTCATGATTTAGACAGTTTTATTTGAATTATTTTTATGCCACATATGCAATTTCTAAATAATTCCAAGTACCCGTGTTTCATACCTTCAGCCCAGTCGCAATCCTAGAATCAGATTGGTTGAACAATCCTAACCTCCCATTTGTGGGCAATTGTTTGGTGTAAAAGGACCATTGGATTTTTTTTTTTTTTTTTCCTTTTATTTTCAACCATTCAATAAACGATCTGTTAGTTTGATAGTGAAATAACTGGTAGTTTTTTTTTTATTCATGATACATTTAACCTGGTTCCCATAACTTGATGAGTTCATTTTTTATTATATGCAAGGGTGCATTTTTATTTCTAGATGCCTGCATATCTTCAGGTGCACTAAGCCAGAGTATGAAAAATCTCCTCAAACCAATTGAAATCCCTTGAGATATTTAGGAATCTGGCTCCAGTAATATCTTCGCCCATGCAATTAGTATTAGAAAAGTAGTTGCCTTTAAGATCCTCCAAGACATTAAGGCCCCATTTGGATACCATTAAATAAATTACTTTTTTCTACTTAGAGCAATAGATAAGTAACTTATTCCAGATAAATAAGTTTGGTTTATAATTAGTTATAAGTAGCTTGTTTACTTAAAATTTCTTAATCATTTTAGTTATTATTATTATTTTTTAACTTTTCTACTTTTCATAAGTTGATGAATAGAGGCATCAGAAAAGACGAAAGAGAGGCAAAGCTGATAAGTATGTTGTTTTACCAAACATACCTTTGCTTAATAAGTAGAAATGAAGATAAGCTACTTGAGGCAAAACTTATCTTAAGTAACTTACGGGTCAGGCTTGAACTTGATGCTTTTTCAGTTGATTGGTAGGGACACGGGGTAAAATGGTTCATGGATCTGGTTTGGGCTCAAATTCCTAGCCCATTTAAATGGCCAGTTCAACAGGAACCGAATTCATTGTCACCCTTAATCAGGCCTGTTTACTTAAGCCCCTGATTAAAATGGACAGCTACTCATCACCATTGTGTAGCCCACTAACCAATTGTTGCCGCGTATAATTATCATGTTTTAAGTGATTCTGTGATGATCGATCGATTGTCATCGATACTGGACATTCTAAGGGCACATGGACATCCGGATCGAGTTGTGCATGACCAGGTGGCAAACCCACATGTAAGACTCCATTGGGTGGGCCACACATGATCATCAGTTTAGATCATGACCGTTGGATTATTCAGATTGAGCGATTCAGTGGGCCCCACTGCAGTTGTGATCATTGCTAATAGGTTTGGGGCGGGACGCTTGAACCGTGTTCCCTATGCGCGGTTATTAAGCCAGATATGGAAACCTACGGTGTGGAGACCTTAGAGGAGAGAAGTGTGATGGGTAAGCTTCTCTGGCCCTCTTTCCTATAAATATACGTCTTGGTCCCCTCACCAACATAGAAGAGAAACCCTAGTCCCCATTGTGAGGTTCTCCTAAAGGTGTTAGGTGCGGAAGACCAAGTGTTCTTCTCGGCAACACGACGGCATCGGGAATGTCTTCCCAATCAGGTATGGCTTTAAGATTAAAGTGTGAAATCTCTATTATTCGATGCATAGACGATCCGATTATTCCGCATTCAGTATTCAGATTAACAGTTGGTATCAGAGCCACCTATGCATCAATTTTGGTGATTTTTTTTTTTTTAGGGTATTGTTCATTGTACGGTGACCCAGATTTCGGATCTCTCTGGGACCCATGATGAACTGCCCACCGAACCGAATTTCGGCAGTCAGTTTTGAGGTGATCAGGGCCTCTGTGGTCGTGGTTGGATCCCACCATGTTTACCAGGACCGGCTGACGACACACCATTACTGTCGACGGCTGCTGGCTATTGTCGGCGATTGTTGATGCCTGGCAACCATGGAGGAAGTCCGATCTCATCAGATCTGATCCGTGGTCGTCGTGCGACTGATTATCAGGACCAGATCTGATCAGCGGCAGCCATGGCCTATTCATGGATGGTCATATATCTCCCTGCTCGATTATAGCCATCCATGGTGATGGATGGTCCTCGATATAATTATGGAATCCGTGGGTTTTGTCCCAGCATCACCAGCTACCATTAAAACTGGTATTAGGATATATATATATATATAAAAAAAAAAAAACGATCGCAGCAGCGACTCCAGCCAATATATCCTGGGTTTTGTCCCAGCCAAATAAAACTTGCCGGTTTTAGCATGCGGCATTCATTGATGGTAGCCCTCTTGTGGCCATGTCGGCAGCCCCAAAACCCACCTCCAGTCCAACAGCAACAGGGGACACATCAACCCTTTAGACCACCGACTGTTGTAGGCTGACCGCCGCAGACCGACCGCCCATCTCTGCTGCAACCGATTTTAGCGGCGGTGGTAGCAGTAGATGATGGCAGCACCGTCTTCTCCAGCCGTCACGCTGCCATGGAAACCGGCATCCGGCACTAACGCCAAAAGCCGCGATACACCTACTGAAACAGGTGGAAACCCACCTCCGTTTTTTTCCCTCTTTTCTGCATTCTTCCTTGCTGGATGCAATGGCAGAGCCTGCGGCGGCTCCATTTTCTGCTGCAGTGGAGGTCTCATGGTGGCTGCGTGTGGTTGGATGCGAATTTGGGATTCATGAGCGGCGGAGACGGATTTGGAAAGTAAGGGCTGGCGGTGGCTAGGGTTTCGTCAACCCTATTTTAGAAACAGAGAGGCTCTACAGCGGCTAGAGTTTCTAATTTTTGGGGGGCGTATACAGAGGAGACACAGGGGTTGCTGGTTTCCCTTTAAGGGATTTTGGGCTGGAAGGGTTTGCTGGATTTTGGGCTGTTTTTTGTGTTTTGAATGGGTCAGGCCCGGCAGACCCAATCTGATAGGCCAGGCCCACCAGACTCAATCCAGTAGACCAGGCCCACCAGGCCCGGTCCAGTAGAACAAACCTGTAGGCTCAGTCAAAATGTATAAGGCCCGTCAGGCCGGCCTAAGCCCAATTTTTTTAGTGGCTTCTTTGAGGTCTAATTTTGGGCCCAACCTTAGGCCTATTGAAGATCTTCTTTTGGACTTTGAGGGGCCCACTTTGAGTACTTGGGCTTATTGCTGTTGAACCATTAATTGAGAATACATGGGCCAAATATATAAATTAAATTTTTTTTTTTTTTTGTGGGTCTTATTCATAAATGGCCTAAGTACTTCAGTGGATATGGTTATTAATTATTGAGTTCAAATTTGGCCTAAAATAAGGCCATAATCCATTATTCATGGTTGATATTCAGGGTTGACCATTAGATATAATCCAACCATCATTCAGCTAAAGTTGTTTAAGCTTATGGGCGACCAACATCAGCCATATTTTAGGCCGAATCAGAAATTTTGAAATATGGTCTGTTGTGGGCAAGACCATTAAGCAATTCTTGAGTCTAGGAGTGGGATTGGAGCTGGTTGTGTTAGCCACCAAAGTGACCTCAATTGGCAAAGATTTCTACTTCTAGACTTCTGTATATGGAATTCAGTGACCCTCCATTATAGGATTGCATTCAGTTGCGTTTATATCCAGGCAGCAGTGGTCAGAACAAAGAAGTATCATCGTTTGGCTGGATGTGAGCGGGATGAAGTGGTTAGTGATGGTGATATAGGTCTGAGAGATTCATTTCACCCAAAGGTGATGGGCGTCTTAGATTTATTTCACTAACATTGGTCAGCTTCATGATTCATTAGAGCCTCCTGTATGTTACAATTTCGCCCAAAGGAGGAATCGTGATGATACGCTGGGCTCTTGCCAGATTTTGATGATTATGGCCCATCATCATTCTGGGTCATTTGATTGAAGGCCCAAATCAATCGAATGTTTCATACATGCATGATATTTGTGGTTTATGTTCATGCATTGTTATAAGGGACTTGATTATTAATGTGAGTTTTATGCTTTTGAATGTTCAGCTATGACTGTTTCCAATATTCCAACACAATTCAATTCCATACCTTTGCTTACTGGGTCCAACTATTCCAAATGGAAGTCGTCCGTTGAAATAGTCCTAGGTTGCATGGACTTGGACTTGGCCCTGGAGGAAGTAGAGCCTCCTACTCCAACTGATTCTAGTACGGATTCAGCAAAGGCTCACTACAAGGCCTGGACCAAGTCAAATAAGATGTGTCTCAAAATCATAAAGAACTCGATTTCTGAGACCATGCAGGGTGTCATGCCCGACACTGAGAAAGCTAAAGATTTCCTGACTGAAATAGGAAAACGATTTCAGAAATCGGATAAAGCTGAGCTGAGTTCACTTTTACATAAATTGACTCAAGCTACCTATAACGGTCAAGGAAATATCAGGGAGTACATTGGTGGATTGTCTGATGTGGTGGCTAAAATCCGCGCATTGGACCTTAAGATTGAGGATGAACTCCTGATTTTCTTGGTTCTGAACTCCCTCCCTCCACAATTCAGTCAATTCCAAATCAGCTATAATAATCAAAAGGAAAAGTGGACATTGAACGAACTGATATCTCAGTGCGTTCAGGAGGAAGAGAGACTCAGAAGGTGGAGCAAGACACATAGTGCACACCTAGTGACATCTGGTCAAGGACGAAAAGGAAATAAGAAAAGAAAGCACACTTCAGGAAAATGTTCTACGGGTACTGCGGGTGGCAATCAGCCTAAGTCTGGAAAGACATTTAAGAAGAAAAAGAAGGGTCCTAATGATGGCTGCTTCTTCTGCAAGAAGCCTGGTCATCAGAAGAAGGATTGTGAAGATTTTAAAGCATGGCTCGTTTCTAAGGGTAAAGACCATATTTTAGTCTGTTTTGAATCAAATTTAGCTGATATGTCCACAGACTCCTGGTGGATAGATTCTGGTGCTATTATTCACATTTGTAATTCCATGCAGGATATGCTCCAAAGCCGGACGCCAACTGATGCAGAGAGATCAGTCTATATGGGGAATGGCATTAAGGCAAACGTGGAAGCTATTGGAGTCTGTAGGCTTAGGTTATCGTCAGGACACTTTCTTGATCTAGTAGATACTGTTTGTGTGCCTTCTATAAGGCGCAATTTGGTTTCCATTTCTCGTTTGGACAAATTTGGTTATGAGTTTAAATTTGCAAATGGAAATTTAAGCATTTACTATGATTCAGTTGTGATTGGTTCTGGCACTTTAGTTAATAACCTTTATCAGCTAGATTTGGATGTTTCACATGTATACATCGTTAACTCATCACATGGAAACACTAAAGGCATCAAACGAAGTTTAGATTGTGAGAATTCCTCCATGCTATGGCACAGGCGATTAGGCCATATCTCTCGTGAGAGATTGGAAAGGCTTGTACGTGAAGGAATTCTTCACTCCCTAGACTTCTCAGACTTTGGGGTTTGTATTGATTGCATTAAAGGTAAACAGACTAGAATAAGGAAAAAGGGTGCCACTAGGAGCGTAGGACTCTTAGAAGTGATTCATACAGACATCTGCGGACCGTTCCCTACAGCATCTTGGAATGGGCAGAAGTATTTTATCACTTTTATAGATGACTATTTTCGTTATGGGTACTTATACCTTATTAACGAAAAATCAGACGCCCTGGATACATTTAAGATCTATAAGGCTGAAGTCGAGAATCAACTCGACAGGAAGATCAAAGTCATTAGATCCGACCGTGGTGGTGAGTACTACGGAAGGTATGACGAATCTGGGCGTAATCCAGGTCAATTCGCTAGATACCTACAAGATTATGGCATCGTCGCCCAGTACACCATGCCTGGTACTCCAGAGCAGAATGGTGTAGCGGAAAGGCGTAATCGCACCCTAAAGGACATGGTGCGATCTATGATTAGTAATTCTACGTTGCCAGAATCTTTGTGGGGTGATGCGTTGAAAACAGCTGTGCATATCCTTAATAGGGTCCCAAGTAAGGCTGTAATGAAAACTCCTTATGAATTGTGGACAGGCCGAAAGCCTAGTCTATGATATTTTCATGTATGGGGTTGTCCTGCAGAAGCCAAACCGTATAACCCGCATGAAAGAAAACTTGACCCTAGAACTGTTAGTTGCTTCTTTATTGGATACCCAGAAAGATCAAAAGGATTCAGATTTTATTGTCCATCACATTCCATGAGAGTCATTGAGACTGGGAATGCTAGGTTTATTGAGAACACTGAAGATAGTGGGAGCATAAATTTAAGAGATATTGTATTTGAGGAAGAGCGGATTGTGATTCCCACCACAATCATTCAGAGTAGCATGGTTGTCCGTCCAGTAGTGGACCCTGAGCTCCCTATGAACGACCATGTACAACCTCAAATACAACCCACTGATGAGGAAATGGAAAACCCAATTCAGAATAATGAGCCATTAAGACGATCACATAGAGAGAGAAGATCTGCAATACCAGACGATTACGTCGTCTATTTGCAGGAGCATGAGTTTGACATTGGGGTTGAAAAGGATCCTGTATCCCTTTCACAGGTTGAACAAAGTGCGGATTCTTCTCATTGGTTCGATGCCATGAAGGATGAATTGAAATCCATGAAGGACAACAAAGTTTGGGACCTTGTTGAATTGCCTGAAGGGATTAGGCCGATTGGTTGCAAATGGGTATTTAAAACCAAACGGGACTCTAAGGGCAATATCGAAAGGTATAAAGCCAGACTAGTTGCAAAGGGTTTCACTCAGCGAGAGGGCATTGACTTTAAGGAGACTTTCTCACCTGTATCCAAGAAAGACTCCTTTAGGATCATTATGGCTCTTGTGGCTCATATGGATTTAGAGCTACATCAAATGGACGTAAAAACTGCGTTTCTCAATGGAGATCTAATGGAGAACGTATATATGTTGCAGCCAGAAGGTTTTAAAGCCAAAGGCTCAGAACATCTAGTCTGCAAACTTAAGAAGTCCATTTATGGGTTGAAACAGGCATCACGACAGTGGTACCTAAAGTTTCATGAAGTTGTTTCCTCATATGGTTTCATTGAAAACACTGCGGATGAGTGCATATATGTGAAAATCAGTGGGAGTAAGTTTATCATTTTGGTCTTGTATGTTGACGACATTTTATTGGCCAGTAGTGATATTGGATTGTTGCGTGAGACTAAGAAATTCCTATCTCAAAATTTTGAAATGAAAGATCTTGGTGATGCTTCCTTTGTCATCGGCATTCAGATTAGCCGGGACAGATCACGTGGACTACTTGGCTTGTCGCAGAGGGCCTATATTGATAGGGTTCTCGAAAGGTTTGGCATGCAAGGTTGTGCTCCTGGCCAAGCACCTATTGTAAAAGGTGACAAGTTTGGTCAATTTCAGTGTCCTAAGAATGACCTAGAAAAGGACAAGATGAAAGCTATTCCGTATGCGTCAGCAGTAGGGAGCATCATGTATGCTCAGGTTTGTACGCGTCCAGATATTGCTTTTGTGGTTGGAATGTTGGGCAGGTACCTTAGCAATCCAGGAATGAATCATTGGATAGCTGTAAAGAAAGTGTTGCGCTACCTGCAAAGGACAAAGGACTTCGAACTCACATACAGGAGATCCGACCATTTGGAGTTGGTAGGATATACAGATGCAGATTTTGCTGGTTGTCTCGACAGCAAGAAGTCCACCTCGGGCTATGTATTCATGATGGTTGGTGGAGCCGTATCATGGAAAAGCGTGAAACAGTCCATTACGGCATCATCTACCATGGAAGCAGAGTATGTAGCTTGTCATGAAGCCACGAATCAGGCGGTCTGGCTTCAGAGTTTTTTCTCTGGTTTACGGGTTGTGCAGATGATCCCAAAACCATTGAAAATCTATTGTGATAGTTCAGCTGCAGTTAACTTCTCCAACAACAACAAGCATTCATCGAGGTCAAAGCACATTGACATCAAATATCTTGTTGTGAAGGAGAGAGTTCAGAATCGTCAAGTGTCTGTAGAACTCATCGGCACAAGGCAGATGATAGCGGATCCTCTCACTAAAGGCCTTCCTATCACGCTCTTTAAGGAGCATGTGACATCTATGGGAGTTGTTGATCCCAAAGATGTATTTCAGTAGTGGGAGTTTTCATGTATGATCCGATTATGTCCAGACATTTTTTGAGATATCTTTTATGCATTGATGATTCTGTTTTTCAGTTTATATCTTGCTTCTCCTTCAGTATGCACATTCAGTTTTGAGTAAGCAAGACTTTGGTTTGTGTCTTGGAGACACGTTCAGTAGGACCACTTGAAGATAAACACGTATGATCACTTTAGACGTGTAATCTTCATACCACACCCCATATCATTGATCCATGTCGTTAAGGCTATTGGTATTTGTGATCGTGATTCGTCACACTTCGAAAATATGAAATGTTGTGTTGATTACCATGATTCAATATCAGTGGTCTTGATGGACCGGATCTGACAAGCGTTGCTCATAATTATCCAACGGTATTGTTTTGAAATCAGTAGGGCGCCCATTAGGAACTTTTGAAACAAACATGTTTTATGAAATGTTTTTCACAAAATAAAATAAATGTTTTGTTTTCTTTCTGAGATCAGTGTAGCCCAAGTGGGAGAATGTAAGACTCCATTGGGTGGGCCACACATGATCATCAGTTTAGATCATGACCGTTGGATTATTCAGATTGAGCGATTCAGTGGGCCCCACTGCAGTTGTGATCATTGCTAATAGGTTTGGGGCGGGACGCTTGAACCGTGTTCCCTATGCGCGGTTATTAAGCCAGATATGGAAACCTACGGTGTGGAGACCTTAGAGGAGAGAAGTGTGATGGGTAAGCTTCTCTGGCCCTCTTTCCTATAAATATACGTCTTGGTCCCCTCACCAACATAGAAGAGAAACCCTAGTCCCCATTGTGAGGTTCTCCTAAAGGTGTTAGGTGCGGAAGACCAAGTGTTCTTCTCGGCAACACGACGGCATCGGGAATGTCTTCCCAATCAGGTATGGCTTTAAGATTAAAGTGTGAAATCTCCATTATTCGATGCATAGACGATCCAATTATTCCGCATTCAGTATTCAGATTAACACCACATACATACAACAATGAAGGTCCATTAGTGGTTAAATGCATCTAACCCGGACCTGATCGACCCAATAGGTTGGGTTGACAATGTGACCACTGGTTGTTTAACAACGTGTGGTCGAGATTAATCTAACCCAACCCATGTTACGGTTACTATTCAATTCCTCGTATGCTCCGGCTTCGGTTGGTTCGGAGCTTTGACGGACTCTTCTTGAGGTCTATTTGGGCTTGGGTTCTTGATGTCTGTTTGGGCTTGGGTTGACCTTCAACCCTACCCACAAACCTGCCCAAGTTGCACCTGTAATTCAACCTGCACGGGTCTTACATTGATCGATCCTCACCGCTCATATATTGGGCCTGCCCTTGGATATCTTACCACACCCAATCGATGTATTTTGGCATTTGGCAGTTGGATTTGGATTATTTTCTTTTGCTTTTCTAAACCGTTCATTTGTAATTCATCATTCTGATGGTTTATGACGGGCCGACAGGAGCAACTTTTGGGCCCTGGACAAATCCAGGCCGATGTCTGCCAGGTCAACCGTTCAAACTAAGTTGCAACTGGGTGGGGGCCAGATGTGATAGAAGTGGGCCTAGGACGATTCAATGAGCTATAAACAGTGACAAGCCCATCACTATCAGGCCCAGTTCAGGTAAAGGCTCATCCTCACATTGTTAAAAAAGCTGGGCGTCTGGGCCGAGGGATTCGGCCTTTAGGCCGGCTAAAGAGCCCTGCTTGCCTCATTTAGTAGCCAGGCCAATAATCAACCTGGATCCACCATGTAGGCCTCTAGGATCCTCCCAAACGCGTCCACAAATGCACTGTACCGGACTGGATTAGATGATAAAGATGGAAATGGGATTTTATGGTGTCATCCTGACCGTAGCCCATTTAATACATACAGCTGATCCATTTTTGTTGGCCCATATGCTTAGTCCTGACTGCTGCCCTGAGGGATGGCTCATACCATTGCTGGCCGTGGATAAGTGGCAGGGATCACATCTTTTAAGGATGGCACATGCATCCTGTTTAGGTGGACAGCTATACTGGATTATTCCTTGTTGCAAGGGGTGGCAATGGGCCAGATGACCTGGTCCATAATGTGAAGCCCGACCATAAAGGGCCCAGGATTGGTCCCATAAACTAAGTCAGATCCAGGCCCATCCTGCTGACCAGTCCAATTATTATTAGGCCAAAGGCTCAGACCGCTAGACGGTTAATGACAGCTGTTCCTGTTTACCATACATTTGCAATCGTAGAAGCGCTAGTTGGATTGGGGTCAGGTTTCAAGGAGGATATGAGCATCATACTCAGTTTTATGTACAAGTGGGTCCCATGGGTCATTGGTTGAGATCATTCATTTTTGGGCCCATCTTGAATGGACCACGTCCCTATAATCTCTTCGAAATATGTCCATTTGTGCCCTTCCAACCAAAAGAGTCCAGAAGAGAAATATATGAACGGTCCGGATTCAACGTTCTCGTTCTGGGAGACTTTCGGAGTGTGGTCCATCAACAATGGATTCCAAGGGGCCAGTAATCTAACTTAGAGGCTGTCGCCTACCCCTTTCCAGCCATTGGTTGGTGGAGGCCACTGAGGACAATCGCTTAGATCCAAAAATCAAGACGATCCATTTATCTCGTCCATGCATGCACAAGGGACAGATCCAGGTGTTCATGTGGGCCTGTTAATCTTGCACACGTACACAACATTGCCCAGTGAGGTACATGGCACTTTCTTTGGTTAAAACTCGGCCACACGAATGCGAGAGCCACGTGGGTGGAAATTTCCTGAGATCCACTCCGTCCATCGGTTATGCTGCTTCATTTTAACTATTAACCCAAAAAACCATGATCATCCAAAATTAAAGTTGGCCACACCACAGGAAAAAGTTGGGATGCAACAATTACCATTAAACTCAAAAACTACCGTATTCTAAAACTCAGGTGGGCCCATGCCACCTGAATTTGGAGGCTTAGGCAGAAATTTTTGTGGTGGCCCACCTGAGTGTTGAATCTCATATCAAACTCGCCCACCAGTCTACTGCAGAGAGTAGCATCATTGAACGGGCTTACCCACTCACAAAAAACGAAAGGCCCACTAGCATAGAATTCTTGAACGTATCAGATTTCATGCACAACATGCAAGATAGTGTCCCCACCTTTATCTCCTGGCTTTTAATTTCGGTCCATTTCGTGTGGCGCTGCAAATGTTGGCAGTCGAAAGCACTTTGTTTTGTGCCTTATATAGCTGCATTGGGCCCACATCTTTTTAAATGTCCTAATAAATGGGTGGATACCACATCCACAGATCCATCAAGTGGGCCCCACCTGCTCTCCAGCATACTAGTGATGGTCTTCCAGGTTACAACCTGTCTCTATTATTTAAAGAGTCCCGATCCGGTGCACGTCGGGTACCATCTACGTGTCTCGCTGATTCAGAAAATTGGCATGCATATTGACTAAACCTGACTGTCCAATTGATAGGTCACTTCATGGGTGGGTCCCAAGAAGTATAATATGTGGAGTTTCATCTGAAGGGTTGCTTTAAGGCTTCTTTTTTTTTTTTTTTCCAACCATGATTATGATTAGATTGTAATTCGGATTGCTCATCTAAGAGATGCTTTGCTGATTAGGTGGTCCACCGTCCATGTGGGTTATTGAGTGCACCAATCACCTTTTGTTTTTTTGTGTTGGTACACCTACTTCCATACTATTTATTCATGGGGAAATGAATAGTGTCCATTGGCTCCTGCTGGTTTAAATGATGGGACCCACTTGATATGTTGAGCTAGTGCTTGGGTCCCAACTTGAGTGAGATCCATCACAGTTTGGTTGCTGCGGACTACCAAATCCGGACGCGGATTGCCTTGTTGGAAGCTGCGTGGGGCCCACAGAGATTCCCATGATAAATCCACTCCGTCCATCAATTTTACAAGCCCACAATAGGAAAGGATACCAAATATCAGGCGGATCCAAAGCTCATATAGGCCACACCAAATGAAAAAGTGGGAACGGAAACATCCACCATTGAAACCTTCCTGGAGCTGATCATGATGTTTATATGCCATCCAAAATGTTCACAAGGTTGTTACCACTCAGATAACCTGTGGGCACAAATATCATACTGACACAAAACTTCTGTGGGCCCCACCAATTGTTTCCGGTGGTGGGCGTTCAATCCGTGCTGTTTCGTGTGGCATGGACCACATGAGTTTTAGATCTGCCTGAGTTTTAGAACCCTGTCCTATTATGGTCTTGAAAAACTGATGGACGGAGTGGATTTGTCACGGGCATCTCTGTGGTCCCCAGACTGCTTCCGACAACAGGGGCAGAGCTAATCCTCTTCCACCAAATCCTACCTCTTTCATGCATTTATAGAACATGAGCCAAATGGTCCCCAACGTCTACGGAATAAGGTTATTCTACTCAAGTTGCTGGTGGGGCCCACCATGGTATATGTATGGTATAAATGTAAGTGACTGAGGTTCACCCAGTGATAGGTTCTGATCATCTGGGGTGAGACTCATGTAGACTGAGGTCCTACCAAATAAAATGCATGTTCAACTTTTAGAAGTGAACTCCCGATGCATTTGCTTGAACCACCATAGCCATAGGGTAGTATTTGAGCTGTTGGTTTGTAGAAATGGGGTAATTGTTCCATAATCAAAACTGTTCTCATCATGGACCACGACGAATACCCCCATGAACTGTTAGTTTGGCAAGAAGGAAAAATCCTAATCCTTTCATTGGGTGGCTTACAAACAATGGCATGCTCTGGACCATTCATCAGGTAGTGGACACTGTTTCTTGCTGCCAATTCAATCTAACTAGGTCACTTATGTGATCAAGGGCCTATATTTAATTTTCATGTGCAGTTAAGATGCGTAGGCGTGCTAGTTTACTCGACTCAAAGTCTGATTGAACCGCTGATGTTCCCCTATGTTGAGCTGGACAGATGGGTGACTGGGAAGTAGGATCCAAGGTACTCTAAATCATCAATATTTGCATGAAAGGGTAGAGGTTAGCACTTTCGAATTGATTCTTTTTATTTTGTGACAATAAATGTGTGCCTATGGACTTAGACTTCATTAACATCATAAAATAGTACTCATTACAATTGACAAGTTGTTTAATAAAAAACAAAAAAGAAAAGATAAACACTTGATAGGTCTATCAAAACAGACAATCAACGAAAGTGATCAACAAAGTGTGACCGAATGAATATGAGAAACTAAATGGGAACTTAATCGATCATGGTCATATAACTTAAGGTTGTAGAAAATTACTTTTATTCCTAATGTATTATAGTGAGAACTGCTAGGCAGTAACAATGTAAACTAGGCTATGCTATGCTATACTAAGAAAGATAAATTAAAAGATAATCTAAAAGGTAGATTAATATGTTTGGTATAGAGCCTCGAGGTCTTCTTCAGATGATCCTTTTATATTTTGTCAAGATAGCGAAATCGTCATTAGGGTTTCCTTGCTGATTCTGGATCCTTTATACTCACGTTGCAATTTTAAATATGAAAATCTTCTTGATTGATTAAGAACTACCGGCTTGCATTGAAAAGAAATGACTCCAACTAGATCTAAACTCGATGGCTTCTCGGATCTCTTTTTGTGGCTGATCCTTCATGAAGACCTTTGTGGCATATTAAATGAATTAGGCCCATGACCACTAGAATTTCTCTAATGAAGACCATCAGGCCAAGATTCGAGGACCTCGAGGGTTGATCCAGGTGTCAGATCAATCATTGTCACTGACTTAGTAGCCCATTTCCTCCACTTCTAGGTGTTGGACGGTCTGGATCAAACCTTCTAATGTATTTAACCATCAGTAAGGTGATGATTTAGAGTGTTAGAGGGATTTGACACCCAATAGAGATATGTTATTGGAGATGGGCCGAATGGGATCTAGTTCTCCCATTCTTTGGATTCCAATTGAACCATGACCACTGGATCGGATCACCAAGTAGGGCATTTGGGTGAATTCTCTCTCTTCCGATTTCTTTGATGAGTGGCCCAAATCTACCCAATGCCAATTTGTTATCGGACAGATCATATCCTTTCTTTAGCCCCCTTCCCATTCTCTTTATTCCAATTGAGGCATGGTTCTAGATCCAACTGGGATGATATGTTTGTAGCTCCCGATCTGGGTTCGAACTAAGTTTGCTTAGACATTGGTCCAATCTTTGGATCTTCATAATCTTTTCAAACGCCCCTCTTCGAATGTCTCTGAGAATATCTCTAATTTTGAAATGACTTTGAGAGACGACCTCACTGAGAATATCATAGCCAAATACGTGATTAAATTCATTTTCTCGGCGGGTCTCTTATAGGCATGTTGGGTACGTTACCTCATTAATTAGCACGATAAACATAGCCACATGGCATGTGTTGATTCATTCTCCTAAAGATGGGTGAAAGGATTCATGCTTCCGCATTTATGACTGAGTGTGTATTGCCGAAGGAAGATAAAACAAAAAAACACTCGGATGAGAGTAGGTTTCATACCAATTATAGTCACATAGTCTCAACACATGACAGCCTTTGATTGGTCCACATCAGGGCAACGAAAAATGGGTGTAAACACTGTTAACATGTCTTGGATCAACACGCGGTTTGGGGTTCGAATCCCATGGGTGGTGCAATCCTACTATGGTGTGACTGCATGAGGGAGGGGGGGATAATATTTTCTGCTCATTAGGTACTTAGCCAATGGTCCAAATTCAACGTACATATATGGTTAAATTGATTCATGTAGTACCCAAATTCTTGCTCCAGTAAATGCCGTTTATGTAACTATGTGCACTTCTGAATGAATGGCCCAAATCAATTCCACATGTGTATCCTATAATGAGAACCAAGCCTTGTGTGGTCGTTATGATGTGGTGCTTCACATTCCCGCATTCTATTGAAACACTCACGTTTTGTTTTAATTAAATTGTTGTCATCATGTGGAATATAAGTGGCTATTAGTATGAATTCTCCTACTTGATCATTAGTGTAGTAATGAATTAGTGGAACCAAAGTAAACCCACGTACCATCAGCAAATCTGTTGGATAGGATGAATCCACCATAGATTGCACATAATTCAAAAATAATCATGATTGGATAATCACAAGCATACAGTTGTAGCCATGAAAAGTGTTTTGGAGTAAAAATGTGCTAACCACTCTCTTTACACGCCATTGCTTGAAAGGCTATGATAATCCAATCAAGGTGATGTTGGGCCTACTTAAAACCTAGGATGGCCCTATTCGCGGCAGGTCCATTTGGACTTTATGTAGAAATAATAATAATAATTGCACCTAATGTTTTAAATAGCAGTAATATGTTGCGTAGCGTTCAACTCTCTATCAGGTACAACATAAGCAACCTAAGTTCCACGATACTTTTACTTTTTATTTAAAAATAGAAAAATATGATAAATAGTAAGAAAAAATATAAAATATAAAGCTTAAAAATTATTCTTTTTTAAGTATAAATATGTTTAAATAAGTTACTAATTATTATTTATCAAAAGCCAATATTAACCAAATCAAATCAATAAATCTCTAAACAAACCATTTTGATTAATAATGTCTAATTAAAACTGCAAGTCACAAGTATGAAAAAAAATTAAAATTTCAAAGTTGAAAGCATTAATTACAAAATATAAAATACAATTACTATATATATATATATATATAGCATACTCTACGTGTATGCTACGACACTACATACATTATGACCCCTGTAACATGCGCTACAAGAAATTTACACTATTTGCTAATGCTACATGACATGCTACAGGCATTATTCAAAACACTTATTGCACCATAATAAGGTATGAATAATTCATAGGGTATCATAGCTCACTAGATCCCTCGTCTATCTTCATAATGTTTTAAGAAAAAAAAAAAAAAAGAAGAAGAAAGAATAGGTTGTAACGGACAACTGTTTATAGGTCATTAGTTCTTAGGATGCTGGAGTGTCAAATCACCACTTGCTCTAAAAGCTTGGGCTATTAGAGGATTGTGTATCAATGTATATCAAGGGACTTCAACACTCCAATACTCCCCCACGTGTGGGGTGGAACTCTACACGGGAACATACTATGTAAGGGTGGAGGAAAACACTACTCACACTCAGGTGGAGGAACACTCAACTCATACCATAAACGCCCTCTATGAAATAATATATCAATGGAGGCATTTTTGTAACCCCTAAGATTTGGACACTTATTCAATAAGTTCCCATGTGGAGTTCCACCCCGCATGTGCATAGGAGCGTTGGAGTGTTAAAGTCCATTGGTATACATTGACGCACCATCCTCTAAAAGCTTAAGCTGTTAGAGGATGGCTAATCAATGTATATCAATGGACTTGAACACTCCAACATGTACATTTATAAGCATGTAGATTTTTAAGAATTTCATAAATACCATTAATCAATATTGAATATTGTTGGGATAAAAGCCGGCAGTGGAAGCGAAACGCCGAACACGTGAAGCAATGTGAAATAAAACGAGAAACAAGATGCAATCAATCACACACAAGCACACCACAAGAGACTCCGAATTTTACGTGGAAAAACCCCGAAACGGCTAAAAAACCACGGCACAAACGATCCACTATGAATATCAGAGATTACAGAGATTGACCGCCCACAAAGCAAGGAAAAATAGAGAAAATCTCAAGTTTATCTCTCACACACACCTCTCCCCTCTTCCTAGTACGAATAGGAAACCTTGGACACCTTAGGATACCTCTCTAGGTCGGATTACAACAACTTAAATAAGAAGAAATCCGAAAATAGAAACACCTTGCGCAGTACTGCGAACTGCGCAAGAAATCCGCGCGCACAGCCGACCGGTCGGCCTTCACAAAAATCAGTCCAGGGAGAACAGACCCGACTCTGCCTCACATCCGACCGGTCGGAGCCCACTGACGACCGGTCTGCCAACCGGTCTGGGCACAAAACTGCACATGGGAGGAGGGTCTTCACAGCATCTGGGTCATGCTGTCCGGCAGGTCGGAGCACCCATTCGAGCAAGTTTGAAGACTCATCCCAACAAACTCCACCGAGACTTCAAACGTCGAATCAACACATCTTTGCAACGTCATCTCATCTTCAATCATAGCTCCACCGCTTCTCGTGCCACCATTGACCCTATCCTTGCAAATTCACGCCATTTACCGCCCTTCTCATGTGGCCCTTGGGCACTTGCCATATACGAGCAACCGTGGATCTCGCTGCCTCTCTCGCAACTTCACCGTGAATTGTGCTCCCGATCAACATGTAAAGATGGCCACACCTCCATGCTTTCATACACACGAGTGCTCCCTTCATCACTTCACAACAACGATCGCAGTCGATAAACACGCACCCTTTCGTCTCGAGTGCACCAAGAGAAATCACATTCATCTTCATCTTGGGAACGTGCTTCACATCTTCTAGGACTCCTTCGACCCCATCGAACATCCTGATGCGCACAGTACCAGCACCCACAACCTTATGATCGACTCCATCGCCTACAAACACCGATTCTCCACCATACTCCCTGTATGTCGTGAATGAACTCCAATCAGGACAAACGTGACATGAAGCCCCTGAATCAAGGATCCACTCACTAACGTGAGATCCATTGCCAGATACAGTCAGAACTTCATAAAAATCGCCACCGTCCTCTACGGTATTGGCTTCATTTCCAGAAGAATTTTCATACTTCTCTTGCCTCAACCTGGGATTCTGACAATCCCCTCTCATGTGGCCCTCCTAGCCACAATTCCAGCACTTCACCTTAGACTTACCTTTGCCCTTGGCCCTCGATCTCGATTTCAAATATCCTCCATGCTCAGAACTTCTTCCTACCATAGCTAGTGCCTCTGAGGAATAACGGGAAGCCACGTCACCCGCTTTTCTTTCTCATCGCCTTCGACTGGAGAGCTGAGATAACGGTCTCGACGCTTATGGTTTCCCTTCCTGCACACACAGAGTCACTGAACGACTCATATGAATTTAGAAGAGAATTCAACAGGATGCATGCTTGATACTCATCCTTCATCGGTTCATCGATCTCCACCAACTTGCAAACCAGCCTATTAAACGTGCTCAGGTGGTCCTCCACCTCAGTTTCCTCAGCCATCCTCAAGGTGAACAACTGCATCAACACGTACATGCGATTCTCTCGAGATTTCTTAGCATAAACCTTCTCTAGCTTCGTCATCGTTTCAGCCGCAGTCTTTTCCTTCATGACATGATAGAGAATATCATCCGTAAGGTTTAACAGGATTGAGGTTCTTGCCTTCTTGTCGAGCCTCGTCTACCCATCGTCTTTCATAGCCTTGGGTCGCTTTCCAAAAGCTCCATCAAGCCCTTGCTGAACCAGGAAGGATTCAATCTTCACCTTCCATGGCTCAAAGTTATTTTTCCCGGAGAACTCCATATCGAACTTTGCGCTCAATCCTATCTTCTCGTCTCAGATTCGAATCTACTTCACCCCAACTTTAGCTCTGATACCACTTGTTGGGAAAAAGCCGACAGTGGAAGCGAAACGTCGAACACGTGAAGCAATGCGAAATCAAACGAGAAACAAGATGCAATTAATCACACACAAGCACACCAGAAGAGACTCCGAATTTTACGTGGAAAAACCCCAAAACGGGTAGAAAACCACGGCACAAACGATCCACTATGAATATCAGAGATTACAGAGATTGACCGCCCACAAAGCAAGGGAAAACAGAGAAAACCCCAAGTTTATCTCTCACACACACCTCTCCCCTCTTCCTAGTAGGAAATCTTAGACACCTTAAGATACCTCTCTAGGTCGGATTACAACACCTTAAATAGGAAGAAATTCGAAAATAGAAACACCTTGCGCAGTACTCCGAACTGCGCAAGAAATCCGCACGCACAGCCGACCGGTCGGCCTTCACAAAAATCAGTCCAGGGAGAACAGACCCGACTCTGCCTCACATCCGATCGGTCGGAGCCCACTGACAACCGGTCGGCCGACCGGTCTGGGCACAAAACTGCACATGGGAGGAGGGTCTTCACAGCATCTGGGTCATGCTGTCCGGCAAGTCGGAGCACCCATTCGAGCAAGTTTGAAGACTCATCCCAACAAACTCCACCGAGGCTTCAAACGTCGAATCAACACATCTTTGCAACGTCATCTCATCTTCAATCATAGCTCCACCGCTTCTCGTGCCACCATTGACCCTATCCTTGCAAATTCACGCCATTTACCGCCCTTCTCATGTGGCCCTTGGGCACTTGCCATATACGAGCAACCGTGGATCTCGCTGCCTCTCTCGCAACTTCACCGTGAATTGTGCTCCCGATCAACATGTAAAGATGGCCACACCTCCATGCTTTCATACACACGAGTGCTCCCTTCATCACTTCACAACAACGATCGCAGTCGATAAACACGCACCCTTTCGTCTCGAGTGCACCAAGAGAAATCACATTCATCTTCATCTTGGGAACGTGCTTCACATCTTCTAGGACTCCTTCGACCCCATCGAACATCCTGATGCGCACAGTACCAGCACCCACAACCTTATGATCGACTCCATCGCCTACAAACACCGATTCTCCACCATACTCCCTGTATGTCGTGAATGAACTCCAATCAGGACAAACGTGACATGAAGCCCCTGAATCAAGGATCCACTCACTAACGTGAGATCCATTGCCAGATACAGTCAGAACTTCATAAAAATCGCCACCGTCCTCTACGGTATTGGCTTCATTTCCAGAAGAATTTTCATACTTCTCTTGCCTCAACCTGGGATTCTGACAATCCCCTCTCATGTGGCCCTCCTAGCCACAATTCCAGCACTTCACCTTAGACTTACCTTTGCCCTTGGCCCTCGATCTCGATTTCAAATATCCTCCATGCTCAGAACTTCTTCCTACCATAGCTAGTGCCTCTGAGGAATAACGGGAAGCCACGTCACCGCTTTTCTTTCTCATCGCCTTCGACTGGAGAGCTGAGATAACGGTCTCGACGCTTATGGTTTCCCTTCCTGCACACACAGAGTCACTGAACGACTCATATGAATTTAGAAGAGAATTCAACAGGATGCATGCTTGATACTCATCCTTCATCGGTTCATCGATCTCCACCAACTTGCAAACCAGCCTATTAAACGTGCTCAGGTGGTCCTCCACCTCAGTTTCCTCAGCCATCCTCAAGGTGAACAACTGCATCAACACGTACATGCGATTCTCTCGAGATTTCTTAGCATAAACCTTCTCTAGCTTCGTCATCGTTTCAGCCGCAGTCTTTTCCTTCATGACATGATAGAGAATATCATCCGTAAGGTTTAACAGGATTGAGGTTCTTGCCTTCTTGTCGAGCCTCGTCTACCCATCGTCTTTCATAGCCTTGGGTCGCTTTCCAAAAGCTCCATCAAGCCCTTGCTGAACCAGGAAGGATTCAATCTTCACCTTCCATGGCTCAAAGTTATTTTTCCCGGAGAACTCCATATCGAACTTTGCGCTCAATCCTATCTTCTCGTCTCAGATTCGAATCTACTTCACCCCAACTTTAGCTCTGATACCACTTGTTGGGAAAAAGCCGACAGTGGAAGCGAAACGTCGAACACGTGAAGCAATGCGAAATCAAACGAGAAACAAGATGCAATTAATCACACACAAGCACACCAGAAGAGACTCCGAATTTTACGTGGAAAAACCCCAAAACGGGTAGAAAACCACGGCACAAACGATCCACTATGAATATCAGAGATTACAGAGATTGACCGCCCACAAAGCAAGGGAAAACAGAGAAAACCCCAAGTTTATCTCTCACACACACCTCTCCCCTCTTCCTAGTAGGAAATCTTAGACACCTTAAGATACCTCTCTAGGTCGGATTACAACACCTTAAATAGGAAGAAATTCGAAAATAGAAACACCTTGCGCAGTACTCCGAACTGCGCAAGAAATCCGCACGCACAGCCGACCGGTCGGCCTTCACAAAAATCAGTCCAGGGAGAACAGACCCGACTCTGCCTCACATCCGATCGGTCGGAGCCCACTGACAACCGGTCGGCCGACCGGTCTGGGCACAAAACTGCACATGGGAGGAGGGTCTTCACAGCATCTGGGTCATGCTGTCCGGCAAGTCGGAGCACCCATTCGAGCAAGTTTGAAGACTCATCCCAACAAACTCCACCGAGGCTTCAAACGTCGAATCAACACATCTTTGCAACGTCATCTCATCTTCAATCATAGCTCCACCGCTTCTCGTGCCACCATTGACCCTATCCTTGCAAATTCACGCCATTTACCGCCCTTCTCATGTGGCCCTTGGGCACTTGCCATATACGAGCAACCGTGGATCTCGCTGCCTCTCTCGCAACTTCACCGTGAATTGTGCTCCCGATCAACATGTAAAGATGGCCACACCTCCATGCTTTCATACACACGAGTGCTCCCTTCATCACTTCACAACAATGATCGCAGTCGATAAACACGCACCCTTTCGTCTCGAGTGCACCAAGAGAAATCACATTCATCTTCATCTTGGGAATGTGCTTCACATCTTCTAGGACTCCTTCGACCCCATCGAACATCCTGATGCGCACAGTACCAACACCCACAACCTTATGATCGACTCCATCGCCTACAAACACCAATTCTCCACCATACTCCCTGTATGTCGTGAATGAACTCCGATCAGGACAAACGTGACATGAAGCCCCTGAATCAAGGATCCACTCACTAACGTGAGATCCATTGCCAGATACAGTCAGAACTTCACAAAAATCGCCACCGTCCTCTACGGTATTGGCTTCATTTCCAGAAGAATTTTCATACTTCTCTTGCCTCAACCTGGGATTCTGACAATCCCCTCTCATGTGGCCCTCCTGGCCACAATTCCAGCACTTCACCTTAGACTTACCTTTGCCATTGGCCCTCGATCCCGATTTCGAATATCCTCCATGCTCAGAACTTCTTCCTACCATAGCCAGTGCCTCTGAGGAATAACGGGAAGCCACGTCACCGCTTTTCTTTCTCATCGCCTTCGACTGGAGGGCTGAGATAACGGTCTCGACTCTTATGGTTTCCCTTCCTGCACACACAGAGTCACTGAACGACTCATATGAATTTGGAAGAGAATTCAACAGGATGCATGCTTGATACTCATCCTTCTTCGGTTCATCGATCTCCACCAACTTGCAAACTAGCCTATTAAACGTGCTCAGGTGGTCCTCCACCTCAGTTCCCTCAGCCATCCTCAAGCTGAACAACTGCATCAACACGTACATGCGATTCTCTAGAGATTTCTTATCAACACGTACATGCGATTCTCTAGAGATTTCTTAGCATAAACCTTCTTTAGCTTCGCCATCGTTTTAGCCGCGGTCTTTTCCTTCATGACATGATAGAGAACATCATCCGTAAGGTTTAACAGGATTGAGGTTCTTGCCTTCTTGTCGAGCCTCGTCCACTCATCGTCTTTCATAGCCTCGGGTCGCTTTCCAAAAGCTCCATCAAGCCCTTATTGAACCAGGAAGGATTCAATCTTCACCTTCCATAGCTCAAAGTTATTTTTCCCAGAGAACTTCTTTATATCGAACCTTGCGCTTGATCCCATCTTCTCATCTCAGATTCGAATCTACTTCACCCCAACTTTAGCTCTGATACCACTTATTGGGATAAAAGCCGACAGTGGAAGCGGAACGCCGAACACGTGAAGCAATGCGAAATAAAACAAGAAACAAGATGCAATCAATCACACACAAGCACACCACAAGAGACTCCGAATTTTACGTGGAAAAACCCCAAAACGGGTGAAAAACCACGGCACAAATGATCCACTATGAATATCAGAGATTACAGAGATTGACCGCCCACAAAGCAAGGAAAAACAGAGAAAACCCAAGTTTATCTCTCACACACACCTCTCCCCTCTTCCTAGTACGAATAGGAAACCTTGGACACCTTAGGATATCTCTTTAGGTCGGATTACAACACCTTAAAGAGGAAGAAATTCAAAAATAGAAACATCTTGTGCAGTACTGCGGACTGCGCAAGAAATCCGCGTGCACAGCCAACCGGTCGGCCTTTACAAAAATCAGTCTAGGGAGAACAGACCCGACTCTACCTCACATCCGACCGGTCGGGCCCTCACATCCGACCGGTCGGCCGATCGGTCTGGGCACAAAACTGCACATGGGAGGGGGGTCTTCACAGCATCTGGGTCACGCTGTCCGGCCGGTCGAAGCACCCATTCGAGCAAGTTTGAAGACTCATCCCAACAAATATCTTATTTAATATCTAGTAGAATTTTTGAGGCTATAAATTTCTTAAAGCTAATTGTATAGGTAAATCATTTCATTGGCTTCATGTTGATCTCATTTGATATAATTGTCCACACCAAATTGCCCAATGAACTGAAAAAATATAAACCACAGCTATCCACTCTCATGCAGGGCCCCACGCTTCTTCTTGGGCACCCCACTTGAATTCAGCCATCACCACCTGGAATTGGGAATTCTGAGTGGGAGGAGAAATCCACCAGCCCGCTTTCTTTAGAATCCTCTTGTGTGGCCCACCTCTTCTGATGACAGCCCACTTTCTTTAGAATCCTCTTGTGTGGCCCACCTCTTCTGATGACATAGCACTCCTCACACTCTTGTAGTACAGTGGATTCTTCATTGTTGGCATAGGTGTTAAAAGCCCCAGGCAACCTGTTAGTAAAAAGCTTTGACAGGCACACAGCAATTTGTACATATGGCCTACATGTACCTAAAATTGAACCGTCCAAATCATGGACCCTATCCTGGATGAGCTGTAAATAATACACTGCAACTATGGGTGTCTAACTACCTAATGGATGGACATCCGATGGTTAGAACAGAAAATAATTAATGGTCCACATCTACCAAACGGATGTTCGTTATCCCAAGCTCAGGATCTGTTAATCAATCTGAATTTGGAGCTGTGACTCATCTACGGTATATCCCACTGTTTGGATGGTTTGATTAGGGGAGTTTATGTTCCATGTGTACAATTTCAATGTGCATGAGTACAGAGTATCAAATAACATCCCTCAGAGTCAGATGGCATTAACATAATAATCCAGGCCGTTGGATTGGTGAACTTCCTCCTTGATGGACCACAACCTGAAAATCACACTTTTTTTGTAAGTTTATAATTATCCATTATTTCTCTTATTTTGGCCGATTAAGAAAAGTTCAGTGGCATAGAAAAGAGGCGTGCTCCAGTGGTACGGGACCACCGTAAGCTTCCGGTGATACCGCGTCAATATCGGGCCCACGTGACGTCCTCATTCCATCCAACATGTCTATCAGATGGTCCACCTCAGAAAACCCCAATGAGCCAGAAATCAGCCCGATCCAAAACTAAGGTGGACCATAGAAAAAGGAACAATCTTGGAGGGAACATGCACTATTGAATTTCAAAAGAACCAATTTCCTGGCAAAACAGACTGAATTTTGGTTTCCACTTCATCCAAAATTAGATGAAGAATTGGAACGGCCTTGATTGTGTTTTCATAAACATGTTAGGCCACCTACGCTAACCAACAGTAGGCGTTTCATCTCATTATGTTCACTGCTGCTGTGGCACATCTGAAGTTTGGGTCAGCCCGATTTTTGGTATTTAACCATTTTCATAGGTGATGGATCTTATGGACGGGTTAGATATTTCGGAAACATCACTGGGCCCCACATCTTTCCAGTACCACAGTAAGCTAACTGTATTCCGAGTACCACTGAAGCGCACTGTCTACGGCATCAACCTGTCCGATACTGTCGCTTCACTGCGAAATTTGGACGCCCCATAAATCACGTGGATCCAACTGTCACGTGGGGAGCCACGTGAACTGGAGTTTCAGTGTTTTCCATTGCTTTCTGCGGTGGACCACTGCATGTTGTTCATATGACATCCAAACCGTACATTACATTAGCCTCGTTGTAATGAGATGCAGCAAAATTGTGCCAAGTGGGCCGCACCACAACCATCCAAAAATCTCCGCATTGAAATGGTGGCCCAAATGACGGTTGGATTTGGCATAAATTTTCGACCATCCAACTTTCATATAGAATTAGACTTTTAGAGGAACCAGCAACCCATTAGGGTTGCTGTAAGTTTTTACAATTTGCATAGTATGTTTTCGTACAGCCAAACGCGCTCTTATTTAAGTTTTTAGAAAAACACTGCCCAAACCTGACACGACTGATATCCACTGGGCTCGAGCCCAAGACCAATGAAACTGATGAAGAGATACATACTGACACCGTACAGCCTCGCTTTTAATGGTCCACAAGACGACATTATGGCCCTTGCTCTTCCACTAATGTTTGAATTCAATCCTTGCAGAAACTCATAAATCTATTATCAAGAAATACGATTGATGTCCATCCAAACAGAGAAACCTCATTCAAGAGGAGGAAATTCCAGACCATAGGCTTCTATTATTGGGTCTTGAGTTGATGCAGTAAAGTGATATGAGGACCCACACTCTAGGATCCGGAGAGATTTTGGAATTGAAGCCCTCATGAGCTAGTAAGATATCCTATCTACATGCAGCATGTGTAGGGCTGGTCATGAGCTGAGTCAGCTTGAGAAACTCGATCAACTCGACTCGAAAAGGATTGCCACGACTCAACTCAACTCAGTAGAACAAGTCAAGCCAAGTTCGACTGTTGGGTCACTCGACTTGACTCGACTTGAAACTCGACTCGAGCTTGAGCTCGGCTCATTTCACATAGATATTTGTTTTTAAAAAAAAACCTAATCTTTTTATTTCTTCATTCTTTCTCCCCCCTCCTCCACACACAGACATTGGGGTCCAAGCTTAGGACATATAAAACCCTCACACGTTGGGGTTTTTCTTAATCTTACCATTTTGTTTAGGTACGAACATTCCTTGTTAAGCATATATGATGGATTGAGTAATTTCCAAGTACGAAACATGGTGAGCACATAGTGGTTGTGTGTTTAACACGCTACACAAACATAAACGCTATGGTGAGACTGCACACCATTCATATCTACAAAACATGGGCTATGGTAAGACCAAACATCATATGCGGTTATTGATTACAACTTTACGATGGAGGTGGTGCATCTGATCCATGAATCAGTTGGGCCTCATCATGAAGATGGTCCACACAATAATCAGGCAATCCATTCATGTGGTGAGCTATGCATGTACTGTGTTTATTATGATTTAGAAAATATTACTAGTGGTCTACATTCAATGCGTGTGTGACCTGGCTAGAGAAAAAACCGATCAGAGCTAGGTCATTTTAATGGTAGGGTCCCACCTGTAGAAATACTATTCTCCCCTAATATATGTGTGACTTCTTGATCTTAATGTTGTTGACTTTTAATTTGTATTAAAAAAATATAATAAATTGAGGTGGGATCAAGTTTGACTCGACTCGAGGTAAGCTCGCCTCAACTCGATCCACTGGCTCGCCACTAGCTCACCTCGAAAGTTTTAGCAAACTAAGCAAGCTCCAATAGTAAGCTCGAGGGTGAGCTCGAGCTCGAACTCAAGGAGAGCACAGATGAGTCAAGCCAAGCTTGGCCCACCTCGACTCGACTCGGCACGATGTATAGCCCTAGGCACATGCCAGCATTTCACACGAGCATGAGATCCAAGGCATCCATTCAGTGGGTCCCATTGTGTGTTGCTCTGTCACAAAAATCAGGGACACGAGTTGCTTGCGACCCTAGGTTGGAAGAAGTTCCTGCTGTTGGAAGTTACATGGGGCCCACCGAGATGTCTGAGAGAAATCCACCCCGTCCATCCGTTTCTCCAGCTCATGGTCCTATATTCGCCAGACTACAGGAAACAGTGGGGATGGAACACCCACCGTCAAAACCGTTATGGGGACACGGCCGAAGTTTTGGATCAGTTTAATATTTGTGTTTTCAGTTCATCCCAATTAGAATGACCTTATGAACGGTTTGGATGGCATATAAACATCCTGGCAATCCCCGGGACCGTTTCAAAGGTGGGCATTTCCATCCCCACTTTTTTCCTATAGTGTGGTCCACTTAAGTTTTGGATTTTTTTAGTAACATGTCCTAACATGAGCTGAGAAACTGATAGACGGGGTGGATTTCTCACAGACATCTCGGTAGTCCACGTAGCTCATAGGATGATCATATCAAGAGGTGATCCACAATGTACAAAACCAAAGTGCGGAATAGAAACTTTATTATACATTTTCTAAGCTGTCCAGCTATTTTTGACGTTGTGGAGTACTTTGAGAGCTGACTCTCCTGATTTCTCCTCTGGAGTTATATATTGTGGGGCCCATATATTGTACGCCTTGAATCTCATGCCAGTGAACCACACTGGCAAAGTTGGTGCTCGGGAATTAAATATCAATAAGGAGGTTAGTTTATCCTTTGACCCTTGATGCGCAGGCAATCACGAGCAGTATATATGTTAGAAAATGACTAGATTATGGAACACACTAATACATATTACTAATTGATACAATCAGTCCATCGATAAAATGTATACTTTCGGAAAATGATAGATTTAAATATTCATAGGTTGAAAATTTATTTTAAATTGTGAAAAGTATCAAAATGATATTGTTTAGGGCCTGTATGGCTGAGAAATGCAATGAATTGAATTGAATGTAAATAAGTTATGATTAATTACTTTCATACTTCCTTGGAAATGCAAAATGTCCCAAAAAGTCTCACATCGTGTACCATGTTATGTATCAAAATTATGTGGGCCCTACCATGATATGTGTTATATCCATGTTGTCTATTCATTCCTCCAAATCATTTTAGGGCATGAGCCCAAAATTTTGGTGCTATCATTTACTATCATTTTAAATCCATGTTTGATCTACTATCATTTACTTTCATTTTCTTGGTTGAAATTTGGAGCTTATATTATATAATTTATAAATTATATGAATTGATTTTAAATATAATTGCATCATTTTCATCAAACTACACAAGCTTGTAATGCATATTTTGATAATGATGCACCTGTGAGACTTAATCTTAATGCGGAATAATCGGATCGTCTATGCATCGAATAATGGAGATTCCATACTGTAATCTTAAAGCCATACCTGATTGGGAAAATATTCCCGATGCCGCCGTGTTGCCGAGAAGAACTCTTGGTCTTCCGCACCTTACACCTTTAGGAGAATCACTCAATGGGACTAGGGTTTTCTCTTGTGTGTTGGTGAGGGGACCAAGACATATATTTATAGAAAAGAGGGCCAGAGAAGCTTACCCATCACACTTCTCTCCTCTAGGGTCTCCACACCGTAGGTTTCCATATCTGGCTTAATAACCGCGTATAGGGAACACGGTTCAAGCGTCCCGCCCCAAACCTATTCGCAATGATCATAACTATAGTGGGGCCCACTGAATCGCTCAATCTGAATAATCCAACGGTCATGATCCAAACCGATGATCATGTGTGGCCCACCTAATGGAGTCTTACATTCTCCCACTTGGGCTACACTGATCTCTGAAAGAAAACAAAACATTTTATTTTATTTTGTGAAAAATAATTTCATAAAACGCATTTGTTTCAAAAGTTCCTAATGGGCGCCCTACTGATTTCAAAACAATACCGTTGGATAATTATAAGCAACGCTTGTCAGATCCGGTCCATCAAGATCACTGATATTGAACCGTGGTAGTCAGCACAACATTTAATATTTTCGAAGTGTGACGAATCACGATCACAAATACCAATAGCCTTAACGACATGGATCAATGATATGGGGTGTGGTATGAAGATTACACGTCTAAAGTGATCATACGTGTTTATCTTCAAGTGGTCCTACTGAACGTGTCTCCAAGACACAAACCAAATTCTTGCCTGCTCAAAACTGAATGTGCACGCTGAATGAGAAACAAGATATAGACTGAATAACAGAATCATCAAAACGAGATCTCCAATGTCTATATCTGAATCGGATCAAACTGAAGCTCCCACTAATCCAATATTTCTTTGGGTCACCAAATTCCATGAAAGACAAATGTCTCAAAAGTTACGTGACAAACTGACCTTTAAGGAGTAGATCCATCATCATCTACTTTATGCAAATGAGTTCTATAGACATTAGACAATTCTGTACTGAATAAAACTTGCAGCCATATCGCCTCATGCGTAGGCTAAAGAGAAGCTACATATTCCACTTTCATCGTAGATGAAGCAGCCAAATCATGTCACATTTTTCATAGTATAATTTCATTATGAAAATGTAGCTCGCAATGGAACTCTCGCTGAAGACAGCTAACAAATCTGCATTTGTATATCTAACCAGCTCTAAATGGTCAGACCTTCTATATGTGAGTGCGAAGTCATTTGTCCTTTACAGGTAGCGCAATGCTTTCTTAACTATCCAATGGTTCATACTTGGATTGTTAAGGTACCTGCCCAACATTCCAACCACAAAAGCAATATCTGGACGCGTACAGACCTGAGCATACATGATGCTTCCTACTGCCGACGCATATGGAATAGCTTTCATCTTGTCCTTCTCTAGGTCATTCTTAGGACACTGAAATTGACCAAATTTGTCACCTTTTACAACAGGTGTTTGGCCAGGAGCACAACTTTGCATGCCAAACCTTTCGAGAACCCTATCAATATAGGCCCTCTGTGACAAGCCAAGTAATCCACGTGATCTGTCCCGGCTAATCTGAAAGCCGATGACAAAGGAAGCACCACCAAGATTTTTCATCTCAAAATTTTTGAGATAGAAATTTCTTAGTCTCACGCAACAATCCAATATCACTACTGGCTAATAAAATGTCGTCAACATACAAGACCAAAATGATAAACTTACTCTCACTGATTTTCACATATATGCACTCATCCGCAGTGTTTTCAATGAAACCATATGAGGAAACGACTTCATGAACCTTTAGGCACCACTGTCGTGATGCCTGTTTCAACCCATAAATGGACTTCTTAAGTTTGCAGACCAGATGTTCTGAGCCTTTGGCTTTAAAACCTTCTAGCTGCAACATATATACGTTCTCCATTAGATCTCCATTGAGAAACGCAGTTTTCACGTCCATTTGATGTAGCTCCAAATCCATATGAGCCACAAGAGCCATAATGATCCTAAAGGAGTCTTTCTTAGATACAGGTGAGAAAGTCTCCTTAAAGTCAATGCCCTCACGCTGAGTGAAACCCTTTGCAACTAGCCTGGCTTTATACCTTTCGATATTGCCCTTAGAGTCCCGTTTGGTTTTAAATACCCATTTACAACCAATCGGCCTAATTCCTTCAGGCAATTCAACAAGGTCCCAACCTTTGTTGTCCTTTATGGATTTCAATTCATCCTTCATGGCATCGAACCAATGAGAAGAATCCGCACTTTGTTCAACCTGTGAAAGGGATACAGGATCCTTTTCAACCCCAATGTCAAACTCATGCTCCTGCAAATAGATGATGTAATCATCTGGTATTGCAGATCTTCTCTCTCTATGTGATCGTCTTAATGGCTCATTATTCTGAATTGGGTTTTCCATTTCCTCATCAGTGGGTTGTATTTGAGGTTGTGCATGGTCGTCCATAGGGATCTCAGGGTCCACTGCTGGACGGACAACCATGCTACTCTGAATGATTGTGGTAGGAATCACAATCCGCTCTTCCTCAAATACAATATCTCTTAAATTTGTGCTCCCACTATCTTCAGTGTTCTCAATAAACCTAGCATTCGCAGTCTCAATGACTCTCATGGAATATGATGGACAATAAAATCTAAATCCTTTTGATCTTTCTGGGTATCCAATAAAGAAGCAACTAACAGTTCTAAGGTCAAGTTTTCTTTCATGTGGGTTATATGGTTTGACTTTTGCAGGACAACCCCATACACGAAAATATCGTATACTAAGCTTTCGCCCTGTCCACAATTCATATGGAGTTTTCATTACAGCCTTAGGCTGATTGCCACCCGCAGGACCCGTAAAACTTTTGCCCGAAGTGTGCTTTCTTTTCTTATTCCCTTTTCGTCCTTGACCAGATGTCACTAGGTGTGCACTTTGTGTCTTGCTCGACCTTCTGAGTCTCTCTTCCTCCTGAACGCACTGAGATATCAGTTCGTTCAATGTCCACTTTTCCTTTTGAGTATTATAGCTGATTTGGAATTGACTGAATTGTGGAGGGAGGGAGTTCAGAACCAAGAAAATCAGGAGTTCATCCTCAATCTTAAGGTCTAATGCGTGGATTTTAGCCACCACATCAGACAATCCACCAATGTACTCCCTGATATTTCCTTGACCATTATAAGTGGCTTGAGTCAATTTATGTAAAAGTGAACTCAGCTCAGCTTTATCCGATTTCTGAAATCATTTTCCTATTTCAGTCAAGAAATCTCTAGCTTTCTCAGTGTCGGGCATGACATCCTGCATGGTCTCAGAAATCGAGTTCTTTATGATCTTGAGACACATCTTATTTGACTTGGTCCAGGCCTTGAAGTGAGCCTTTGCTGATTCCGTACTAGAGTCAGTTGAAATGGGAGGCTCTACTTCCTCCACGGCCAAGTCCAAGTCCATGCAACCTAGGACTATTTCAACGGACGACTTCCATTTTGAATAGTTAGACCCAGTAAGCAAAGGTATGGAATTGAATTGGGTTGGAATATTAGAAACAGTCATAGCTGGACATTCAAAGCATAAAACTCACATTAATAAATAAGTCCCATATAATAATGCATAAATATAAACCACAAATATCATGCATATATGTTCATTCGATTGATTTGGGCCTTCAATCAAATGACCAAGAATGATGATGGGCCATAATCATCAAAATCTGGCAAGAGCCCAGCATATCATCACAATTCCTCCTTTGGGCGAAATTGTAACATACAGGAGGCTCTACTGAACATGAAGCTGATCTATGCTAATGAAATAAATCTAAGACGTCCATCACCTTTGGGTGAAATGAATCTCTCATACCTATATCAACATCACCAATCACTTCATTCCGCTCACACTCAGCCAAAAGATGATACTTATTTGTTCTGACCACCGCTCGACTGGGTATGAACGCAACTGAATGCAATCCTATAATGGAGGGTTACTAAATTCCAAGTACAGAAGTCTAGAAGTACAAATCATTGCCAATTGAGGTCACTTTGGTGGCTAACACAATAAGCTTCAATCCCACTTCTAGACTCAAGGATTGCTTAATGGTCTTGCCCACAACAGACCATATTGCAAAAGTTCTGAATCGGCCCAAAACACGGCTGATGTTGGTCGCCCATAGGCTTAAACAACTTTAACTGAATGATGGTTGGATTATATTTAATGGTCGACCCTGAATATCAACCATGAAAAATGGGTAATGGCTCTATTTTAGACCAAATTTAAACTTAATAGTTATAACCAAGATGATTTGATTACCTAGGCCATCCACAAAGTAAAACCCACCAACCATAAACATATATTAGGTTTTATTTGAATCTAAAAGACAGCCCAGGTATACCAACACAATGGTTTACTTCATCTTGAACAATGGGCCCAAGTACCTAAAGTGGGCCCCTCAAAGTCCAAAAGAAGTAATAAGACACCATGTCTCATGGGTTAGGCCTACAATGAAGGCCCAGACCAGGGCCCAAAAGTATGCCAACTCTGCTGGAAACAGACCCAAAACCTGTTGGAAACAGGCTCAAAAGAGAGTCCATATGCTGGATCAAATATACAGGCCCAACGGCCCAATGAAAATCACTTGGAAATCCAACCCATTTCATCTGATTTACTTGGCCCATCCATTAAGTAAAACATACCAACCATCAATTATATATATATGGCTTTTACTTGTACTGGAAGGATGACCCAAGTATACTCAATTTAAATGGTTAAGATCAACAAGCCCAAGTTAACTAAAGCGGGCCGCACAATGTCCAAAGAGTGAATGGACAATATGCCCAAGGGTTGGGCTCATAACAAGCATCCGATGGGCCCTAAATTGTCCTTGAAAAAGGGCATAGAATAGGCTAATAACGGGCCTAACATATACTGAAAACAGACCTCAAAATCAGCCCATTTCCAGCCATTCAAGGAACCCCATCCACAAACCCAAAAGAAACTCAAACATATTCTGAATTCAAGTCTCAAAATGGGCCCAAGACATGGCCCATATATATACATGTAAGAAGACCCAACAACAGATCCAGTAGATAAGCCCATGAGCCCAACAGCATCTGCCAAGGTTGGGCCTAATATGGCCATCAAACAGGCCCTCCATAGGTCATCTTTCAATGCAACACGTTAAGAAACCCATGCCACCTAAAATTGGGCTTGGGCCCGGCTGGCGGGCCTTATTCATTTGATTGGGCCTATTTTCTGGATCTAATCAGGCCAAATTTGGAATGAATTTCCTATTACTTTAGGCCCAATATTAGGCCCATAGTTGGGCGTACAATAAGTAAGCCCATAGCCTAGCCAAATAACGTCCTCCAGCAGGTCCCAAAATTAGGCCCATAGCCTGCTGGAAACGGGCCAAAAAATAGTGATCTGGACCCAATAGACAGGCCTAATGGCCCAATACACAGGCCCACAGTCCGCTACAAAATGGACCTAGTAATTGGACTGGGCCAGAACATTAAGTGGGCCTGTCTCAGCCCGCTCGTCAAACAGCAGAACTCGCTGGCGTGTACAGATATCAACGCCCAAAATAGCAGCCCCTTTCCATTTCTGAAACCCTAGCCGCACGCCCTAGCCGCACGCCCGAAATAGCAGCCCGTCCAAAACAGGGTCGAAACCCTAGCCGTTGTGCAGCAGCCGCCGCCAACACTTCCTCCTACCAGCCGCAATCCTAGCCGTCGCACTCCCTTCACCACCAAATCTAGCTGCCGATCATCAACCGTCGACGGGGAGGACGGCAGCCATTGCTGGCACATGCCGCTGATGGATGATAGGGCCCTCGATTGGAGGAGATGGGTTTCGAATTTGGAAGGGCGGCCATTAATGGTGGCTCGGGCTTCACCACCTTCTTCTCTCTCCAAACGATCGACCATCAACGGCGTCGCAGCATTCCACAGCCCGTTTGAAACGGTTTCGGGCGACAACCATGGTGGATCCAGATTGCGATTGGCGACGGAGAAATAGAACTCCGACGATGATGGCTGTGGCAAAGGGCCGGACTCGGACGGCTCTGATTGGCACTGTGAAGAAACAGGGCCATGATCGGAGTGGCGGGTTCTGACGGCCATGACAATGTGCAATCGGCGGGGACAGCAACCAATAAGGCTGCATCCGAATCCGGAATCTGATTGGGATCGGCGGCGATGAGATGGAAGGCTGCTCCGAACAATCCCCTCCACAGCCGCAATCTTCATCACCCCAAACGGCCATGGCAGCAAAGGTGGGCTACCAATTTCCATTGAGAGAGAATCTGAATAGGGTTTTTTTTATTTTTTTTTATTTTTTTTTTAATATATATCCTGTACGTTTCAAGACAGTGATTTTGGCAGCCGGATCTGCCGGATACAACAACCATCAGCTATGGTTGGTGATAGCTGCTATCTATATCCACAGCCGTTCAAGCTCCATGGACGGCTGAGATTTTCAATTGGCTTCAACAATTCCAATATATCAAGCTTTTTTTTTTTTTTTTTTTTTAAAACCCTGGCTTGATTGGATCTTGAAACAGGGCAGCTGTCTTGCTGCATGAGGTTGGACGGCCATGGCTGTAAAAAAAAATCATGTCTATAGCACCAAACACCATCTCCAATGGCAAGTGTGCGACAGTCACAATGCCATATCGGTCCGATGATGGATCCCAAAACGGAAATCCTCTACTAAGAAAACCCAAATCACCGGACTGAAACGGGCATTCAAAATCCCATCTGATTTACAAGGGATTTATGAATCCACCACGATTGATGCATAGTATGCTCTGATACCAACTGTGAGACTTAATCTTAATGCGGAATAATCGGATCGTCTATGCATCGAATAATGGAGATTCCATACTGTAATCTTAAAGCCATACCTGATTGGGAAAATATTCCCAATGCCGCCGTGTTGCCGAGAAGAACTCTTGGTCTTCCGCACCTTACACCTTTAGGAGAATCACTCAATGGGACTAGGGTTTTCTCTTGTGTGTTGGTGAGGGGACCAAGACATATATTTATAGGAAAGAGGGCCAGAGAAGCTTACCCATCACACTTCTCTCCTCTAGGGTCTCCACACCGTAGGTTTCCATATCTGGCTTAATAACCGCGTATAGGGAACACGGTTCAAGCGTCCCGCCCCAAACCTATTCGCAATGATCATAACTATAGTGGGGCCCACTGAATCGCTCAATCTGAATAATCCAACGGTCATGATCCAAACCGATGATCATGTGTGGCCCACCTAATGGAGTCTTACAGCACCAACTATTAGTCACACCGCAATGTTAGTTACCCTCACTTGCGAATTGATACCAAGACTTTATTATTGAAACTAGGCTATCTTCCCTTAGTCTGTCACTTGAGTAGGATTGGGGTTGAATTGAGTTGGCTTGGACTTTGGCCCAATTTGTTTCAACAGTCGAGTCACCCTTGAATTGGGTCCGATCGATTCACCCTTAATCCAGGCAAGCCACAACTCGATTTGAGAACGAATGAGACTGTCTGAACCATTCAGTTATTTATGGCCCGTTTGGATGCAATTATTGTAAAAAGGATGTTCATGTGAAAAGGGATTTCCCGTCTAAGCGGTGAGTGGGCTTTTTAGTGCCAAAATCTTGGAGCATGATACTAGACAAAGTTTGGCAAAGTGCATCCAAATGCGGAGCAAGACTCAGCTAAGCCGGTGTTTAGGCCTGAAAAGTCCGTTACCAAACACGTCTAAGCTAGTGTTTAGAAAGCACGTCCAAACGAGTATCTTTAGCCAAAGCTTTACCAAACAGGAAATTAACAAGAACCGAAATGACCTAAATACCCTCCCAATGCATGCATCAGCATCGCGTAAATGGACTTTGGTTGGAACCAGCTACCCCTACCAATCTTTCTTCTCATGGACTCCAAATCATGATGGAACCAGCTACCCCTACCAATCTTTCTTCCCATGGCCTCCAAATCATGAGGATATATTTTTACGCGTCGTACTCGTACTGATCCACTGACGGAATTTTCGGTACCTGTACATCTCCCAAGGAAGCGCGGATTAGGTGAGGCAGGGGTAACAGCTAAGTGGGTGAGGCCCTGACTGTGGGGCCCACGTTTATGTATGTGAAGTACATCCACCCGGTCCATCAGTTTTTTCAGATCATTTTACTCGGTGGTTCAAAAAAATGAGCGGATCCAAATCTCAAGTGGACCACACAGTAGGGATTGAATTCCCACCATTAAAAACTTCATGGGGGGCACAAAAGTCTTGGATCAAGCTGCTATTGGTGTTTCCCTTCATCGAGCGAGCTCTTTGTGACCTTATCCAAGGATTAAGGTTCGATTTCAAAAAAAAAAAAAAAAAAATTACAGTGAGCCTTGAAAGTTTTTAATTGAGGGCACTCAATCACACTGTTTTCCTTTAATGTGTTCCACCTTAGATTTGAATATGTCTCATTTTCGGGGCCATGCTCTAAAATGAGCTGCCACAACGGCCACGATCAAGGCCTCACCAACTAAGCCTTTCCCCAGCCTCACCTAACCCGCGCCGGACCCATGGCTATGCACACTATCCGCGCGTTACGGTTCTGAAATATGGATCCCACACATCTAGACAGTTGTTATTTTTCGTCCAAGCGTGAGCTGGAATTCCATAAAAAAAAAAATTGATGGAACCATCCTAGCCGCAAAGCTTTGGAATTTCTTCTGTTGAATATGGACCGTTGCTTGGTTCTCTTCTTAATATTCTGTTTTCAAACAGAAGGTTATGATTACCCTGACGTGAACTTTTTTTGGGATGGTCCATCCAAGGTAAGATGAAACGGACCAGTGGTCCGGATCACCTAACCGTAGGCCCCAGTTCTCAGACGTAAAAACCCGTGCATAACTGACAAAGCATCGGGTGGTGGTTCTCCTCTCAGTACATGTCCGGAGAAGAAAAGGCAATGATGTCCAGATGTTGGGGCCACTGCAAAAATATCACGGACACATGGCACAAGGGATCTGCAATCAAAGGGCCTCAGTTGTGGTCGGCCTCTTGGCAAATATTTCATTTACCAAAAGATCCGGACCGTTCTCTCTGGGGCCAGCAAACGAACGAGTAAATAGATTCAAACCAACCCAGGCCAAACGGCCCTACGGACAGGATGACTCGATCAAAAGACCCATGAAGCAGCTGACGCCACGTCATCAAGCCCTGCGTTGCACCACAATCACAACTGTTGCTCTTAAAGGTGTCCCAGGCTTTTGGCATCTCATTAGTTCTTCTTTCCAATGATCCTAAGTTCTGTAGGGTCCACCATGTTCTATATGTAAAATCCACTCCGTCCATCAGGTGGTAACCATTATTTGTAGCGTATATACAAAAGATATTACTAATTAAAAGCTCATATGAGCCACACCAGTGGGAACAACGTAAAATTGCTGGCCTAAGTTAACACGGTGTGGCCGGCCTGATTTTATTTCAGGGTTAATTTTTGTGTCTTCTCTTCGTCCTCGTGAGTTACACCTGATTAACGGTTTTGATCAAAATATAAACATCATGGAGTGGCCCCACACACAATGTGCGGCGAGAACGAAAGGATGCTGCGGATGTCACAGAAATATCACGGTAAGCTACGCCATTAATTGCAATCCGATTATTAGGGTGAAAATAATTTGTCACGTTGTAATCAAACAGAACCATCTTTTTCAGTTGCTAACGTTTCTTTTCGTTAACTCCCCCATTAGTCAAAGGCAACATTGCTGGTTTTTGTTTCCACATGCAAAAAAAGGAAAAATGCTCTCCTGGCACACAGGTGCTCGCGACGTTTTGATAACTCATCACACGTTATGTGAACCCAAAATCTTACCCGTCCACTTGATGCAGCATCTCAAAAAACTTCTAGGTTCCAGAATTCATTCTGATCCAAAACTTTGGTGGGCCATAAAAAAAGGAAACATTTTCCTCCCTTAATTTGGCCCCTCCCTCTGCTACGGCCCACTAAAGTTTTGGATCAAGTTGAAATCTGGGCTTTGTGGGTTTCTTGAGGTTCTTCATCATGTGGACGGCTTAGATTTTAGGCTTACATCAATTGTGATGATTTCTCATGTGTTGGTGCGCAGGAGAGCAGGACTGCTTATAAGTTAGTCAGCTATTTTTAATAAATTTTAAAATAGGTAGTTTTTTGTGGAAAAAAAATCTACTAAAAGAAACGCATTCATGTGAAAAAAAATCCATAAATAAATTAAAATAAATAAATAAATAATACAAGATTAAAAGACTAAAATTGATAACTGTATCCTCTAATTTCTATAAAGATATAAAGATGTAGTAGAAAGAATATTTCTAAAAAAATGAGTTGGAAAGAAGAGATTTGGGAGACACAAAGTACAATATCAACCGACTATAATCAAAGGAGTGGATTAGGTGAGACCCTGCCTCACCCAAGATGGTGCGGCCCTTACTGTGGGGCCCACCTTGACCTATCTATTCCGTATCCATGCCATCCATCCTTTTCTTCAGGTCAATTTAGTTCATGATCCAAAAAATTAAGCAGATCCAATCATCAGGTGGACCATACCATTGGAACAGGGGTGATTGACCATTAATGGACCACAAAGGTTTTGGATCAAGCTGAATTTTTTTTTTAACCTTCATCCAGGCTTATGTGACCTTATCAACGGATTGGATGGCTAATAAACATTGAGGTGTGCACTAATAAGTTTTCAATGGTAGGGCGTTCATTCACCACTGTTTCCTAGAGTTTGGTTCACCTGAGATTTGGATCTTCGTTGTCTTTCGCATCATGTCCTAAAATGATCTGAAAAAATGGATAAACAACATGGATATAGAATAGATACATCAAGGTGGGCCACACCATCTTAGGTGAGGCCAGGTTTTCATTTAATCCGCACACTATATTTAATTACTTAAAGCGTCGGCGCTGCTCTTGGACGTAAGAATTCCAACAATCTTAATTGAATTTGGTATTTTAATCTTATTGATGGACAACATACACGCACGTACACATCGATGTGACTTTTTATCTCCATTTTTAAATCAAATATCATATCAAACCCTAAATTTTCATTATCTCCATTTTTAAATCAAATATCATATCAAACCCTAAATTTTCATTCTCCAACCACCAAAAACGTATCCTAATCACAATACACTCGTGGTTGAGGTGTTACATCAAACCCGACACGCGCTCTAATTTAAAGGATTACAACTGCACTTGCAAACTGCATGGTGGGGAAACTCGATCCCACACGTTTCAACGTGCGATGTTCAGGCCGTTCATCTAGAGGGCCCACCGCTAATATTCCTCAAAAGTAAAATTCAAGTTGGTTTTCTCATGTTTTAGGTCACAAAATTACAGTTGAGTATGGTTCGTGTATTGCCCACTAGATCAGAGGACCGACTGAATTTTTTAGCCATTAGTGTCATGTGGTCCACCTGAAGAGCGGCTTGGATCTTGCATGTGATCATGTGTGCAAGGGTGCACACTCATTTAGCCATGTACTGGATGAGAGGGCAGGCTTAACTATTGGCCCACTGAATCCTACATCGGCGGGTCCACCTAATGAACGGCTTGGAGCTTGTGCATGGGTCAATAAATAAATTGAGAGAAGGTGTCCTCTTTCAATTGCAAGTGATGCCAGGGAATGATTTCCTTAAAAGGGGAAGGGGGTTGCTGGAATGAGAATAATAAACAGGGGTTCAACTGGCACAAAAATCAAGCCAGCACATTAATTAGGTGGGCCACGCGTGCCTACTGAATCTGGTGGCAGGACTGGTTTAGACTACGCATTAACTTTGTACAGTAATCCCATGGGTGGACCAACCTGACTTTTGCACCAGCTGATCTTGAAGGTGGACCCCACTTTATTCACAACTAGGTTGTCACTTGTCATACTTGTCATACACACCGGAATCGTCTACAATCACCTGTTTTACTGTAGGGCGCGAATTAGGAGTTACCACGGGAACAGCTTAGTGGGTGTTACCCCTACCGTATGGTCCACATGGATGATATTTTGTATATCCACTCCGTCCATCTTTTTCTACAGCCCATTTTGGTAAGTGGTTCCAAAAATTATGCAGATCTAAATTTCAAGTGGACCATACCACTAGAAACAGTGTGATTGAGTGCCATACCATTAAAACTTCCAAAGAGCCCATAGTAAGGTTTTAGAAATTTTTATTTGCAATCCAAGATCTTGATAATGTCAATAAGGTCTTGATGAAGGGAAAATACAAATATAAGATTGATCAAAAACCTTTGTGAACCACAAAACGTTTTTAATGATTATTCATCACAGTTTCTAGTATAATGGTCCACCTGAGATTTGGATCATCTTAGGGTTTTGGATCACATAGTAAAATCATGTGTAAAAACATATAGACGGTGTGGATATATACAAAATACATCAATATGGGCCCCGCACGTTTAGGGTAACACCCACTAACCTGTTCCCCGGGTAACACCTAATTCGCGCCCTTTACTGTAAGACCAAAGCTATGGGGCCCACCATGTTATATACGTGTAATTCCATCCGACCATCAGGCAGGAATCCTAATGTTGACCGTGGATGTGGATAGATTAAAAAAACTGGATGGGCCACACCAATGGGAGAAATGTCTAAGTTGTCACTAAAATCTCTAGGCTCACGCAGTGGGGCCCACCTGAGTTTTGGATCAGGCTGATTTTCGTATTTTCCTGTCATCCTGGTGAGTCACACACCTGATAAATCGGGTTACACACTAGAGGCCCCACACACAAACCTGTGGTTGGCATCCCATTCCCATTGTTCCCAGTGGTGTGGCTCAGCTGATTTGTGGATCTGGTTGATTTTTGTTGTCAGGGATTAACATTGACGGGCACACCTGATGGATGGAATGGATGTCACACAGAAAACATGGCAGGCCCACAGCACTTGGGTGCTCTGCGTCCTGCGTAAAATAGCTGTTGCAGACGATTCCAGTGTCCATATAGTGGCACACAAGCTGTGTTGGTACATGCAACTGGTTGTAGGTGATAATTCATCAATTTAAGTTGATAACTTTCAAAAACAAATAGTGGATGGTCCACATTTGACAAAAAAAAAAAAAAAATTAAATATATTTATTCAGAGGTCCCACTATTTGGGCGGTTCGGATTATAAGGTACATGCCACATGCATGAGAGGGGACCCTCACCAGTATCCTAATGAAAACAGATCAGCTAAAGGCAAGGTACCTCAACTTGTAGTACCGTACCATCTTTTCCGTCATGCAGGACACCAGTGCGCATAGAAACACAGTAGGTTCCTACATGAAGATCACCAACACAAAATTCAAGGCACCCCACTCATCCAGTTGGCCACAAAGTTGGAATCTACTCAACATAACCGCTGTAGCCCACCTAGTGAGCAGTAAGCCTGATTTTCCACATGGTGATTTTCACGGTAGGTCCTAACAATCTCATGGTACTGATTTCCTACATAAGTGGCATGTTGGTGGAGAAAGATGCTAAGGTACCACAAGTTGTGGTACCATTGTCTAGAGGTGATAATTTCTCGGTACTAATACAGAGAGCTGAGATACTTAGATTGTAACTTGCTAGAAGGGAGAGATCACATATTTAGAAACCTTGGTCAAGGAGAGGAGAGTGTGGTACAAACCACTTTCCTAAGAGAGAGAGAGGTCCTTAAGGAGTCCAAGGATGTTATGTTGAGTGAGCTGCCAAAGAAGCTGCCTCCACAGGGCACAGAGGGAGGTAGACCATTGCATTGAGTTGCAGCCCAAAATGACTATAACCTCTATAAAGCAGGCATTCTATGGAAAAATTGTTAAGATAAAGTGTTTCCATTATAATGTCACTGGTTGGAACGGCACGGAGGGGGGATGCACGCAGGGAGAGGTGGTGCTCAGTGCAAGTATGTGGGTGTGGGCTACACACAAGGAGGGGATAGGGCAAGCCACTGATGCTCACTTAAGGGGGAAAAAGGAAGACTTACCGAAGCGGCTAAAATCGCCAATTGTGATAGGTAATGGGTAAAATCTGAGCTGTAGGTAAATAAACACACTGAAATATGAAATGACTTTACTATTCCCTATTTTTTTAATTGAAGATATGCATAGATCCTTGGGTTTTCGTTCTGCTTAGGTGAGGCTGATCCAGACTGTTGATATGATGGACCTCTGACTAGAGATCCTAGCCACCCAATCTTTTGCTTCTTTCAGTTTGAATGAGGAATGTTGCTGTAATTCTTTTCTGAATGTCCATTTGCAAGCTACCATCAAAGGGGCCAAGATTGTTTCATCACGGAGATCCTTAAGGCATGGTCCATTTATGGTGAAACCAATCAGATCAAGGTTCATGACAACTCAAGGATACTAGTGGAATGTATGATTTCCTCCAAGCATAAATGATAATTTGAAATTCCAATGATTGACAGAAAGAAGGTATGCACAGCTCAAAGGCAGCCATTTTCATGTAAAACTCCTCAAAAAGCAAATACAATGGAGGAGTCTCCATACCCAAAACCCTTTTATGAAAGAAACAAACCCTTCTCTCACTACATACAAATCAATAGAATATATATTTTACTATGATTACTATAGCTGTGTACAAACATTTCATCCCAGCCCTTGATCGGTGGGCTGAAGATTAGAAGAGGAAGAAGCTTCTAGGGGGCTAAAAGGTACCTGAAACTGAACTCGTATGGAATCACTTCTACCGCCTGTAAGAGCGGCCCTCCTCTGCCTCGTTCGAGGCACTTGACTGCTTCCTTCCTCAGTTCACATGGTAGCTGTAGACAGATCCAGTCCAACAATGACTCTATATCCTTTGCGAAATCGAGTAGATACCAATCCAACAGTTTGGGGATTGCAAACTTCGTCATGGATATGCCCACTGCTGCCTGTAAGTAGTCTCTTTTTGCAGCTTGTAACTCGCTCTCGACCTGAGATGCTGTGTAAACTCGGACCTAAATTCAACGAATTGTCCATATAAGTAGCACGAACATGATAAACCCAATTCAACGAGGAGTGAATTGAATTGCAATAAGCCAATTCAACAAGGAAATCACCAGAGTGGGGTTTGCACATTCTAGTTCACAGCAGCAACAAAAACCCTTCATAGCAATTCCATGCATTTCAAGTTGTACTTGAAACAATCACCATGGAAATCTGGGAGCTAGTACCTCATAATGAATTGAGTTATTGCAGTTCATATTAATTGAGCATCCAAACATGCCCTAAAGCTTTTATGGCAAGCACCTGAAGCTACATAACCAAACAAGTACTCTATACTAGCACTTCTACAGAGCAAGAGAAAATATAGATGGAAAAAGTGCGCAAGGAGCAACACCTCCATGCTTGAATGATCCAATTTACTCTAAAAATAAATAAAAACACTTACGGCAGGAGATGACCAACTTCCGCATGAGAGTGCAAAAGTAACTAAGGGCTCTGGCCAATCCAACCCAAAGATGCTCCGCATAGTCACTTCATCATTTTTCACACATTTCGGGTAGGTCTGGTGGTAATCAATTGCAAAATACCGCACGATTAACAACGAAAGATTAAAGCCCTAAAAGGACACAGAGAAGAACAGCACTTACATATTTCGAGTGATAAGGCAGTCTCAAGATGAAATGCTCGATCGTCATTGCATTCAGCGAGTGTCCACCAACATTTATCATTGCCTGAGGAAGAACAATAGTACATGAGTTACTTAGTTCATTCACTACATTTCACATCGCGGGCATTATAGTTGCAGTGGGCACACTTGCAATGAAATTTTCAACAGAGAAGAAAAACCATCAACAGACATCATACCTTCCGCATCAGGGCAACAACCATCTGAGGACTACAAGGAACCCCATGCTCAAGAAATGCCTGGAGCAGTATAACAACACAATCTTAGAATAGCATATCTCCATAGGAAGCATTATAAAACAGAACTCAAAACCACTCATAATGTATGATAAGAAACTTCCATTTTTCTTTTCCTATTTCTTAACATATATAATCAGACTATGTTTGCATTAGTTGAGGATACGGTCCTTTGATAGAGTAGAATGGCAGAACAGGATTCATGTAGTCTGACCCAATTACTTGGGATAAGGCTTAGATGATAATGATGAATATGGTCGCATTAAAATTCATACGTTCATCATGCAGGAATTGTAGATGTTGATCCAAAATGCAAGCTTCTGTTGATGGGTAAGCCCCCGTAAGTCCACCAAGGCAAGCTTTCTGAGTAGGAGCCTGATTTCAGAAACCCGAAAGAATGGTTATCAGTTACAGGAATACATGGCATGCTATATGGAAGTGGAATTGAATGGATTCAATGTTGGAAACTCACTTCAGTCTCTGGATAAGAAATGAGCAATTCGTGACCCGCTTTGGATCAGTCAAGCTGTCTTCAATCACACAGAGACGCTTATAAGGACCAATATCCCTTCTCCCGAATTCAGAACAGATCCCATAAGGGTCTCGAAATCCTATTTCTTCAGAGGATCCACATGAAGAAGACCCCGAAGTGGATGGCGATGTATCCGACACTAGTTCAGTGGTTTTTGGCATGCCTGACCTTAAGAAGATGCTCGCCAGGCACTTCAAAATATCTTCGGAGATTCTGTTCGGCGCACTGCTATCACCTTCAGATACTGTGCCAATGGGAGAGCTCCCTATTTCACTTTCTTGATCTACTACTTTGCATTCTAGCTGGAATATGAAATGCTTGTGTCAAAATTCACTGGAGTAGATAAAATCCAAGAGAATTTCGAATTATTCCTTATAAAAGTGACAATCCATTTACCTGCATTTTCAGAGGATCCGGACACTTTTCCGTCGATCTGGGTTCGGCTGGTGGTCCCTTTGCAGCAGGACTGGTTCTTGTAGCCTTCTGTTGCAGCAATTGCTTATTCTTCATAGAGTTAGCATGCGAGTGATTCTCTTTTCCACGCCCATCTTCAGGAAAAGTTGAACAGGAATGCAGTTTATTCGGTTGCTTTTTCCCATTCAAAGGCCGATTAGAGAAATGCTCCATCCGATTGGAAGTAATGTTGGAAGAGAATTGTATCAGACGTGAATTACAGTCGACAGAAGGTAGAGGCCTGGCCATGGAAGTTTCAGAATCCATGACTTGGGATGAGGATTTGGCTAGCTCCGCCTTGGAATTTTTACGTGGGTACTGGTCATACAAATCAATCTCATTTTCCATGGTTTTCTTGGACGTTGAGATGTAGACAGCTTCCTGATACAGCCCTTGCCTGAAATTCACAACTTGTTCTTCAAGCCGAATCACCTCCTCTTCCAAAACAGCAACTTCCGCAAGGAGCTCTAATGTCTGCAAGAGAAAAACAGGCACCAACCCATTTCGGTCAAAAGAAAACCAGACTATGGATACGAAGTCCTGTTTATGAGAAAATGGCAATTGGATTATTTTCCTAATCAAGCTGCAGATAGACTGATGTGGTATTGGGTGCGCCTGAGATTTCTCCATTGTTTATTCTAGAATGATTTCCGTTAAAACGTCATTCCCCATTCATCATTTACCATATATTCATCAATGGCAATTTTTTTCTTCTGCATTGGACTTTTGCTTACAACAGAATTGCCAGTTTCTGTTCAATGGAAGGAGAGAGACAAGGAAGATACACTTACAGATGGAGGAAGATAAGGAGGAAGACGGGGCAGAGCTCCCAAAGGTCTTGTAAATGCTCTTTCCAAAGCTCTATGGACATTCTCCTCATGTCTGAGCTTCTTCCTTAGCTTATCAACCTGCAAATTCAAACAAGAAAGATATCAACAAGAAAGAAAATGAAGGGACGAGGAAAACAATCTAATTCAATCAAGAATTCGTTTCTAGAAAGAAAGCAATACATCTTGCTGTAAGGCCATTTTCCTCTCTTTGCTTGAACGCCATTGATTTGATGCCTTCTTAGCATCCATTAATCTACTCCCCTGCTTCTCTATCTTCTCCTTCTCCTCCTCCTTTATCAACTCAAAAAAGGAGAAAAGAGAAATCACTCTCTGGAGATTTTAGAGTCCGCAAACTTTCTCACATTTCCAAGCAGATTTAAGAAGTCCGCAATGGAAGGACTAAAAAAGCCATTTTCTTCAGAAAAAGAAAAAAAATAAAATAACCATTCATATCTTCATCAGAGTAAAATAAAATAAAATTATTTTGAGATGAGCTTTCAATTAAAATAAGCCATTCGATCAATTAAAAACCGAAAAACGATAAAAAAGAATTTCATCATAGAAAACGAAAAGAATCCATTTTCTCCATAATAGTAGGAAACCCATTCCAAATCATTACAAATCCCAGTCGGAGCTTTCAATCAAAAGAAGCCATATGTGCTATAAATTTTAAAATTAAAAAAAAATTCATCAAAACATTTATAAAAAAAAAAAAGAACAAAATTTTTCAAAAATATTAATAAAAAACAATTCAGATTTTCATCAAAATCGCCTCCTTTTCCACGCTCATACATTCCTTCACAAAAACGACCGCAGAAAACCCATCTTCACAATTTAAAAGAAGAAGAAGAAAGAAAAACCCAATTCAGATATCGATCAGAGTAGACTACTTTTTCATCTTTCAAGGGAGCTTTCATGCTCTGCAACGTCGTACGGACTCTGGTATTCATCTCTACTCCTGAAAACCAATACAAAGCTGCAAAACCATAACAACCCAACATCAAATGACACCCAGCTGGAGAAAATACTAAAAAGAAAAGAGACGAATTCTCCAAGCAATCTCATTAAATAAAAGCTCAGACCTTGAGTAAAGTTTCATTCCTATTCAGCGCGGGAAACTTGAATGCAGCACGAAAACACAGACCCGCTGCATTTCTCGATCCGAGCGAATAAAATAACAGAGGAAAAGCAGAGGAGAGGAAGAGAATCCGAGCAAAACGTCATTGAAGAAAGAGAAGCAGAGAAGAAGAGAAGGCGAAGAGATAAATAAAAAGATAACGAGAAGAGAGAGAAAGAAAGAGAGAGTGAGGAAGAAGCTCTTTTTTCATAAGAAAGGTTGAAGGGGACGGCTGACAGAGTCCTCTGTCATGAAAACGGCTGCTTTCCTAAAGAACCTGTCGCACCCGGCGCATCTTAGCGTGGAGATAAGCCCGGTTCGCGTCATGATGAATAAACATGCGCCTTTCTTCTCTCTTTATCTCTTTTTCAGTTCTTAAGCTTCGCACCTCTCTTCCTTCTCTCTTCTCGTCTACTTCTTTTTTCACGATCCGGTGCTACGACCCTTACTGTAACTTACAGTGCTCCTAGTTGTGTACGGACATATATTGACAGTCCCATCCATCAATCTGTACTCTGGGTTTTGTCAGACTCAATCTTCTTCCCACACCAAGATAAAAACCACATGGATTGGACGGTTACGATGGCTGATGATTTGAAAAGCGTACAATCAGCTATTTAAACCATCCTTTTTTTTTTAAAGTTATTTAAACCATCCATTAAGCAGGGCCATTCATTAATTGCTTGTGGTTCCAAAGAACCACCATATGATCCTGAGAATCCCATCGATGGCATTGAAAATTAATGGCTACGGAGAAGATGGCCAAAATTTGGGTGGATAGGATCATCTGATGAGCTTTTTTATTTTTTTTTCTGGACGTATTGGACAGCCAAGATGGATCGATTGCACCATAATTTAAGTGTACAACGAGGGATTGGATCATTTCTATTTTTTTCATTGTTTTTAGTTTTTTTGAAGATTCCAGAAATACCCCTGTCGAGTCCGTGAATTGTCGGAAATGGTCACGGAAGAACGCACGCCATTTATTGAAATTGTTCCATTTTCTTTTGTACGTATGTCCGTGGTTTGGTCGTCATGTATGGTAGTCCGCGGTAGCACCGAGTTAGCCCAGGTACGTTTGGTAGGAGCCACGGCCCAAAACCATCTACCCCCACTCTGTCCACCAAGATGGGCGCTGGAGAGCAGCTAATTGGTGGTTCAGTAGACTATAGCTGTTTTGTCCCTTTTGCGCGGGAAATAAGAAAAAAGAAAGGAAATATCAGTTGGCGTTTGGAGACAAAATCTGTCCATATCTCGTCGTCTCTTCTAAGTTCTAACCGGGCCATTTTCCCTCCCGCGCTCATGCATGTACTTGAAGGGTGCTTTGGTCATTTCAATGGGTAGACTGCAGGGGCTACATAACTCCGACGGACCACCAATTTTCTTAGTTCATTGGTTATAGATCCATTCCTAAAATTGTGGGGCCCACCTGGTTCCTTGTGTCTGCGGTTAAAAATGGTAAGCAGCACGGGGGACCAGATGAATTGGTGAACTGGGGGACCACCAAAGCACATCTCCGTTGTTCATATACCTGGTAAACTGTCGTGGACATGTACTTAGCAGCAAGCGTCACCATTAAATATTGAATATTTTAGGTAGTGGACATGTACTCAGCAACAAGCGTCACCATTAAATATTGAATGTTTTAGGTACGAGATTTACTTAGAATAAATCTAATGTGCTGCAATAAGATACGTATGTACTTCAGCCTTTGCACTTGGGTCATGTTTCTATGATCCAAACCGTTCATATGATGGCCCACGCTCAGATGGGGACACCCAAAAAGAAAAAGAAAGCGAACGGTATGATACTTTCTAACCCTTTTATCATTCACATCTTTTCCTTTTAATATGAATACTATTCTTTTCATTTTGAGAAATCAAAGGGTTGATATCTTTTTGTCTAAGATAGTTTTTCAGAACCTCATAGCTGATGTGAGGCGCATCATGTAAACGGTTTGGATCGTTGAATAGGACCCAGATCCAGCGGCTAAAGCCCCACCACTTCATTACCTTATACATATACGTATGTGGTAGTTGACTTCTCACTTATTTTAGCAACAGATTTAGGAGGAGAATTCTAGGGGCAGTTTTGTAATTCACCAATACCAAAAGGGTGCGGGTTTGGTACGGCCGGGGCGTACCAAATACAGTGCGGCTCATACCATGGGGCCCACCTTGATGAATGTATTATATATCCATGCCTTCCATACGTTTTCAAGATCATTTTAGGACATTAGCCCAAAAATGAATTAGATCCAATTCTCAGGTGGACCATACCATAAGAAAGAGTGGTGATTGACTATTAATGGGCTACGTAAGCTTTGGATGAAGCTGATATTTGGTTTTTCCCTTCATCCAGGTTTATGTGACCTTATCAACAGGTTGGATGAAAAATAAACATTAATAAAACATTACAGAGGGCCCTAGGAAGTTTTTAATGGCAAGGCATTCAATCACCTCTGTTTTCTATATTATGGTCCACCTGAGATTTTGATCTTCTTCATTTTTGGGTTCACGCCCTAAAATTATCTGGAAAAACGTCTGGACGACGTGGATGTAGAATACATGCATACAGGTGGGCCCAAGGTAACGGCAACACCGTCTTGGTTAAGGCTGGGGCCACACCTAATCAGCCCCCTACTAAAAGACACTGGTAGAGCGTGATGTATGATATGCAGGCAGCTAAAAATTACTGAGAAATTACTCACTTGGCTTACAAATAATCCAAACTAAACTGTACAAACTATCTACACCAGCTTAGGTGCATCATGAATTAAAAATTACTCTTATTATATTATTGAAACTTTAAATTGCTAGACACTTCGTGTACGGCTAGAAATGAAAATATCCAATGGTCTCATTTAGAAAAACAAGTGACCATGAATCAGAGGTTAGAATTATTCAAGCAACCTCATCTTTATTCTGTAACTCAAATACATTGGTTTCCACAATTTAGTCGGTTTAATTTGTGTTAATATACACTAAGTGGACCATTTCTAAGTGCCTGTGTATGAACCGTCGTACGCAGCCCGAGTATCAAATAATTTCCCAAGATGATTGAAACTTACCCATCACGTGCAAGGTCCTGAAGAATTTACTAAACACGACTTGAAACTCTTCACAAAAGAAAATGGAAAGAGGGAGAAAATCATGAGAGGGTTAATATGGGAATATTTCTCTGTTGCACTTTAGCTTCTCTCTCTTTTTTTCCTTTTTCTTTTTCTTTTTCTTTTGGCTGTGAAATGCAGAGATCATACACATGCGGGCTTGGATTCGGTAGTGAACCCTCCAGTACGAGCTCAGTACTTAGTCAATACTGGAAAAGTATGTGAGCCCCACCACGGTGTATGTACTTTTATCCAATCCGTACATTCATGTTTCGAGATCATTTTAGGCTATGATCTCGAAAATGAGACAATTCCAAAGTTTTCGTGGACCACACCACAGGAAGCAGTGGGGATAGTGATGGCTACCGTTGAAAGCTTTATAGGGCCCTACCGCAATGTTTATTTTCCATCCAACCCATTCATAAAGTTGTATAAACACGGATGAAGGGAAAAAGATAAAAATCAGCTTGATCCAAAACTTCTTTGGTCCACAAAAAGTTTTCAATGGTAGGCATTCAATCCCTACTGTTTTCTGTGGAATGGTCCATTTGACCTTTGGATCCACCTCATTTTTTAGATGATTCCATAAAATGAACTAGAAAAATGGATGGATGGATGGATAAGACTTATACATCATGGTGGAGCCCATAGAGCTTCGACCAGTTCCGTCCAGCACCGAGCTCGATACTGGAGGGGTCACTACGGAATCTAGGTCCATACACATGCAGAGACGGGGGAGGGGGCAGCTATCATAAGTGCGTAACGGTGTGGACACGCCACCACTCGCTTTCTAATCTTATCCACGTGACATGACACCCTTTTATGTATTAATCTATTTTTAATTTAATAATTTAAAAAAAATAACTTTTTTTCTATTTAATCTAATAAGAACTGCTACAATGCTCTAAGAGCACCATAAGTTATATTTATAGTGCTCCTAATTGCATTGGAACACATGGACAATCCAATCGGTCAATCTAGACCATCCATCGGGTCCAACACAGAATTCATAGGATTCCATGCATATATATCACACCAATCTGACTAATCTGATCATTAGATCTTAATATGGACGGTCATGATCATTTACATAAAAATAGATCCAATCAACAATTTGATTTAGTCTGGTTGTGGGGACCACTATATATTTCTTATCCATTCTCAACTTAATAGACAGTTCAGATCTATTGATGGACTGTCCAAGTGGCCAGATGCAACTAGGAGCACTGGAGCATTTGTGTAATCTAATAATCTAAGTTTAGAAACATACTGGTTGTCATCATTAAATCCCATGCTAATCTTGATCAGGTATGTTTAAAGTATTCATGCAGGTTACAACCATCTCTTAATGATCCACCTATCATATTTTCCAAGGGGCATGGCCCAAGGCATTTGGGAACTGAGAACGGAAATATCATGAGTGTGTTGGGGATGGGTCCCATGTAACTCATCCGAGTCGACTCAGTCCCAGAGCTGATCAGTCACCCCTTAGTTGGGCATATTAGGCCAATTTCACTTGGCACTTAGCAGAGTCACAACTTAACCCGAGACCAGATGGGTCTGTCCAGTCGCACCTGACTCTTAAATTCACCAAACTTCCCACACACCAACGGTTGAACGATAGTGAGCTTAATTGCCGACTTACTTTGAGATATGGATATTGTTAATGACTTGATGTGGTAAGATTTGATTGAATTGAATGACATGCTATTATTAGAAATAGACACAAAATAGGTTTGAAAGATGCGGGGAGGATGGGAGTGGATTAGGTACTGCCTGAGTAACACCTTTGTGGCTTACCCTTACGTTGGGGGCCTACCTTGATGTGTTGCATATCCACACCATCCATATGTTTTCCTGCTCAATTTAAAACTGTTCCAACCAATTAAGCATATCCAAATCTTAGGTGAACCACACCGAAGGAAACAATAGTGACTGAACACCCACCATTAAAAACTTCTTAAGGCCGATAGTAATGTTGACAGTAATGCTTCTTTTCCATCCAATCCGTTGATAGTGTCAGCTTGACCTGGATGAAGGGAAAATATAAAGATTAGCTGGATCCAAAACTTTTGTGGACTACAAAAAACTTTTAATGGTTACTCGCACTGCTTTCAGTGGTATGGCCCAGCTGAGATTTTTATCTGCTTAAGTTTTGGGATCATGTCCTGAAATAATCTGTGAAAACAGATAGGACGGCGTGGATATACAACATATTCATCAAGGTAAGCCCCACACGATAAGGGTAACACCCACTAAGGTGTTGCCCGGGTAACGCCTCATCCGCTCCTTCAGTCGAGTACTTAACTCGACCGGGCCCATCTCTTGCTTAATCAAATCCTATCATAAGCAAATCCTATCACGTCTTCCCTTGTCATGTGTGAATGGCATCTACGCATTATAACAAGTTGGTCCCACCAGGAGGAACCATGGGTTTAAAACTCTTGGACTGGTCCTTACTCATCCAAGTCGGGTTGAAATCAGACCTACCAAATCCGGTCAGTACAACAAGTCACCCCGACTAAGTTGAGTTAGGCTGATTCACCCCTGACTCGTGGTCCTAATAGCTGTTAACCCTGTGAAGAACGCATGATGCAAAAATCGATCTAATCAACTCACAAGGTGGTCCACGCACATGCTTTGGAACATATTGATAGTTATCCATTGTTTTCTACCCTGTGACGCACATGGTGAGTGGACTCAGTCTGATTTTTGTTTCATGCGTTCTTCGTGGTGGGGCCAACCTCTTCACGGTGGTCCATTGTCCTCCACAGAATGGAGTTAGTCGAACTGTAATAGCATCATCCAAACAGCTGTCTGTGAGACCACATAAGGCACCCCATAGATGGCATATTCAGGACCATCGATCTGCTGGGCCCATAAATCACACGAGTCAGGTGATCCAAACCACCAATTAATGTAGATTTTTCCATATTAGCACTCGCACCATTGTAAACCGTGTAATTAAATTATCAGGGTTTAAATTAAAGATGATCCTGACCTTTGATTTATGGAATTGAATGTGAGCCACTGAAAATGTTCCATATTCATCGATGGATGATGATCAATTCATTTGCTGGCTGTATTTGGTGGGGCCTATATTCATTTGCAGAAACTGGACTCGGACTGTTGCCAACCCTAGATCACAACCGTTCATTTGTAGAGCATGCAAAAAAAAAAAAAAAACCTCAAACCAACCAAATGATCCCATCCGCCTGAGGGACTTTCTCTTCAAATGTTGACCATTGGTTGACATTTTCTCTAACTTTCCATGTGTAATCTTCGAGAGCCTTTGGGTGTACCCCGTCAACGGCAGGATCTAACAAACGCACCATCCAGATCTTGTACACGTGTGCCACGCTTACAAAGATAAGAGTGCATTGTAGGTAATCACGATACCAGAGTTAGTACTGATACTCTCTCCCTCCCTTCTTTTTTTAACTCGCCATTGCTTTTTTCTAGGATGGCAAAGGGGATTGCAGGCATGCTATTAAAAATCTCTTGTGCCCACATAAGTCTTGGATCAAACTTATAGGCATGTTTTCCTCCATCAAGGTCAGAGTAACCTTATGAACGGATTGGATGGCAGATAAAAATCATGGTGGGCCTTAGGAAGGTTTCCATAGTGGGGCGTCATTACCCCCACTGTATCCTATGGCGTGGTCCACCTGAGATTTGTATCGGCCTCATGCTGGGCTATGCACTAAAATGAGCTGGTGAAACAAATAGTCGGTGTAGACGTAACACAGGCTTCATGGTAGGCCCCACTTAGCCTAGGCTGCATTAGAGGCGTATTACCTGAGCCCTAAGCATCGTGGGGGCCGCTGTGATGTATGTGTCATATCCACTCCTTTCATCGATTTCGCCGTCTCATTTTAATACATGAGCCCTAACATGAGGGAGATCCAAAGCTTAATTATACCACACCACAAGAAACAGTAAGGATTGAACCCATACTATTAAAAAACCTTTTGGATTAAGTTGACAGTTGAACCCATCCAGGTCGGAGTCACCTTATGAATGGTTGGATGGCAAACAAATCACAGTGGTCCTAAGAAGCTACCAATGGTGGGTGTGGCTGTACCACGGTTTTCTATTATGTGGTCCACTTTAGATTTGTATCTTCCTCATATTTAGGCTTATGCCCAAATCTGAGCTGACAAAACAGATGGGCGGCATAGATATCACATATACATCACGGTGGACCCCACTGAGCTTTGGGCTACCGGGAGCTGCAGGCAATCGACGTCAATTTAGACAGGAGGTCTCGAGGCCAACAGGTTTGGACCATAAGTTATAGTCCATCTAACAAATAACTTCCAACCTGTTATCTGCATGTGAAATCCAACCCTTCCCATATGTTTAACCCATCACAAGAATTTCCTAATAAAAATTATTTTCAATCAACTAATCATGTGGGCCACACAATACACAAATATATAGCCATTGAAAAATAGCAAAATACAGTTGTGGCCAAATCAACAAGTGGATGTAGTTAATTTTAGTATAAGCTGATCCTCATGAAGGTTCCAACCTATTGTACGGGTTGGATCTCGACAATACCTTTAAGGTTGGAAATTATCTGCTGCCTTGACTGTAATTCACCGTGCCTTCTATTTACAAAGGAAGAGGTACAATTGAGTGCAACGCGGATTCCGCAGTGAGTAACTCACCACGCTATAGCGTGGTGACTAAACCCTGTGGACCCACCGTGCTGTATATGTCATTATCCACGCCCTCAATCCGTTTTTCCAGCTCATTTTAAGGCATGATCTTAATATTGAAGTATATCCAAATCTCAAGTGGACCAAACCACATGAAACAGTGGGGATAATGACGTCCACCGTTGAAACCTTACTAGGGATCAAAGTGATGTTTATTTGTCATCCGACCTGTTCATAAGGTCACACAGACATAGATAAAGGAAATAAACACAAATATCAGCTTGATCCAAAACTTCCATGCATGGTGCCCAAGAAATTTTCAACATTACGTGTTCAATTCCCACTCTTTCCTATAGTGTGGTCCACTTGAGCTTTAGATGTACCTATTTTTTTTTAATGCACTTAAATAAGCTGGAAAAATGGATAGACGAAGTGGATGGTACATATACATCATGGTGGGCCCCCCGTTTTACTCTACAGAAACTGTCCGATTGAAAAAACCTTTGCGAGATGAAGACATGACAAGCGACAGCCGTCTTTCGGATTTATGCTACCAGATGCAAAAATAAGAGGCGGTGAAGGAGATCTAATTACGTACAGCGGCTGTATCTGAACTTTTAAATACAATCATGTGTTTCCCTCCAAAATTTCATTTATGTGGAGTATCTTATCCGTGGAAAAGGTGATCCATAGTACGATGAGTATCTGATAAAAATATCAGTTTGATCCATTCGTTGGGTGGGCCACACCAATACAAGTAGTCATAGCATAAGCTGTCCATTGATTTCTACATTGGGTACCTGTAGATGAGCCTGATTTTCATACCAGGCGATGATTTATGGAGTGCCCCCATCTTCTGCACGAATTTGTTACTTGGCGTGGCCCATCCTTTGATTTGTTTTCTTCTAACGGCCGTTGATTAATCTATCATTCCTTGTCCATTTGGAGTGCCCAATCAATGCAATTTGAGCTATGAACTATCTAGGGAACGGTTCATCTGATGAACGGTCTAGATCTCCATAATCTGTCTCATCTTACGACCCAGGTCTCTGATCTTTTTTAGACATATCCTTCTTCACCAATTTAGAAACTGGCGGAATATTGGTCGGTGTCCGTTCGTCCATTTGATTGGTCCACATATGATGGGGCCAACATGTCTGCATGTATGGATAATCCAGGCCGTCCATCTAGTGGACACTACAGTGGATGGAAGATGACAAGAATATTGCACCCGTCAGATTATTTTATTAGTCTGATCGATGGCCTTCGAATGGATGGTTAAAAAAAAAAAAGAATGGTCGGTGGTCAGTGTTAAGGATAAACCATACGGCTAGGATTGTCCTAAATGGTGGAGCCCACTAGATGCACAGTCTAGATCATCTAACCATTCAGTCATCTGGACCCCACTATGGATGGCCAGAGGTTAACGAACCTCAAGCACCAGGAAGCAGCGTCATTCAAAAAATAGTATTCGACTCGTGGAGGTATCATATGATGCTCGACTAAAACAGACACAATTTTGGTAAAGCCACCAACTTAGCTTAAAGGGCACACCTTTCAGTGATTTTATCCGTTCATCTAGTGGACCTAATTATAGGTAGCCATGATTCCAAATTTCCTCATCAGATGAGTTAACGAAACTGATTAGGGGCCAAAAATGGATGGTCCGTATTAACAAAAGAAAGAAATAAAATGCACAGATCACATACGTATCCCCGGGGGGGGGGCGTTTTTTTGTAGACAAATGAGAGGCATGCTTTTGTCCGGCGGAGCATTGTAAGATATTGGAAAAGAGGCATTACACGGTGCACATGCGACCTACATTGTAGTAACAGTACGTGGCCTGTATGCCCGTCAAGATTGGGAGCGGATCTGATCAGGCCCAGTGATACTGAGTTCCACAGTAACTGACGTGGCATCATTTTATTAGTCCACCGGTTATAAGTACGTACTCAATCGGGAGCGGATTAGCTGTTACCCGGGGAACACCCACCCATACTTTGTGGGGCTCACCTTCATGAATGTGTTTCATATCCACGCCGTTCATCCGTTTTTTCAGATCATTTAAGGACATTAGTTAAAAAATTAAGCAGATCTAAATCTTTGGTGGACCACACTACTGAAAAAGGTAGTGAATGATAATTAAAACCTTTTTGTATGCCACAAAAATTTTGGATCAAGCTAATATTTGTATTTTTCCCTTCATCCAGTTCTACTTGACCTTATCAACAGGTTGGATGGAAAATCACCACTACAGATCTGCTTACAATGGGCCTTAGGATGTTTTTAATGGTGAGCATTCAGTCACCACTGTTTCTTGTGGTGTGGTCCACTAGAGATTTGTAGATACTTAATGTTTTGTACTGGGTTCTAAAATGGGCTGGAAAAACAGATGGACAGAGTGGATATACAAAATATCATCAAGGTGGGCCCTACGGTAAGGGTAACACCTACTAATCTGTTACCCGTAGTCCTCAAATAGGACGGTTGATAAGCCAATTATTCACGCGTGCCATGCTTTCCTTTTTTATAAGCCAATTATTCACGGTTATGTCACGTGACCGCACGCGGAGATCGTAAGCGAGAGAAATGGACAAGTAGAACGCAGATAACTGTCTGCGGGCTCTTGCATAGAGGATCCGGAATCCTCTGCAATGCCTGTTTTAACTCCCATGCTGCATGTGGGGCCCACCACGTTCCGTATGTGAAATCTAATCCGTTTGTCAGGTTCCATCATCGATCTAGGTAACGGGGACAAAATTATCCAGGACCACAAATCAAGTGGGCCACACAATGAGGACCAATGAAAATGGAATGTCAACCATGAGGGTTGTGAATAGAGCAAACATGGTGCGCATAGAAGAAATGGACGGTTGAGTTAGATTGAAACATACCACATGGGGCCCGCCAAGTGAAGCATGTGAAGAGAGATCCGGATCTTTCACTGGCTGATATCGCCGGCAGCAGTGATAGACATGCTCTCTTTTTATCTAATTTTGGCAAAGCTGAAAGGTACAAAAGAATCTAGATCCTATCTCAGGTCACTGAATTGTAAATGGAGGACATGAGTTTTCTTCTGATTTCTCTCTCTCTTTCGAAAATTTTCTTAAATGGGAAGATTTTGTAGACTTGTAGTCCTCTCATTTCTTTAAAAACACACTTTTTTTCAATTCATATACCTTAAGAAATATAATTTGAAACAACCCATCTGTCTATGAAGTGCCACAATAACCACATGTTGCTGTCCATTTTTAAGCATTACACATCTGCAAATGGAGTCCGGATCATCTGCTCGGCTTCAATAGGATCGTCTGCTGAGTTGGACCAAACAGGTGGTCAGCAAACAAGAAAATCCCTTTGAAGCCGAGCAGATGATCCGGATTCCTGTAAATGTGCCCAATGTGCAACGTTGCCCCCTTCATCAAGCATCCATCTGCCAATGTGCCACATGTGGTGCAATTCATCTTCCAGCACTCCACATGTGCTACATGTGCTAATTTCCTAACTTCATGTGCACCATATGTTCTAATGTTCTGTTAAAGTCCCTCTAGGATATACATTGGTACACCATACTCTAACAGCTTGAGCTTTTAAAGCGAGTAGTTGTTTGACATAGCATCAGAGTGGGAGATCACTTTTTTCATGAAAAATTATATTTTGCAAATCAACTCACAGGGAATACTTTTGAAGAATCCTGTTGAAGATAAGGGAAACAACTTTTCGTTTCCCACAGTTTCTTAAAAATAGTATCTCCTATCAATTATCATTTTCACAAAATCAAACGGGGCAAAAAATGTTAGTTGTGACCCCATGTTGGGGGCCCTTGTGCTACTGCTAATAACTCATAGGTAGGCCCCGCTTTTCTTGTCTGAGCTCCAAGGAAGGGTCATACAACACTTTTTTTTTTTCTTATCCCCTCTTCTCTATGCGTAAGTGGTCTATTCCCAAAAAACTAATGAATCCATGTGTAAGGCCCATAGAAGAAGAGAGAGAGAGAAAAGAAATGAAAGACAGGTGAAGAGAGAGGTGTGATTTGTTTTCCATTCAATCTCATCCATTGATCAAGGCTGATTTCAATATTTATCTTGTCATCTGTACCATTTGAATCCAAGGAACACTCCAAATGTATTACAATTGATTGTGTGGCCCCTAGCATTGAGGAACATTAGCCATGCTTGTGGCCTTGACCTAGTGTAAGGGCACAGACAAGCAACACAACTAGAAAAGTAATATTTTATTTTCCCTTTGGCTTGACATTAATTACCTCCCTTTTTCATCTTCTCATTCCACACCAGCTCACGCATCGTAGCACTATTGAGAAAGTGTGATTGCCGTTACGGACTCTATCGGATTGCATGGTGCGGCACACAGTACTGATGTCGACGCTTTGTGTACTATGGAATCCGAGTCCCGATGTTACATCCGTTGTATATTCATGGGAGTAAACATGACCAAAAACAGACACAAACCCAGCATGTGCAAGGTCGTAGCCCTTTAACAAATGGTCCTAACTCTCTTCCAAAGTTGAGGGAATATCAGCATTGTTGAGAAATTTTTGATCTTTAAAAAATAAATAAATTGGAAAATCTGAGAATAAGGACCGGACTCAAAATAATTTGAGTAGGGGTGAATTACGCTTTAAGGACAGTGTGTTTTTCACGTGCTTCAGCCTGTCCTTATTCTCGGATTTTCCAATTTATTTATTTTTTAAAGATCAGAAATTTCTCAACAATCTTAAAGCGTAATCTTTCTGATATGGAAACCAAAGGGGTATCATCAATCAAACTGATGAACCAGGATCTGATTCATCTGGACCGGTTCGATGGAACCAATTTCACCAGATGGCAGAATAAGATAAAGTTCTTGCTTACGGCGTTGAAGATATTCTATATCTTAGACTCGAACTTGAAGTCCGCTTCCTCCAGCTACTGATACGGACACGACTGAGCAGATCAACGCACGCATCAAGAGAGAAGAAGATAATCTGCTGTGTCGAGGACACATTCTAAACACGCTATCTGATCGTCTGTATGATCAATACACCAGAATTGAATCTACCAAAGAAATTTGGACCGCTCTCGAGTTCAAATTCAAGACCGAAGAAGAAGGTACGAACAAATATCTAATAGCTAGCTATTTCGACTACACCATGGTAGATAACAAATCGCTGTTAGCCCAAATCGAAGAACTACAGCTAATTGTTGGCAAAATTAGTGCCCTAAAAATTGATATCCCTGAAGCTTTCCAAGTCGGGGCTATTATCGCAAAATTGCCCCCGAGTTGGACAGAATACAGGAAGAAACTGCTACATAGAACGCGGATTGCTTCCGTATACAAATAACAATTATCCTGGATTGCTTAAACAAATAACAATTATCCTGGATTGTTGAGAAATTTCTGATTGTTGAGAAATTTAAAGATCAGAAATTTCTCGACAATCTTAAAGACTTACATTGATTGTTTAAACAAATAACAATTATCCTAGATTGCTTCCAGGATACGACGAGCCTTATGTGGTTCTGCGTTCAGCAAAAACGAAGGAACCACTATGGAACTCAGTAACACACTCTGGCAGATAAAGAGAAGAAAGAGAGAAAAGAATGTAAGTCTTCTTTTGGCAGCAGCAGACCACTACACTGGTCTAAGTGGCTTGGTTTATTTCAACCAAACCGAGAGGCTAAGAGACTAAAATGAGTGCTGGTTCAGTATCCGAGATTGTGATTGCTGTTGTTGTGTTAGAATGAACCAGACCTGTCCGGTTTATATTGGCAAGGGTGGCTGGCAGTTTTGGTCCAGAGCCATAATGGCACTAGCCGTTTTCTGGTTGTTGTGAGAAACTAGCCGTTTATAGCACTTTCTGACTAGTTGTGCATGTGGGAGTTATGCACCTGCATGCTGACTGTTTAGACTCAATGACTAGTCGTTTCTGACTGTTGGGCTAGCCACCTACAGCTGTTACTGCATGGTCTGGACCGTTACTGCATGAGCAGTTACACAGGTCCCTCTAATTGGCCCTGCAGCTCTTTATAAAAAGCAGAGAGGTCTCTCTGTCAGACCTCCCACCCACGGCACCTCCTCTGTTCCGAACCCAGCCACCTCCAAGTGCGCCACTAGCGCCTCTACAGCCACACTGCCTCACGTGCCCACGCCTTCGCACCTAGCCCGAGCTCGAGCCCGTGCCCGTGCCCAAGCCCGAGACCGAGACCGAGCCCGAGCCCGAGCCCGTGCGCGTGCGCGTGCGCTTTGCACTGGAACACGCAAGCCACCATTCTTCCTCTCTTCCACCATAAATAAGTAAGGTGCACAACACCCTACTTATAAAGAGGTAAAAAACTTTTCTCCCATCCGATATGGGACAAAAAACCAAACGCCTTTTTTTCTTTTAAAATTATTTTTAAAACAACATTTTTCAACAAGCATTGGGTTGCATCTACTAGAATATGATTGCAATAGGGAGGTGGTATAGGGAGCATTTTGTGGAAACCTTTGTCCATGGACAGCGTGTCTTAGCATTCTCAGTGGACATCCTAACATCCGGTTTATCTTTTTTAACACCCATCTCATGGATTTGTTTGTCTTAAATCATAGCTACATCCAAATGGTGGAAAGCTCACCCTTCTCCACTAACTCATTTTCATTTTTGCCAATGGCTCTTGTAAGAAGGCCCACTTTTTGGATGGTTGATTTGGATCAATAAAGCAAATTGAACCAATGACATTTGTAGGTTTATTTATCATTTGTGGGCCTATTTGTTTCGCTAATTACTCTGGTAATTGAAATGAAAAGTTTCATCGTTACTGATTTTCCCACCGCTAAACCAAATATGAAAATCATTGGTTAAATGTAGATATATTCATAATACAGTAAAGGAATTTGTAATCGTTAGGCTTTTTTCTTGACATTATCATGAAATTTTGAATCCGTAACATTAGTATATTTTGATGATGATTTCACATTAAAATAATGTTAAAATGTAATTTTATTTTTTATTTTATGCCAATGAACCAATCGCAAGAATTAGCTGTCAAATGCAAACAGGTAAAGTAATTCAAAATCATTGAACATTTCCTTCACATCACAATGGTAATGAGTGAAACAAACAGCACTACTCGCAAGTGGTAACTATAACTATTGCAATTTGGGAACTCTGCAGCAGATCATGTGCAGACAATGCTACTCCCTCTTCCTTTTAGATATGCAAATGGGGCATCATATTATCTCAAATATAATAATTTATTTATTAGGAGTTATCACTAGCTAATAAAGCTTAGGATCTATAGGCAGTTAGAAATCGTAGTATCATTTATGAGTTAAGGATCTTTTTATCTTTCATTTCAAGTGACTTCAATTGTTAGTCTACGGTTGAAGATTCTAAATAAAGGCCTCAGTGGTAGAAAAAAAAGGAGTTAGGCATCTTTTTCCCCCCACACAAAGTGTGATTTACTTTCTAAGATTTTGATTTTTTTATAATATAAAGAGTTTTAGAAGTGACTGTTGGAGAGCCTTCAAAACGTATGTGCGTGGACAGGGTGCTCAGACCGGTCGGGCGACCGATCTAACGGAGTTGGCCCAGATGCACGGTTGAAGGCAGCAGTTTCTGCATGGTATCCAGACCGGTTAATCGACCGGTCGTCAGTGGGCTCCAATCGGTCAGGGCGACCGGTTGGTGATGAGGCAACGTGTGATATTTTTTCCTGAACGGTTTCTGTGCAAGGTGCGACCGGTCGACTGTGCACGCGGTTTCTTACGCATTACGCGGTAGTGCGTAAGAGGCTTCTATTTTTTAGTTTCTTACTATATATATGGGATGTATCCGGACTTAGAATTGTAATCCTAAGGTGTCCAAAGTTTCCTATTTGCGTTAAGAAGAGGGGAGAGGTGTGTTTGAGAGAGAACTTGAGGTTTTCTCTGTTTTTCCTTGCTTATGGGCTATCAATCTCTGTAATCTTCTGCTTATTCATAGTAGATCGCTTTGTGCCTTGATTTTTTACTCGTAGAGAGGTTTTTCCACGTAAATTCGGATTCTCTTGTGGTGAATGCTTGTGTGTGATTGATTGTATCTTGTTTACTCGTTTGATCTCGCATTGCTCTGTGCGTTTCAGTGTTCCGCTTCTGCTATCGGTTTTCCCAACAAGTGGTATCAGAGCTAAAGTTGGAGTGAAGTAGATTCGAATCTGAGACGAGAAGATGGGATCGAGCGCAAGGTTCGAGTTAGAGAAGTTATCCGGGAAAAATAACTTTGAGCTATGGAAGGTGAATGATGAATCCTTCCTGGTTCATCAAGGGCTTAATGAAGCTCTTGGAAAGCGACCCGAGGCTATGAAATATGATGAGTGGACGAGGCTCTACAAGAAGGCTAGAACCTCAATCCTGTTAAATCTTACTGGATGATGTTCTTTATCATGTCATGAAGGAGAAGACTGCGGCTGAAACGATGGCGAAGCTAAAGAAAGTTTATGCCAAGAAATCTCTAGAGAATCGCATGTATATGTTGATGGAGTTGTTCACCTTGAGGATGGCTAAGGGAACTGAGGTGAAGGACTACCTGAGCACGTTCAATAAGCTGGTTTGCAAGTTGGTGGAGATCAATGAACTTATGAAGGATGAGTATCAAGCATGCGTCCTGTTGAATTCTCTTCCACATTCATATGAGTCGTTCAGGGACTCTATGTGCGCAGGGAGGGAAACCATGAACGTTGAGACTGTTATCTCAGCCCTCCAGTCGAAGGCAATGAGAAAGAAAATCGTTGACGTGTCTTCCCGTTATTCCTGAGAGGCACTGATTATGAGGGGAAGAAGTTCTGAGTATGAAGGATACTCGAAATCGAGATCTAGGGCCAAGGGCAAAGGTAAGGCGAAGGTGAAGTGTTGGAATTGTAGCCAAGAGGGCCACATGAGAGGGGATTGTTAGAATCCTAGGTTGAAGCAATAGAGGTATGAAAATTTTTCTAGAAAGGGAATCAATACCATAGAGGACGGTGGCGATCTGTGTGAAGTTCTGACCGTATCTAGTAAGGGATCTCACGGTAGTCAGTGGATCCTAGATTCAGGGGCTTCATGTCACGTATGTCCTGACCGGAGTTCATTCACGACATACAGGGAGTATGGTGGTGAATCGGTGTTTGTGGGCGAAGAATTCACTCATAAGGTTGTGAGTATTGGTACGGTGCACATCAGGATGTTCGACGAGATCGAACGAGTCTTGGAAGATGTAAAGCATGTCCCCAAAATGAAGATGAATGTGATTTCTCTTGGTGCACTCGAGGCGAAAGGGTACGTGTTTATCGATCGCGATCGTTGTTGTGAAGTGATGAAAGGGGCACTTATGTGTATGAAGGCACGGAAGTGTGGTCATCTTTACATGTTGATCCGGAGCACAATTCATAGTGGAGTTGTGGGTAAGGCAGCGAGATCTACGGTTGCTCCTATGTGGCAAGTGCCCAAGGGTCACATGAGAAGAGCGGTAAAGGGCGTGAATTTGCAAGGTTAAGGTCGATGGTGGCACGAAAATCGGTGGAGCTATGATTGAAGATGAGATGACGTTACAAGAATGGTGTTTAATTCGACGTTTAAAGCCTCGGTGAAGATTGTTAGAGAGTCTTCAAATGTATGTGCGTGGATAAGGTGCCCAGACTGATCGGGCGACCGGTCTGACGAAGTTGGCCTAGATGCACAATTGAAGGCAGCAGTTTCTACATAGTATCCAAACTGGTCAGCCGACCGGTCATCAGTGGGCTCCGACCCGTTGGGCGACCAGTTGGTGATGAGGCAGCGTGTGATCTTTTTCCTTGGATGGTTTCTATGCAAGGTGCGACCGGTCGACTGTGCACACGGTTTCTTGCGCATTATGTGGTAGTGCGTAAGAGGCTTCTATTTTCGAGTTTCCTACTATATATATGGGATGTATCCGGACTTAGAAGTAATCCTAAGGTATCTAAGGTTTCCTATTTGCGTTAGGAAAAGGGGAGAGGTGTGTGTGAGAGAGAACTTGGGGTTTTCTTTGTTTTTCCTTGCTTGTGGGCTGTCAATCTCTGTAATCTTCTGTTTATTCATAGTAGATCGCTTTGTGTCGTGATTTTTTACCCATTGAGGGGGTTTTCCAGGTAAATTCAAATTCTCTTGTGGTGGATGCTTGTGTGTGATTGATTGCATCTTGTTTACTCGTTTGATCTCGCATTGCTCTGCGCGTTTTGGCATTCTGCTTCCGTTGTCGATTTTCACAACAATGACTGCATCTAAGATCCAAGTGAATGAAAGTTAGAGTAAAAAATGAAAAAGAAAACAAAAACAAGATGTTTAAAGATCAAAATCGGTTGGTAACTCAGGCGAGTAGCTATTGCATTTCTTGACTCGTGGGTGGACCGAGTCAAAGATCAAAATAGAAATGAAACGGAATCGGAGAGGGGATGATGGGCAGGGCCTAGAGGAAACGGAATATACCGTAGAGCCAGGCAGGGGAAAATACTAATCTGAACCATCCGTACATTGAGCCTTATATTGGATGGAATATGGTTCAAAAACCATGTATATAAGACAACTAAAGCCATCATCTTTTTCTCACTTTTACATGCTGAATGTCTTACCACCGCTGGTTTGAAAGCCACAAACTGAATGCTTTGAACTATCTTACTGGTAAATTTTTAATAAATTTTCTATCAACAGTAGGATCCACTTTATGGACGGTCCAGATTCATAAGTCTTCCTGCCAAATGAATGGTTCAGGGATGGTTTTTACACTCTCCTTATTCTATCGACTCTACTGTTGACAGGGATATCCCTGGTGACTGGACGTGGGGGGCTTTGACTCGGCAATCAACTTTTAAGATGCTTCGCGTGGACCCCATCTTTAACAGCCGTTAATGGTCCAATCAAATCGGGCCACATCTGTTGACCTTGTCACAACGCAGGTGACCCTGCCCAACGTGGAAAATTTTGACTGAGCCACACCATCCATGCATATTATCCACACCATCCATGCATTTTGCCATGTCATTTTAAGGTTATGGCTCAAAAAATGAGGCAGATCCAAGGCTCAAGTAACGGAGATTAAATGCTTATCATTGAAAATTTTGTGAGTGCCACGGAAGCGCTTGGATACTATATTTGTGTTTTCCATTCATCCCCGTCTATATGACCTTATGAACAGGTTGGATGGCAAATAAACTTTAAGGTGGGCCCTAGAAAGGTTTCAATGGTATGCGTCATTAGCATCGTTGCTTCCTATGATGTGGCCCACTTGAGCCCTGGATTTCCTCATTTTTGGGCCATAACCTAAATTGGCATGGACGGTATAGATGAAATCCATACTTCATGGTAGTCTCAGAACCTTAGCCTATTTTGAACTCGGGATCGGCAGAAAAGTATCCAATCCACGGCGATGTCTAACTTTAATACGGCATATGGCCAATCAAATCCCTCCTAGTCGAGTCATCATGAATGTCCTCCTTGGACTCATCCCATGTTCCAAAGCAACAAAATCTCGTACAAATTTTCGGGAGCGGAGTAGGTGAGACCCCGGATCCACCGAGGTGGGTGGGACCCTGACTGTGGGGCCACTGTGATGTATGTGACTACATCCATACCGTCCATCCATATTGAAAGTTGATTTTAGGGCATGATACAAAAAACAAATCAGTTCCAAATCTCAGATGGGCCATAGTATAGAAAACAGTGCTGATTGACCATTAAAAACTTCCTGTGGGCTACAAAAGCTTTGAATCAAGATGATATTTATGTGGTTTCTTCATCTAGATGTTTGTGACCTTATCAACAGGTTGGATGGAAAATAATGGCAAATAAACATTCCAGTGAAATTAAAGAAGGTTTCAATGGTAGAGATTCAATCACAACTGTTTCTATGATGTGGTCCACCTAAGATTTTAGTCAGCTTCATTTTTTGTATAACACCGTAAAATGATCTTTCAAAATGGGTGGATGGTGTGGATATAAGACACATACATAACTGTGAGCCCCACCATCAGGGGTCCCACCCACCTCGGTGGATCCTGTGTCCTCACCTAATCCGCCCCCCAAATTTTCACCCTACTTGACGAAGGCCATGAAAAATCATAAATTCAATGTCAAATAGTAGAAAAGTAAAAGAAATTCCTTTGAAATAACTGTTTGTGCTGTTTGCATAGTAAAAAGAAAAGGATTCAACTAGCACCTAATCTCTGATTCATATTTTCTCTAACCTTTAGAGAAACATAAGTTTCAACCCTATCACTATTAGAATTTTCTGAAAAATAATTATCACATTTTAAGATTTTAATATAGAAATTCATATAGAATCTTTGAAAAAGACATTTCCTCCAAAAGAAAGGACACACTTGTACGTTGGAATAAGACCATTAGACATGTTTCATTCTCAACCCTTCAATAAGGGCCTGTTTGGATACCACCAAATAAGTTGCTTTTCTTGCTTATGGCAGCTGTTAAGTAACTTATTTGAGATAAGTTAGTTTGGTTCCTGAAGAATGATCATTACTTATTTGCTCAAATTCAATTGAGTATTTCAGTATTCTTATTTTGCTTTTCTACTTTTTCACCACATAGTTAAAACAAGAGGTGCTCGTCCATGATTGTAAATGTGCTGATTTTTGTGGTAACCGCCCAGCCCATGCTGACCATCCAGCTTGCTGGGCCCACTGCAATATATTTGATCTGCGTAGTCCATCTAGTTTGGATGTGAGTGGTGCTAGCATGTGAGGCAGATCTAAACCTCAGGTGGGCCCCACATCAAGAGGCAACAGTGATAATGATGACACCGTTGAAACCTCCTTAGCCCAAACATGATGTATTTTACTCATGCCATTCATCTGTATTTCCAACTAATTTTGAGTGGCCCACTGTGTAGTGGGGCCACATGCTGTGCACATGAAATCCACACTGTCCACCGTTGTTGGTCCATCCCAAAAATGAAACAGAATCCAATCTCAAATAGACTGCACTTTAGGAAACAATGGTCCCACCATTGGTCGGCCCTAATGATGAGTGGCCCATATCTAAGGTAGGCCTTGCATGATGGATGGCCCACATTAGAGGTGGGCCCCACATTTGGGATGATCCACATTAAAGGTGGCTCCACATGATTGGCAATGGATATTGATGGTGGGCCCACTCGATGGATGACCAACATCAAAGTCGGGCGCTACATAAAGAACAGTGCAAATGGCCCACATCTAAGGTGGCCCCACATGATGTACTGCCCACATCAAAGGCAGGGCCCACAAAATGAACAATCCACACCAAAGGTTGGCCCCAAATGGTGGATGGTGGATGTGCAGGGACCAAACAGACTTGAGGAATGATACTGGAAACAAACATGCTTTCTACTTTTTGGTTGATAAGCATGTTGTTTACCAAACATACTTATTTGCCAATTTAGTAGAAACCCAAGATGAGCTATTTATCCCGGTTGGATTGTAAGTTACTTAAGATAAGCTACTTATCAGATAAGTTACTTATCTTGATTTTTACTTATTAAACAAATATGTGTGTTCAGCAAACAATATACTTATCAGCCAACAAGTAAATAAGTATGTTTGGTAATAACACATTGATAAGTAACCTTTCAAAAGAAAATTTCAAATCTACACATGAAAAGAAAAAACTAAGCATTAAGGCAGTTTTTCGAGGCACTTCTCCTAAGAGAATGAGCTTTTCTAATCCCGCGTGTGTGCAATAAAGCTTATATATGTACATGCCATGCATGTGCTAGCATAGCATGATTGGTTTGAGATACATTCCATCCATAAAAACAGGACCACTATATGGATGCCTTGGCACAAGAATCAGGTTGATCCACTGGTCAAGTGGCTCACAATCTGCAAAACAAATGTATGGCTTTGGAAGACTTGGCTGAAGTTTTCTAGCCCATTCACTTGTTTCCAATAGTCGGTTTACATAGTGAGTGGACTAGAACCATTTTTGTGAAAGATGTAGAAGATCAGATTAACCTAATTGGTGGATTGGATCTTGCCCCAATTAATGTAGGGCCCATCTATCTTTGATGTGGGCTGTCTACTGTGTGAGCCCCATGTTTGATGGGACAGTCCATTATGTGGGGCCTCCTTTGATATGGACAATATGAGAGAGCAGTAATTGAGTGAACCATAAGAGAGATAAGTAGAAAAGCAAAATTGGAGGGTGGGTAATTAACATTAATGTAGGGTGACTAACAGTGTGGGTGTCTACTAACCCAAAAAAAAAAAAAAAAAAAAAAAAAAAGAGCCAAGCATGACATGAGAGAGATAATTAGAAAAGTCAAAAGTCAAAAAAGCTATAAAAAAAAAATACTTACTAAGATAAGTAATTATTAAGAGATACGCTACTTTTCAATTATACTTAACAAACAAACTTAAGTGCCAAGAGTAACTTAACGTCTTAAGTTCAGTTGAAAAGTAACTTATTTGCTAGTATGCAAAGGGCCCTAAATGTCCACCGAACCTGATGGTCATATAACCAAATAAATGAAATTTCTGGTTCACAATGCATTGAAACTGTGAGCATCGTCCCAAAAGTTTGATTTGACTCAGGCTTTTTAACTTTTAAGTATGCAATTTCTAAGTATTTTCCAAGTTCTCGCATACAAGAGTGTCAAAGTTTTTCTCATTAATTAAACTACTGGTAAGGCGGCTGGTGGTCACATGACTTACACTGCCTCTCCACACTTTCAAGGAAAGCTCCTCAGATGGCCTCTACTGGTGCACAAGTTCTATACCAAATTGCAAAGGCTGCATGGCTCTCCAAACACATTTCACACGTATAAGAGATCCAGACCGTTTATTTTAGCCCCATCATGGACCGGTCATCCGCCAAAACCCAAACTCCTCTAGTAATACTAGCATCCAATTGGAGGACCTTTGTCCATTCAATGTTGAAAATTTGTTAGACTTTTATTCAAATTAAAGTCATCCAATCAGTAGGGCCCAACAAATCAACGGTCCTGATCACGCACATGTGTGCCAGGTGTACCCTGATCCAAAGTCAATGAACTCAACAAACTAATAAATGGTGACGTTGGGTCAGGTCTCAGTGCTCACTGTCAAAGGAACAAGAGCATGCATAGAATGATTCTGTACTTTCGATGTGTCCATGCATGTGACCTTTACTCATTTATTACTATTTTAATACATAATTCTAAATATAGGGATATGATGCTCACATACAGCTTGGCACGTGAGTGTTGTGTGTGCCATCCATGGGATCCAATGCAACCTATCTTTTCTAAATCCAACAGGATAAAGACTTCCTCCCACCATTATATTACGTATCAAAACCTAATATCATATGCATGTGGTCTCATTTTCTCCCTTTTCCTGATATGGGTTTATATATATATATATATATATATATATATATATATATATATATATATATATATATATATATATATATATATAGAGAGAGAGAGAGAGAGAGAGAGAGAGAGAGAGGAAATTTCTATTTCCAAGTATATTTAATATATTATTGGACGTGGGGTTTTGGGTACATGGGGATTTAAATGGAAAATGTATTAAAAGATGAAGACAAAAGCAAGTGGGAGAGTAGTGGGCATGTTGTGGACCACTTAAAAAAAAAGGTCACAGCTATATATATCAATGTATGGCTGGTTTCATCAGTGTCCTTTCATGCCTTCACATCCTTCTCTCTATGCCATAACCATGTTAAAGTTCATACACTAACCAACACGTGTGAATGTGTGTGAACATTTACATTTGAGACATGAGTTTTGCTAATTTCACGTGCATGTATGGACGCATCCACATGCTGGCAATTGACACATGTTAAAGATCTAAGCTTTCCATCAGGTGACAACACTGTCTGGTTGGATTTTATAGCATTAAAATCATGTCATTTTATACCTCAGGTCGGTCATGGATTATCAAAACAAATGAATGGTTAGAATAATAATAATAATAATAATAATAATAATAATAATGGTTAATTTGCTTTGCATGCTTTAGCACACCTCAACTGAAGTTATTTGATTTTCTAGGCCGAAGATCTAGGCATGGCATTATTTCCAGCTGTACAGAACAAATCTCACACACGTGTCATATTTGCACATGTGCTGATATGTGCATGTGTACGGCTCTTCACACATGTGGAATTAGAGGACATCTTAGAACTTTAGCCGTACAATTATTTTATGAAGAATCATTGGGAAAGTGCTTTGCCTGATATAATTAAGAATCAAGATCATATTCCAAAGTCACTTGATGCTTTAGGAGATTATGATTAATCACATGCATGAACATGTGGCATGTATCTTACCTCATACAAGACGTCCAAACCGTTGGGCCTATTTTCGATATGAATCAATCCCAAAGTCAAATTGATTGGATGGTTATGATCCCCTGTTAATTGACATTTGTTTGTTGATTTTGTACTATTGATTTTTTCTCTCTATCCATTAGATATGCCTACAATATTGAGAGATTTTTTATATAAATGGACCCCACAATTTGAACGGTTTGGATTAAGGTAAGTGCATGCCACATGGACAGAAGCTGTGTGCATTAGTATGAATTTTCCCACTCCCGCGGAGCATCAGCTAATTCCATCAAAGTCTCCCTCTCATCTATGTCGGGCAAAAGACAACTTTCAAGTCATTCTCATTAGTCAATAACTCGGTATCATAAACAAACTTGTATGACTAATCACCTACAGGCAACAGTACCACAACTTGTGGTACCCTACCAAAATTTTCTGCTAACATGATACTTCTTTAGAAATCAATACCATAGAATAGATAACCCTAACTATGGATATCACTCTCCTCAAAAATCAACCTGATCCAATAACTAGGTGGGCCACACGGTATGTTTAATCAGACCATCGGTTGCTCATTAATTCCAATGGTGCAATCCACCTAATGAATGGTCCAATCCTGATTTTTGTGCCATGTGATCTTCACGGTGTTTCCTACCGTTTTCATGATACTGATGTCCCACTTGAGTAACATGCAAACGGTAAAGATGGTATGGTACAACTAGCTGTGGTACCTTCCCTGTAGCTAATCAGTTCTCTCAAAGTTAATATGGGACTTGTTTTAGAGGTATGATCTAGATCCAATACTCAAGCAGGTTCACTTTGTCAGTTTGCCTGACTGGGATCAAGCATAGCCCACCGTCTAGTGATCTAAGCAGTTGATATTTTGTTCACTTTGTCAGTTTGCCGTACTGGGATCAAGCATAGCCCACCGTTCAGTGATCTAAGCAGTTGATATTTTGGGACCCCTTGTCAATGGCTCATGGGCCCAAAAAGAACCCAAGTGGGAAGACTTCTCACCCTCTAATAGCTGGCCAACAAGTAGATGTTAATAGAAAATATACCAATGGTTCTCAGTCAACCAATGCCAGATATTCATACAGCTAGGATTTTCCAATCTGAGGGAGTTTGATAGGATGGGCCATCATCACAACGGTTTGGATCATTAAACCACAACTGAAAGCCCGAACCTGAATGGTCCTGTACAACCTTCCGGCCGAGCATTGTAAGATAGACAGGCTGTTGTATTAAGATCTCTGCTCAAAAACAAATGCTGAGGCGAGACATTGAGGAGGAGACTCCTCCTCACAGCACACGTGCGGACTTGGGACACATGTATCGGATCCAAGCCACTCACTCATAACATGAAGGACTGTAAACACTGACGTGGCCCAAAAATAAGGTCCACTCCACGTATTAGGCAGACCACACATGTAATTCAATTGTATACCGTTCATCATCTCTTTTCTAACCGTCCATCTTCTTTACACTAGTGGCCCACCTGATGAATATAACGGGCTGATTTTTTTGTGACGGCATGCATGTTTGCAGTCGATGGTACCGGATGAACGGCCAAAATCTCAAGCACGTGCGAACGAATTCCTTTTCAATCTCTACTCTCGAGAATGGAACGAGCAATCGTCCACTCAATCAGTGGACTGGAATCAGAGGGCCCCACAAAGCGTCCTAGCGAATCATGCAGTGGGTGACACTCACCACGTTGGTGAAAGGTAAGGCTAGTGGTTTTCCTTTTTCGGGAGTGGCATCGATGTCGATATTTCAATGGTAGGTGATGATGCTTGAATTCCTTTGGGGTACCCCCAAAAGGATGTGTGTGGTCCCTCTATCCTGTTAATAGGGGGTAGATCTCTCCAGCCTTTGGCTTTTCTATCACTTTGCGTCTTCCCACCATTTTAAATAGTGTCAACTCATCCAACAGACAGATGTACCTTGATCCAGCTGCCCAACTCATTTTCATATTTTGGATCTGTAACTGTCCACTATTTTGGACGATTTTGGACGTTCCAAGTTGAGATTCGTGCATGCCATGCGTTTTGAAGGTGAATTACCATTGTTTAGTGAATGTTAAAGACGAACATTATAAGGTCATTAGGCAAAGGTGAAGGAGTGATACTGCCATGCCACCAGAAATGATGATACATCATTTACAAGGTTATGTACCAACCTGTTTTGTTTTTTTCCTTCCTTTTCATATAATACATGGGGAGACTGCAGTGCACTTTACAAAAGTCTTTGACAGCGGGGCCACATGTGGTCCATCCAACGTCTATGTTGATTCTTTCTTGGGTGGGCCCCATCTTGTGGTCTATACACATTACAATTCTTTCAAACGGACAGCGATGATCTTTCTATTGTTTATGGACTAACTACGACTCCTTCAGTTGAGGCCCACTGGATGAACACTAAAGTTCTGTGGGGCCCACAATGATGTTTGTGTTATATCCACTCCGTCCATCCATTTCGTCGGTTTATTTTAGGGTAGACCCAAAAAATGAGGGAGACCCTAAACTCATGTGGGCTACACGAGTGAGGAGTGAACGTCCACCGTTGAAACCTTTGTGGTGGACACAGAAGTTTTGGATCAGGTTTGTATTCGTGCATTCCCTTCATCCATGTGAGAATGAACTTATGAATGGGTTGAATAGCATCTAAACTTCACGGTGGGCCCAGGAAGGTTTCAAGAGCGGACGTCTCCATCCATACTGTTTCCTGTGGTGTGGCCCACTTGGATATCGTATCTCCTTCTAGTAGGAGCTAATTTCCTAAAAATGAACTGACAAAACTGATGAACGGAGTGCAGATGACACAAACATCGTGGTGGGCCCCCACAGCTTTGGGTTGCAGGCAAGTAGCGTCCCACTAAAGTTCGCCACACGTGCTCCACGTGTACGGTTTAAGCAGAGATGCGTTTCATCCACGCCCAAGTACCTTTTTTTTTTGTTTGTTTTTTTCTTTTGGATGGGGGAGGCATGTATTTCAGGGACGGGGAGCATGACAATATAAAAGAGAAAATCGTGCAAACAGCGAAAGGAGGCACATGCAAAAAGGTAGTCTAGCATCCGTCTCTTGAGTGGAGAGAGCCAAAGACGATTTGATTTCCCCCTTGGGACTTGAAATCTACGCTACCCCTCATATCAACACAAACGAATTCCTGAATAGTGTCCTAATGCACCACTCTCACCTAATGGGTCCCATTCTTCGGTTGGTTATTCAGACTTTGTCGGCCCATCTTTAGATGGTGTATTTCTTTGGTGGTCCATAAGTAGGCCGCTTAGAGAAAAATACAGCAACGGTCCAGATTAAAAAGACCAAATATTTGATTTTGATGGATGGAATCTTCAAGAAGAGTTTTCGGGTTGGATCATTTCAGAGTGCATTCATATGGAACATCACAGTCTGTCAGAGTATCAAAGCTCTTCTCCAGGTTTCTGGGTGGGACATAGCACACCTACAGTGGGCCATCCATTCTTCCCCGTCACCGTTTGATCCTGACATGACGGTGATCGGACGGTGGGACCCAGCACCAGCTAACCAACCACGCAGGTCCACTCATGGATGGTCCACTGTATTGGACTATTCCTGTACGTGTGGCTGTAAGGCTGCTCTAGAAAACATATGTGTGCTGGATATCTCCGGTGGTGTGGATTTGATTCCTACCCAAAATGAGAAAGTACAAAGCATGCATGGGACAATTCGAAACGTGAAAGTTCAGGTTCTTGTCATCTTTTGATGAAACCCAATTTGGCTATTTTGTTCAATTTGAGATCTTTCGATCCAGATCGTCCAGATTGTTAGCTTAGTAAGACAGAGATACACTGATTTGGGCCCAGAGCAGATAACTAAAAATGCACTGATCAGGCTGTCCTGTTGATAATCTTAGCCTGCCAGTTTTTTAAAATGGCAGTGGGCCACATTCAATTCGCCCATCAGTTGATCAGATATGTAGGATGATCTTGCATGGCTACCCATACTTTGGAAATAAGGCTATTTGGAGGTCATAAAAAGAGCGCAAAGATTGACCAATAGTTCACATCGACCCCTTTTATCTCCATACTCCAAATATACCTCAATTATAAAGGGCCTGTTTGGACAGGCACCATCGTGATCAAATCAGATAGGGATTGTAGAGTGTTGGTGTTGGGGTGTGGAGCCAATCACACCATTCCTGACCAGGAGTTGGTCGAGCGCCCGAACAACCTGAGGACCAGGCGCCCAATATTCATGTAAATGAGACAGAGGTCTCTAGATTGTTCTGTGAACAGTCGGGCGCCCAATAATGGGGTATTCTCCTGGATCTCACTGAAGGATTTCTACATTGGGCGGGCGTCAAACCAAGCCTGACCGGCTGCGACCTTTTGTGCGGGGTTTCCTATTTTAAGTCTAATTTTTGAATTTTACTATATAAAGGAGTGTAATTTGGGATTAGAGTATGGGATTAGGGTTTCTATACGTCCAAGGTAAGAAAGGGGAAAGAAGTTAGCAAAAAGGGTCATCTCTATGCATGGGAGCATTAAAGAAGGTGAGTATCATGCTTGCAACTTTGTCTTCTTTATAGTGGAGTTTTGCACCGTAGTTTTTTATCCTTGTTTGAGGTTTTTCCACGTAAAATATGTCTTATGGTTTGTTGGTTTGTTTCGATTCCTCTTCTAGTTATTATTTCTTCTTGTTTATCGTTTGTAGGTGAGACTGAAGATTGAATCTCGGTTCACCGGCGTTATTGGCGTGCCGCGCAACAACTGGTATCAGAGCTATTGGTTTAATTCAAGTGGGAGTGATGACGGAAGAAGGGAAAACTAGAATTGAGAAGTTTGATGGTTCAAACTTTACCTTCTAGAATATGCAGATGGAGGATTATCTGTATCAAAATGACCTCTATGTTCCTCTAGAAGGAAAAGAAAAGAAACTAGAGAAGATGACAGATGATGAATGGGCTTTAATGGATCGGAAGGCTCTACGAACGATCCGACTCTCTTTGTCTAAGAGCGTCACCTTCAATATATCCAAAGTAAAGACCACAAAAGAATTAATGCAAGCTTTGGTTACGATGTATGAGAAACCGTCGTCATCTAACAAGGTTCATCTTATGAAACAGCTATTCAACATGAAAATATCAGATGGTGGGAGCATGGCTAAACATCTAAACGAGTTCAATACAGTCACGAGCCAATTGAAATCTGTTGGCATCACTTTTGATGACGAGGTCAAGGCGCTATTGATCTTGTTCAGTTTGCCAAACAGTTGGGATGGTTTGGTGATTGCAGCGAGCAATTCTTCAAGGTTAACAAAGCTAAAATTCGATGTTGTGGCTGGTCTAATTCTGAGCGAAGAATCTAGAATGAAGGCATCGAGAGTTTCAGGAGATTCGGGGAATGCTCTAAATGTTGAAGGAAGAGAAAGATCGTTGAACAAATGAGGCAATAAACACAGGCGTTCTAAGTCGAGGAAGAAGTCCAAGGGATCGAAAGACAAGGACGGGTGTTGGCATTGCGGGAAGAAGGGGCATATGAAATGTGATTGCAGGGCCCTTAAGAAACAAAAAGGACGCTCTCAAGGTGGAGAAGAGTGACACAGAGGCGTTGATTTTGTCTCTTGATGTGCGGAATGAGTCTTGGGTTATAGACTCGAGTACTTCGTTTCATGCCACTTCGTGTAAGGAAGTTATGCGTGATTATGTGTCGGTGACTTCAGGAGAGTCTACCTCGGTGATGATAAGCCGTGCAGTATTGTTGGAAAGGGAGACGTTCATATAAGTCAGAAAGACGGAACAATTTTGAAGTTTAAGGATGTCTAACATATACCAAGTTTGAGAAGGAACTTGATCTCAATGGGGCAGTTGGCCAATACCGGATATGTGACGACATTCACTAGTGATTCCTAAAAAGTCATAAAAGGTGCCTTGGTGATATCTCGAGGCAAGAAGGAAGGTACTTTGTACATGACTTTCGGATCGTATAGTTCACTCGCAGTCGCATCAACAGGAGTGAACGGGCAATTATGACATGAGAGGTTGGGACACATGAGTGAAAAAGGAATGAAAGTGCTATTGTCAAAGGGAAAGCTACCAAGGTTGAAGTCTATTGACCTGGAATTATACGAGGACTACGTATATGGCAAGCAGAAGAGAGTAAACTTCAAGAAGACATGACGCACTCCAAAGACGCATCTATTGGAGCTTATACACACTGATGTGTGGGGACCGACACAAGTACATCTCTTGGTGGATCATGTTATTTTGTCTCTTTCATTGATGATGCTAATAGAAAATTGTGAGTCTATTTCTTAATCGGGTATTTTCTCCTGCATATCGCTAGAGGATTTCTACATTGGGCGGGCGCCCGACCAAGCCTGAACAGGCACCTGACCGACCGCGACCTTTTGTGCGGGTTTTCCTATTTTTGAGTCTAATTTTCGAATTTTACTATATAAAGAGGTGTAATTTGGGATTAGAGTTTCTATACGTCCAAGGTGAGAAAGAGGGAAGAGGTTAGCAAAAAGGGTCATCTCTGTGCATGAGAGCATCAAAGAAGGTGAGTATCATACTTGTAACTTTGTCTTCTTTATAGTGAAGTTTTACACCGTGGTTTTTTACCCTTATTTGATTTTTTTTCCATATAAAATCTATCTTGTGGTTTATTGATTTATTTACATTCCTCTTCTAGTTATTATTTCTTGTTTATCGTTTGTAGGTGAGACCGGAGATTGGATTTCAGTTCACCGGCGTTGTTTGCGTGCTGCGCAACAGTTGGGTGGAAGGGGGAACAAAAGGAATTTGGAGTAGTCTATCTTGTGCCGATTTACACACGCACACCATCTTAATCATGTGATCATGGGCCCAATTGTGGATGGGGCGTAACTGAAACTCAACACAAATAACTCGATTACAGCCATTCAATTAGCAACCACTTAAACGAGAAAAAAAAATAAAAATAAAAATTGGCAGTCCAACAACGAGCAAAATCAGATGGTTGTATCAGATTAGTTCATTTTGCCTCCATTGTGACACGTCACAATCACGCTCAATTGGGGCCCACATGCTTAGATGCTCCGATGATAGTAGTATTGCCCGTGCTGTATACATTACGAAATTACGCTCAATGGACGATTCTGACCATCAACGCAGAGACGAATTTTGGAGCATTTGGACTGGAAGTTTTCAATGGCTCACATTCAACTCAGAAAATCGGTGGGATACATCATCAAAGCATTACAGTTGGACCATAGTTTCTTTGTGGTAGCACTGAGGAATGGACGGCTCAAATCACTGAAGCATCTCACCATGAAGGCGAAAAAGGGAGACGAGACGCATGTTAGCAATTACAAACTTGTTCCTGATTCATTTCGGGAGACTCAAGCAACCGGCATGCTTGACATCCAAGTCATGTATTGGATGGGACACACCTGATAGCTGATGTAAAAAATATTCAGGCCGCTCAACTATCAGATAGGCCACACATGTACAGTATGCTGCAGTGAGCCAATAAAAAAGAGTCAAAGGAGTTTTTCAGACCATCTCCTCTTAAGTGATATTTAAGACCCTCTAATAAAAAAAGTCTCTACTTGAAAGTGACACGTTGGCCATTATTTCCATGCACATGACTTACCAGATTAATGGCCATACTTTTGGCCAAATTATCTGCTCGGTTAGTTCCACTTGATACTCAGATGTCCTACATGTTGGCAGTGTGAGAGAATGCAACTAATGCTCGGGAGCTAGAGAATCTCTCCGTGCATGTTGACCTGGAAAACACTGGTAGGATTATAACCAAGCAACATAAAGAGGTATTGTCCATTGGCTGTGGTGCTGGCCCATTGGGAACTTATGGCCCGACTCATCACGGGGAAGGCCTGACGTGAACTGTGGTTTGGAAACATTTTCCATGGAGGACTGACTGGAGCCTAGTCCAGTCCACTTACAATATTAAAATACTTGGCCCAGTCCTGAAATTTGTAGGGGGCGAAGAAAAAAAAACAGGGAAGCCCCAACCACAGTTTCAAAGTTGGTTTAGTGTAAAACCAGTAAGCATCCATGGACGATACCATGTTGGCATGAAATAGCCTGATGCAGTGCCATACGAAGGGTGACATGGGCAAATCGGTGGTGAATGACACAATCCCAATACGCCATCGCCTCTGTTAATAATCTTTTAAGACACATGAGGAGCCGATCAGGAGGCGAAACAAAACATTCACACAAGATTCAAACCATCCATGTGTCACACCAGGACCTTGAAGTATTATGCCCTTGAAATCAGAAAAATCATAAATATAGGTGGGACCACGCAATGCTAGAGAACCCCGACTGTTCATAACTCCCATCTACTGAAACTAACAGTAAGCATCAAATTAATCAATTTCTCACAGGATTTAATGGACCTTGGAGATTTAGGCTAAACTCATTAAGTATATTTAAAATATTAAAATCAGTACGTGTGCCAAACATGTGTGGTGCCTGAGACTGAGATCATGGTCCGCCGTGTGGATAGGCTATATCCCAAAGTCAATGGGGATTTAACTAGTAATAATTGTCCAATCAATGGCCTGAAAAAGAAAAGGTTAGCCAGAAACGGAAGGAAGTTCACATCCAACCAAAAGAACTCACATATGGATGGTCAGATATATCCAAGTCACCAGGATATCGGGCCAGTAGCCAATCCACCCAAAGGACACCAGCTCAACAACATTTTCAATGACCACATGTTCGCGACATGTGCTGTGGGAAAGGAGCTGCATACAACAAGCTGTAAGCTAGCATTTCTCTAGTTTAAGTGGATGAGCATCTGGCATTTCTAGGTTCTAAACTATAGTTGAAGGAGGCATGAAGCAAAGTGATAAGAAATTCAGGTGCGAGAGCAGGGAAGTGTCCTAGTCGAGAGGCAAATATAGATGGGAAGCAGGAGGTGGAGATTTCAAGTGGGAGGGGCACCTAGTTACAAGGATATCCTGCAACTAAGTTCCAAACATACCTTAATCTAGTCAGGGAAAAGCATGGGGTGGATTTAAAGCAGTAGGATTTGCTTAGGTCAATGAGAACTTTTAAAATCATCATCTAAGCCATTCCACTGATTGGGGTCAGCTGCATGAATCATGTTCCGCCATTCCACTCTACCAAGGACCATATATCCTCAGTTAAACTCAAAACATCGGCTTGTCTGTCAAGATTCATGAAAAAAAAAAAATTGTGGTGAAGTTTGATGCCAGCTGCCAACTTGACACAAACCTTCATTTGTCTACGAGCTTGGGACCAGCAATGAGAGTGAAAACTCCCACTGGCAGAGTCATCCTTTAAGATCATAGTGCTTACTCTAGAAAGTTATTAATGAAATAAATGACCATATAAAGGGGATACATTGCAATGCTCTTTTTTTTTCCAAAAGGCCAAGCAATTTTTATTGAAAAGAAAACAAGGCAGAGTAGAGAAATCTACACCTTAGGCTTGCACAGAAGAAAAGTCAAAATGATTAAAACGAACTTGGGAGATAGGTTCTATCAGCATAGCATATCCTGTCTCAAATCCTGTAGTAGTTTTAGGAGATTATGAAGGCTATCAAAACAACTTGAACCACCAGTCAATTGCCCAAGGTGAATAGCATCACAAGTAAAGTCGTAACGGCAAGGAAGTGGGTCAGGGGTCACTTTGACCCAAAAATGTACTGTCAGGATTGAATTCCATAAATCTGATGGGGATGATCCAGCGGTGTAGAGCACATGGCAGTCTAGAAAACTTAAGCAGAATTCATGAGGGTCTCAGATGGTTATGCTGGCCTAAGTCCATCTTTGGTAATGCAATTCTGTAGTACAGTGGGTGGAAAAAGACAATTGGGGAGATGCCATGGCTCCAATTTACTTGTGCATCACGTTTGTGATTCGGGCCTCCAGAGTATGAAGACCATGGCGGCACATTGTCAAACCTTATGTTTCTCACTTGCGGTGAAATATCATACACTGTTCAAAGGATTAGCTAACAGAACTACCAGTTTGATAGGGATGATCCTAGTAGTTGCTCCTTGTCCAGGCTTAAGGATGAGATTTGGGTGGGTGTAAAGGTCCTAGAACCATGATCATCATCATCTAAGCCTAATCCCAACTAATTGGGGTCGTCACATGACTCCTTTCCTGCCATTCTATCAAGGTAAAGGTCCCTACAACCAGCAACCATTACTTCAGGCCTTCAGACTAGCAAAATTACAAGAGGTTGTACAGGTGCATGAGGTAGCAGTGAAGACATCAACTGCTATGGTGATTCTGTGTTCCATCAAAAAATTCTTTAAGCACCTGGTTGACCACCAAATCCTCAGCCACGTCCTCGTTGAAAAATTACGATGATAATGGGTGGTGGTGGTGTGCTAGGGAGACTTGCATGTAGAGACATAGAAGAAGTGATTCGCAGCACTTGAGCCAGCATGGCAGACAGTTGGGATCGACCAATGAACTGCAGAAATGTCCAAGCCCACAAAATAGGCAGTTCACTGATCCACTCAATTAGGTGCACCACAAGTGTATGAGAAAAGTTGGTGGTTCTATATGCATGGCCAACATGACAAGTGAACCAGCCTACTTTTAGGACCATGGCATGTTCATGGTCACCCCCACCTCATGAGTAACTAGGGCTGGTCATGAGCCGAGTCAGCTCGAGAAACTCGATCGACTCGACTCGAAAAAGCTCACCTCGGCTCGACTCGACTTAATAGAACAAGTCAAGCCAAGCTTCATTTAGGAGCTCGAGTCAGAAATCGAGTCAAGTTCGACCATTGGGTCCCTCGACTCGACTCGACTCAAAACTCGACTCGATTCAAGCTCGACTCGGCTCGAGCTCGAGCTCGACTCATTTCATATAGATATTTGTTAAAAAAAAAAAGAAAACCCTAATCTTCTTATTTCTTGGTTCTCTCCCCCCTCCCCCACACACATTGGGGCCCAAGCTTAGGACATAAAACCCTCATACGTTTGGGGGTTTCTTAATCCTGCTATTTTGTTCAGGTAAGAACATTCCTTGTTGAGCATATATGATGGATTGAGTAATTTCAAGTACAAAACATGGTGAGCACACAGTAGTCGTGTGTTTTACACGCTACACAAACACAGGTGCTATGGTGAGACCACACACCATACATATCTACAAAACAGGGGCTATGGTTAGACCAAACACCATATGCAGCTATTGATTGCAATTTTACGAGGGAGGTGGTGCATCTGATCCATGAATCAGCTGGGCCTCATCATGAAGATGGTCCACACAATAATTAGGGCAGTCCATTCACGTGGTGAGCTATGCATGTACTATGTTAATTATGGTTCATAAAATATTACTAGTGGTTTGCATTCAATGCATGTGTGACTTGGCCAAAGAAAAAACCGACGAGAGCTAGGTCATTTTAATGGTGGGGTCCCACAGGTAAAAATACTATTCTCCCCTAATATATGTGTGACTTCTCGAACTTAATATTGTTGATGTTTAATTTGTATTTTGTAGTAAAAAATATAATAAATTGAGGTAGGAGCAAGGTCGACATGACTCGAGGTAAGCTCGCCTCGAAAGTTTTAGCAAACAAGGCAAGCTCCAATGGTAAGCTCGAGGGTGAGCTCGAGCTCGAGCTTGAACTCGAGGAGAGCACAGACGAGTCAAGCCAAGCTTGGCCCACCTCGACTCGACTCGGCTCGATGTACAGCCCTATGAGTAACACAGACCTGCATGCATGCTAAATTGGCATGTGTGCTGAGAATCACCTCATTGATTACTTTTGGAATGAATCTTCAAGGAAATCCTAATATCGGTAGTCAGCTTAAAGCACATAATACTTTTTTCCCTGAGGTCAATAGGGATCATCATCCCAAAACACCAATTATCTATCAAAGAGGTGAGGCAATAGCTAAACAAAGTGGCCTCTCACCATGTGAAAAAGAAAATGAGAGACATCTACAGGTCAAGGGTCTATAAAGAAAATAAATCAATTGTGTAAGTTTTTATGAGATGAGAGACCACATCTACATAAATGCCAGGCAATGTGTGTCAGTGAATGATAAACATTTACCAACTGTATATGAAATTGGATGGGATCATCCCTGTGTGTTAGCTACCTGTTTATCTCCTCACATGTGCGTGTTCTGTCTGTACATACAATGTAGGATATGAACATGCATACGGATGTGTGCCCACACACAAGTAGAATGAATGCATATTTACATGTGAGGAGTTGGTACATATGTATCTATTATGTATTATGAATGCTTGTGGTTGCTTGACTGGAGATTAGTAGAAATCTGTTCAATGCATAACTTGTAGATTGTAACAAGCAGTAGCCAACAAAATTCAGTTTCATCTGGAGAAAAGATTTCATGGTTATGACCTATATAAACAGGAACAGCAGCAGCAGCAGCAGCAGCAGCAGCAACAGAAGAAGAAGAAGAAGAAGAAAAGGGGGGAAAACCAGCATTATGAACTTGCCTGTGCAACCAAAAGAAAATCAATCCTGACATGGAAAAGTATCCACACAGGGCAGGAACTAACTCTTCCTAAATCATGGATTATTTGGGATATTATTCATACCCACTTCTTTTTTTCGTATGTGTGTGTAACCAGAAAAGAAAGTCCATGATGGCAAACCACAAAATCTCTAAATCAAGAAATATTTCATTTATGATTTCAATGAAATATAAACTGAGGAACAGAGAGGAAATTTTGAGATATAATAGAGACAAGAATGTTGAGGGTCAAAACATCGCAAAGAAAGTAACAAAAGAAAAAGTAGGAAACACATTAAGGGAGGAGTAAAATTTCCCTAAGATGCATTCAACATTTTTTTTTAAGAGAAACACAAAATTTTATTAAGGAAGCGCTGAGATGGCACAAAGATTACAGGTGAAGAAAAAAAAAAAGACAAATTACAGTCTTCCACAAATTTAATACAAGAAGCCCACTCAAACACTAAAAGATGGTTTAACAACCCTAAATTTTGTACATGGTCAGGACACATGTATAACCCAATAAACCGGGTTAAATATAAAATTTTGTCATTAAGGAACAAAAACTAGCTAGCTAGCCAAGTGGTAAAACACTCTTGGTTGTAGAATAGGTCGAAGGATTGATATCAGTCACCTCATAAAATTAATTCTTTTTTGCAAAATCTGAAATTTAATTCAAAATTCAAAATTTAATTTGGAAAGGAGAGAGAGAGGTCATTCAGTTGCAATCTCTCCTTATCCAGAACTGTCTCCCTTCTTAAGGGAGAGATCGGAAAATTTAGAGAGAGGGAGAGAGTGTGTTAGATTGGAGAAGCTTCGATCCAGGTTACTGATCTTTTTTCTTTTCTTTTTTTTTGAAGGGTTAGTCATCTTATTTTTATTTATTTATTTTCAGTAATATGTTGTTTACCAATACAATCTACCGGATGGATGGTCTGGACTAGCCGTAAATCCATCCCAGGCACGTGGATGGGGGCATAGGTACATGTGTTTGGTGTACATTGGAGCGCAATACACATGAAACCCCCAAAATTCTCTACATAGATGTTTTTTGGTTTGTGGCATGGGAAACCGTGTCAGGCCAACCCAGACGTGAGGGGTCCGATCCATACAAACCTCATGATTTTTTAGGTCGAAATATGCTGGAACCTCAAAGATCAAGCCAATCCAACCATCAAGTGGATTGCACTGATCAATGTGGTGGTTGTTAACTAATTATGAGTATATAATCTGTTTGGGCCACAGAGGTTTCGGATCCAATTGATATTTGGCCCCCTCCTTCAACCATCCGTCGGCAGGCCATTGGTCAGTTTGGCTATGACCTATGTACCTCAAAGCGAACCCTAGATTTAGGTTATGAAAACCCTTGCTTCAGTTCGTCAAAACGGAGTGTAGTCCGAAATCTATTGGTCCGACCCACAGGATCGTTGGTCCAATCGATAGTGTGATTTTAACAATAAAATTGATGGAGCATACACTCTGTCGGTCCGATCGACAGATTGTAGGTTTGACTTGTAAGTCCAACCTACATATTGTAGGTTCAACTTGTAGGTCCAACTCACAAATTGTAGGTTTGACCGATAGAGGGTAAGACGGACTTCTTACACTCCGATTTTTAAAATCTGAGTTATTTAAATCATTGATATTATAATTCATATTTTAGTATAATTGATTGGGTTGATTAAATATTAATGTAATGGTGATGACTACTTGGATTGACCAAGCGGGTCCCACATGAGATTGTGAGATGACAAACTTGTGTGAAGGGTTGGATCTAAGGGGATCCATTTTAATATTGTGAACCATAATCATGGTCTAGATCAATCAAAGGTGGGCCCTACCATATAAGTTAAAATGAATGGTTTATTTGTATACTTTATCTTAGGAATTCCTAAATTCTATTAATTCTATATTCTGAAAATCAACCTCACCAAATCTTCAGGTGAGGGATCCCAACTTGTTTCATCTCTATATAATTCAAGATAGAGTTTATTTGATACGTGATAATTTTGGTTTAATATTTCTGTTTTGATAACTGCTTCGATTATGCATTTAATCTTCTTGTTTGATAATTGTTTTGATTATGCTAAATAGGAACTACCTATTTCTTGATTAACATCTATTCACATGTCTTGTTGCCTGAAACACTGTGGTATTTGAAAGTTGATTATCATACATGTTTATATTGGTAAACCTGTTGAGATTGTAAATTTACAATTAAAAGGTGAAACCTAAATATCATGCATGCATAGCACGTGCATAGTCGTTCCTAGGAGACCTCCCCAGATGAAAAGTTGTTCCTGGTAGCTTTACTTCTGGATGCGGGTTTTACCCATGCCTACTTAAATGGGTGGATGCCTTCCTTAATGGCAGATGCGAGTTGGCGATTTTCCAACTCATACAGGAAGATACATACCCTACCTAGTGCACGCATTCATGTCATGCATTTAATAAGATTAATGACTATTTAATGTGCTTTCTGTTTATTAGCACGAGAGCACGAAGATGTGGTTAAGCCCATGAACGACCCATGGGACACATGGCCCCCTCTCACTGAAGAAGAACTTACAGCTTTAGATTGATTTTTTGTTTGTATTATTTATTTGGATTGGTTGGAACTTGATAATTGTTTCATTCGATTTTAGTTTAATTATGGTGGACATGAATTGTAATTCTTTGATTTTGTTATTGGTTATTTAATTGAATAAGGCCCCAAATAGGTAGGTCATTAGATGGTTTATAAATAATAAGCAAAGTATGAAACTTAGAATTGATATTATCTATACATGACGATTGACTCTGATTACATATTTTATTGATTTAAGTACACTTAGTGTAAGAGTCGCATAGCGGAACTCGGGATTGGGATGCGCACTCGGTCTCCAAATATCATGTCGTAACAGATGGGCCTTCAAAAAGACCCTTGCCTCAAGGGCTCCATTGCAAAGGCATCTCCCATTTCTTTCCCCCCATATATCCCATATGAAGGCTAGAAGAGCCAATCTCCACAAAACTATAGTGTTTCTTCCTAGCTCCACCCCATGCCAAATCAAGAACAAATCCACCACCAATTCGGGCATCCACATCACCCAAGACATGTCAAATATTCTAAAATAAACTACAACACACTTGCCTAGCAAGAGAGTAATGAATGAAGAGGTGATCCACCTTCTTCGCCATACAGATCAAACATGCATTAGGCACGACCATTGATCATCTTTGGAGGTTGTCACAGTGAGAACTCTTCCTCTTCCAACTGACCATCTGAATGCCACAATCTTCAGAGAAGCTCCAGAGTATGCCACACCTTCACCGTGACCACTCTCAAAACGTCCTCTTCCGAATGCTACAATAAACCATATAAAGACCAAATCAAAAAGCGACCAGATTTATCCTTTTAGCCAAAGCATTTTGTCCCCTTCATCCCTCACCGGTATACAATGTTTAAGACAGTTGGGAAGCCTCACAAACTCCTCCACCTCTTCACTCGTCATATTCCTACAGCATGGAGGAGACCAAACCACCACATTTCCAAGGAAAAACAGCTACATGCCATGATAACATTCCTCCTCAAGGAAAAATAGGCTAATCTACGAAACACATATTCGAGCAGGGATTCTCTGATCTATACATCTTCCAAAAAGCGAACTCTCTCCCCATTCTAATTGCGAAGCTAATTCCTGTGCTAAACATGCGCTTGACCTTAGATATCCCTTTCTAAATCCATGAGGCTCTGTAGAGAGAAGAATCTTTCACTAGCTATAGTTCTACACGAAAGAGCATCTTCCTCAGTCCTGATGCGTCCCAACCATTTTCTCAAGAGAGTTAGATTCATCCTTTTTTTCCAAATCCCTTTTGCCAGACCCTCCCTTCTCATATGGCCTAAACACCTCCTTCCACTCCACAAGGTGTAACCTTTTTTTATTATCGACTCCCTGTCATAAGAAGTTACGCCTCAACTTTTCCAACCTCTCCAACACTAATTTTAGGTACCTGAATAACGACATGAAATATAATGGTAGATTTAACAATGTTGCTTTAATAAGGGTGATACGACCACCCAATGAGGTATCAAGATTTCCAAGTAGAGAGCTTCTTTTCAAACCTCTCAATTACTGTATCACATAAGTACTTAGTTGGTTTCCCAATACAAAGAGAGCCCAAGATAAGTACAAGGGAATGCCCCCGATCGACGCCCGAAGACATGTCAGCCCGCTTGACTTCCTCCTTGACCATGTGCACCCCAACATTTCACTTTTTGCAATATTTATCTTTAAGCTCAAGACTACTTCAAAATATAGAATGACCATTCTTAGCTTGTCCACCATAATTTCACTTGCTTAATAGAAGAGAATAGTATCGTCGGCGAATTGTAAGTGGGAGATAGGAGCACTTGCCTTGCTCGGCTTGAAACCACAAATAATGCTTACCTATTAGCATCCTACCTAGAGCCTCCACCATCATGATAAATAGAAGGGGAGATCGAGGTTCCCCTAATGCATACACCTTGCAAGATGTAGAAGCCTTTAGGGAAATCATTACCTGAAACTAAGAATTTGGCCAACCAAATACACTCCCTCATCCAATCCCTCAATTTCAACCTGCATCCCATTCGACCCATCAAATAATCTAAAAAAAATTCTTATTCACAAGATCGTATGCCTTCTTGATGTCCAAATTGCACACTAAACCTTTTACACCATCCTTGAAATAGGAGTCAATGCACTCATGAGGCATCAACGCACTATCCAAAAGATGTCTACCTATGATAAATGCATCTTGGTTGTGGGATATAATCGAGCCTAAGACTGCTTTGAACCTGACCCCAAGGCTAATTGGTTTGAAGTCCTTCAAGCTTTTTGCTCCAAATACTTTCGAAATAATGGCGATGAAGGAAGCTCCCAGCTCTGTCGATAGACGACAACTCTCATAGAATTCTAGCATTAAAATCCACAACATCACTCTTCACCTCCTCCCAAAAATCTTGGAAGAATGCCATCAGGTAGCCATCTAGGCCCAACACCTTATCCCTCCCCATTAAATCCACTACCACCTTGATTTCATCCTCCAAAAAAGGCTTCTGCAACGAGCCCGCCTCAGCATCTAAAAGGTCCTTAAACTCCCAAGTCATCTAGTGTGGGTCTCTCCTAGTCATCATCGAAGAGAAGGGATTTATAGTAGTTGACCACTTCAGACCATACCTGGTCTTTCTCTTCAATTCTTCTACCATCCACCATCACAGTCCCAATCTTGTTACTTCTTGCTCGCATACTAGTAATGCAATAGAATTTTTTGTATTTTTGTCCCCCTCCTTAAGCTAGGTTGCCCTCAACCTTTGTCTCCATTTAATCTCTTCCTTCCCTAGCCAATTTTGAATAGTCACGCTAACTTCATCCTAAGGATTTTTTGTTTTTTTTCATCTTTCGAAAACTCTATATCTTTTGCCTTTAAATCCAATGACCAAATTAGCGGGAGAATGTTGCCTAACTCATTTTTCGAACTTCCCAACACTTCTCTTTTCCAAGTCACGATCTTGCCTTTCAGAAGCTTTCAATTTCTTTTCCTTACTCTTTTTTTTTTTTTTTAGAATTAACCAAATTTATTAAGAAGTCCTCGGAGCAGAAAGAATACAACAAAAGAAAAGGGGAAAAAACCACAGGCCCAAAAGGGCAATGATGATGCAAGGATCCAAATCCATCATTCCCGAAGTCCACTCAAGTACCCACGCTTGAGCCTTACGGAAGATCTGCTCCATCGACTCGAACTTGTTTTCAAAGCACCTTCTATTCCTCTCCCCAAATTCCCCAAAAGGTGGCCATAGCCGTCAAAAGCCACACCGCCTTCCATTCCTTGCCACTCCTCCTTCGTCCCACGAAGCCAACAGAGATAGAATGTTGGCTAGCATGACCCAATGAATATTGAGAGTTAAGAGGAAAGAGTCTCACGTCTTCCTCGCAAAAGGGCAATGAATAAACATATGGTCAACCGTTTTCGCATCTCTCATACATAAGAGGCAAATATTGGGAAGCAGAAGCACCATACATCTTTTACAAAGGTTACCATAAGTAAGGATTTTACATCCAAAACCCTAATTCACATATCTTAATACCTAAATCCTTTAAACCATTTATCATATTTCCCAATTTAGCTCTAATTTCTTATTTTTCCCAATTTCTAAGAACCCTAATTCAAAAATCTCCAATTCTCATGAACCCTAATTTACCAAATGTCAAAATTTTCCCTTCCTAACCCTAATCCTAGAACTTACAAGTCAGCCCCTTGAGTGTGGAAATATGCCTATGCTAAATTGGAAGTTCTATCCTTCCATCGTGCCTAGTTTTAATTGATTTATGTGATTTCTTAGCATACGGGCATGTGATTTAGGTTAAATAAGATTTTATTTCCTATTGTTTACTCTTAATTACATGGCGGGTTAACATCTTTTGTTAATTGAATTACTTTATGGACTCTTTCATAATCTCCACGTTGCATGATAGCATTAAATCATGTGTCCTGCATCACTTTCACCTCCCAAGCTAGTGCCGACCTTCACCTCGACCACCAAGCTCCACTAAGAGTAACCCATACATTCTTCACCACCTTGGGGTGGACATTAACCACAAGGCCGCCAGCCAAAGTCCCTTCCACAACCGAACCTTCCTTTTGCCAGAATTGGGTTGCAGTCCCTACCTGAAGATGTCATCTCCTCTTGCTAGACCTCCTTTTAAGCCCCCCAAATCATTGCATCCTCAAAAGAGAGATCGGAAATAATTGTCGAAGCTTGGGCTTCTACCAGAGCAGCATCCCTGGTAAACCACTCACGCATCAGCAGTTGTCATGCTATTCTTCTCCACCTTCTTCCCGATCTGGTGCTTAGTGATTCAGGATTGTCCTTAGCTCTTTGGACCGAGATAGATCAACCTTCAAAGATTTTCCGATGGAGAGACAATATCACCGTCAAAACCCTTTTCATTCGAACAAAGGCAAAGCCCTTCAGTCTCCTCGATCTCCTCCCTCGGGATCACTACCTCCTGCACCTCCCCTTCCTGTCTGAAAACACCTTTGGAAACTAGTCTCTATCCACCCCTCTGGAAATTGGTCTGAACATTATAATTCCTACTCTCCATGGAGGCATTCAAGTTTCAAGTTGTTATTCTTATTACATAAGTCTTTGGCTACATGATAGTGAGATCTTCTTCCATTTCCTTCATCTAGCTTAGTCTATGTACTTTTGGCTATTGTTCTACATTATTCAATCTTCCTTGTGCCTAGAATCTTTTTCTTTAAGGCAGAAAGGAGATTCCAACGTAATTGGCTAGATTAGATCAGACGTATCCCACTTTGAAATAGGCATGGTGTAAACATGCTCTTTTACATGCATGTTGCTTAACAAATCTCACTGAATTGCTAGAATGTCTTGATATATATCATTTTCGCTTCATTTCAACCCTAAAAAAGCTAAGAAACTCATTTTAAACTAGATATAAGCCAATTTGGGATCAAAACATAGTGTTTGTGTGTTATTCAACGAACCACACAACATGGACCATTTTGAGGAAAATCCCAAAAAAGGGTAAATCATCGCTTTTGTACATCTTGTTTTTGTTGTATTTCAATGTAACGGCCCATCATCCACCCACTTGTGATTGATTTGTGTTCAGTTTGGCCCTATTTGTTTTAATTTTAACAAATGATGTCCGCAAATATCATCCTTACAAGGAATAGTCGAACCATTTAAAACATGTTAAAAACATTTTTTTGAAATTATCTATTCTCACGTTTTACATTTTTCTCATTTTCCCAATATTTTTTCAAAATTCTTTTGTGAAAAAAAAAAAATAAGGGCCAATATAGGTCTAGATCAACTAGAATAGGCTTGTATTGGCCCATATTGTATCAGTTTTCGACCTCTGAAGTCGATATTCAAAACCTTACCTACAAACTTCTTGGAAGACGCTTGTAATAATCCTTTATTATTTTTCTAGGTCTCTCCAAAATTTAGGATATTCCCTAGAGTGTTTCCTTACAACTCCTCTCCTTCCAAAGTACTTCCAATTTGCTTGAGGGCCTGTTTGATTTTCCAAATCCTTTGTAAATAGCTAGTAAATAAGCAATTATTACTTTTTCACCCTGTTTGAAAATATGCATGTATTTTTGCTTTGAAAACCAGTCTAAAAGGACTGGTTTAAATTTGTGGGCCCCACCATGTATATATGACATATCTGCGCCATCCAACCGTTTTAATAGAACATTTTGACGCACGAGCCAAAAAATGAGGTAGATCTAACTAACAAGTGACCCACACCAAAGGAAACAGTGGCCTAAGAAGTTTTCAACAGTAGGTGTTTGATTCCCTTTTTCCCGTGGTGCAGTCCACTTGAGCTATGGATTTGCCTCATTTTTTGGCTCATGCTCTAAATTCTATTGGCATAACGGATGGACGGTGTGGATAAGCCACATACATCATGTTGGGTCCCACATATATTTCACAGCCTCCTCGATTTTAGCGTTCAAAAAGTAAGCCGTGAAGGTTTACTGAAGGAAATAATTATTACCCATTTGCAATGGATTTACATAGGATTTAGAAAATCAAACAGGCCATAAGGGTCGTTTGGATGGGAGTAAATGGAGGTAAATGGGAGGAATTGGGAGTAACTGGAGGTAAATGGCCTGTGAGGTACATTTGGATGGCAGTAAATGCATGGAACCGAAGTGAATTGGGAGTGAATAGTCCTGTAAATGAAATCCTCTCTTAGAGGAGAGATTTGGAAGTAAATGAGGTGAAATGCCTTTTTGGGCTTCGTTGGAGAGTCGCATGAGTAAAGGTGTCCCTACACACATGTCCGCCATACACGTGACACATTGATGACACTCTGAAACAATCCAATTATTAGCAGCATCACTAAAATCACACCAATAGAATTATCCAAACTGTCCAAACGTTGGCCATCTAAATGGATAGCTAAAAAAAACATTGGCAAGTTGCTTGTTTATGATCCTTACGTTTGTGGCCCACCCAAAGCTCGGAATTTCCTCATTTTTAGCCAAAGTATATGTTTCAATAGGCTTATTACAATCATTCATCAAATATCACATATGTATAATAATGTAGGATATTAAAGCTGATTTGGGATTATCACATGTTCCTGTGAATATATTGAAAAATTCCAATGCATTCCAATTCCTCCCATTTACTCCCATCCAAACGGAATGATTGGATTTCAATGCATTTCATTTACTCCCATCCAAACAAAATTGAGTAAGTAATTTACTCCCAATTCATTTTACCTCCAATTCCATTCCCATTTACCTCCATTTACAAGCTCCCACACGAGCCCTTAGTTTAAGAGCACACTAATCCTCATATGTGCCCCAAGAAAGAGTCTTCCGCCATACTTGTCTATGGCTGTATTGTAAGATTTAATGTTCTTAGAGCTTTTGGATATCGAGATCAAGTGAAAAAAAAAAAAAAGAGCATGCAATGGTTTTCAAAAAGCAATGTAATTGAAATCAAAATTTTGTGATTCTATACTAACTTCGTGACTTGACTAACCCCCTCCAAAGGCCTGTAAATACCCAATAACTTACTTCATTTAATGATGAGAATTTACAGCATAAATAGGCAACTTAGGAGCTGGAGATACAGACCTGTCCAGCTTAGGAGCCGGAGATAGAGACCTTTGACGAGTCATCTGCTTGAGTGACTGTGGACCCATTGCAAAGAAGCTTTGAGAGTCGCCTACTGAAGCATCAGATACCTTTGGGGAGCACTCATTTGGCTTATCCATTAAGTGTGATTTGAACAAATGGTCACCCCAGATGTCATATGTAAAGTCTTCCTGAAGCCCTACCTTTTCCTTTGGTTTAACTGGTTCCTCCTCAATGACTTTGAATCCTGGGGCCCGAGCAGGTGGAGCAATAGCAGAAGAGGAACCCGAAAATGGGGAAGTGCCCACGAAACCAGGTGCACCCCAACCCATGACCGGAAATGTGGCAGAAGGCAAAAGAACAGGCCGCCTGCTGGTCAGTTTTATGGGCGTGGAAGGCTGCTCATGACCAGAAAACAATGAACTGTTATTGTAGCATTTGATGGCAATATCAGGTTCCTGTAATCCTGCTTCAGCAGCACTTCTGAAGACCCGTTCCTTCTTGGGATGCTGCTTTGCAGCACCAGCAAATGGATGTTCCAGAGCCTCGATGGAATTCTCAACATCAGGCGAGAGAGACCAGGTTCGTTTAGGTGTGAACGATGTCAGAGGCGACAATGGAGAAGAGGGTGTAGAATTCCCACTCTGACTGCTCGAAACCTCAAGCTTTCCTGTCAATCCAGCACTTGCACCAGCAGCCCGCTTCTTCCTTCTTCTTCCTCTTTCTCTTTCAATCCTGACTCTCAGTTTACCAGTTTGTGGTGATTCTGGAATAACAGCGCACTCACTTACTGGCGTTGACTTTGCTATTGAAGTAGGCAGTGAAGAGGTTGTTTTCTGGTACTCCAAGGGACTGGAAATTTGAGCTTCTTGATCCTGCATCTTTTTCATATCTTGGGCAGTGTTTTCTAGTTCTTGAATACCATTTGGATGATCTGAATATCTAGCAACAAAGCACATCTCTGGCTTCTCAGCTTCCCTGAGTGACCTGAATATTATTCCAACCATCTTATTCCACTAAAGAAATGAAGATGAAAACTGGCACAAAAAAGGGGGACTCCCTCAACTTACACCCTCTCTCTTTTATAGGAACACCTTCTTTCTGGAAGCAGATTGTGTTCTGCCCCCGCCTGGACGGACTCGGTCCAGGCAGGGGCTCTGTGGGGCCCACCGTGATTTATGGATTTAATGCACGCCATCCATCCATTTTTCCAGATCATTTTAGGGTATGAGCCCAAAAATGAGGCAGATCCAAGGCTCAAGTGGACCACACCAGGAAGCAGCAGTGATAATGACACTCACCGTTAAAAGTTAAAACCTTCCCAAGGCCCACTGTGATGTTCATAAGGTCACATAGACCTAGATGAAGGGAAAACACAAATATCAGCTTGATCAAAACTTCTGCGGCTCCCTAGAAGTTTTTAACAGTGGCCGTTCAATCCCCACTATGGTTCACTTGAGCCTTGGATCTGCTCCATTTTTAGGTTCATTCCCTAAAATGGTGTGGTAAAAGAGGCGGACAGCGTAGATTAAACCCATACATCATGATGGACCCCACAGAGCCCCTGCCTGGACTGACTCCGTCCAGGCAGAGGCAGGACACAATCCGCTTCCCTTGTTTCCTACTTCTCATGATATAATAGTACAAGAAAATACATACACCCCTTTTCCAAAAGGGTGTATATATCCAAAAGAGGATGTAAATGAGAATTATCAAGCAGGGGAAGAAAAAAAAAGTTTAGGCATATATTAACCTGGCATTTCTCTGATTACGATGTGCCCGAGAAAGTTTATCAGCCCTGCTGATAGTGGCAATGGCATTTCTATCACTTCTGCACAAGTAATATTGAGCACGAGAGGCCATTACTTGGGGTAGAATGCGGCAAAACACCGTGAATGTTACAGCAGCAGCAACCAAGACCAACAATGCCACTAGAAAGAGCTTCATAAGCAGCATCCAGAAAAATGACTTCCTGCAGAGGCTAAGCATGTAAACAGGAAGATTGGCTTTCATGGGGATCACAAGGATGCCGGTAGCCAATGCTAGCTCAAGATCTCTGTGAACCACAGCAGTGGAGAAGTCTGTCTGATATGAAATTAGAAGCCTAATTGATTCTCCTGGTTCAAGAGCAAAACCTTTACAAGTTTGTATCATAAACCCGTCCAACCCACAAACTGTTCCTGATACTTTAATTCTTCTCACCTCCAGAGGTAGGTCCCCAGTATTTTTCGCAAATAGCTCTTTTGACAATGGCTGAACACAGGCAGAGCTGGAGCTTTGCAAGTCCGTTGGAGACATATTGAGAGGAATCGGTACCTCAAGGTTGAATTCCAGGTGTTGGATGGGCTCAGATCCTTCAAGCAGGACCAGCGAAAGTGACCCTCCAAATCCCCGTAAAGGCAACCACTCCACACCTGAGAGATTGTTTCTTATCAGAGCTGAGCTTTGCCACAAACATCGATTGGACGGGCGAAATACAATCGGTCCCAAAAATGCTCTACTATAAGGATGGACATACGCCTCTGTTATTGCAGTCTCCGCTATAAAGAACCCGTCTTTGGTTGAGACGGAATCGTTACGAACAAAACTACTTGATATAGGATGTTGTAAGAGCTCGTCATCAGCTCTGCACTGATCAATGATCAACCCTGAATTCAGGACAAGCTGCATCACAACTGGTTCTCCACTTGGGTTAGTCACACTGATCCATTCAGAACAATGAGTTCCAACCTGGACCATTGGGAAAAGTAACTCATCATCTTCAAGAACAGACATGCCACTTGAGGTGCCCTGAGACCTCCAGTTTGTTAGTATCAGCTCATCTGCTTCTGCAATGTCTGAGACCTTCCACTGCAAGTTCATGGAAATGATCATTATGGTTGTCGACTATGTGCAAACCACTAAACAAGAGAGAGAAAAGTTCAAGAGCAATAGAAACTAGAACAAGTTCTACCCAAGTTTGAAAGAACAGAAATCAAATTACATGACATTCTTTAACTGGGATAATCAAATTATATGACAATCTTACATTTAAATTATCAAACTGAGCAAAAAGCAAGAGTAGGAAGGATTAGGCTGCAGGTCCAGGGAAGCGGTGATTCTCCCTCCCTCCCCTCCACTTTTATAACATAATTAAGAAAAGGAGGGGACCAGTACCATTAGAAGATAATGAATAAGAGACACCAGTATACAGAGACTGGCTTGCCACCATTTTATGCCGAGTCAACCAATCGAGCTCCTGATTTCATTTACACAGAAAGTACCGCCTCCACGGAGTCTTACTAGAACCTGAAGCCCAAGATAGCACTTCTGGAATCCCATTCAGCAATAAGACAGTCTAAGTATCTGAGATTGAGCAAAACTCTATCTTGATCGCTTCTAATCCGCACAATTGGGTTTCCTTTTTCTTTTTTCTTTTTTTTTTTTTGAAAGTTGACAAAGAATATTATTGCAAAAGCACCGTCAGACAGCAAAGAATACAAGAACAGAAACAAAAGAAGCCCCTGGCAAGAACAAACATCCCCCTACAACACCCCCAAAAAACCAGAACAAACTAAAATACAGACACGACCAGAAACTAAACCCATTTCCGAGAGAGGGACCACACTCTTCCGAAAACCCACTCCACATTATGATTGATTTTACGAAAAAATCTTCCGTTCCTTTCTTACCTGATGGCCCAAAGGGCAGCCAACAAGCAGGACCTCCACAAAGTCCTCTTGTCCTCAGAAATATCTGCGCCATGCCAAGCTAAGCTATAAGAAGGCCACCTGCTGAAATAGGCATCACCCAACTCATCTTGAAATTAGAAAGGACAGCACACCACACCTTGGAAGCAAACAGGCAATGGGTTTCCTAATTCTACACCCTGAAAAGACAAAGTTGATACCTTGCATCCCTAACAACACCCCCAATACTGAGGGGAACATGAAACAACCATTCTGGATTGCTTCGAGCAACCATCCATATTAAACTTCCAACAGCCCACTTGAGGAGGGGAACATGAAACAACAATTCTGGATCACTCTCTGGAAATATTTATTACCGCTTTCCAACTACTATTCAACCCAAGATAAGAAGACTCATTTGAACACTTCTGCCCTTCTATAGTTGCACACAGCATGAATCAAAGCAGCAACATATTCAGGTGCTAGTGCAGAGAAGTCTGTTTCAAAATGTTATCAACCATAAAAGGTTAGAAAGCAGGACTGGGAGCAGGATTCAAAGCCGAAGTAGCACCTAGTTAGAAGGATCCTGAGACTAAGCGCCGTTCTACCTCACTCATAATGAGAAAAAAAATTCCCTTCATACCTTCAATATGCACATCCTTGTTATCAAAAATTCTTTTATTTCATTCTTCCCAAATGCTACACAAGATTGCATGCAGGAGCAGTCTCCTGAGAATTCTACAGACCTTACAAGGACCAGCTCCCCAATTTTCAAATAGTTCCACCACCAGCCCTAGGTGAAACTCAACACATCTCAAATAAGCTGAGGGCAAAATGCCAAATAATCCTGAGCAGTCTCACAATGGATGAAAAGGTGTGATCAGTGTTTTAAATAGCGGTAGCATGTTGCATAGCGTTCAACCCTCTGTAGCGTGTAGCATAATAATGTAGCGTGTAGCGTAATAATGTAGTGTGTAGCGTAAGCTACATGATACTTCTATTTATAAATAAGAAAAATATGATAATTAGTAAGAAAAAAAAAACAACAAATATAAAAATGCTTGACAAATGATTCATTTTTTCAAGTATAAGCATGTTCAAGCAAGTTATTAATTATTATTTATCAAAAGCTAATCCACATATATAAAGTTATAATAAAAAAAAATCAATAATCAGATAATTATCACGTCAACAACTTTCTAAGCAATCCACTTTAATTAATAATGTCTAATTGAAACCACAAGTCACAACTCACAAGTATGAAAAGAAATAAAAATCCCAGAGGTTAAGAGGGGTTTCAGAAAACTCTCTTTCGAAACCCTTTTTCTTTTTAGTTTTAAAGGTTTTTTAGTGTGTGAATTTCACACCAACTTTAACAAAGGATCACCACCATTTTAAGTGAAAGTAAACATAGAAAGGTTTGGTTTTGACTTTACATTTTTAATTTATTTTTTATTTTTTATTTTTATGTTGTGACTTTTACACCATGTTTAAAAAACAATAATTAAAAAAACAAAAACAAAAAAATAAAAAATAAAAATACATTTTTTGAGAGATAATAAAAAAACACATTGTAGTGTACACTACAAACGCTACATGCTATGTAGCTGTAGCGTACACTACGACCCCTATAGCGGTCACTACAGCGGATTTACGTTATTTAGCTACGCTACGTAGTGCTATGGATGCTATTTGAAACACTGGGTGTGATCGATGGACTCTTCATCTTTCCAACAAAGGACATTTTTTTATGGCAAAATTCCTTTCTCTTAAGGCTGTAAAGGGTGAGCATATTATTCACCGCTGCCATCCAACAAAAGACTTCAACTCTTGGTGGAACGTACAAGACTAAGAGCACCATACCTTGGCAAAACCCGGAGGACGCACATCCAACAAACAAAGAACCTTAACAAAAGTTCCACGCTTGGGCTTCTTGGAACCACAACCCGCCTGGGATCTAATTTTTGTTGATAATTGTTTTTAGCTTCTTTTTCAATCGTTATTTTGTTTCACAATGTCTCTACGGAGGCAAATACTTTAGACTCTCATCTCTTTAAGGGGTCTAAGGTATTTTCTTGTAATGGGGAGTCATATCCATCACTACAATTGACTGTTGTTTTCGTTTGCCCTCTAGGTGGTTTCGATGAAATCTTTGTTATCAATAAATAAATAATAAAAAAAAAAACACTTTTAGAAAAGAGGCCATTAGACAAAGGCGCCCGGATCCAATTATCAATATCATTTGTCAGCAAGAACACCCCATTAAGCACTAGTAGCATGGCTTTGTGTATCCATATAGAATCAGCCCCGATATGGCCTACACAATAAGGGTCTGAAATGGCCTGGCCAAAATGGTGCCTCTATCGGCAAGAACACTCCCTGAAGCACTACAAGGGTTCCTCCACCATTGAGATTTCATGGACCCAAAGATTCATCCTAAATGGGGGCTCCCCATGATCTTTCCTTAAATGAGCATGATTCTGAAGTGAGAATGGCATCCAGGGTGGATGGTTCCTGCAAATGAAGTCGCGAGTGAATGTTGGCTGCCCCTGTCTAAGTAATAACATGAAAATCATTACCAGCTTTTATACCAAAAGAAAACGAATGCAGGAGGTGGCAGTGACCCTACAAGGCTCCACTCATTTGTAGAAACAGTATGTAAGGGGATTTCACTGAATATATGCAAAACAGCCACTTGTAACTGAATTTTACTCCCTGAAATAGATCAATCTCACATTAATTTCTTCAATATAAGACCACTCAGAAAATGAATTTCCTTCTACAGTGCTTTAGGTTGACCTTACCTTCAACCAAGTTGTTTTCATAGTTTTCTAAATCAAGAAGTCACTCATGGCAACTCATGATTTTTCCTAAAGCCAATTCCTTTTGTACAAGTCTTACCAAAACCCTCAACCCAAAAAGAGGATAAGAACAGAGGGTATTGTTATCATTTTCTTGGTCATTTACTAGGTTTCGTACCATTCAAAAAACAAAAAAAGGTTACTTATTAGACCAGTGCCTTGGGCTCCAATTCATGAAATGGGTCGGAAATGGGTCAAAATGTACATTGGGTCTCAAGAGGTAGACTTGGCAAGCAACCCTCCAAGCTCCTCCTCTGACCATAGGTGCCATGCAGGAACTCTTTGATTTTTTTTTCTCTGGGGGATGCAACATTCACCCAGCACCCACAAAGGCACCTGCCATTTTCTCCCATTTTGATAATGTGCATTCTGATACTCAATGCATTACAGCTTCCCTTAAATAAATCCCATTCAAAATTAGAAACTCAAGTAATTTGGACCATTACAAACAAGAATCTTCCACCTAAGTTGCAGTTGCAATCCTAGTTCAAGATCTAGTTGCTTCACCGCATACTACCACCATGAATTTTTACAATCCACCTTCTATCTCATGATACTTACAACTTTGTCCCATTTGTTACCTAAATATTATTTAAAGTCCTAATTTCATATAAACACTATGGCTATAAAAAATATATATAAAAAAAATTAAAAAAAAAAGTTAATGCTATCACTAAGAACATTGCTTGCTACTACTGACGCACACTAGCTTCTACTTTGCGAAGCTAAGTTTTGGACAATTGACCACATCCATAATCAAGCTTGCCTCTAGTACAAGAACCCGTCTAAATTAAACCATAGACATGCATTTGTTGCTAATGTTTCAGATCAAGGTGATTGATACCTCAAGTGTTTATGCTATCACTGAGAACATTGCTCACTACTACTGAGTACTGACACACACTAGCTCCTACTTTGTGAAACTAAGTTTTGGACAATTGACCACATCCATAATCAAGCTTGCCTCTAGTACAAGAACTCGTCTACATTAGACCATAGACATGCATTTGTTGCTAATGTTTCAGATCAAGGTGATTGATACCTCAAGTGTTTATACCTCAAGTGTTTATGCTCGTGTTTATGCACACTAGCTCCTACTTTGTGAAACCAGCTCCTACTTTGTGAAACAAAGTTTTGGACAATTGACCACATCCATAATCAAGCTTGCCTCTAGTACAAGAACTCGTCTAAATTAGACCATAGACATGCATTTGTTGCTACTGTTTCAGATCAAGGTGATTGATACCTCAAGTGTTTATACCTCAAGTGTTTATGCTCGTGTTTATGCACACTAGCTCCTACTTTGTGAAACTAAGTTTTGGACAATTGACCACATCCATAATCAAGCTTGCCTCTAGTACAAGAACTCGTCTAAATTAGACCATAGACATGCATTTGTTGCTACTGTGTCAGATCAAGGTGATTGATATCTCAAGTGTTTATGCTATCACTGAGAACATTGCTTGCTACTGCTGGCGCACACTAGCTCCTACTTTGCAAAACTAAGTTTTGGACAATTGACCACATCCATAATCAAGCTTGCCTCTAGTACAAGAACTTGTCTAAATTAGACCATAGACATGCATTTGTTGCTAATGTTTCAGTTCAAGGTGATCGATATCTCAAGTGTTGATTGCCTCCCTTCAAATACCAAAAAAGATCACATGACCAACCTTCCTCTGATTTGAAATGAATTGTGTATATGTGCAGCCATTTGTCTGAAGTTATCCTCTCACAAATCAATCACTTATGTAGAAATTATAATAGTACCCTCATGATGCATCCAAATAAAACTCCGCTTCAGAGAAGGTAACATAATTACAACTGCCAAAAATTAGTCATCACCTCTACACATGCAAACACCGAGACAAGTTGAACTTCTGACTCTTCCTATCAGAATCCATTATGGAAAACACCGAGACAAGTTGAACCTTGCAACATGCCCCCACTCTATTTTTTTTTTCTTTTTTCTTTTTTTTTTCTTTTTTTGTCTTTTCTTTTTCTTTTGAGAGATAACTAAAGAAGCAAAAGAAAATAAAAGGCACTGATGAGGAATCAGCAGCGCTGATAGAACAAAGAATCCTCTCCCCAATGGGAATCAAAAGACTCAAGAGGACAATTTTCGAAAACAAGAAAAGACTTCACCCAAGCTACCCCTTCCATCCTGGCTCTCAAAAACATAAAACTTGCCCCAGATAGTTGTAAACTTACAAAAGAAGTGGGGGAGAAGAGAATGTATCACTAAAAACAGTAGGAAGCAAATGCAGGATGCTACTCGACCATCATTTAAATCCATTAGATAAAAAACAGTACCAAATGAGTGTACCTTTATTGGTGGAGGTTCTTGAATAATGCTGCCTAATGATCCAGCTCTTGTTAACTCTTCCTTCTCTTGTTGAAAATCCAATCCAATATAGGAACTCCCGGCAGCAGTAAAAGCTGAATCAGATTGAAGTCTTGAACAACCACGGACTAAATCTAAGCAAGGAATCTCAATATGGGGATCGCGCGAATCATTTGTCACTATAAGGAGCCTGCAATTCAGACTTATACTTGGAATTCCAATTGGGGGATCCTGCAAATCATGAGGAGGGGCATAAATGACCACCGCTATGCGTGTATCGGTCCCAGGGAAAATTACTAACCCTTCCATGTATTTGACCTGGAAAAGCTCTGCGTTTTCTGTAACTTCGCTAATTTTGACCAAGCTTAATATATATGAGGCGCTGTTTCGTAGCGAGAGTGTAACAGCAATCAATCCCTTATCATTGCATGCCATGGCAGTCTCAAGGAACACAGAAACTGAACCTGTAAAAGATTTATATGCTACCCTACCATGCACCTCTGCTTCAAGAGGAACTATAACTGTATCAGTCCTATCACATGAAGAACTTCGCAACTGCATACAGAAAGCACCAAAAGCTTTTCCTTCCACATGTGACAACATGTCTACCTCTATGATAGTTTCGGTGTTGTGGGAACCAACCTCCCACTGCCCATACGGCCTTATTCCCATCAACCGTAAGCCCATTTCACTCTTAACATTCAACCACTCCTTAACATTAAGGGAAGAACTAAACTGGTCAGAAGCATGAGATGTGTCTACACTGCAAACTGTGTGCGCATAGTGGGATGTATTGTCTGTAGTGACTGCAATCCATGCTGCTATTTCCTCGACAAAGAGGCTGTCATCGAAAGGATTGTATAACGACAGATTCTTTCTCAACCTTCCATCTGAAGAAATATCCAGGCCTACTAAAGGCTGTATTCCATATGGGGACTCGATAGCAACACCTTTGGTGTTTATCAGGAACCCCCCTGAGCTAGTTTGCAAGATCAGATGAGATGATGACGAACCCAACCATCTCGGTAAGAAAACAAAAGCAATGGTAGAAGCCTCGCCAGGTGCTAGAAACATCTCCTCGAAATCATATGTATAGAACTGTGGGTCAGTACTGAATGGTTCGTGGACATGTAAAATGGTGTCATTGCATGTGTTAGCCACAGTTAAAAAAGCTAAAGAAGGGACATACAAATGATTCAATCCCCAGTCCAATAAAGGAGGACTTATTGACACATGCAGTGATGACGAACTGTTGAAAAGATCGGATGTAACTGCCTTGGGATTCTTATCTGAAATAGATGTTGGCGGACTTGGTTTTTGCACCGAAACATTTGGAAGAGAAGGTCCTTTACAAGAATCAAGACCATTCTGATCAAAATTATTGTCGAGAGGAGGCAACTTATCACGGGGTTCCCATGCAGAGTTCAAAGAGCATGAAATTAACCGCCCATTTGATAAGGTAAAGGTGGCGTGGTCCGCATTCCAGCTTGAGTTACTTTCCCTGGTTTTATGCAGCACTGATACTTCAGTTGATGTAGAATCATTTGAGTTCTGAGCTTCTCCATTATCATCATCTTCAGACAAAAAACCAGGCAATGTTGATGGAAAACAAAAAAGATCTGAATGGGTACAAACACTCTTAATGGAAGATAACCCAGGTGAATTTCTTTGAATATAGATTGAGCTCGCATCCCCAAAAAGTAAATCTTGAAGGCCCGCATCATTGTCTGTGTAGGATCTGCATGCATCATAATCCAAAGAGTCCCACCACCCATCGGCACATGAAACCAAATGGTTCCTCGTGGCACAGGGCCCACACATAGCCAGACATAACAAAATACATGACAGAACCTGAATTAGGCGATATCCTTTGGATGGCCAAAAACACCTGAAATAATGAAAATGAAGTTATTAGACCATATTCCACAAGACAAGTTCATTTATAAACTCATTCCTCATTCCTTTAATGCAAACAAGGAATGGAAAACAGCCATTGCTTCCCATGGATAGTGCAAGTGAGCATGCAAAAAGTTGTTCACAAGACCAACTTAAAAGATAACAATAACCGTGACCAGATAAGATTTCTTCAAACATAACTAAAAGGCCAAGCGTCACAAAATGTCCACTGCCTTTGTAAATGCGATGTATTAATCTGGTCCACTAGATTCCCTTGTTCATATGGGGTGTGGGCAGGTATCTGTGAAGTTTACTTCTAGCTCAAGTGTGCCACACAGTACACACACCGCACCCTGCAGTTCGCAACATAAACAAGCAGGCTAGCGTGATGAGAGGGTGAGACTGGTCATCCTGATACCGCGTGCGCAACATCCGGTAGTGACAGGCTAAAACATGGTCAACATTGAACATGTAGAGGTCATGCAATTTTAACCACCAACAGGGCAGTTATCCAACCATCAGTCCACCTGCCATATACAGCCTGTTTCTCTTCAGCTGATGTTTTGCATTTGGATCATCTGGTTTTCTAATCTCATACATTTGAGTTCCATGTAAACATCAACTAATAATTTGCTGGCTGCCACTGAAACTTTGGGCAAATAGCATGTACACGTGATGGCCCACAAGATCAACAGTCCTGATCACCAGATATGTTTGGCACTTGTACCATGATGAGGGAGTTGCACAGAATTTACATGCAACAACCAGCATAATAGCATTTAGCAATCCTCAATACTACAGGAAGTAGCTAATAGCAGCTCCCAGATTGTGGGTTCTACCAGAATGTTTCCTAATGAGGAAAAAGACAGCGTTCAATCAAAATCTGCTGGGCCTAACCAACCATTCATTAGGGGCCCACTTTTTGGTGATGCAACCGTTCATACAGTAGGCCAATCACAATTCAGAGATACTCCCAAAAAGAAAGAAAGAAAGAAAAAGCTCTCCGTCATTGGATGGTTCTAAGCACCCAAGTTTAATCACAGTCAATTTAGGCGGCTCTCAAAAGCCACCATTTGGGTAGCTAAGATCATCCTTTTGATATGGTGGAGATAGGGACATGCCCCGTCCCATGGAGCGGCCCACCTGATGAACGGCCAAAAGGCGGGTCCCACCTGTACAGGTCGAACAAAACACGCCTTCTCCCCTTGATTGATTGAGGGGGGGGAACTCCAAACCTATACACAGAAACAACTACTTCAAAGCTCTAACATGGATAAGACACCGCCGGCCGGTGGTAGCTCCAACTATTGATTTCTACAGCGGATAAAACACAACAACCATCGGATGCTTCCAAGCGTATACAACTCCAGAGCTGCTAATTAACAACAAGAATCTCAGTCATCCAATCATACAAGCTCTACGTCTGCTACCTTCCAACAATCAAATTCCAAAACAATATCCGAAAAAAAAAAAAATCATCTCAGCAATCAATCTCTCGCATCCCAATCACGTTCGTAGCACAAAATTTTAAAAAAAAAAAAAAAAATCCAAATCGAATACCAAAAGAACCCAAACAGAGACTGAAACGAAACGATATTCCCATCAATCTACAGCAATAACTGAGAGAGAAGGAACAGCGATGTACCGATGGAGCATCGACAGCTCGACTGACGATTCCATCTTCTACCTACTGGAAATGGAACATCTATTGGATTTCCCAGCTAGGGTTTTCTTTCTCCATTTTGGGCGGAAAGGAGAGGAGAAAAGGACACCTGGAAAGGAGGAGAGAGAGAGAGAGAGAGAGAGAGGGAGAAGGAAAAACGATAGAGAGATGGAAAAACGAATGAGAGCTAGCTTTTCTCTATGGAAGGGCAAATGACTCGATTGCCCTTCGCTTTTGGTGGAATAAGACGGGAGAGTGATTCGGGGGATTCGTAATTCCAAGCATTGGTAGAGGGCTCGTTGGGAAGTTGTGTGGGGTTGTTATTTTAATAGTGTCTGCTTTGAATGACGGATTTAGGTCAGTGTGTGGAGGGGAGGATCGATGACTTTTATGGGAGAGAGTGTGATTTGCTTTCGCCACGGCATTGCCTGAAATCAGATATGCTCGCATCCAACCGGTTGAGCGTTGAGTTACCGTCCATCCGCCAGATAAATTTAGACATACAATATTTGTACGAAATCCAATCCGTCCAATAGGTTTTAACCAATGTGAATATCACCTGTGGTAAAATCTTATCCATCACTTATCAGGTCAGGCATTTTTTTAAATTTTTTATTATCAACGTCTAAAATTTATTTTCTATGATTAAAAAGACAAGATAAGTGAATGGCAATGATTTTTTCTCAAATTAATTTTAGTTGTGTGGATAGCCTATTGAACGGATTAGATTTTGCAAGGACATGATATATGGAAAGATGTCGTCGAGGTGGACGGTACCTTATTGTTCAACCGGTTGGAGGTGAGCATTTCTCTACTGAAATTTCGTTATTAAATGCGGCTTAGATACTATGGTGGTATTTGCTTTTGTCGTGTTTTGCGTTCTTATGTCATGGACGGGAATCCTCATACAGTATGTGTTTTGCACAGCGCAAAAAACACCCAAGTTTTGTGGGCCCAGCACGTTGTCTGTGTGGCGCGCACTCCGTCCATCTGGTGTGATCTTCCATGAAACTTTCTAAGGCCAAAAATCAGCCAGATGGATTACTCAGGTGTGGCTCACAAGGATGAAGGAGGAAACAAACAAAAAACAGCGCGATTAAAAACTCAGCAGCCGACACCACGTGAACATAGAGATTCAGGTCTTTGTTTTCAACAGTGTCGTCCATTTCAGCTCTTTATCTAGCTGATCTTCTGCGTGTACGGTGAAGATAAGCATTCTCACCTGATGTACGGAGTCGATTTTTGCAAATCCAATATGGTGGGCCCCACAGAGCTCAGCCGTTAACCGCGCAGACGCTGATTAGCTACTGAACTTGACTGTAGCGAGTCAAGCTACTGAAGTGGAGTCACCACATTCTGTGAGCCCCACCGTGATGTTTGTGTTGTATCCACACCGTCCATCCATTTCGAGAGATCATTTTAGGGTATGAACCAAATAACTAGGCAGATCCAAAGTTGAAGTGGACTCCAGCACAGAAAACAGTGGGGATTGAACGCCTACCATTAAAACGTCTTTGGGCAACAGAAGTTTTCGATCAAGCTGTATTTGTGTTTTCCCTTATTCCATGTATGTTTTAACTTATAAAAAGGTTTGATCTAAAATAAACTTCCTGGTGGGCCCTAGGAAAGTTTCAACTGTAGGTGTCATTGTCCCCACTGTTTTCTGTGGTGGGTCCACTTAAACTTTGGATCTGTCTCATTCTTTCTATCATACCATAAAATGATCTCTCTAAATGGATGGACGGTGTGGATACAACAAATACATCATTATGGGGCCACGTAAAGTGGTGACGTCACTTTGATAGGGAGACTCGCTCCTGTCAAGTTCATTCGCTAATCCCCGTCCTTCACGCCCAGTGTAAAACACGGTGTTGTTGATGGTTCCCGTCTTGACGCTCACATGGTCACATTGACTGTTTTGCCCGCATGACTTCGTTAGACGCGGGTAGCACGTGAAGAGAAGAATGGGAATTAGGTGCGGAGGATGGACGGGAATCCTCTTAGGGCTCTCAATGGGTTACATACGGCTCCAAGTACATATATCTATACACGGATTTCGATTGGATTCGGATCCAACTCGGATCCAAGAGGTGATATCCATATCAGATCTATTTATAATTTGTTAGATCCATTTCCAATCCAAAACCCATGGTTATACGGCTCCAAGTACATATATCTGTAGACGGATTTCGATTGGATTCAGATCCAACTCGGATCCAAGAGGTGATATCCATATCAGATCTATTTATAATTTGTTAGATCCATTTCCAATCCAAAACCCATATAACCATCACATTCAGGTTGGATCTAAGTCCGAATCTACCATCATTACAAATCTAAAAAATATGTAGTATAATATATTTAATTTAATAGAAAAATTATGCAAATCCCACTATTTACCATGGTATGGTCAACATGGCCTAAAATAATTTGTAAAATGGATGGCCGAATATAACATATACAGGAAGGTGACAATGAATCGGATCTTAATCAGATTTGAATTGAACTTGGATATGTTCATGTGAATCCACATCCAGTCCATGTAATCAACCTATTATAAGATGCAAATCCAGTCCATTGTACAAATCGGACCAATTTTAAGATCCAATTCCATATTATAAGAATTCGGAGCAAATCAGATCTGGGATCTAACCGGCTCCATTGAGAGCCCTAAATCCTTTGCTGATCTGAAACCCCTGGCATTCCAACCGTGTGCAACACTCCGGGCTCTAAGAGGCACATTTTAATGAGTGTGTGACATCCACTCCTTCAATCGACTGAGCCACCTCAGGTTCAATGTGCATTATCAAAATCAGCTCGATCCAAAACCTAGGTGGGCCACACACTGGAACAATGTAAAGCCACGGCTAAAACCTCCATGACGTAGATGAATTTCGATAGGGATTTTTTTGGGATGTATCTTCATCCTTGTGGGCTCACTTCGTGAACGGTTCAGATGGAATATAAACAACACGATTATCCCTGGAAGGTTTCTATAGTGCGCGTCCCATCCCATTGTTGTGGCCCACTTGAGTATTGGATCGGTCTGATTTTTGGGTTTGGGTCTAAAATTAGGTTTCTCATCTGATGGATGGAGTGGATGTTACACACACATCATGGTGGGCTCTCAATCCAGCCCAAGTCCAGATGTTTTGGGCTGAGATTCCGGGCTCATGAGTCGGATCACGGGTCGTTGTTCTGCCCATAAAACTAATCGAACCGGATACGGGCTTGTATCCGTACAAAGACCCGACAAGTATGTCTGGCCGAACTAACATTGGGGAGTGTCGTGACTCAGTAATAAAATTTATGCCCTCTGGTGCATGGTTTTCTGGATCGACGGCTCGGATGGACCGTCCAATCCCAAGTCGAGTCGATATAAATGATCAGATGCAAGCACAGCAGTGAGCTCTTTCAGGTGTAGCCCCACCTTCCTATGCCACGTGTCACATACATAGAATAGAATATCTGAGCTGTGCAGAAGATGGATCACACCATGACGATTACCTTCCTCGAAAATCAGGCAGATCGATTCATTAGGCAGTCCAGAACTGCACCTTGACTCAGAGCAACGGGTGGAAAATCATTTCAATGGAGTGATCCTCCAAATAAGTGGACCATCCTGAATTTCACCCCATTTAATCTTCATGATAGAAACCACCTTTCGCACGGCTCTGATTTTCTACACACATGACATGATGGAGGAAACGCACTGTTGTATGTGAAAGTCCGTACACCGGTGTATCTATTACTGTCCTGTTCCATGGGTGGGTTATTCCAACCGAAAACGGCAAGTCGATTCTATCAGACTCAACTGAACTCTACCAAGTTGGAAGTTAATAACCAGAAGTGGATTTGATGGGAGGGAGTTATTTCATACTCTGCCGCAGCACGAAACTTGATGCACGGGCACTTAGAAAGTGTACCCATCCTATACATTAACTAAAATTGAACCAGCTAAATTCGTGGACCTTCACAATGGCTATGTTGCTGTCCCAAAACCGGAATGGTTAAATAATCCTAAACTTTCATTTTTTGACACTCGTTGAATAAGAACCACCGGACATTGTCCAAATTTGGACCAAGTCATGATGTCCGCCAACCGATAGTTGGGTGATTAAATAAGCATATAAAATGGGACCTGTAATTGGACAGTTTAATTTAAATAACTTGTATGCTACGTAAGTAATATCTTAACAATAGACTATATGTGCCTTCTGGTCAATATTCCCTAACTACCTTCTTATGCATCCGGACTTTGTCATTCCTCTTGTTATAATATTCACCAGAAAATGCAAAGTTCTGTAATGATTACTACTTTTGGGAGGGTTTTGATATGACTTGGCGCTGCTCACATGCCAGGTAGGTGTATGTGCCACTGTGATGGGACTTACACGTGCATTCAGAGTTTTAAATACATTAATTAAAATATATTTGTAAGCCGGTTGCATACTGAGAAACCTAGTACACCATGATTTATGGCTTTTTATCTGCTTCTCAAGTGGACCACACCATAGGAAACCATGTGAATTGAATGGCTACTATTGAAAACTTCTAAGGGACATAGGAATTTTAGATCAAACTAATGCGCGTTTTCTTTTTATCCACTATGTGTGGTCTTGTGAACAATTTGGATGACAAATAAACATGATTATAGGCCTTATGAAAGTTTCAACAATGGACATCATTATTCTCAATGTTTCCTAGTGTGGCCCACTTGAGCATTTTATATGCTTCAATTTTGGTCTCATGGCCTAAAATTATTTGAAAAAATGAATGGACAGCATGGATAAGACACATACATCATGGTGGGCCCTTACTCAATACACTTAAGTATATTGAGTTACTCAACATGCATTCTGCTTCCCATTTATTTGCCTGAGACGTGTAAACGTGACTCAACTCATCCAATCAATGTGCCTGCCTATGTTAGACCTATATCCCAAAATTCAGCCCAAGTAGTAAAATTAGGTGGGCAAACCAAGAGGGATAACAGTGGAGAATTGCCAAGCTAGGGTCAGCCCAAGGTTGGCTCTAACCTAACCCTCTAGTTACCTAGATTTGAACTGAGGAGAAATGGATTTGCAGTCTCCCACCTTATGACTCGGCCATGCCACCAAAATGATATAAAATAAATATAGAAAATCTTTCTTGGGGGGGGGGGCAGCCCTTAGCCTTACAATGCTAGCAGTACAAGAGGGTGAAGTTATTAAAATTTCATAGTAGTTCAAGTCTTAAAAAAAAAATAGCAATAATGATAATAAAAGGATTTTTTTTTTCTTCATTTCTATAATCCTACCATAAAAATGGTTTCAATGGTAGAAGACACCCCTCACCATTGTTCACTATGTGTAAGGAAGGAGCAGATTAAGGGAGACCCAAACTCACCCAAGACGGTGGGGCCAGCTACCCTTGCTATGGGGCCCACCTTGATGTATGTATGCTATTTCTACGCTATCCATCCATTTTTTTATATCATTTTAGGGCATTATCCCAAATATGGAAAAAAAAAAAACCCAACTACTAGGTGGACCAGACCATACGAAATAGCAGCGATTGAAAGTAAAAGAAAAAAAAAAAAACCTTCTTAAGACGCACTTTAATGTCCATGTGGTGTTAATTTTCCATTCAGTTTGTTGATAAGGTCATTTAAGCCTGGATGAAGGGACAAAAAAAATATAAACTTGATTTAAAACTTTTGTGGATCATTAATGATTGATCACCAATGTTTCCTATGTATGTTCTACCAAATAATTGGATCTGCTTCATTTTTGGGGATAATTCCCTAAAATGATTTGGAAAAATGGATGGACGGTGTGAATACAAAATACATGCATCAAGGTGGGGCCCACTATAAGGGTCGCACCATCTTGGGTGAGGCCAGGGTCTCACCTAATCCGCTTCCGTGCAAGGAACGTTGAAATATCCGAAAAGGAGTGGTGGTGTTGGTAGAGGTAAAAAATGATCCGGGCCAGGCCGAGTTAGCCCTAGTTTGGTTTGGCTTTTTTTTTGTGCCACCCCGGTTTGTAGATTAGGCTAGTTTGGGTTTCGGGCCGACCCATGCAACCCGAGTTTGATTTGCTCCAGAAAAATTCAGTTCAAACAAGGCCGAACAGGTGATGACTCTTTTGTTTGTTTGTTTATTTAAATAGAAAAGAATAGAAAAAGTAAAAAAAAAATAATACAATAGCATCTTATTATATGATTTTTAACATCCTCGAGATGAAGAGTGCAACTTCAAAATAGACAAGTAAGAACCTTTTTCCAAACAAAAGTACACAAGCATGACCTTATAAATGTAAGGAAACAATGTGTATTCATGTATACGTATTATGTATTATCTACGTGGTCATGTATATTTATTATCCACATCGTTCATCTTTTTTTACATATAATTTTAGGACATGATCCTAAAATTGAATCATATCCAAAGCTCAAGTGGATCACACCACAAGAAACAATGTTACAATCTACAAGTTGAATCAAGCCCAATCAAATCAAGCTTCAAGCCAAACCAAGCCAATACTACCTTGGTTTGAGCTTGATTTATTTTTTTTCAACGAGCTGGACTTTGAGGGTCGATTTGGTTTGAACTTCTATTCAAACCGAGCTTTCCAGCGGGCTTGGTTTGTGGACATTCTATAGGCTCCTTCGTAATGTATTTATTATATCCACTCCGTCCATCCATTTTGATAGATCATTTTAGGGAATCTACCCAAAAAGAGGTAGATCCAAAGCTCAAGACGACCACACTACAAAAAGTTGCGGAGGCAATAATTCTCACCATTAAAACCTTCCTATGGCCCACGATGATGTTTATTTGCCATCCAACCTGTTCCAAAAAGGTCACACAGGCATGGATTAAGGTAAAAAATAAACTTCAGATTGATCCATAACTTCTTTGACCCCAATTATAGATGTTCAATTTCTACTACTATCCGTAGTATGGTCCACTTAAGATTTGGATATGTCTCATGTTTTAGCTCAAGACTTAAAATGATCTCACCAAATGAACGGACGGTTTGGATATAGAATATACATCATGTTGGGGCCCACAGAACTTGGTGACGTCAACACACAACCTGGTTGGTGTGTGGCACACGACGGAATCGGCTACCGAAATATCCTACCTCTGACCGAACGTCACCTAATAAATAATTTACTTTCTTTTTAAGAAGTTAAGCAATCGTGTACGAGCTGCAAACTTGTAATTTAAATATTATAAAAGTTAAAGCTGAAGTACAAGGCGAATGGAGAGTCGATGAGCACGCATCATCGAATGTTGATGGGCGTAATCTCTGCAAGATATTCAAAACGGACGGTTGAAATTTGCATGTTTTAATGCTTCTAAGATCCACAACATATGTCTTTTAACCGTTGCAAATAATGCAGATACCCTCTCTTGGTACTCGGGCAGGTGTCATCATGTGGATTCGTTGCCCAAAGTTCTAGATAGCATGGTGTTCAAGTGGGCCACAGCTGCGAAATAAATGGACCGAAAAAGGATGAGTTTTTCTAAGCCGTCGATTGCTTCTAAAGTATAGACTTGTGGCCCATTAACAAGCGAACGACCTAGATTTGGGGACGGATCATCTGCCCAATGGATACACTTGATGGACGGATTAGATCTCACGCACGTGTGGTGCCAATATATATCTTGGCGCGCAGGCGGGCAACCTTATATGCGCGCGACGGGATTTAACAAAGCTGCCGTCTAAAACGCGCAAGGGTAGATTTGACATTTTGCTAGCGCGGACTAATCAACATTGCATGTGAAAGTTAGCAGCAAAAGGCCTACGGCAGGCCGGAGTCCGGACGCGAGTTTTCTGCAACCCCAGCCAACGGAGAGTTCCTGTAGGCGTAAGCTCCGTGGGCCTACCTCGACGTCCGTTTGAAATCCACTCCGTCCATTATATTATTCAGGTCATTCCAGGACATGATGCCGAAAATTAGGTAGATCCAAGACTAAGTGGGCCACGCCACATGAAACAGTGTTGATTGAACGCCACCGTTGAGACCTGCGTGTGGGCTAATGTGATGTTTATACGCCATCCATACAGTTCATAAGGTTATCCCCACCATGATGAACCGAAAATACAAAAATCATTCTTATCCAAAACTTGGGTCCTGCATGAAAAGATCCAATGGTGGCCGTTCAATCCCCACCGTTTCTTGTTGCGTGGCCTACTAGAGTTTTTGATCTAACAAGCTCATTTTCGGTAGAACGTGATGGGCTCAGTGGATGTCAATCGTACATCGAGGTGGGCCCCATAGAGTTGCAGGAAATTCTCGTCCCAGTAAAACTTCGAATACGCGCTTCGGGTGCCCTAACGGGGGGGGGAGAGGTCGGCAACTTAACGGAAGGGGCCGTCGACTAGAAGACATCTTGACGGCGCTGTCGCCATCCTCGGATTCCAGAGCCGTTGCCCTTTTTCTCGCCCGTCTGTTGCTGTCATAGAACCATCATGCGCCGTTAACTTCCATGCCTGGACGAGCTGGAGGCCGCCACGTGGCATTAACGGTTGCTTTGAGGCGTTACTTAGGCCAACCAAGCAGGTGGGTTGTCCATGACTCTTGTCCTGAACGAAAGAAGCTGGCAGCTGGACGGGACGGTCTGGTACGTGGTTCCCACTTGCAGAGGCATCCTTTGCTGGACCCTCTCCCTCTCCCTCTCCCACACCTGTTTTGCGCCGCAGCGCTTAAAACACACAAGTCTGTGGGGCCCACCAGTTGTATATGTAAAATCCACTCCGTACATCAGGATCTGTCCTCGACTCTGAAGTCATTGGGATAAAAATCTGCAAGTTACAGTACTCAGGTGGACCACACCAAGGGGACAATTGGTATAGGATGCCAACCATGGGTTTGTTTGTGTAGTCACTATGGTGTGTATCTTTCATCTAACCCGTTAATAAAGTGCAAGTCACCGGGATGGTGTGAAGATACAAAAATCAGCCTGGTTCAAGACTCATGCGGGCTACACCTAGTGGATTTATATGTTTCAGGGGGGTAATTTACATTATTCCCATTGGTGTGGCCATAGGAACTTTTATGAGGCTGATATTTTTATGTACGGTTGAAATAAGGTTTCCCACCTAATGGACGGAGTCGATTTACATTTACAACATGGTGGACCCCACGGAGCTTGGGCGTTTTACGCAGCTATAGTTGGAGACGATTCCTGGTGCTTGGGGAAGGTGATAGAATATAACGGGCGTCGTGGTGGTGGGGTCGTGCACTCGTGTGGGATTCTTATATCATATGGTGTGTGCTTTTACTCTTCCATTGATTAACTGGTGGGGCCCACCTGTGAGAATGATGGAAGCGCCGTCTTATTGCGCTTGGTCCACTGCGAATGACAAAAGGTGCGACGTAGTCATTAGTAACGAGACGTGAAGCACGGGAGCGGATTAGCTGTTACCCGGGTAACATCTCAGTGGGTGTTACCCTAACCCTGTGGGGTCCACCTTGATGATTTTTTTTATATCCACGCCGTCCATCTGTTTTTTCATCTCATTTTAGATTGTGATTCCCAAACCTTAAAGAAGATCCAAATCTTAGGTGGACCATACCACTAAAAACTGTGATGAATGACCATTAAAAACTTTTTATAAGCCACAAAAGTTTTGGATCAATCTGATATTTGTATTTTTCCCTTCATCCAGGTCTTATTGACATTATCAACAGGTTGGATGGAAAATAGAATTTATGAAAACCTTACGATGGTCCCTTTGGAATTTTTAATGGTGAGGCACTCAATCACCACTGTTTCCTGTGGTGTGGTCCACCTGATATTGGGATATGCTTAATTATTTCCAAGGCTACCTAAAATGGAATGGATAAACGGATGGACGGAGTGGATATACAATACATCATCAAGGTGGGCCCCACGGTAAGGGAACACTTACCCGGATAACACCTAATCCGCTCCCGTGGAGCACTTGACATGGCAGCTCGTTGACTATCTAACCATAGCCTTTTAGTTTGTGATGGGTCTGGTGGCCGCTACGAATCACGGTGGTGTAAAAGAAGCGATGATCTGAACCGTCCATCTAGTGGACCTTATCCCTGATGCCAGGGCAATCAATGGGCCTGGGCTTGGGCCACGCAAACTCAAATTTTTTAATAGCACGGTGCGAACAGTCCAAAATTTGGCCCAAGCCAACGCCCGCCCTGAGGCAGCCCCGTCCGATCGAGGCAAAGCGGACCACCGATATCTCTCGATCTCCCTAGTGCGAATCCCCTTACCATACTAGAACGGGCGCGGATTGAATACTAACCCCACCTAGGGCGGTCCTACCAAGGGCTCTCTGGGCCCACATGATGAATTGTGTTTTAACAATGCCGTTTGTTGTTGCTAAAATCTGGACAGCAAATGAGATGGCAGAAAGACCACCTGGGAAGATTTAATGTCACTGATGACGAGCTCTAGGCCATGTCAGTGGACAACCTGGATAGGGTTACCTTTGATGTATCCAAAATGCCCTTAAGCTCGTCCTATCATCTCAGGTCCTTGCCTCTCTTCCTGTTGATGCCAGGTGTGCTGCACTGTTCATGTATATAAGCCCTGAAGACTTGTACTTAGGCCTGTGGGCCAGTGGGCTTGATTGGCTTCCCTTGGGCCTTATGCTAAGTTTGGATTTACCTACACACCCACAACACCGTCCATTCATTTTGAAAAATCATTTTAGATTTGAGTCCAACAGTTGAGTCAAATTTAGTGCTCAAGTGGATCACCATAGGAAACAGTGACGATTGAACGACTACTCCTGAAAACTACTTTGGGGCTACAAAAGTTTTGGATCAAACTGATATTTATGTTTTCCTCTTCATCTAGGTTTATGTGACCTTATGAACAGTTGGATGGTAGATAAACATCACCACAGGCCCTATGAAGGTTTCATCGATGCGTCATCCACCTCTTTTTAGACTCATGCCCTAAAATGATCCATAAAAATTAATGGACATGCTTGATAAAACACGTGTATCAGGGTGGGTCTATAAAGCCCCTACCAGGACCGTCTATCTCTGGCTAGGTCCTGGCGGGTAGTACCCAATCCGCATCTGACCGTAACGTGGAACCACATATTCATTGTGCGTCGGGTGGTCTGTTTTGGTATTCCACTGGCTGTGTTGCCATTTTTCTTGACCAATGGTGGCAATGGGCCGGGTCAGCCCTAGACTGGCTTGTGCCTTGGTCCAATTAGGTCTTCCCAATGTCCCCAGCCACAGCCCTGCAGTAAGGCTGACCCACCAATCAAGCCGGCCTAATGTTAAAATGGTATGAATATCTTGCAGAAGTGGCAGCGGTTGGAACATTAGTTTAAATATTCCATCCAGTGCTGAATGGTAACATTGAACGGTCGATCTTAAGCGAGGATTTCAGCCTCGGCCTGGTGATGGGTGCTTTCGCTGAAGTCCTTGTGTAGCTCTGTCCTTTCTTACGTGAGCTACTTGGTATTCGCAGGCTTAGGTGGGCAACCTTGTGTAGCTACCTCTCCTCACAGAGAGGAATGACCTATACGCATGCTCGTTGCTCACCTAACCGATGTGCATGCTCGAGCCATCCACACCATAAAATGGTCCCCTATGAGAGAATCAATGGAGGTATATTTGCTATTTCTAGGATTCAAACATATGACCTACTGCTTTGATACGATGTCAAATGAGCCATCCACACCATAAAATGGTCCCCCATGAGAGAATCAATGGAGGTATATTTGCTATTTCTAGGATTCAAACATATGACCTACTGCTTTGATACGATGTCAAATAACCACTTGATTTAAAAAGCTTGAGCCATTAGAAAATGGTGCATCAGTGTATATTAAGGGACTTTAACACTCCAACAAGAAGGCAATGGGCAGGTGCAGCCCATGAGTTATCAAGCCTCTTGCTTTGAGCCAAGATAGATGACCGGTGGGTTCGCCTCTAGTTGGGATTTGAGGCACATTTAAGCAAACGGTCAGGCAAAGTTCAATCCTGATCCAAATGGGGCTGGATTGAGCTTGCCTTTAGTTCAACCTAGGATGGGTTGTCCCGGGTCAGTCCATCGACCCTGATTTGTCTACAATTCAAAGGCTTGGGTTAAGTTGCAGTCATGTCTAAGTGAATTTTAATTGGGCCCGGTTATGCCTCAAGGTAGTGGTTCACGAGTCAGGTAATGTCTAATAAATTTTAAGGAATTTTTGTTTGATGGGCAGCGAGAAAATTCATTTCATTGATGTGGGGAGAATAACAAGTACCCATCATGGACAGGTAAGGGGTGATGGATGGTGATGAACAAATATCAGGCCCTCGTCTTATCGGGCTAAAGAAGCCTTTTGCCGTCAAGAATAACTAGTACCCACCAATGATAGGTAAGAGTGATGGGTGGTGACAAATCCTAAACAGGCTAAATAAAGCCCTGAGGGAATAACCAGTGCCGACCGTGGATTCATAATAGGTGGCGATGGACAAATATCAGGCTAAAAAGGCCTTGCCCGTAGCAGTTTAGCACAGGCCCTTACGGGGTCTGGCCTGATCCAGCTCATCGTCCCATTACCATTCATAGACATTTAGGGGGCATTTGGATCTTAAGTTACTTAGGATAAGCTACTTATGCCACAAGTAGCTTATCTTGGTTTATACTTGTCAAGCTGAAATGATTAACTTTAAGCAAAAAGGGTTACTTATAATTGATTTTAAAACAAATTTACTTATCTCATTCTCAAATAAACTAATTATTTACTGCTATAAGTAGAAAAAGTTACTTATTTGGTGGTATCCAAATGGGCCTTAAGATCAAGGTTGTTACTTTTGGACCATCACGAGTACGGCTAAAGTGGTGATGCTTTCTAACCCGTCCTTTTTTCTTTTTCCTTTTTTCTTTTTGAAACAAAGAGAGGATGATTAGATACGGACGTATTAAAAATTTGCACATGTTTCAGGTAATAGCTTGGATTAAACTATCTATTTTGTGAAACCCAACATAAATAGGTAACCATTAAAAAACTCAAATTATTTAAATAACTTTAAAATCTGATTCCTGGATACCTGCTCTCTGAATTTGAACCATGGGTGATTAGTTAACTTCAACCATCCATTAAGGGCCCGTTTGGATTGTAAGTTACTTAAGATAAGCTACTTATTTGATAAGTAACTTATCTTGGTTTCTACTTAATTAGAAGATAAGCATGTTTGGCAAACAAAGTTATCATAAAAAAAAAGTAGAAAATTAAGCATGTTTGGTTCCCAACATCATAAGTAATCATCCCTCAAGTCTATTTAGTCTCCCTCACATCCACTGTCCATCATGTGAAGCCAACCTTTGATGTCGATCGTTCATTTTGTGGCCCCCCTAATGTGGGACATCCATCATGTGGGACCTACCTTGGATGTGGGCCATTTACCATTAGGGTCCGATCTTTAATGTGCACCATTCATTAGGTAGAGTCCACCTTTAATGTTGGTCATCCATTATGTGTGGCTCATCATCAATGTTATTTTTCATCATGTGGGGCCGTTCTTCAATATCCACCACCCATCATGTGGTGTCCACCTTTGACGTGGACCATCCATCATCTGGGCTTACCTCCCATGTGGGTTGTCCATCACGAGGAGCCCGCCTTGAAAATGGACCATTTTCATTAGCTCGACCTTTGATGTGGACCGTCCATCATGTGGGGCCCACCTTAATGTGGATCATCCATCATGTGGAGCCCACCATTATTAATTGCCCATTATGTGGAGTTCACCTTTGATGTGAACTATCCATCATGTGGGCCCCACCTTCAATGTGGAGCCAACGTTTCATGTAGATCATTCATTATGTGTGTTGTCCATCATGCAGGGCCCACCTTGGATGTGGGCAATTCATCATTGATGACTGACCTTTAATGTGCACCATTCATTATGTAGGGGCCGCCTTTGATGTTGGTCATATATCAAGTAGGGCCAACCGTCAATGTTATTATCCATCATGTGGGGCCCACATTCAATATCCACTGCCCATCACGTGCACCCACCGTGCACACCAACATTGTCTATTCATGTGGGGCCCACCTTCAATATCCACTGCCCATCACATGCACCCGTCGTCTATTCATGTGGGGCCCGCCTTCAATATCCACCGCCCATCACATGCACCCATCGTGTACGCCAACGCTGTCTATTCATGTGGGGCCCACCTTCAATATCCACTGCCCTATCACATGCACCCACCGTGTACACCAACACTGTCTATTCATGTGAGGCCCACACTGGCCATCACATGCACCCACTGTATACACCATCACCACCTATTCATATGGGGCCTACCTTCAATATCCACTGCCCATCACATGCACCCATCGTATACACCAACACTCTCTATTCATGTGGGGCCCGCTTTTATGGTAAACAACGTGCTTATCATTTTCCTCTCTTTCACCTCTCTTGTTACTCTATTTAGCAACTTGTGAAAAAGTAAAAAAGCTAGGGGGCATTTGACATCTCTACAAATAAAAGCTTTTATCGGCTTATTTAAAAAAAAAAAAAAAGATTTTAAACTGTTTGGTAAACATTTAATGAAGTGCTTATTTTTTTAAGAGGTTACTTTTTGAAATAGAGCTTATTTAGCTTAAGCAAGTAGACATTTTGAACTAATTTTGGGCAAGTTTACTCTTAAACTTTTCAAGTAATTTTCATCTCACCCTTCGATCTTCTCTTTACAATTTCTTTAAGAGAGGCCCACACAATGAACGGCCCATAGTGAAGGTGGGCCCCACATGATGAATGGCCCATATCAAAGGTGGGCCTACATAATGCACGGTCACATCAAAAGTGAGCCCCTCATGATGGATGACCTACTTCAAAGTGTGGCCTTGCATGATGAACGATCCACATCAAGCAAGCCCTATCTGATGATGATCTACATCAAAGGTGGGACCCACACAATGGATGGTGGACATTGAATGTGGGACCACATGAGGGAAGATTGACATTAAAGGTGGGCCCACATGATGAATGACCCATATTGAAGGTTAAGCCCCACATGATGGGCGGTCCATAGCAAAGGTGGGACTTACGTGATGGATAGTGGACATTAAAGGTGGGTCCCACATGATGGACTATCCACATCAAGTGGGCCCCACGTGATAGATGGTCCACAATAACATGGGACCCACATGATGGATGTTCCACATCAAAGGTAGGACCCACGTGATGGATGGTGGACATTGAATGTGAGACCACATGTAGGACCCACGTGATGGATGGTGGACATTGAATGTGAGACCACATGATGGAAGGTTGACATTAAAGGTGGACCTACATGATGAATGACTCATATTAAAGGTTGGGCCCTACATGATGGATGGTCCACAGCCAAGGTGGGACCTACATGATAGATGGTGGACATCAAAGGTGGGTCCCACATGATGGACTATCCACATCAAGTGGGCCCCACATGATAGTGGCCCACAACAAAGGTGGGACCCACATGATGGATGGTGGACATAAAAGATGGGCCCCCATGATGAATGACTCATATTAAAGTGGGGTCCCATATCAAGGTGGGCCCATGTAATGAAAGGTTCACCTCAAAGGTGGGCCCCACGTGATAGATGACCCGCATCAAAATGTGGCCCAACATGACAAAACATGAGTATCAAGTGGGTCCCATTTGATGGACAATCCATGTCAAAGGTGGGACCCACATGATGGATGATGGTCATTGAAGGTGGGCCCACATGATGGTCAGTTGATATCAAAGATGGGCCCACTGATGAACGACACATAATGAAGGTGGGGGCCCACACAATGAATGGTCCACATCAATGTGGGCCTGCATAATGGATGGCCCACATAAAGGTGTGGCCCCTCATAATGGACAGTTCACATCAACTGGGCCCCACTTAATGGATGGTCCACATCTAAGGTCTCTCATGATGGATGACCCATATCCAAAGTGGGTCGTATGATGGATAATCCACATAGAAGGTGCAACCCACATGATGAATTGTGGATATCAAAGGTGGCCCCCACATGATGGACAATCCACTTCAAAGGCCCACATTATGGACACATCAAACGCGGAGTCCGCATGATGAGTGATGCGTAGTGAACATTAAGGGGCCCCACATAAAGAATAATTAGAAATAATGTTGAGCTCCATATGATGGATGGTCCACCAAAACAACCATCTGTATTGCTTTTATATTGAAGTTATTTTAATGTTTAAAAATGATGTAACTACCCTTAAAAAAAGCTCTTATTTAAAGGTTTTACCAAACATGCTTATTTTAAATAAAAGCTTGTTTTGAAAATTTTATCAAACAAGCTTATTTAAAATAGAGCTAGAACAAAAATGACTTATTGAAATAACTCTTCTTTAAAAGGTTCTAATTGGATTAGAGTAGAGATGCCAAATTGCCCATCACATGCACCCATCGTGTACACCAACACTGTCTATTCATGTGGGGCCCACCTTTAATATCCACTGCCCATCACATGCACCCACCTTGTACACCAACACTTTCTATTCATGTGGGGTCTACCTTCAATATCCACTGCCTATCACATACACCCTCTGTACGCTAACACTCTCTATTCATGTGGGGCTTGCCTTGATGGTAAATAAAGTGCTTATCATTTTTCTCTCTTTCACCTTCTTTTGTTACTTTATTCAGCAACTTGTGAAAAAGTAAAAAATTAAAAATATTAGTTGAAGTGATTATGTATTTTCAAGTTAAAAAAGTTACTTATTAATTATCATAAACCAAACTTATTTATCTGAAATAAGTCACTTTTTCTACTTATATGGTGGCATCCAAACGAGCCCTAAACGTCCATAAATCAGCTAGTAACTCAATCAAATAAACATGTAACTATACGATTTACCATCCGTTCATATTAATCTCACAATTTGAACGGGTCAATTTGTTCTAATTTTATCTTTGGTGTGCAAATTCATCACCAGCGCACCAACAGGCACACAAGCCACGTGGGGCCTACCAAGATGCTGATGAGAAATCCAGTCCGTCCATCAGCCTTTCAAGCTAACAGTTGGACACGACTTCAAATATCAGGATATACAAATCTCAGGTAGCCTACTCCACGCGAACGGTGGGAATTGAACCCACCATTGGTGCAAAGAAGTTTTGTATCAGGATTCTATTTGTGCCTGGAGTTTAGTAACATCATGAACGGTTTGGATGGTATATAAACATCATGGTGGCTCTGGGAGGGTTTCAACGGTCGCCGTTCCTATTATCACTCTTTTTCCATCGTGTGGCCCATAGATTATTGGATCTTCTTCATGTTTGGATTCCTGTATTATTCTGAGATAGTGAAACTGATGGACGGAGTGGATTTCTAATGGGCATACTGATGGGCCCACATAACGTGTGCCCGCACGAGCTTTTTGTTGGCCGGGAAGGGGCTATTCGCGTCGAAGCGGATTGCGTAATAACTCAGTACCCTATAGCGCACCGAGTAAACTATGTGGGGCCCACTAAGAATGTTTGTGACTTATCGACGCCGTCCATCCATTTTTCCAGATCATCTTAGGGCATGAGACCAAAATTCAAGCACATCCAAATCTCAAGTGGACCACATCAGAGGAAAGAATGGTAACAATGACATCCACAGCTGAAGCCTTTCTAGGCCCACAGTGATATTTCTTTGTCACACGACCTTTCAAGAAGCTCACACAGACACATACATCACGTAGGAAGCATTTAACGGTAGGAGTTCAATTCACACCTTTTCCTGTGGTGTGATTCACTTGAGCTTTGGATATTCTTGAGCATTTAACAGCCACATGCCCGTAAATTATCTGATAAAACGGATGGACGGCGTGGATAAGACACATACATCACGGTGGGTCCCACAGAGTTTACTCGATGCGCTTTAGAGTGCCGAGTTTACTCAGTGCGCAATCCGCTTCCGATTTGCGTACATGAAAACCGCAGGAAACACAGACTCCAAACCCTAATACTTCAGAAACTCAGGAATCCTCTCTACCAGAGCTCTCTTCTTGCAAACCCTAGAACTTCGGAAACTCAGGAATCCTCCTCCTCAGAGTTCTCTTCTTTACAAACCCTAAAACTTCAGAAACTCGGTAATCCTCTCTCAGAGTTCTCTTTCTCGAGAAAGTTACAATGGCTGCAACAGCGGCGAGCGAGCAGACGGTGTTGCAGTTCTTTCCTTCATCGACGAGCTTAACCGCTCGCGTCCACCCAGTCGTCATCTTCAGCATCTGTGACTGCTACGTCAGGCGACCGGACCAGGCTGAGAGAGTCATCGGCACTCTCCTTGGCTCCATCTCACCTGACGGCACCATCGACATCCGAAACTCCTATGCCGTTCCACACAATGAGTCTTCCGATCAGGTTCGCTGCTCTACTCTGCAGAAATATTAATACTAAAAAATCGCCTTCTATGGACGTGAGTCTCAGTGGATTCGGTTTTGATTCTTTGGAATTGGGAAAATATCGTTAGGGTTTTTGGGATGAAACTCGTGTTCAGTGGGATTCTAGTTTGATTTGTTTCTAAATCCAGTTTTAGGGTTTCAATTTGTACAAGTGGGGCCTGTTGTTCAGTGATCCACGCCATTTCTCTGTGGTCCACCGTGGATGGACCATGCCCCTAAAATCTTCAGAATTGTAAGATCATTGGAAGCAATCTTGGGCTTTTTTTTTTGCTTTCCCAGTTGATTGTGGCCGATTGCTGTATCTCACTTCTTCCTATCCGTTTGGAGGCTGCAAACGGGAACCTTAGGATTATCCTGCCAGGGAGATGTTTGGATCATGTTGTAATGGTCTGGATCACTGAACTTTAGGTCCCATTCGTTAAAAAAAAAACCACATATCTCTTGCGAGAGAGAATTGCATTATTTGCTGTAGTAAAGAGAGGGAATTTAACTCAGAGGGAGAAATACACATACCACTTGTAGATGCACCAGCCCCTCATAATCACCACAAAAAGAGAGGAAAATATCCAATAATAGTTCCTGGAATTTATTTCCAGCAATCTTCTAGTTTATATTCAACTAAAGGGAAGAAAGCCCAAATAAGAATAACTGGACAGTGGCAGAATCCAGCAGCCTTCTTGTAAACAACCCACAACAATTATTAGAAGAGCGACTCTTCTCACTAAAGGAAGTAGAAGAAACTTCAATTGCGTATTTACTTACTAAATTCATGTCACAAAACATAGGTGTGGCCTCATATATATAGGCCTTGCACACCACTTTTCTAAACTCTAGCTCTAACTCTGTTACTTGCCAACCACTAATCAAGCTTTATACTATTAATGGAAGCTAAGTGCTACAAAAAAAATGTGTATGGGTGAACTTTGCAAGTGTGTGAACAGAAAAACTCGTGAACGGTACACACCTGTGAATAATGCAGACATGTGAGGTTCTTAAGATGATTGGATCACCTATGCTGCCCACCACTTTGATCTGATTGTGTACAAGATCCACCAATCTGATCAGATTCGGCAAATCATTGCGATCAGTGGCCTGGATCTTGCACACATGTGCTGTTTGTCTGTTGTCGGATAGTAGGATTCAGGTCCTACTCCTATAAGCAGGTATCTCATTATTCTAAATTTTATCCTTTGGGCAAGGACTTGAGAGGGTCTCCCCTTCGAAGGTCACAAGGATGTTTAATGCAATCTTTGATATTATTTTGAATGTTTTCTAAGTTGCAACATGCAATCCACATCAGTGCTCTTTTTAGTTGCAATGTACATAAATGCAAAGGCTAATGATGCAGCCCATTTGACTTTGCTTTCTTAGTTGGCTAGTAAGGTGCAAGCGTAGTTGAACTTATAGTTTTGGTGTTTACTAAATGTGACTTGTCTGTTGTGTCTCTTATTAGTATATCTTAACCCTTTGAAGCCTTCTAATAAACTTGCCTGTTGGTAAAAGTAAACGAAAGAGTTGTCAGCAGGTCATTTGCATGCTGAATTCTCCTTTTATGTTTTTTTGTTACAGGTTGCCTTGGATGTTGATTACCATCACAACATGTTTTTGTCTCACCAGAAGGTGAACCCGAAGGAAGTCATTGTTGGATGGTAATCATCACACTTCTAATCGATTACATTCTTTTGTTTTGATGTTAATCAAACTATGCAAACTTCTCAGCCATTGTATTCATTATTTGAAATGTGTGATGAACATGCTGTTTTGTATTGGACTTCTGTGCCATCTCAATTGTAGCTTAGAGGTGAATGCATATTGATCTGTGTATACCTGTGCTTATATAATCATTTATTGGTCCATTCGTTCCTTTTGAGGGTAGAGCACTTTGACGTGTTTCAAAGGAGAATTTCACAATATTTACAACGTGAGTTGTGAATCATGTCGTCATGACTCAGGAAAGCTACAATTTATTGATTTGTGAAAAAAAGGCAAAAATTCAGTAATAGTGTATGAACGCTTATTTGATGTCATGAACTTAATTCTTCTAAAGTTGAATATCTCTGATCGAAACATTGCGTTGCTGAGATTGGTGATTCAAGATAATCCCTCAGAATGTGATTTACTTTCTTTTGTTTTCATTTGTGGACCCCTTTCAGTGCCTGAGTCCATGTTTTATCTTTTTTAATGTTTTTGAGTTCCAATGTAGTTGCTTCTTTCTTGGGCAGCATGATTTCCAGCTGATGGTGATTTTTTCATGTTCGATTCCATGTTATTTATGGTGTTTGAGTTAAGTTTTTGGTTATGTATGAGCTTAGCACACACAAACAAGTTGCTCAAACATGGTGGTTTCCTATGAAACATGATATACTAGATTTTTAGACTGCTTGGCTAGTTTGAAGATTGCTCTCATATTTGTCAGGATCGACAAATCAAAACTCTATGGAATTGACTGCCTTTTATAAGCAAGTCAATGAAAAAAAGGGCCTCTCGATAAAAGCACAAGTTCATGAGTCAATTAGGATCCTGTTTGATTGGGTCAAGTTGACTTGCCCAAGTGGCATGGGAGATTGGTCTCATTTCTTTGATTTTTGTTGACATTTAAGGTGTGCTTCCTTCGTTAGTGTGGACCTCATGAAAGGTCAGTGGGCGGGGCCTTTCGAACCTAGAGGTTTGGCATTTTGGAGATCTTTGCCATTAGGTCACATGGGGTGTGTGGAAATAGCACAACAAGAAATCTTTGATGATATTTTGTCGCCTTATCTAGGGTGAATGACATGATGAAGTTCCCTCTTGTTGGGGCATGTGCAAGAAGTCTTGGTTTTAGAGTTTCTTAGATATTGGAACTTAAGCATTAGTGACTATTGTTCATGTTGAGATGTAACTTGTAAGTTTATAAGGGCGTCTTTGTAATAAAAGGAATGAGAGGGGCTTATTTGTAATTCTATTATAAGCTTTTTATTAAAGAATGAGAATAGGGCAGCTGACCCTAACTTCTCCTTTCTCTTTTCAATCTTCTCTCTTCTTTCTCTTCCTCTCTTCTCCTTTCCCTTTACCTCTTCCAATGTTCTAGACTGCTAGTCCTAGCACCTGCCCTCATCTTCTATTTGGTATCAAAGCCATGTTTGGGAGTTTTTGGGTGGGACCCACTGCTTATGTCATCATACCATACGGGTGACATTAGCAATGTACATTCGCTAGGTCCCTTATTGGAGAAAAGTATGGCATTCAAATTTAAAAGAGGATGGTTCGAGAGGTTTTTCGGTGATTTTTCAGCATTTATTGGGTACATATTAAAATTTTTTTTCCCCCTCAAAATAGTGCCCAAAACTGTGGACCCTTCAAAAAAAAAAAAAAAAAAAAAACTTTGGCTCCTGTGTCTTTGTGAGAGCTTTTTGGGATTTTTTGCACATGGGTTTGGTGTATTTGATTATTTGCCATCTCGTTTCTTTAAATCATATTTGAAAGAATTGTGATGAAATTGATGAAAATAGGGGGTTTGGTGCATCTGCTTATTTGCTATCTCTAGAAACAAGAATTGTTTCTTTCGATCAGATTTGAAAGAATTGTGATTAAATTGATGGAAATAGGGGGTTGTAAAATCTGTTTTTGGTTAAGATTCGGTGTTTTTTTTTGTGTTAAGCTCTCTTGATCTTCTGGTGAATATTTTTTGCTATTCATTGTGAATATGTAAGCTTATTTTGTGGGAAATGTTGACTTCTAGTTTTTGGGCCGTAAGTTCATCTATTTTCAGGGACTCGAGTTCCATTCGTACGATAGGTACCTATGGCGACAACCCTAGTGAGCCAATCACAATTGTGAAGTTGGATGGCTTCCTTGAATTGTCCCAATTTATCAAGATGTATATCAAAGGGTGAGGAAAACTAGGGTATGTGAATGGTCGGGTTAGAGAACTAGTTATGGACGATTCCTCATACGACAAGTGGGAATAAGAAAACTTGATGGTGATGCTTTGGCTTCCTAATTCTATGCAACCTCAGATTAGTAGAGGTTTGTTGTTCCTACGGATAGTTAAAGAAATCTGTGATAAAGTTACTGGAAGTTATTCCCAGTAACAGAATGTTGCTTGTGTTTATCAGTTATGTTAGGAGATTGCTACTATCTGTCAAGGGGAGAAAAGTTTGGCTACATATTTTACTCCACTCTACAGGGCCTGTGAGAAGAGTTGGATCACTATCAGTTATTTTAATGGGATGCTAAAGCTGATAGGGAGAGAGAGAAAAAAAAGGTCGAACATAATACATTTAAATTTTTTTGGCTAGGTTGAATTCTGAATATGAGTTGACCCATGTGCAAATTTTTGGGGAGAGTTGAACTTTCGTCATTGGACCAAGTTTATTCTTTGGTACAGAGTAGGGAAAGCAGGAATAACACCATGTAACCAATTCATTCTAATAGTGACCACTCAACCCTTGCAATCTCTTCTGGCCTCCCGAGAGGTGGAAAATGACCCAATAAGAAGAGTAGAGCGCTTGATGATAAGGACAAGTTGAAATGTGGCCATTGTGAAAAAGCCCCGCATATGCGGGAGACTTGTTGGGATCTCCATGGTCGACCAACAAAGTTCAACCACTTGGGACAATCACCTTCATCTAATAGTCTTGTTGCTGCCTCTGCTTCTCGTTCCTCGGGTATTACTTCCTCTGCCAGATCAACACCTCCCTCTTGACAATCTCCATCAATTTTAGACAGCTTAGCTTCGGTGGACTTGAAACACCTCCATAATCTTCTTTCCAAAGTGGAAGGTGCATATGCTTTTACTTCATTTGCACAATTAGGTATGCATGTATTGGCTAACCTTGTCAGCCATCCTCATTTAGTCTATCCTGGATCATTAATTCAGGTGCGTTTGATCACATAACATGTTTGTCATCCATTTTTGGTTCATATAATACATCATCTACAAGGAATGAAGTGAGAGTTGCTGATAAATCCCTATCTTCCATTTCTGGAAAGGATGATGTTAATCTTAATGATCAGTCATCTCTGTCCTTTGTGCTTCATGGTCCAAATTTATCCACAAATTTGATGTTTGTTAGTAGTCTTACCAAAAGTTTGAATTGCCGTGTAACTTTCTTTCTCACCCATTGTGTTTTCCAAGACTTGGTGATGGAGGAAAGCGATTGGGAGTAGTCATGAAGCGGATGGTCTCTACCAAGGTATTCTGTATTGGTAACGATGGCCGTAACGGTCACTACCATTACCGATACGGTAATCGGCAGTAACAGCCGATACATGGGTGTAATGACCATTATGACTCCCGTAACGGTTGGAAATTTTCTTTTGCTTGAAAAATTCTGAAAAAATATGTAGAAAATCCAGAATGATGTAAATATTCCAAACATGTATTCATTTTTTTTGTTTTGAACATGTTTATGGTAGTGTAATGGTCTACTCTTTGGTGAGTGTTGTATCGGGCTAGTGAATTTGTGAACATGATCGTATGTCTCTAATGTTTACACATCACAATCAATCATTGGAACTAGAAATCAGAAAAAAGCATAAATACTACTTTTTAACTTTTTTTTTTTGAAAAAAAGGCCCTTGGAGCTTCTACTCGCTCAAATCACTTCAATCTATGGTTTTAATCTTAAAAGCTAGTAAGAGTGATCGAAATCTGTTGTAAAATGATCTAGAAGAGATTTGGAGTGAGAAAAGTGAAAAAATAGGATAAAAATGGATTTAAATAGAAAAAAAGGTGACAATTTTTGGACCGTTACGGGGGTAACAGTTGTTATGCCCCATAACGGCCTTTACGGCCATCATAACGGCCAGTACGGTCCCAAAAAACTAACTACCTTGTTTCACTCCTGTATTACGTAACGGTCATGGCCGTTACCTCTACGTATCGGCCATTATGGGTGTGTATCGTAAAGGATACAGAACACCTTGGTCTCTACATTCTAGTTGTCTCTTGTTCTCATTCAACTTTTCACTTAAGTAGTAGTCTTAGTAGTGATGATATTGTTGGTCTGTTGCCCATATTGAATTGTGGCTCAATCATTGAGGTCATGTGTCCTTTCGATCATTTAAGTTGTATGCGAGTCACAATTTGCAGTTTGAAGTTTGCGAATTGTCTAAACATTGTAGATCAATCTTTCCATCAAGTTCAAGTAAATGTCTGTTTCCATTTCATATTTTTCACTTATATGTGTGGGGACCAGCTCCCATTGTATCTGTAGATGGCTATTAATATTTCATTTCTTTTGTGGATGACTTCTCGTGCTGTACTTGGTTATATCTTATGAAGACTCATGATGAAGTACTGCATATTATTAAAAAAATTCCATAAAATGGTACTCACACAGTTTGATGGGAAAAATAAAAAATATACCGGTCAGATAATGCCTGTGAATACTTTAAAGGCACATTACGGGAGTACTTGGAGGAGTATGGAATGATACATTAAAGTTTCATGTTCGTGCACCCCTCAACAGAATGTTGTGGCTGAATGAAAAAATCATCATCTTCTTGAAGTTGCTTGAAGGCTCTGATAGGGATGCATGTTCCGAATAAATAGATGTATCAGAGATTGGTTGGCTGATTATTCTATCTCTCACTCGACCTGATATAGCATTTGCAGTCAGTATGGTGAGTCTATTTATGTGGGCACCACGCGTTCCTCACTTGGGGGCTGCTGAAAAAATCCCAGGGTATATGAAGATATCTCCTGAAAGGGCCTCATGTTGGCGAATTATAGTCATCTCCACATAGAAGCCTATATTGATGCAAATTGGGCCGGTGATGTAAATGATTGAAGGTTGACTACAATATATTGTGCTCTTGAGGGA